>JAHLJS010000003.1:52027118-53227118 GCA_038502445.1 Eremochloa ophiuroides
GTATTATGGGAAGAATTTAGCTTTAAATGTTGGAAATAATAGTAATTTAGCGATGCATAAATTAATTCCGACAATAAAAAAAAAAACCAACAACATGTACTATACATATGTGATTTAATAATAGAACACAATATGAGACAAAGCCGCGCAATCTAGTGCTATTAACAGAGAAAATACGAGGACGAACAATAGAGAAAGAATAGACATTCTTACAGTGGGTTGTCGACGAAAATGGACGAAGCAGACCGTTGATGAAGATTCGGAAAATGTAGTAGACCATCGATGAAGATCCAGATCAGCAGGGTCGTGGGAAGAAGACGTCCAGCAAGAAGTGCGACGGCGCTTCCCAAAAACTCGATACGTCTCCTACCCCGTGCGAGGACACGAGAGGAAGTAGGCTTCGAGCCTGTTCTCCCGGCGCTGATGGCACATCGTCGGCGGGGTGGGGAAGACAACACAACACAGTAATACAAAGAAGAGATGATGACGTCTCGCTCCTTATTTATACACGCGTTGCAGCTAAGGAAAGCAATTAGCCGTTCAATCATAGCATTAAAGTAATTGACCTTCTGTTACAACAATTACCATAATGACAATAAGCAATAGGTCCGCGCAAGGCAGCAGTAGGAGACACGTGCAGCGAGGGGCGGAGGCAGGGAGAACCAGAGAAGAGGAGGATTGCTGGATTGGAGTGATAAACGAGCGAATTGAATTGGGGGCCGTCCACAAAATGGCCAGCAAGGTTTTTTTTTTTATATGCAAAATTAATGAAGATCACGAATTTTCTCTTCATGTACAAATAAATTTTAATTCAAGGGGTTCAATGAAAATATGGAGGAATTTTGTGCAAAATTGCTGAAGCCATGTGTCTTTACGCGAAGGCACGAGCCCTCCGGAGAAATGCTCTCGTGGAGGCAAACCAGAGTAGGTTTTAAGGAACCTGATGTATTCTTATTCGTCTGCCCCATTTTTTGAATTGTAATCAAATACTGGACCCTGTTGAAGCCAGCCTGAACAATTGAATATGATAGACTGCCTCAGAGTAGGTTTTAAGCTGCTGCAAACTAGTACCGTTAGCCCTTGCTTTTTGCCTGACTGAATTTGTTCCCTTACCCATTGAAACAAAATTGTTGACCGTACAGATTACATCTTGTCTCACTACATATCCTATTCGAGTGCTGATGTTTTTCTAACATGCTGTTTGCTTTTTATTATGTACGGGCTGGAAAACTGTGGTCACAGGTCCAAGATACATTCAAGCAAATGGACACTGCTGCAACAGAACTTGACTTCCAAGAGCTGCAGAAACAGGAACATCTTGCTGCTTCATATCGAATCCTAAATTTGACTGAAGAAGTGAATAAACAGAAAGCACTAGAAAGGACCCTCCATAGTCGATATGGTGAGCTGGTTTCTTGTTTTCAGAGGATCCAAGAACAGCTCGAGGAGCACAAGAAGCAACTCAAGGTACGGGAGGCAATAGAGGCCGAAAATCGTGCTCAGGAAGAGGAAGTTGTGGCACCGAATCATGATGCTGGGGAAGAGGATGAAAGGAAGCCTCTCAGCTCTGAAGAGAAATCGCAGCAGATAAATAGAACCACTGATGGAGGAGCTGCAGGAAGCAAGGGAACCACCGAGGATCAGATGGATGTGGACAGCGGGAATGTAGATGGTGGATTTGTAGGCCCTATCCCACCAGCACCAGACACTGAAGGGGACAATGATGAAGTAGCTATTCAAGTGAACACTTCTAACACCCAGAGTAGCAAGTCTGCTTCCACGAATGATGGGGCTGACAAGATGAATCAATCCAAGTTACAAGGTCAGGATAAAGCAGATGGCTAGTGTGGTGTCTGTGAACTTGTGTCTGCACATTTGCAACCCCCCTCCCTTTCTCTGTTCCTCTTGAGCTTTTGCCTCGCGGGTTGACTTGTACATAAACTCTATTTTCTACCTTAAATGCAAGGTAGATCTCCTGCCATTCCTTAAAAAAAAAAAAGGATAAAGCAGATGGCACTGTGGCTGTTGATGCTGGTGCTCAGGAAGAGGGCAAGGATGAACATGCACCACTGAATCTTCGGATCAAGCTGTCTCAAAGGAGGATGAAGGCAAGGCTCCTGAATGAAATATTGTTTGATGACTAGTTGACTACTCTAGCAGCAGCAGCAGCAGCAGTTATGAAAAAATGGGACACCAACTTTGGGATAATCCGCTGGAATGTTCTTTTTTCTTTAGCTGCTTGATCTTACCCTGTTGTCAGTCCTAGCTGAAGTTGTATTTTTTCTAATTATCATCAATTCCCTTGGAGATTCGAATTTTACCTTTTGGCTGTTACAAACCTGCTACGTCAAATTTTCTGGGAACTTCAAACTGATGAGAAGAAAAAACATGCAAATATCTAGAGTAACATTTTACGTGTCATGAGGCCATCCTTACATGATCCGTTTCCACTGATAACTTGATGTGGTGCTCAAGACCACACTGCCTAGTGAGCACAAGTTGTGTACGAAAAAGTGCGGGCGCCCTGGTCCATGCTCAAGCATGAGGTTCAGGGCATGCTAGCGTCGGATAACCTCATGGTTTATCCACTTCTTGGTTGCGTCCAAATGCCTGCCCATCCTTTGATACGCACTTGCATCCCAAGCACAACAAATATCTCCTCTCCTTCCTGAGTAGGCAGGCAGGCACCCGGCCAAGAAATATCCTACACAAGAGATATTTTCAGCTGCTGAAAAAGGTCCAGGCATGTGTCGCTGACAGCAGGGCCAAAAGCGCACCGGGTGGATCCAAGCCATGTCTTCTTCTTCTGTTCTGAAAGTATCAACATGGCACATTTGGGCAACACTGGACCACAGGAATGGTCAGTGTGAAGGAGTGGGCCACATCGTTGTGCAAACCGTTAACCTCAAAATAGGTTGCTCTGAATGGGTAAACTGGCAGATATTCAGTGTCTTAGTAAGTCTTTACAATATTATATTATAAAAGGAGTGGCCTCCTTCGCATGTTTAATTTTTGAGAGTGAAAATAAAAAGGCACTCTAGGCCTCGGTTACAAATTTTAGTAGTGAAAAAACAGTGCTCGAGACCGGATTTGTTCATTTCAAATGCATGTTAGTCATATCTTCATCTGAATATCTCAAAGAAGATGGACAAATATACCATCGAAAACAAAAAGAATTTGAGAAGACATTCTTGTTTAAATATATATTCACACACCTATTTTCCTTTCACCCAATGAACATGGTTTTCTCATATTATGTTACGATAGTTATTTGTTAATTCCCTAAACATGCAAAATAAATCAGGCAGCTAAGAGGGAGAGGAAAAAAAAAAAAAAAAGAGGTGAGGGCAATGCCCAAATTAAGAAAATGGACTCGGTAAGAAGACCCTGAACAGTAGGCACTCTCCTACCTCAGTCACTACTTTCCCGCTCTATCCATATATAAAATAAAACCCCCTCCTTCCTCTTCTGCATGCCTCACAACCCGTCTCCAAGAAAACCACCTCCCTTCCCCCGCTCCACCAATAGATCCCAATCCGACCACAATTTCCCATCTGAGTTTTATCTCTTTAATTTCTCCCCGATAGCAAAGATCAGATCGGGGAGCTGTCCGGGATTGGGAGATGAAGCTCGAGAGGGAAATGGAGATTCTGCTCAACGAGATCCCCCTCCTCCACCACCACCACGGTGGCCTCCTCGGTGACGCAGACGATGACGCCGACCTCTCTTTCCTCATCCACGAACTCGCCGCGATGGGCGTCGTGGACGGCGACGACGAGCCGCCGGCGCCGAGCGCTGCCGACGCCGCCTTCGGCTTCTCCGGCATGATTCACCCCAAGAAAGGCGGCGACAATCTTTTCGCCCTCCACCCGTTCTCCATGGCCAGCCACTGCGCGCGCATGATGCCGTCCCTGTTTGATTCCCGTCACCTTCGACGCCGCCGACGGCGCCTGGGACATCCGGTGCTCCCCGCCTCTTTCTGTGCCGCCACCGGCGGCCACGCCGAGGGCCCGGTGCAAGAACGTGAGGAGGAAGAGCAGCGCGATGACGACGACGACGAGCCCCAGGAATTCGAAGTGCGGGGCCGCGGCGGTGGGCAAGTCGTCGCACGGCGGCGAGAGCCTGGCCGGGCTGCGCGGGGTGATGTCCCACATCGCGCGCGACCAGCACGGGTGCCGGCTGCTGCAGCAGAGGCTCGACGACGGCAAGCGCGAGGTGGACCACATCTTCGCCGGCGTGTCGCGCCACGCCGCGCAGCTGATGGTGGACCCGTTTGGGAACTACCTCATGCAGAAGCTGCTCGCCGTGTGCGACGCCGGGCAGAGGATGGCGCTCGTGCTCACCCTCACCGCCGACGCCTTCGTGCTCGTCAGGATATCCCTCAACGTCCATGGGTATATATAACTGTCAATTCACTCGCTGATTTTTCTTTTGGTTGTTGTTAATAATGTGCATACTTTTGCTGCTCTTGGATGGATGCTGTTGTTGATGTGTGGTTTTGGTTGAATCCGGGCGATTCAGGACACGGGCAGTGCAGAAGCTGATTGAGAGCCTCAGGACAAGGGAAGAGATTAGCCTTGTCATCGGTGCCCTGCGCCCCAGGGTTCTTGGAGCTCATCAAGGACCCCAATGGCAATCATGTCGTGCAGAAAGTGTTTGCAGTCGTTTGAAGCCGATGATAACAAGGTATGCTGTATGTGTTGCGTGAGCATCTGAAGTTTAGAGACATTTTTCTGTTCCAGTGCTTACATTTTCTGTAGATGAGTTCTTTCTTTGTTACAAACAATTTAGACGAAACAATTCGATTAAGAGAAGCGATGATGAGTAAGAGTGATGAAGGCGGGCAGATAGAAGTAATTCTGTAGCTGTATGCCATTGACCTTCTTTGATACTTACTGATGACATATTTGTCTTGGACTGTTTTCACATATCTGAATTTTGCGGCTTCACTTTTGATTTAAGATCAGATATTAACTGACAAATTACAATTTCAGGCGATCTTTGATGCTGCTGCCCTCCACTGTCTCGATATCGGGGATGCAGTGCCACGGTTGCTGTGTCCTACAGCGGTGCATTGCACGATCGCGTGGCGAGCACAGGGACAAGCTGGTTGCTTGCCATTGCTTGCAATGGATTTAAACTTGCCCAAGATGCATATGGGTAAATAGTCTGTCCAAAAATCTTCAGGATCACTTTGATAGCCTGCACTTCCAAAATCCAAACATAAAAAAAAACTCTGCATTTTTTGTGTACTTTTATCAGATTTATTTAAGCCTTGTGTGCTATGGTCGCAGGAACTATGTTGTCCAGTATGTAATAGACTTGAAGATTCCAAATGCAAATTCAAGTCTTGCACAACAGTTTGAAGGCAAGTATATCCACCTGTCCATGCAGAAGTTCAGTAGCAATGTAGTTGAGAAATGCCTGAAAGTCTTCAAGGAGGTTGACAAGGCCAAGATCATACTAGAAATCCTCGCCACGCCACACTTGGAGCAATTGCTTCAGCACCCTTATGCAAACTATGTCATCTACTCTGCACTCCAGAATTCCAAGGTAAACCTGATGAAAAGGATAGCATCATTATTAGTATTTTTATACAGTAACTAATTTGCTGAATTTTGTTACTGTGATTCCTTCGATAAAATTTATTACTGTGATGGGAATTTCAGGGTTCACTTCATTCTGCTCTGACAAATGCAATCCGACCCTCATGTGGAACTACTTAGGACAGTCCATATTGCAAGAGGATATACTCTCGAGCTTTGCTGAAGAAATGATGAATTGATGACAGGTTCTCAGCTTGTAACAAGAACGATTGCTCTCTTGTGCTATTTTTTCAGTTTCAAAAGGCATAAAGATGATCACAAATAGATCTGTATAAATTAGTATTCTTTGGTCGTGTACTTCTACTTGTACCTGTAGTTGATGCACTGCTTGTGCCTGGTGCTTCATAACCATCTGGGATGGAATAAGTTCAATTACAAGTATTCTACAACTATTTCATAGATATGCAATGTTTACATTGTTAATGCATGGAAAGATATTGCTGTTGTTACCTATTGATGCAGTTCACCATTAATTCCATTGCAACTGTGGATGGAAATGAGAAAATGACACCCACAAGAAAGAAATGGTGTTGCAACTTGGTGTCATCTCATTTTGTACAAGAACTAAAAGAACTACACTGAGGCATGACAATAACTCGGGTGTCTGAAATAGCAATGGAAGCACTTAACTTTCTTAAGATTCACAGCATCCAATTATTTATAGCAGTAGCTACACGAAATTACTCAAATTTTATCGATGCTTCTTAATCACCTAAAAGTTGTTACAAAGGAACTGTTGCTAGAACAATAGCAAAAAGAGTAGGAACAGAAATGAAGCAAAGTGATTTAAGGAAGACCAGATGTAACAAGTCACAAAAGGAGACTAGCACATAGAAAATAAAGTATTCATTTTTCGGGAAACAGAAAATAAAATATTCATATTTTTTCCTCACACAAAGAAAGAAAAAAGAACCCAACAACAAGCTCACGCACTCACGCTGACTCACACAAAGAACTCCATGAACTCTCTGAATCCTAAGTATACAAAATCGCCTGCCAGTTACAAAGGGCAACCAACCCAAGACTGATCCTAAGTTTCCGAAAGGGGAGCAATCAAGAGGGAAATTCCTCGAGCTCCAGCCAACGACCAAAGTTGTCGATCTTCTCCGGCAATGACCAGGGCTCTTGTAATATCAGGGGCTGCTCCATCAAAAACACACCTGTTGCGATGAGTCCATACAGTCCATGCCCCAAGAATGATGAGAGAATTGACTCCTTGCAAATATATATCATTAGTAGCGCTGCTCACTCTATCCCACCATTCTAATTGACAGAGTTCAGTGGGCTGTGGGGAGAAGGACTGCATGCCCACTTGTGACAAGAAAAGGAACCATAACTCTCTTGTGAAGACACAACCAAGAAGGAGACCCCGACGAGCTAAACGATCTGCTGTCCAACATCTCTTATGAGCGACATTTGGGCGGTGCCCAAGTCTTCCAAATTTTTTCCCATGGCCCGAAAGTAGTAGATCCAAAAAATAGGCCCTCATATTAGCCCAATAATGAAAAATAAGGGGAGAAAGTACACGTCCAGCACTGGAGAAGGAAGTTTTTTTTTTAATCTACTGCTCATCCTGCATTGATTTGTTCGTATGTAACTGAATTATAGTAAAATATTAAGATTGTTCCAGTGCGGAGCTCGAGCATAAGCTAGTGCAACAAAGTGCCTTCAGACACAGCATTAGCCACAGTGCAATACTTGACTTCAACACTCGAGTGGGACACCGTCGCCTAGCGTTTGGAGGACCAGGAGATGAGAGTGTCACCCAGGAACACTGCATAGCCCGATGTGGACTTGCATGTATTCGGACAACCTGCCAATCGGCATCAGGGTAGACCACCACTTTGGACATAGAGGACGGACGAAGAAGTTGAGGGTGCCCCTGATGTACCGAATGATGTGCTTTAGAGCAGACAAATGAGGTTCCCACAGATCATGCATGTGGAGTCAAACCTGCTGAACAGCATAGGAGATGTCTGGCCAAGTGAAGGTCCGGTACTGTAAGGCACCGGCCAGGTAGTGGAAGTCACTGGGATCCTGAGTAGGAGTGCCGGCTTCAGCAGACACCTTCAGCTTAACGTCCACCACAATGCTACAAGGCTTGCAGACAACAACAGTCCCCCCCTCACTGTGGTCAGAAATGTTGAACCTGTCCATAGTATGCGCCTGATCAAGGAGAGAAGCTTGAAATTACCTATGGTTTTTTGATAATCATGATTCAAACCACTATTTTTATTTGGGAGTTGGGGCACTAACAATTTTTGGATACAATTAAAACAATTCTTTACCAGCTGATGAAAAAATACCTAACACATATTGTTGAAGCATATATTTTCTTATGTTTCCTTTAAAGGAAAGAAAAAACTATGGCCTACAGAAGCTTGTGTAGTAACCATACCTAAGTAACACATGTGAATTGTGTCACCGTGATGCTGCTGTTCCTGGTACAGCAGAACTCAGACGCAAGAAATATAAGTTAGAACCAATGAATTCCCTTAGTTATGGCAAGCTATTTGATGCTAAAGGTGCAGATCAACTTGCAACTAAAATCCCTTGACACGTACATGTTCCTAACGACTTCCAAGCCTGGATCTAGTCTGCATAGAAATGCACAGAACACAGCATTCCCCAACTGATAACTGACTGCTTCATTCCAACTCTGATTGTTTCTATTGATACATAAATTATACTAGAAAGCAAGTGCAACACACCTATCTTTATAAAGCATTATTTTTAGGCCAAATGTGGCAAAATCCTAATATGATTTGAACATTACTACATTAGACACATCTTCAGTATCAATTGTTATAATGCTTCCTGTACTTGGGTGTTGGTATTTTGTTGCTAATGGTACATCCGAAATGTCATGCAATAAATCTTATTTCCAATGAATGTAAGACCAAGAATCTTGATCCATAAGTTCTATTATCATCAGGACAAGATACAAACTTCTGACAGTAAATTTACCTTCTCAATGCTGTGTTGACTGTTGAGCTCGAGTGCTGATAATTTCAGTCGGCAGAGACAATTCCTTTCTGGCTTTCCTTAACTAGGCTGCTCAATCACCGTGCAATACGACATGGTCCAAAAATAAATCTGCATCTGGAGGAAGATAATCAGAGGCTTACCTGCATTGGTGGCACAAAGAATGCAATGAAATGGTAGGTCTATACCTGGAGATAGCACATAGGATGAAAGCCATGCAGTTGGAAGCTGGATGTCACTTTGTTCTAGCAAGGTACAAGCAGATAGTAACCAGAGTGGAGGACAAAAGCTGACATTTACAAACACACACACACACACACACACACTTGGGCAGTGCTAAATATTATCATGATTTGAGTTCAGGGTAAAGCCACTGGTGAACAATGAAACAGGCACCTAATTAAGCCATTTGCAGCTGATAAAACTTGAAACCTTTTCCATCCTTAATTTTCTATGGACAAACCATATGTATCAAGAACAAAACAAAAGTATGTGCCCTCTAATATCCTTGATATAGAACATTGCATCTTTCTTTAGACCACCCCTAGGTTGCCACCTTCTATGGACCGATAACAAAGTGTGTAAACATTAGAATGAGTTGGTAAATGAATATTCAGTTATTTCCCTTTTCTAGATTTATGCCCAGATCTTGACTGAAACAACAAGGGTTATAAACTTATAATACTACTTCTATCTTCATCTTATGATTGTACAATAATGCCAGTCAACAGAATGGCATAATTTTGTTAAAAAAAAAGAATGCCATAATGATCTATTAATGTCGTTGTCTGTCATCTCACAAGGGAAAAACTTTCCAGCATATAGAGGATCCAAGCACAAGGAGTCAAGGGCCATCAAAAGCAAACAGAATTACCAAGCCTACAATCCCATAAACACATTTCTACTCTTGGAGCAAATGATGCTTTGGGCATCTCTCCTGAGACTGCAGAAAACTTCTCATGGTGACCAAAACTCCAAAAGAAGCATTAACCTATTCCAAGCAAATGATGGGATTAGTGAAGAATCCAGCATTCTAATTAGGAGGAAAACTCTGATTAGTGCTTACCCCCAACAAGTTACCATCTGGAGAAGTTTATCATTTCCGTTTCCACATTTTGTCACAATGCTCACAATCAATTGGTTTGAGGCACCTGTTGTACAGTATGATGGCATCATATGCTAGAACTACTTCTGTTGCAGTGGGGTTAGAGCATACACACATTTCTTGCCTCCAATGAACCACCCATCTTTCTCACACCCTTGCACAGTGGCACTTCATGCTTCAGCACAGTAATCCAGATCTGATCATGATAGGTTCCAAGTTCTGTAGAACTTGGCAGAATAACACATAAAATTCCTTGCTGCATATCATAAAAAATTGTTCATGCGCAACACAGTGACAATCAAGTCAGAATGGTTGCTCTATCCTCAAACCAAAATGACTCTGCAATACTGGATCTGTACCATCACAAATTCAGTATCCAAATATCTCATAGCACATGCTCAGATATTCATCTTCATTTTCTGAAGCAGACATATCCTCAAGTAAATGACCTAAAACCCATAGCATCTGTCTCCTCAAGTATCGTGGTATGCACCCTTGGTAGAAGGCATGTGCTCTTCCCTTCACATGAACCCAACTGCAACCAGGTATCTTCACCATGCCAAGTTCTCTCATCCTTAACCTTATGCCTGCAACACTATCAGACCGACCAATTGCATCATATATGCCACAGAGAGTGATATAGTTGCTAGCATTGTCTTCTTCTAACTCAAATAGCTTATAAGCTGCAACCTCTCCAACATCGACATTATTATGGATAGCACAAGCAGAGAGTAATGCTCCCCACAGACTTGCACCAGGCTCCATAGGCATCTTCCTTATGATTCCAACAGCTTCTTCAATGGCTCCAGCACGCCCCAAGAGGTCAACCATACATGCATAGTGGTCAGCAGTGGGCTCTACAGCATGAACCTTGCTCATCGATTCAAAGATCCTCCGGCCATCACTCACAAGCCCTGAGTGGCTGCAACTCGACAGGATCGAGATGAACGTGATGCAGTTTGGCTTCACCCCTCTGGATACCATCTCCTCATAAATCCTCAATGCTTCATTTCCCATGCCATGGACACCATAGCAAGATATCAGTGCCGACCAGCTCACCACGTTCCTCACCTTCATGCTTGCAAACACTGCTTGCGCTCCATCAACTTGACCACACTTAGCATACATGTCTACCAGTGCGTTCCCCACAGCAATATCTGAATCAAAAGCAGAGCACCGCACCATCCTGCCATGGATCTCTCTCCCTTTCATCAGCTGCCCTTCATTTGCACAGACATTCAACACATTCGGCACAGCCCGCAGATCCCTTGCCATATCCACGGACTCAATCTGTGCCTTCCTAAAAAGTTGCAGAGTTTCTTCTGACCTCCCAGCCCTCGCGTACCCAGTGACCATGCAATTCCATACAATGGCGTCTCTCTCTGGCATCTCGTCGAACACTCTGGCCGCATCACCCAGCATCCCGGTCTTGGCGTACATGTCCAGCAGCGCGCCGGAAACTACAACATTAGCTAGCAACCCGAGCCGGAGAGCGAAGCCATGGAACACAGCGCCAAGGAGTGAGTCCCGCAGCTCCGCGCACGCGCGGAGCACGGCGGGGATGGAGTACCTGTCTGGACGCAGCCCCGAGGCGAGGAGGCGGGAGATGAGCTCCATGGCTGCCCCTGGCGGGGAGGCCGCGAGGAGGACGTTGTAAGCGTGCATCGACGGAAAGGACATTCGATCGAACACCTGGCGGGCGCCTTGCAGCGCCCCGCAGCGACTGTAGAGCAGGACGAAGTCGGTGTCCAGGGTGGTGTTCGGAAGGAGCCCACCGACCAAACCCTGCGCGTGGATCTGCGCGCCCGGGGAAAGCGCTCCGCCCGCCGCGCACCGGCGGATAAGGGCCGAGAGACGGCCGGCGGTGTGCGGTGGCAGCATTTCGACGACCGGAGCTAGCCGTTAGCGTGGCTTATGAAACAAACAAAAGAGCATGCATCATGCATTGACTCAGCATGGAGGAGCCGTTTACCGGAAATCACCCCTGCAGCGGGTCCGCCAAGATGTCCGGGAAGAGCGCGGCGTCCGGGAAGTATGGCGACGTAGCGGACGCCCGCTACCGCTCGCCTGGGCCTACCACAACGTCCGACAGAGGACAGAGAGGGACGAGGACGAGGATGGGGCGCACGAGGACGAGGACGGCGCGCGCATGGAGGAGGTCGCGACGACAAGGACGGCGGGCACGGGGAGGACGGCCGCGCCACCGAGCCCTCGCCGGCCTGCCGCCCGCGCGCCCGCCCGAGCCCGCGCCGGGGCCGGGGACGGCGGCGCTCGCCGGAGCCCGCGCCGGGGCCGGGGGCGGTGGCGCTCGCCCGAGCCCGCGCCGGGGGCCGGGGGCGGCGAGCCAACGCCGGCCGGGGGCGGCAGCGCTCGCCCGAGCTCGACGACAAGGACGAGGACAGCCGCGCGAGGGAGCAGTAGAAGAGAGAGAGGGGGTTGGGGAGGGATTCAAATAGAAGTAGAGTATGACATGTGGGTCCCACTGGATAGAGGATGAGATATAGAGGATGGATTGGTGCAGGAGAAAGTGGTATAAGGCTATCCGTACTCTTTATCTCCTAAATCCATTCTGTAAAAGAAATATTTCGTCCTGGTCATCGAAATTCTCTCTTCTATATTATTTTTTCTCGCATCCATTCATCCTTTATATCATCCTCTATCCACGGTGCAGTACATATGTCTGTAAATAAATTTTATCTAAATATATCTATATGAAATCTTATTTTGAAGAATTTAGTGTAATAATTTTAATGGTGTAATCGGAATTTACTTTAGATTTTTACTTTGCGAGTTATAACAATTTTTTTAGTTTGTGCAACAAGTGGCCTCCCTCTCTCCGGTTTCACTCGCACGCGCTGGTCCCAAGGCATCCGCTATGACACTGCCTATCCACCAGGAATACCGGAATGGAGGGCTCCAGCGTGGATAGCGCCTCCCGATACCGGTCCCGCCGCAGCACTGTTCGAAAAAAAAATCCTGCAGGGTCAGTTAAAGGATGCCAGTGCAGCTGGTCTAAAGGAGAAATCTTAATGACCAGGATATACAGAGAAGGAAAATAAAAGATGATGAGTGCGGTTGATCTTATGGATACCGATTAAACTTCATATATGCGAGCAACCAAACAGACCTACTCCCTCCGTTCCAAAAAGATTGTCGTTTTAGACTTTTCAGAAACTGTATTTGATCCTCCATTTTATTCAAAAATTTTGTACAAAATACAAAATTAATTAATAATTATTAAAGTATCTATAATGATGAACCAAATTATAATAAAATAAATGATATTGATTTAAAATTTTCAAATAAGATGAATGGTCAAACGTGATGTTTAAAAAGTTTAAAACGACAGTCTTTATGGGACGGAGGGAGCATGTGTTTGTATAAAAAGGATGGCAGGCGAGGGGCGGGCGGCGACGTGACGTGGGCGCAGCGATGGTAGCAGCCAGGGTTCGATTTACCGACCGGTAGCCGGTAACCGCCGGCCGGCGGTATCGGTATACCGGACCGGTATTACCGGTTACCGGTAGAAACCGGTCGAATTCAAATTTTGAATTCGAACCCTAGTTCAATCGGTTCCGGACTGGTATACCGGCCGGTTTGACCGGTTACCGGCCGGTTTGACCGGTTACCGGCCGGTTTGACCGGTTACCGGCCGGTTTGGTGGTTTAGGGTTTAGGGTTTACCGGCCGGCATTTTGAAATTTCAGATTTATTTTTTTAAAAAAAAATGCTGAAAAAATTTCTAAAAATAGTTAATGATTTATAGAATCCAATGATGTCAAAGTTTTCCAAATTTGAGTGCGTTTAGTATATTTTTCGACCTTCATGATTTAATGGGCCTTAACGGGCCGGCCAGGGTTTTTTATACCGACCGAAATCCGGTTACCGCCGGGCGGCGGTAACGGTATATCGGCCGGTATAAACAGTAACCGGCCGGAAACCGGCCGAATTCGAAATCGAATTCAAACTCACAGCTCAATCGGTTTTAGACGGGTATACCGGCCGGTATGACCGGTATAAACGGTAACCGGTCAAAACCAGCTGATTTTCTTTTTTTTAATGCAGAAAACAAATTTTTTTTTGAATGGCCTTTACACATAATGAAGTATAAACACCATACATTTCAGGGATAAATAGTGCCGTAGCAATACATAGGGCATACACATACTTTTATTGTATCAATACATAAGGCACATCAAAGTCATCAATACATAGTATCATATAAATAGCATATTCGTAGTCTCATACACGAACAAATGTGATAGTCATCGGCATAGGCATAATCAACGTTGTATGAAGTATGGAAAGGCCCCCATGCTGCAAGACATCTGATATTCGGCGGTGGACATCAAAGCGATACCTCGCAGTCTAAGCAACTCGGCCTTAAAATCATTCCAAGATTGGCCCGTCCATGCCGCTGTTGTCTCCCATTCTTGAACTAACATAGCGTAAAAATGGGGGTCTTCCCATTCATACACCCATCTGGTCGCAGGTTGCGTGGTAATGTCGGGAATGTGATAGTTATAGCTTGCCTGGGAGGTATCACTGTACGAGGAAGAAGAATGCTGCAGAGTGTCGTAGTCTGTAGGTGCATAAACAGTCCTCTGCGACTCCGGTTGTCCATGGTCGCGGTCCTGAGTAGCATGCGTGAACTGGGTCTCGCCTGCAAAAAAACATTATTAGTAGTTTAGAAGTCATACACAGAAACAATTGTGCGTACGTAGGTGCAATGGATACCTGTGAAACGAAGATCACCACCTCCACCAGAACCACTACCACCAGCACCAAACCCACTGCCACCACCACCACCACCAGAACCACTACCACCAGCAGCACCACCAGCACCATCACCATCACCATCACCGCCACCGTCACTGTCGTCATCAGAACCGTCATCAGTTGAGCTGCTATCCTGAGACTCCTTATACGGTGGACTACGCTGAGCCTCATCCTCAGTTTCAGTGTCACTGATCACTTGCTTTTTCTTTCCGCGTTGACGCTTGGGGTCACCCTTCTTAGGCGGCATCTGCATCTTCCTCTTCCCGAGGTGACTATCACCCACATGTCTACGGGCCCAATCACTGATGGAATCATCTCCCGTGGCCTGACGTAGATCTTGGGCGTCTATGTGGTCACTACGAGCACAAACAAATAAATCACATAAATAAAATGGACATACATAATATGAAAGCCAGACAGAGACACACATTATACCTGACAATATGTGATGGCATAGGGGCGTCTACTTCGTCATCATCCTCATCAAGAACTGGTGCCTGGTTTGATCTACCATACTCCATCCATTGCCTAACTGGATTGTTCGAGTCATAGAATGAGATTTCGGCGAACTTGTCAATGAAATCTTCGTCATCATGCAGTGGCGGTCCAGAGATATCCGCTAGTCGCAGCCGAAGATTGTAGTTGACATACACAAGCTTGTTTAGTTTTTTGTGGGACAACCGATTGCGAACCTTCGTATGAAGCAAGGCAAAAGTACTCCAATTCCGCTCGCATCCACTGGAGGAGATACATTGTGCAACAAGCCGCAAAGCAAGACGCTGCAAATTTGGAGTTTGACTACCAAATATCATCCACCAGGCCGCTGCAAGTGTAACACATTATGTTAGATATATATTCCACGAGAGCAAAGCATCAAGGGTAGAGAAGTGCTCTTAGGCTCTTACATGGGCTAGTCCTTGGATCCGCTGCCATTTTCATAGCGAGTTCGGAGCCAAACTCACCAAGCTTCTGTCGAAAAATCTCTGCCTCTTGTAAAGCCTGCATGGCGCTCTGCAAATCCGTCATGCGCGAAAATGTATCTTTCAGACCATTAAACATTGTTGGAGTTGGATCCATGTTATATGCGTACTTTGGATTTAGGACAGCACCTGCAACACATGACAAGTGCCAAACAAGGGAACGGTAAGTATTCATTTCATGGAGCTTGCTAAGTAAATATAATTCATGATCGTACCTGCACCCACATACGTGTCAATGTACACGTCAGTAATCCTGTTGTCCATAATCTGTCGATACTCATTCCATGTCTGCTTATTTCTTTCAAAGACAGACTCCATCTCCATTTTGCAAGTCTGGTAGGCATACACTACATCACACATGTTAGGCTGCTTGTCTTGATCAGCGAAGCGGAGGAACTTATAAATTGGTTGAACTGTTTTGATGATGTATTCCAGTCCCTCCCACCACTGGATACTTGATAACCTTGAATGAGCAAAGCGACCGTCTTCACATTTTATCCACTTGCTTTGCAGAAATTCAGGAGAAGACATCCACTACATGAACTTGTCACGTTTCCGGTGAAAGCTCTCTAGGAACATGTAGTTGGTCCCAAATCTAGTAACATTCCACTTGACCAACTCACCACCGATTGCCTTCCTCATCATTGCATTCAACTGAGCATGGTTGTGCAAAAAGGTTGAGATTCGCTTGCATGTTGCGATTGTACCTGAATGTTCGGGCCTTTCACCAATATCCTTCAACATCAAGTTGATGGTGTGTGCAAGGCATGGCGTCCAAACAATATGAGCATAATGGTTCCCCAGTATCTTGCAAGCTTTTTTGTAGTTGGCGCCATTGTCGGTCACCACATGTACGACATGCTCGGCGCCAATCTCTTCAACAACCTTACGAATTTCCTGAAAAATAACCACAACAGTTTTTACAAATGTGACGTAAATCACAATATTATAAATAGTATGAACCTAACAACATGTTCAGAAGCTACCTGGTATAAATATTTGGCATCTTGACTTCGCCCAGTTGCATTAATAGATTTATGAAACCATGTGACCCCATTGCAATAAATCAGGAAGTTGATGACACTCATTCTAGTGGGGCCAGTCCAAGAATCACACATCAACGTCACGCCAAAGTTGGTCCATTCCTTCTGAAACTTTGCGTACCTAGCCTTCAAGTCTTTCTCGTTCTCATCTAGGTACTTGCCATCGATATCCCTTCCAGTAGGTGACACAATGCCTTCACCTGTAGGCAGAAGCCATTCGTGAGAATACATAAAGATACAAACGTCAAAATTGAGAGAGATGACTCTGAAAGTTGTACTAACCCCACTTTTGTGTCTCTCTCACCGCACTTATAAAGTACGGATTGTCGGCCTGTCGTCCTGGGATTCCTGCAACATGGAAAAACTTTCCCCAAGCTTTCCCAATAGCTTCCTTTGCATTCTTCCCCTTCTGCGTCCAAGACCCTGTATCAATCCTTGGTTGGACCATTCCTCTCCTCCTACCGGCTGCCAAATTGTAGTCCTGCAGAACCACAGGAGTCTCCCTCTGTGATCCTGCTCTTCGAAACATCCTTTGCAAAGGATTCCCACCCTGTGAACCACTACCCCCTCTACGGTCGTAATTACCTCCTCTCTGTTGCACCCCCTGCTCGTACTCATATTCTGCTCTCGACTGATTAAGTGCTTGCTGGAGCTGCTCCTCATATTCATCATCACCAAGTGGATGGTTACCCTCCGCTGCAGCCTTCTCTCTTGCCAACTTTTGTCGAGACCGGTCAGAAGTTGCCTTTTTAGTTCTGTCAAGATCACGTTGAAAGTACTCACGCACATCATCTGGCACGCTTCTGCAATGCACCACCTGCGACCCGCGACCGGCTAAATGTTCTTTGAATCTTGTTGCACCACCACCTCCTTTCATCGTATGACAGTAGTTGCACCTCCACCCAGGAGAAAGGTTTTCACCATGCTCCCATACAATGTCTTTTCCTCTGCTTGACATTGTGCACCTGCATGAATGGACAACACAAACTAATCAATCACATAGATTAAATCTACGTAAATAAGTGGCTAAGTCACAACCTTCCACCTAAATAAAATTTACCTAAACAATATAAACCTAAAATATACATCATTATTTACCTAAAATATACATCAGTATTAGCACACCTACAACCTAAAATATACATCAAACCTAAAATCCTAAACCAAATCCTAAACATAACCCTAACTAATAACCTAAACACACCATAAATCCTACTAAAATCCTAAATCAAATTACCACTGCACCCTAGATCAATAGATAACTACTTCCTATTCCAAATCCTAAAGCTAATCCTACTAAAAATGCTCAAGAAAAGAAGAAACATCCTTACCTGTCGAAACCGGCGATACCGGCCGGTTACCGGTAGAAACCGGCCGAGAAACCGGTGAAACCGCCCGGTACCCGGCGGATCCGCGCGCGCGGCGGTATCCCGGTCTTACCGACCGGTATACCGGTGCTACCGGCCGGTACGAACGCGGCGGCGAGCGGACGAGCGGGGAGGCGGCGCTTTCGGGCTGCTGCGGCGCGGAGGGGGGAAATGGGGGGTGGCTCTGCCCCCCCCCGTGACCCAGGGTGCTGTTTTGTGCCCGTTCGGGCCTAATGGGCCTAACGGGCCTTAACGGGCCTTTTTTTTTTTTACTTCGGGACTTCGAAAAAAATTCTAAATGTAGTCAAATTTGAAAAATTTTGACACCATTGGAATCTATAAATCATGAAGTATTTTTAGGAATTTTTTTACTATTTTTCCCTCCGATTTTAAATTTCAAATTTCGGTTTTTCCAAACCGGCCGGTACCGGTACCGGTCCGGACCGGTATTACCGGTAACCGGCCGGTTACCGCGGTATGCCGTCTGTAAATAGAACCCTGGTAGCAGCTGCTTCCTACGCCCTTGGGGCGCGCCTGTGGCGGGTAGTTGTACCGAGCTCGCGATGTGGGCGGGCGGGGGAAGGAATGCTGTAGGGATGGGAGGCGCAAGGTGCCGTGCGGTACGATGGGATGGCTGAAACGGGCGTGCCAGAAGATAGAGTGGAGAAATGATATTTGTCTTGATGACAAGTGGGTCCCACGATGGTGGTCGCAATAACCGTTGTAGAAAACACCATGCATCACAGTGTTCTATTCCTCTAACTAAAAAAACAAAAATGGACCAGGTGAAGGAGTTTATCGCTAACCACTTTGCACCCTCGGACATTTTGCGGCGTTTTCAGGTCAAATGGACCAGGTGATCATAATGATGTGCGGCAACTCCTTGTTGTGCCAGCGTGAGTCACCCCGAATATGAATGAGCATTTGATTTTGAGTGGTTAAATTAGTGTCTAGTGTTATGCATATATTAATTCAAATGTTGGTATGGATACTTTAGTCTCGGGTCTAAACAAAAATAGCTCTTTCACGGTAAGATCAATTTACTAGCACCAAAATTAATAATGATTAGGGTCACTTAGGAAATTTAACATATGAAGGCCCCTTAAAGGTAGGGAAAATTAGCTGTAGGACACTGCGAAAATATATAATATGCTGAGACACACCGCCAACGCGTGATTTTGTCTAAACACACCGCAAATTTATGAATGTTTGCTCAGACACATTTACGGTGTGTCTGGGCAAACATTCACAAATCTTGAATGTTTGCTCAAACACACCGCAAATGTGTCTGGGCAAACATTCACGAATTTACGGTGTGTTTGGGCAAATTCCCGTGTTGGCGGTGTGTTTTAGCATATCATGCATTTTCGCAGTGTCCTGTGGCAAAATTCACCTTAAATTATTTATGTGGTATCTAAAGAAGGGAGTCATCTTAACAAAAGACAGTCTTGCCAAGAGAAATTAGCAAGGTAGGAAAACTTGTGAATTTTGCTCCAAGTTAGAATCTATCCATTATTTATTCTTTGAATGTCATTATGCTAAATATTACGTGGCGTGCCACTTTCGTTGTTTTGGGTATTCGACCACCAGCCAATTTTGAGGATTTACTCAATAATGGGTTAAAACAAGTTGGTTCGAAACAAAACTCACCATTACTAATAGGTGGTGCAACGATTTGTTGGTCAATATGGCCTATTAGGAATGACTCGGTTTTCAATAAATGAACACCAAATTTTTTTTTGCAGACCTTGTTCAAGGCAACCCATTGGCTTTGGTTTTGGGCTTGGTTGCAGCGTATTAAGGACCAAATGGAGGCTATTATACATGCAGGCCAATGAGTTGCCTTTTAACTAGAGTCGAAGGCATTACATTTCTTCAACTCAAAGGTATGGACTTTTATTTTTTTCATATTGATTTTTAATCTTGGAACTTTATTTTCATTAAGTAAACAAAGCCTTGGATTTGATGGAAGACTTGAAAGCGCTGAGACCTGATGGTCTCCTGCTATCTTCAAGCAATGCTAGGTATTAGAAATGTTGAATCGGGTGCACGGGGGAAAATGCCAGAAGAGTGGAATGAAACAATGATAACCTTAATCCCAAAAGTGAGCAATCTGGAGAAGGTGACTGATTTGAGGCCAATTAGCTTGTGTAATGTGGTGTATAAACTGGTCTCAACTGAATCAAAGTGCTTTTCCCTGGGTGGTTGATCTCAGATAATGTTATGATCGCGTATGAGCTCACTCATTACTTGTTGAATAAGTGGAAGGGAGCAAGGGGCCATGCAGCGATTAAGCTTGACATGAGCAATGCGTATGATAGAGTAGAATGATCCTTTCTAAGAAGCATCATGGGTAAAATGGGCTTTGCAAACAAGTGGATTGATCTCATAATGGAATGCGTTATTTCAGTCTTTCAGGGTGATGGTGAATGGTGATATGTCAAGAAGTTTAACACCAGAAAGAGCATTCAGACAAGGGGATCCATTATCCTCGTATCCATCTCTTATTTGCATGTAGGGTGTTTCTCAAAGCCGAAGAGGAAGGCCAGATATCTAGAACAAAAATATACCCTACAACTCCTAGCATTTCTCACCTTTTATTTGCCAATGGCTGTTTGATCTTAGGTTCCTACAAATAGGGTGGAGGCTTTGCAGCTACAATATATTCTAGAACCGTATGAAAGATGTTCTCGGTAAATGATAAAAAAATCCACGTTGGCAGTCTAATACAGCATCAATGTAAAGGCATCAGATAGGGCATCAGTTAGAGACCTTCTGAACATCACATGGGAGACAACAAATGAGAAGTATTTAGTCCTAACTATGCATATGGGTCAGTCAAAATGCTCTTGCATACTTGAAGGACTGTGTGTGGAACAAAATACAAGGGTGGAAGGAAAAATTCTTATCATGGGCCAGTAGGAAAATTTTTATCAAGGCGGTTGCACACGCAATCCCAACTTTTTCTATGGGATGTTTTGATTAGACATGAAGACCTCCATGACCAAATGAGTGCAATGGTTTGTAGATATCCATTGAATCAGTAAGAAGGACAACATAAGATTCATTGGCTTAGTTTGGATAAGCTGACGAAACCAAAGGAGCGAGGGTTTGTTTTTCAGGACATACATGCTTTCAACCTTTCTATGTTAGCAAAGTAAGGCTGGCGGTTGCCGCATGATTCGAGCTCCCTTTGTGCCAAACAAGCAAAGTACTATTCAGGGTCGTCTTGTTTGAAAGCAATGCCAAGTGTGGAATGCAGTATACTTGGCGTGGCATCCTGCTACCTACATGGCATTGAGATAGTTACGAAAGGGATGATATGGCAAGTGGGTCATGGCTAAAACTTGAGTATTTGGGCAGAGGAAACACTATTACAAAAATCTTTACCGTGGCGGTCAAAATAGATTAACGGAGGCGGTTTTTCCAACTGCCTCCGATAGAATGTCACGGTAAATGGAAGTATTAACCATGGCAGTTCTCTGCCCGCCACGATTAATGAAATAAAAAAAAGAAAAAAAGAAAAAAAATCCAGGGAGAGGCCCGCAGAGCCCATCCGGACCCGCCAAGCCCATCCGCCGCCGCCGCTGCCACGGGCGGATCTGCCACCACGGCCGCGGATCCGGCGGCCATAGGCGGATCCAGCCACCACGGCCGTGGATCCGATGGCCACGGGCCACGGGCCACGAGGGAAGGAGAGCGCCGCTGGCCGGGCCGCCGCGCCGCCGCACCTGTAGCACGCGCCACCCGAGAGAGGCCGCTGGCCGGGCCGCCGAGCAGGGCGCGCGTGCTGCCCGCAAGCGCTGCAGGCCGGGCTGCCGGGCCACTGCGCCGCCCGCGCGGCCGCGCCGCGAGCGCCGCTGGCCGCGCCGGCTCCGGATGCCGCTGGCCGTGCGCGCCGCCAGGCCGTCAACAGAGGCAGAGAGAGAAGAGAGGGAGGAGGAAGAGGAGAGGGAGGAAGCCGGGGGCGCTGAGGGAGGAGGCTGAGTGAGGTGAGAAGTTAGAAACCCTATGGTTGGTTTTGCTATATATACCCATAGCGATTTATCGGGCCGAATTGGGCTTTTGTAAAATAGAATGGGCTTGGCCTTTTAACCGAGACGGGTCTGTTACACATAACTGCCTCTATTAATAGCTCTATTTTTTAAGGCGGTTGCGTTAGGTTGTCCGCCTCAAATCGATTTTGCGAAGCGGTTTTTTCTAACCGTCTCGGTTAATAAAAAAAACCGCTTCGGAGGCGGTTATCCTTTCTAACCGCCACGGAAAATAAAAGGCAAACGTCTCGCAAAAGATTTTCTGGAGCAGTAAAAATTCCACAACTATGAGTGGTCGTGTAGCTTATCTGAACGGTCAAGACTCTCGAAATTTGCCAATGAAAATGTGCCCCATTTTTTTTGCCTGGTTTATGCCTGCGCCATTTTTGTTCTGATATGACACATCGAATATTTCGTTCGTTTGCTCAAACGGAAGAACCAACGAGTGTCTTCAAACCTAGATGCGAGTTTCCTGTTCTTCATTCGTTCTTCGTTCTTACTTCTTCAGATTCGTCTCCTTCCTTCATATTTTGTTCTTCATATTCATCTTCGTTCTTCGTTCTTGCTTCTTCATATTCCTCCTCTTTCATTCGTTCTTCGTTCTCCCTTCTCCCTTCTTGCTGAATGCTTCCAACAGCTGCTGCCGGCTCCAAAACTGATGGGAATCAACATTATCCAATGCTTACTGCCATTAGCATCTCCCATCCAGATCTGCAGCAGCGCACCTCTCAGTCGGCCGTCCTAGGAATCTTTTTTCCTGGGGAATCATTGCGAGTCAACAGCTCGTCGACGGTCCTACAATGTAATGTTCAATGGCAAATGGCCGGCCATTGGCCTCCAGGGGATCAGGGAAGAGCACCAGTAATGCTCCATACAAATCAGAGATTCCTCCGTCAACACACAGATCTAGTGGTTGCCAATGGTAAGGAGAGCAGTGGCATTGCGTCCTGCAACAAGCTTAGGGATCTAAAGTCCGATACGGTCAAACCAACAGTTTGTTGGAAGGCAAAACTTAGGTGTGTTTGTTCATTATCTTTATAATACGAAAAGTATCCCCATTTTATAGAGCATTTTATAGAGGTCCGGCTTGTAAGGCCACTAAAACTGGCCACAACGTATACATTTTACGATGCTGAAACAGGTCAGAGAAGGTTTCCGCACTGATGCCAGCCATTGTGGCCACCAGTGCAAAGTCTAGCCGATGCATGTTCATGCCTCGGTGCCTCATTAAATAAAATAAAGTATTCCAGACAGCCGACGCTGATAGTTCAGAATATTTGGGTCCCATGTGTACAGTAAATGCCGATGCTCACATTGTGATGGTTCATGGTTTCTGGCATCGATGTTTGTTGGCGCGGGGTTCTTCTTTCAGCACCACCAACGCTGTGGCTAGTCTAAGTAAAAATGATTCGAAGAATCAGATGAGCGGTACTTGTTACAATAAAATAAGTACAGGGAAAAATTGGCAAGTGGGGAAAACCATCTGCTGTGTTGGTACCTCAAATGTTTGGATTCAGACAGCATTTATAGTTGCTGCTCTGTGACTAGTAAAAAGCAAATTTAAAAAGAAATATTGTAGTACTACAGTTAAATGTGCCATAATAATTGAAGTTTTTTTAAATTGAAAAAGAATATGCTATATATTTGCCATGAGGTAGCTCTACTAGTCCAGTACCATAGCCAAGTTTCGTGCCGAAGGCCAGTTGGAAATGGACAGAGGAAAAGGAAAGGCCAGGTGAGCAAGTATTGCTAATCAATGATATTATGTCATCTCAAACAAAACAATAGATAATTTATCTCCAAATGTAGGAGCGTGGATGCTGAAACAACAAAGTGTCAGATGGACGTTACAACTGTTCTTGAGATGATCAACGATTTGTACGAGGAAGAGGATGCCATCTTTCCAGTCGGCAAAGTTGAAAGAAAAGATGAACAAGTTGAAGCATCAAAGTACTGCTGGACTCATCAGTTGTGAAGATGGGTATATACTAGTACGTTATCAGAACAAGTTTTTGAAAAAAAATTACATTAGTATATGTCTGATAAATTACAATGCAAAGTAGTTATAAATACAGTAGAAGACAATGTAAAGAAATAGAAAAAATTCAGTTGCTGCAAGGGTTCGAAACAACTGAATGTTCCTAAACTTGTAACTAAAGCAAACTCGTTCGCTGATCAGTTATAAGCTGATGAAGTCAGTCAGCTACTCGATCAGCTGTCTAGCTACGGGAATAGCTCGTCCATGACGGCCGGTGCGATCCACTGGATCTGGATGTGTGTGATCTCCCAGAGCTCGTCGCCTTCCCTTGGCACCAGCACCTCCTTGGCCTTCATCTCCATGATCATCCGCTTGAGCATCCGCGGCACGAGGTCCTGCATCAGCCCAGCACCGCCGCCCGCGGCGAGGTCGCACTTCATGCAGGTGTCCATCCGGCGCAGCACGCCGAGCCAGAAGGTCCGGAAGCCCGGCGCCTGCGCCACGGTGGGCAGGAGCAGCACGAAGACGTCGGCCAGCAGCTCGGCCGCGGCGGCCAGCGTGCCCTCCATGCTCCGCGTCTCCCTCTCCGCGCCCTCGCGGCGCGAGTACTCGAGCGTCTTCTCGTGCAGGTCGTCCACCATGGCGAAGATGACGAGGTTGAAGCAGGCGAGGCAGCCGGCCGGCCCCAGGTCGAGCTCGCCCGTGGCGGCCAGGTTGAAGGCGCGCCCCAGCTCGAACACGGCCTGTCTGCGGATCTCCTCCCGCCGCACCAGGCTCGTCTTGCGCAGCGCCTCCGCGAGCTTGATGAACATGTTGGCCGCCAGGTTGCCCATCCGCGACGCCTCCTCCGCCGACGACGAGGTGCCGCTGAAGCCGCCGCCGCCGCTGTTCCCGGGGTCGGAGTAGCCGGACCTGTGCCACTGGATCAGCCAGTTCACGGACTCGGCCATGAGCTCCAGGATCCTCGTGCTCACGTCCAGCGGGCTGATCTTGAGCGCGGCGAACCCGAAGGCGGCCTCGATGACGGCGGCGTAGTTGAACCGCGTGACGCTGGCGCTGCCGTCGGTCATCAGCCTGATCATCGCCGCCACGGACTGGTCGAACGTCTCCGGGTGGCGGCCCGTGACGGTGAGCAGGTGGAGCAGCGTCTTCCACCCCAGCGGCGTCTGCACGCCGTCCGCGTGCTCCGTCAGCAGCTTCACGATGCTCTCCGAGATGCCCTCGCAGCAGGTGTCCAGGATCTCCTTGTCCAGCTTCCACATCATGTTGATGGACTTGAACACCAGCTCCTCGGGCACGCGGCTGTCGGCGGGCCGCTGCGGCGGCGGCGCCGACAGCAGCCGCACGGCGACCCTGAAGAGCGCCACGATGGCCTTCTCGGCGAACGGGGACGGCGAGAAGAGCGGCAGCTGCGACACGGCGCCGAAGCACTCGAGCAGCGGCGGCCAGAAGGTGGCGAAGCGCTGGAGGTTGGCCGTGGCGAGCAGCGCCAGCAGGTCCCAGCAGAAGCCGACGGTGTCCTCCTCCTCGACGGGCGTGCTGAACTTCTGGCCCTTGCCGCCCGCGGCGAAGATGAGCGCCCGCCCCAGGTTCTGCAGCGCCTCGTCGGGAAGCTTGGCGCTCTCCGTGAAGATGCTCCCGGCCTGGCACTGCCTGATGATCTTGAGGTTGTTCTCGAACTCGCTGCCGACGGACAGCAGCGACTCGCCGCCGCCGTCCAGCGACAGGAACTGCGAGAAGCGGCCGATCATGCCGGAGACGTGCCGGCTCGTGCCGGCGCCGCGGTGCGTCGGGGGGAAGATGTCCGAGGCGGAGGAGCGGTGGCGGTGCCCCGGCCCCGGCGGGCGCTGCTGCTGCTCGCGGCCGTCCGGGTCGACCAGCGACGGCGGCAGCAGCTTGAGGCGCCTGAGCTTGAGCAGGCAGTCGACGACGTTCTTCCAGGCGCCGCGCACCGACTCGCCGAAGCGGTTGGCGATGGTGAAGAGCGCGAGCGTGGCCATCCGCGGCTTGAGCTCGTTGCTGAAGGTGAAGAGCGTCTCCTCGGCGGTGGCGTAGGGGTTGAGCAGCGTGGTGAACTTGCAGAGGCAGCAGAGCAGCTCGTCCAGCACGTCCTCCAGCCCGTACCGGGCGACGCGCGCCACGGACACCAGCCCCTCCACGCACTGGTTCAGCGTCTCCTCGTCGTCGGCGCAGTCGAAGATGGCGGCGAGCGCGGCGACGGCGGGGCCGGACACCGCGACGAACACCTCCCGGCTGAGCTTGTGCCGGAAGTCGCAGGGCGTGAAGGGCTCCAGCGCGCGCGAGCGCTTCACCAGGTCGTCCCACCGGCTGCGCGTCATCTCCACCGCCGCCGCCGACGAGGCGCTGAAGACGGTGATGGCGTTGGTGGAGATGGAGTGGAAGAGCTCCGACAGGTACTCCCGCGGCAGGTCCTTCTTGTCGTTGATGGCGCGGTTGTTCCGGATGAAGTCCTCCTCCGACATCTTCTTCTTCACCTGCGGGTTGTGCAGGTCGGTGTTGAGCATGATGAGCGAGTAGCAGAGGATGAAGGCGGCGTCCTTGGTGGCGAACACCCCCGCCGTCTGCTGCTCGAAGAAGCGCTCCGAGAAGGCCTCCAGCACGCGCTGGATCTTCTGCGACTCGCCGGGCAGCCGGAACGTCTCCAGGTACGTGCGCAGCGCCGTGTCCAGGATGGCGCCCGTGAAGTCGAACGTCTCGGTGAACTCCTTGAGCACCCGGAGGTTGAACTCGTCGGGGTCGCCCAGGAACTCGCCGATCTTGATCTTGTCCAGCCCCGGCGAGTAGCGCAGGAAGTAGGCCATGCTCCGGGCGTCCGGCGGCGTCGGCACCAGGTGGCACAGCTTCAGGAACTCCACGCCCTTCTTCTGGTCGCGGTTGTAGTGGTTCGCGGCCACCGCCACCTTCTTCTTGCGCAGCTTGCGCTTGCGCACGAAGTCCACCCACGTCTCCCGGTGCTCGCCGCCGCCGGCGTCCCAGCGCTCGGTCCAGAAGAGGCGGAACTCCGACACGTCCACGGCGTAGGCGCCGTGCTCGGGGGTCCTGTCGATCTCCACGTTGTCGGCGATGGTGGTGATCATGTTGACGAGGCCCTCGAACGCCTGCAGCTGGATCGTCGTCATCGGGCCCGACCCCGCCGCCGGGAACGCCGCCTTGCACAGCAGCTTGCCCACCTCCTCGAACACGTCGTGCAGCAACGGGTCGCAGTCGTAGTTCACGTACGTCTCGATCACGAACGTCGGCTGCCGGCAGAAGCTGATGAGGCCCTCCACCGCCACCTCCTGCAGCTGCGGCCCGCTGCCGCCGCCGCACACGCGGAGCAGCACGAACATGAAGAAGGCCTCCAGCTGCAGCTTCAGGAACCGGCGCAGGAAGTGGTACAGGTTCAGCGCCGTGCTGCAGATCATGGACAGCACCAGCGGGCTGTACTCCGTGGCGTAGTGGATGAGGTGGAAGAAGAGGTCGTCCTGGATGAGGCGCAGCAGCTTGGGGTGCTTGCCGATGGCCTCGCCGCCGAGCTCCACGGCGGAGTTGACGAGCACCAGGGAGAAGAGCATCACGTCCTCCTCCGAGGTGAAGGCCCCCTGCCCGTCCGGGGTCACCACCATGTCGCTGGCGTTCACCAGCAGGGAGCAGAGGAAGCTGAACACGTCCACCATGCACCGCGCGCCGAAGCCGGCGCTGGAGCCGCCGCCCAGGGAGGACAGGTCGTCGCCGTCGCCGCCGCCGATGTCCGGCAGCCGCGCGAAGACGGCCTGCAGGATCTCGTGCATGCAGTGGCGCGCCGTGCGCTGCAGGAGCTCGCTGCCGCGGCTGCCCGCGGCGTGCTGCACGATCTGGAAGCACGTGTTGACGGCGGTGCACACGGAGCTGTCCGACAGCAGCGGCGCGGCGCGGGTCCGCAGCAGCGCGGCCAGCACCTGGAGGACGCGCAGGAGCACGGCCTCCTCGGCGCCGGCGTCGGAGATGCGCTCGATCCGGCAGTTGGTGAGCGCGCCGAGGATGGCGTGGACCGCGTCGCGCGCTCCCGGGGAGCACTCGTCGAACACGTCGATGCGGAGGATCTTGAGCACGGACGACAGCGCCACGCCCGTCGCCGCCGGCGGGGCCTCGTCGCTCCGCACCACGTCCAGGAACGGGGCCAGGTACGTGGACGGGTCGGAGCACCGCCACGCGCCGTGCCGGGGCTGGAACAGGAGCCCGCGGAGGGCCTTGAGCGAGTTGATCAGCGCCGCGAACGTCGCCTCCTCCGCCGCGGCGACGGCCGGCGGCAGGTACGAGTACGGGTCCGGGCGGCGACGGATGACGGCCAGCAGCGCGCCCACCTCGGTGTTGAGCATGCACGAGATGCCCAGGTCCTTGAGACGCGGGTCGCGCCGGGGCCCGCGCTGCGCGGCGTACGCCGGCGGTGGGCCGTCGTCGTCGTCGTCGCCCGCCGTCCTGGCCATTACATTGATTGCCTCTGCCTGGCGAGTAATAGGACGGAGGATCGATCAGGTGGTCGGAATGGCAGCGGAGACGACGACGGAAACCATCCTTTTGCCACGTGGTGTCCTCTCGGGATGATGTGTCAGAGTTTACGGTTGCATGTGCATGTGTGATTTTCCAAAAAAAAATGCATTGGATCGTCGGTCGTTTCCAGGCGAGCGAACGATCCTACCAAGCGACGCGAGTTGGCGCTAGAGCGAGCGAAGATAGAGGCGAAGATACGGATTACTATTTTCTTTTTGAAATTGAGCGGTTGCGGTAATGCAGTCGTGGACTCGGCTTATTTGTACGCCTATAGTTACGGACAGTTTCTCTCTCTCTCTCTTAATTTTATTTATTATTATCATACTACTGCAAATGTTCCCTTTTAGGCGCATAGGTAAGATATATAGAATACCTTATATACGCAAGTTGTCCTTGATAACTTATGTACATAAGTAGTGATTTGTAGCTTTTGTGTTACAAGCTTTTTTTAATAACCTTTATGTTTCTAAATTTTAGCATAAGTTATAAGTTATTTTAGTTCTTTGTGTTTAGTAACTTCTCTACATAACTATTATAAGTGCATATAAAGTGTTACTTAAATAAATCTTTGAAACATATGCAAGTGTGATCTAATTTTATTCGTCTCGTTATGTATAACACATTGATACACATAGAATTAAAAAAAGATACATCATTCGAAAGTTATAGCAATTTATGAAAAATGTTGTGTTTTTTTAGTGCTTGCAGAGTGCGAAATGAGAATGAGCATGTAGCACTATCCAAATAGGGAAAGTTGTGGGAATTATTATATATTTTCCCTAAAAAAGAAGTTACGGCCGTTCATTAGATTCTTAAATTTAGCAAACCCCCCCCCTTTTGTTAGGCGTTTCAACCGCCTTTTGCTTTTGCAAAAATAAAAAGCCAACCAAAGAGAAAAAAAAAAGCCACAGTTGGTTTAGGCCAAAAGTGGCTTTGGTCTAGTACAAACTTGAAAGCATCTTCCCCTGCTTTCAATTGTTTTTGAACAAATAATTACCCACCTATCATTCATTATGACGATTCGTTTTCTTTTGTTCTCTCCCCGTCTGACTCGAGGTGCTCCATCTTACCTAGAGAGCGCCGCCCTCCCTCCGGCCCTCCTCTCGCACATCCAGCCCACGTAGACAGCTGTCGCCACGGACTAGAGCGCCACTGCTACCACCATGGGCCGGAGCCCTCTGCTGCTGCTGTTAGGAATTGTAACAACCTAAGATAGTGTGGCACACGTATGTAACACGGCAATGACCATGATCGTGTCATGAGAAGATTGTATTCGGTTGAGATTAGGACTAAGTTTAGTAGTTGTAAGCCATATTTATCTCAACCGAATATCTTGTGCTCCAAGCATGTATATATATATATATATATATATATATATATATATATATATATATATATATATATATATATATATATATATATATATATATATATATAAACACGGACCCGTGACGAGCTAAGATAGGTAGTCTCGGTTATTTGCAATCTTTCAGCCGCTACAGGCTAGAGCGCCGCCACAACCCCTCTCATTCGGCCATCCAGGAGAGCAAGGCCGTCAGGCCGTCCAGGCTAGCCCACCTAGGAAGCGCCGCCCGAGCACTCCAAGGTTGGGGGCTCGACCTCAACACCTCCCCCATGCACAAACGGGAAGAAGATGGAAGGAGGAAGAGGACGAGACTGACAAGCTTTCTGCACAACCAAATGGCTTTCTGCTTTTCCCATATCTACCTTTTCACATTGACTTTCCTAAAAGCAATAGCTCACAATAACTGTTTTTTAAAAACCACAGCCTAACCAAACACACTCCTAATGAACATTTGCTAATTAGCAGCCTTGGATCGGAGACCGTGTTCTCAGTAAATAATCCCATGAAATTCTGGACCCGATGAGAGATTATGTCTGAGACTATAGGAAGTTGCGAGATGGAGGAGATACATGGACGTTGTCCCTTTTCCCGATATGACATATCTAGCGATGTGCAAATGTGACGGTGTACTTGCAGGAGCGTTTGCGATTGAATCCTTGGGGCTTTATCCAGTAGTTCAGCCATGTGTATATCACCGATTCATTTGTCTACTGCGTATTCGAGTGAAAGGCTACTACTGCTCTCACCCGAATTTTTCCACCCTCTAGTAAATATGAACAACTCACATTTGTTTGTGGATATGATCGAACAACAATTTTAACCGTGAACAGGAGTATGTAAATTTATTTAGGTGCAAGTTGGGAGGCTTTCTTTCAGGCACATAGGTGTACCCATGATTCATAAGAAATTATCAAATTAGGATTTGGCTTGCATCAAGGAAAAGTTTCAGAAAAAAACTTAGTTGAAAAGGAAAGTTACTTTCGTTTGGAGGGAGGCTAGTCTTGATTAATTCGGTGCTAACTAGTTTTTCTATGTCCATGTTATCTTTTTTTTTAAGTTCCTATAGGAGTCTTTCAAAAATTAGATTGATATTGTTAATGTTTTTTTTCTAGAGAAGTGATGGGCAAAAAAAATAAATATCGTCTCGCTAGAAATTTAAAATAAATGTCCATTGCGCAAATGGTTGTTTAAGATTAAATGGGGTTTGGTAAAATCTTCTGCCACAAGATTCTCATTTTTTGTGGTATAAGAAATTTGGTTACGATGACTGTTCACCGGATGACTACCGTCTATTGCAAAACTATGTATTTGTCATAAACATCATCACAATATACTCTGTCTGAGTTCTATGACAATAGATCAATGACAATAGCTAATTGTCATAAAATATTGAGTATTATAATTTCTTTTAGAAAACTGGTTATTGTATGTGGCTGCTAGACCACAATGTGGACTCTTTATGTCCGCGTCACCTCTTGTCAGTGTTTTGTATTAACACCAACTAGTAAATTTAGGATTACACATTTAGGGCTAGAATGGTGTGCAAAGAGGACATGATGAAGTATACTAGTTCGGGTGTAATGTCCTTACATCCGGTTACAAGCGTCTCATGTTACTCGCACTAAGTCTGTAGTAGGGGTTACAAGTTGTTTCGAGAGAGGAAAAACTCCCAAATCTCTTTGCATGAGCGTGTGTGGGTGTTCGGTGCAAGGGTTGATAATGCTCATGGGGTACCTGACCCTCTCCTTTATTTTATAGCTTCAAGGGGCCTGTTATAAGGACCGATGGTGGCGCTAATATAGACCAGTAAAATACTAGTACTAGCAATATAAAAGGGGTACCCGTGTCCCTGTTTCTGTTTGGCCGTTGGCCCCATTTGGCCGGCCGGCGTCAAATAATTATGATGTGGATGCCACAGGAAACAAGGAAAACGTGGATGTCAGAACACATTGCTATGCAGACAATGACATGGGTACTGATTTCGGCAATATTTCTCCTGGTCGCGTAGTAGGTACTAGGTAGGTACAATGTGTATATAACAATTAGTACATGTATCCTAATACAATAAGAATCTATCCCATCTCAGAGTCAGAGTCAGAGACCGTCGCTTTTAGTGTGTGTCATAAGTTCGACATGATATGTACAAAATATATGCAACATTTTTATCTTTAAATAAATTTATTAGAAAACTAGATTCAAAAATCTTTTCATTGATTATATAGCATAAATCTTAATATTTTTAATAGAATAAATTTCACTGGCGATCCTCGAACTTATCCCGAGTTCTCATTCAATTCCGGTACTTTCAAATTGCACATTCAGATACCTAAACTTGTTTTATGTTCTCATTCAGGTCCCGGTAAATTTAAGTTGTGCATTTAGCTCCTAAAATTTGTCCAAAGTTCTCATACAAATCTTGATACTTTAAAATCACATACTTAGGTCCCGAAACTCGTTCCAAGTTCTCATACAGATCCTGACACTTTAAAATTTCACACTTAGGTCCCTAAACCCATGTCTTATACTAGCATTGCACCAAGATCAACCTCCTACTCAACTCCTGCCTATGCTGCATTGTCGGTGCGATGCGGTTCCGCACCCATGTTGCTAGGCCATATCATGCTAGATGCGCCGCCATATTGCGTGCTCTACTCACCCTATTGCACTATAGGGATGGCCCTATCATTGTCGAGGGTGGCAAGGAAGAGATGGTGAGAATGAGCATGAGCTCCTGCTCGATGAGGGAGTGAAAGAGTGTGATGGTGGTGGTGGTGTTGTTGAATACGATTGGCACGAGGCAGGGCCCGGCACCATGATGAGGTGAAATGGGAGTGAGTCAAGTGGAATCGAGGTGAGTCATAGCAGCGAAAGATCGGATAGGAAGTGTGGTGGGGCAAGCATGAAAAGGCGGCAAAGCAGGTCCTAGCAAGCTAGGTCTACACATGCAACACGGACCACGATTGTAAAGTAATATAATTTTAGAGAGTTGGGCATGTATTTTTAAAGTATTGGGACAGTGATGAAACTTGGGGCAATGCAAGATTTAGGAACGGGATGAAAAGTTGAGACAAGTTTAAGGAGCTATGTAATTGAAAAGTACCAGGACCTGAAGAGAGCTCATAACAAGTTTATGGAGCTCAATATGCAATTTGAAAATACCAGGATCTAGATGAAAACTCGGAACAAGACCGCCAACAAAATTTACTCTTTTTAATATATATTTAGTCAAACTTATTTCTTGAGAAGTGAAAACGACAATTAATTTGGGACGGAGACAATATTTCATAACATCACTTACAACATTTGTGGGTACAATATTTAGGTGGGATGCATTCAATATGTACTTTTGTGTATGGCTCGGGAGTCCACACAGCCTTTGATTTATGTAAATCAGCGAGGTCAATACCATTATTTCTTCATTTATCATATGTCCCGAAGGTTTTTAGAATACTCTGTTTCAAAAAGATTGTTTTATGGTTTAGGGTTTACCAGATATGAAACCCTAGTAATACATTCATAGTGGAACTCGTACAGTATCCAATATGTGGCATATATGAAACTTTAATAAGATTCATAAGTAAATCCAGCTACCTGAAGAATTGAAATTTTTCCATCACAACTCGCAACTCAATCCAGCTCCTGAAACCATAAACTAGCATATGGCTTCGAGCCAACAACAGTACAGTTTGGAAACAGCAAGCAAATAAAAGTCACAATAATCTACGTCTGTTCTAAAGACTGACAACAAAGGTAAAACGTGACAGCTACTGATCATCATCCATGGAAAGAACACGGCCACTTATCATTGAAGGGCACATGAATGATCCTCTCTTTGTCATCGGTAGTATACATGCATATTTTGCGACTTTAAAGGCTAGCTCCTAAATTATCAGGACCTTTTGTCCTAGTCGCTTCCACCATCATTATCACCACCAGTGCTCCTGTGGCCCTCAGTGCCCGAGGGCTCCGAGGCGACCCCACCAGCATCCTGTTTGTTCACTGCTTGTGGTGGCTGAGCTTGTTGAACTTGAATGGGATGAGGCATGCCGTTGACCATGCCAGGTCTAGCAACCATTTGGCCACTGAAATTTAGCAACTGAGCCTGCTGCTGCTGAAGTTGCTGCTCCTGCATCTGCTGGGGTGTTAGAGGTGTCCTCGGTGGGAACATAGGCACCTGTGACATGTACTGCCCTACTCCAGGCGATGCACCAGGCGGCGCCATCTGTTTGCAGAAATAACTTGACCGTGAGGGCATAGAGTAGAAAGAATATGTGCACAGCAGGTCTAGAAATGACAAACCTGAGGGCGGCTTACAGCAGTCTGTGGTTGGGCATCAGCGATTGCAGCGAGATACAAGAGGTTCTTCTGAAGTTGTGATTGATACCTGAAAGTTTCATGGAAGAAAAATATACTATTAACAAGAAAGAGCTTTGCATCAGGAAAAAACTTCTCAATTAATTTACATAGTCAGGCGACAGGGCGACGCCTTGCCTCTGGCAACCAGGTTACGCTGCAACACCTAAGTGACAACTTAAAAATCATGGCAATTTGTATCTTAGTTACATCTTATAGCACATTGTGTGTATTGCTATTTCGCTGGCATGATTGCATATGCTGAATTGATGTTTATTAAAGCATGTATGCCAAGGAAGACCTGCTGAGCAGGCTAGTAGATTATGCATTTATTCTATTAATTTGTGAAGGGTGATTTTGAGTTGAATATTTTCATTTTAATTGCCAACAAGTAGACATCCTTGATTGAAATCTCATAATCCAAAATAGGGTGATTTTTAGTGCTTCAGGCCAAAGGCTTAGCCTGGCTTTTTTGTACAACCAGATCTGCTGGGCATACCAGCTTGACAGAAACACGGTCTTTTGTTTGTCAGTTTTTTTGTATCCTACACCATTGAGAAGTTTCTCAGTAAGTCTAAACCACAACTCTAGTAACCACCAATCAAGAAAAGGAAACATTTACAAGCACAAAGACAACAAAGTTTACACCACATTGTTAAGGACAACATCAGCCAACGGCCATAGAGAACCTAAAAGAGCACTGCTGATGAGTGATAAGAAGCCAGTTGAACAATATTTTTACAGTTCCAGTGCATTCCTTGTCACTTTGCATAGTGAAGTACCATTAAGATGGCACTAGTACAACAATAGCATTGTTGTGCGATAACCCATCTAGATGTGATATGGACTGCATGCTGAGTGCCAAACTGTATCCCATAGTAAATACTCTATAACACATGTTCTGTCAATAACTCATACTATGAATGACTACAGAATACACCGACAACTTTGCATTCTAATATTTAGATGAAGCATTCACTAGATTTCTCTCAGAAAAACAATACCAAGAAAAGGTTAAAGACATTCTTGTCAGGTTTGCATCATACTGAGTGTCAAAAAAAAATATTAGCCATATATGCAAAATATAATTTGTTATGGCCATATATAGTAATTCAACATTAGCCTGAATTTTGCCAGCATACAAGTTTGTTTTATTTTACGTGTTTATTTGCATTTATGGTAGTTCCTTTCAAAACACATTTACGTGTTTTTTTGCATATATGGCAGTTTCTTTCAAACACAATGGTGCAATGGACAAAACTAGACTCGGGTATTGGCAACAACCAATTAAACTCTACAAAGGAGTTTTGCTTCCCGAGCAGCTAGCGTGGCCACGTTAGCAAGTTAAGTTTCCACCGTTGGATACTCTTTGTGCTGCACAGATTTATCCCACCGCTCTTTACTCTTCCTACATCACTCGTCGCCATCTGATTGGTTGGACAGCAAAATATCTCCCTCACCTGCCTCTCTCCCTCTCCCTCCCCTTCCCCCTCCCCCTCCGAGGAGGCGGCTGCCGCCACGAGGCGACGGCTCCCCCTATGGGCGGCGTAGTGGCCCCCTCCGTCTCCCCCCATGCGAGCCTCCTCTCCTCCCAGCATCGCCGCTCTGATCTGCTCAACCGGCCCTAGTGCTATCGCGGCGCCCGCCTAGGGCTTCGTCCCCTCTCCGCCTCTGCTTCTCGACATGCTCCGCCTCTCCCAGCAATGGCGCTCTAACCTTCCATCTTCCCAGCGGCTCGACCTCGCGCCGCGCCAGCACAGGAGCCCAGCGCGCGCCATCACAACCACAGCTCTCCCTTGCCACCTTCAACCAACACCGGCTTCAATGTCACCTCACCGAGCCAGCATACCGTTGTCGGCTCCACGGCTTTCCTTGACGCCCACGACGGACGCGCCATGGTAAGGATGTCCTTGATTTTGGCCTGTCATGCCCCTGCTCACATCGATTCTATTTTCGATGTATCCCGCAGATGAATTGTCATGATCTTGTCTTCTCGTTGCTGAAGAAGAAGGGCAGAGCCTGAGGATCCGACAGCCACAGCCACCCCGGCAGGAGGCGGACCAACAGCTAAACCACCATGGCACAGCACGACGAGACCATCCACCACACCGTCTACATCTCTGACATCCATCACCAGGTCCCGATCCGTTTCCTCCTGTGTCGGTGTTTACTCGTGTCAATTTGGAATTTTTTTTCCCTGTGAATTTTTTGGAAGCCCTGTTCTAAACCTAGATGTAAATCAGTTCTACAATACGGCTGACGATCTGGTCGTAGCGCTGCTGACCTCCCCTATATGGTAAGCTCAGGATATCTCCTGGTTTCTTCGTTCATAGTTTAGATGCATTCAATTTCCTACATAATTTGGTTGGACATGAACAGGCAACTACTGCGCTATTGGTTGCAGGAATGGATGGCTCAATTTTGGGGAATTATTGTCGATCTGTTCTTGCCGATGACTCCACTCACCAGGGCCTTCCGCTTGCCTCGCACACGGCCTCCACTCGGCGTCATGCCCGATCCCAAGGCCACTCCCGTCTCGGGCGGGCCCCAGTGTGGCGACACACCGGAGCGGACCTAAGGGATGGCTCCAGCGTGGCAGCCCTAGCACAGGTGAGCCAGGCCACATAGGCATGCGGATTTCCTCCCCCCAACCCCCCTGCTCCTCTCCTCTCTCGCTGCCCTGCACTTGACTAACTGCACGGCCAGAACAAGTGCACCTGTGGCCAGATTCATTGTCTCCTCATCGGAGGGCGGCACGGCGGAGGGCCGCGGGGCAGACACGCAGCTTCCCTCTCGCTTGTTAGTGCTTCATTCCTTTTTTGCACAAATTGTGAAGCTATTGCAGAGGACAACCTCAGCGCATGCAAGCTTCTTAATGTATTGCCTCTACCCACACATGTATATATTTTAAATCATATTACTATTTCTCCTTTGAGTTTCTTCGTGTACGATGTTCACCAACATTTCTTTGCAACGTTGATTCAACTAATGCCAAGGAACTCTTCGCCTCCTGCTATAGGAGACAAGAAGCATGACGAAGCCTTTCTTCCAATAAACAAAGTAATTTTTTTTGTTCCAGTAGGTGAAATAGACAAATTTACAGCATCCTATAGAGTATTGCTTTAATTCTATAGATTTCCGCAAAAAAAAAAAAAATGTTGCTTACTGACTTTCAAGTTTCAGTGTCTAGCATTCTGTAGTGCTATGTGTTGTTTAGTCAGTTCCCATTTACATCAAGTTGATTGAAAGAATTTGCTAACATGTATTGATATAAATTCATAGGACTCCTATAAATGAAATGATAATTGTGTATTTTTGGTTAAAAAACACAATGGACTCGATGCAGTCCACCCACATAGTAAAACCTAAGGAATAGTGTCTGTAATCCTGTATTTTGTCAGTAAAATTGTAGACAGGTCTGAAGAAGTGGTCTTTTTTTGTGCGAAAACTGAAGATGCGGTCTGCCTACATAAAGTTCTCATACATGTTACTTTTTTCATCTAGATTTGTGACTACATGGCTAAAGGCTGTGACATTGTTCTGAGTGGGCATTCAAGGAGCAGCGATATTGTTCTGAGTGGGCATTCAGGGAGCAGCGACTTTAAGACAGATACTTGGTGAATCTGCAGTTTTCATATTTTTAGTTGCTGTCACAAGATAAGTGCTGATGGTTGTGCTGATAGATCTGTTTCTCAATTAACTATGCTAAAATGCTAAATAGACCTGCAGTATTAATTGTTCCATTGCAGGTCCGAGTTTCTGGGCTGCTGAAAAAAGAAGAGGGGTCAGGTTAATTTCAAAGACCATTTTGGTCAGTTTTCCTGATTTCTCTTTGTGCTTGTGCAACATTTGGTAAATTGAACTTGTAAACTGTTGTTTCTCTACACAAATAAGGCAAATATTCTTCTTGTACACTATATACTTTCGCTTATTTATTTGCTACATGTGCTGTTTTCCGGACAGGCGGACAACGACCATAGAAGTGATGACAGGGATGAGATTACAAAGTTAAGTTGTCGTCGCTCATTTCTAGATTGCCTTTTATGCTTATGCTTACTATGAAAGGGATTTTTTCCCAGGTGTTTACTTTGTAGATTTGAGTGCCATGCACCAGAGGGTGGAATGCCTCCTTGGCTTCTGTCTTGGTGAAAGTTAACCAAAACTCCCAAGTTCTGGGTTTGTTTGCTTAATGGCCCAATTTTGTTGGGATTGCTACCTTTGCATGAAGATGCCTACAGAATTCATTTCTGCCATTATTTTGGCCATAAACTCATGCAAGATGATTCTCCCTCTTATCTGAATATGTGGTTAGTTCTGGTGGAACGCTACAGGATATATGGGTTTATATTTTCCTGTGTTACCTACTTGGATTGTGGTGCCTTCCTTCAAGAGGAAGAATAGGAACACCCTTTTACAATATTTATATTACGGCTCCTTGGGCTTATGTCATCCATCATAATTAAAAGCTCCTTGAAATGTCTATTTCACATGGTACTCTGAATGTTCATGTTCCTTTTTTTTTTCCTGTAGGTCAATTTGAATCTATCACATAATTGTCCATGCCTTTTACCTCCTTGGCAAATGGTAAGCACCAAACTACACTTCAAGTGGTTCAGCTTCTGTTTTTCTGGTCAGGTTCTTGTGGCTCAGGCAGTTTCCAGTTGCGATATGTGCGGTTTTGATAGGTTTCTTTGGTCTGTTATCGTTTCTGCCTTTTAGTTGTTCCTTTCTGAAATTCCTTTTCATGTTTTGTACTTAGTGCATCGATTCCTGAGAGAGAAAAAAAAACATAGGGTTCAGGTGGTCTGTTGACAGTTCAGTTATGGTGTTTATGCTATTCTATCTCAGTTTTCCTTGCTTCCATATGTTTTCTTCTTTTACTCTTGATAATTGTACTTCTCATTTTCCATTTCCAAGGTACAAACTTCACAACACAGAGCTAGGTTCCTCTCTAGAGATTAGCCTCCGCTCAGAGGCCAGTGATGTTGAAGATGTCGACTTGAGGGATACCATGCTAAAGCACCTGAGGCCAGCCACTGATTGTGACCTAGCCGACACCTGAACCCCACCCTTGAAACGAGCACAAGCAAGAGAGGACAGTCTGTGTGACATGTGTGCACTCTTGCTCGCTCCCAAGAACGCGTCCCTCTGGGCAAGCGCCGAGCCTCCCTCATTCGCCTCCCTCTCTTTGGGCCCTGTTTGCCGGCCCGAGACTCCAAGTGGAAGAACGATGACTAGCTAGTCTTCCTCTTTTGCCAGTGAGCATGAATACCAAATACTCTCATCTTCTATTCTTCATTTTGAATATTCAGATCTATTCTTTACTTCTTTGCTTGCTGATTGTGCTATGCAATCTATGCTAGGTCATATGCTCAATTCGATCTTAGGTCAACTAGCACAAAACGAATAGCAACAAGTGTATGGGTAGTTACAACTAGTCTCATGGGTTGGGGTTGATGGCGTGTTCTGAGAACTTGGGACGTCATCCCATATCGTGGATCAGGTTTGAATCGATTTCAGCCTGGGTCATCGCTCCGCCACATCGAGGGCATACCAAGGTTGATTGGGCCGTTTGTGTGGGCTAGGGGAGAGGCAAGGAAGAGATCATGTAGGTTGCCGCTGCAGAGACTTGGGAGGCAGCTGGCGTCGAAGAAGCCCACCTGCCACCGGTGGACAATACCTTATGACTTTGGGAGATCAGCAGGCAATGCAAAATTAAGAAATACCCACTACTATACTTCATGATTGCAAATATTGGCATATGAAGTTAAAATTTGTATAATTATAAAAATAGAATTCAAGTCTATGCACTTTCAATGTTGTCAAAGCGGTAAGGTGAGCCATGGTGATTTACACCTTATTACTACCAAAGTAGCAAGGCGATTTTTGAAGGACACCTTGGCGGCACAGCAAATTAAATTGAATCACTGTCAATACTTCAACTCATGTAGCATCGATCCTAGTCAAGACCAACAAATCCATATCGCACCCATCCCTTCCTTGCCCTAATCCCATCTGCAGATAGGATGCAGCCACTGCCTCACTTTATCCTATCAATATCTCCCCTTTTCACTCTCATTCCCTCAACATAGGTAATGGGGGAAAGTTTTGGCAGCTAATATTCAAGGGGAGTGGGAATGGTGAGAAAGAGGAGGGATCATGGTAGCATCCTTCCCTAGAGGCCATGGGCAACACATAAATAGAGACATCCATGTCGCCATCGTGTGGCTATATCTACAACATTGTTTACACCAAGGTGTACACTATGTTTCTTTTCTATATGAAATCATACACAGCAAGTGACCCCTGCTTTTCATCGATAAGGATGGATATAGGAGTGGTCAAATGAGGCTAGCAAGGCAGAATTACCCATCCTAGCTAATCAAGGCAAGGAAAGATTATGGTGTTTGGCTGGTTTGCTATGTCAGCTCCATTCCTCCTCCCTGTATCTCACTCTAGACCTAGTCAACTTTAGGCAGACACTATAGCCAGATGGGACGTCATTGACCAAAAGGGGTTGATAGCCATAATTCAATATGCACCACCTGTCTTAGGCGATTGGGGGTGAAGAGAAGGCAACTTTATTCCAAATATGAGGGGTCTGACCCATGCCTCAAGTAGCTTTGAAAGGAGTCAATTTGGCAGGGAATATTCATTTAGCAGATCATCAATTAGGCAGAGGAGCTTTTCTCAGATGGAACAATGTGAGAAAGCAAAACTTGTCTGTGCAGCAAAACAGATTTGTTGTATGCCCACATTCGCAAGAAAATTTGAGTCGAACAAGGTTGTCCTGCAAAGCTTGTTTTTGGCTAGGCAAAACAGTACCCAGAAAGAGTATCAAGCAAAACCATTGTAGTTAATATAAGGGCCAAAAATATCAAAGATGTCGCTACTGTTTTGAGCTTCTAGTAGCTCATTCTCTGCTACATATTTACATGACACAACAAAGTCATAACACATGCTATTACTACCTCATTATTAGATGACAAGTTAGTAACAAGAGATGTTTGGAATCAAATAAAGATCATGGAAAGCTAACAACAAAATGAAGACATGTTTAAAAACATAAATTCAATTGATGCAAGGATGAGCGACCAAACAGGAAGCCTCGAAATTTAGCTCATTAAATGGTCATATCAAATAGAAAAACAAATGAGAAAGGTTTAACCAAATACATACTGAGCACACTCTGCCAATTTTCCTAGGTTCTGATTTTCCAAAATAGCCAAAATAAGCTGCTTATTCTCATCCAGATACTGCACAAAAAAAAGAGGATAAATGAGGAAAAACACAAATGTGCAACAGATCATACAAAAAACTGATTAAACTGGAATACAAGGGCCAATTGTGCCATATAAAATGAATAAAACATTGATAGTAAGTCATAAAACTGCAATATAAAAGACAAGGCACTTCTGTAAGAATACATGAATACTCTAGATTATCACAAGATATTTATAAATCAATTAAATGAGCATATAAAGAACAATACAGGCATAGTTGATGTTAGATGTAAAGTATTAAACCTCAGTTAGCCTGTCTGGAACTATATTCTTGAACTGCAAATGTTTGGTCCAGTGGGCTACACAAACATGGGGCCATTGCTATGTTTGAAACAGATCAGGCCCATATTTCGCTCTATCTTTCTCTAGGAAGAACCAACTTGTCTACAATAATTTAGAATTATGCAAGTACAACAAAGATGAAAATTCTTCAGTGCCTATTTATAAGCATTATATGCATTGGCACTTGGCAGTCTACGATTAACAAATATAAAGAAAAAAAACAACAGACAATGAGCAGGAAATTACTAGATGAAAGACCAAAAACCGAATTAACAAAGCTGTCACTTTTCCTTTTTAACTGAACAACAAGATGAAGATTGAAACTAAGAAAGATAACACTAGATTTCCAATGACTGAGCAGGAAATGACTAGATGAAAGACCAAAAAACGAATTAACAAGGCTGTCACTTTTCCTTTTTAACTGAACAACAAGATGAAGATTGAAACTAAGAAAGATAACACTAGATTTCCAATGACACACACACACAAGCTACCACTGATTCTCCATGAGCCATGGCATCTTCCATCACCACACCAAAGAAATTATGACGTCAAGAGAAGGAAATGTACACACAGTCACACAGAGAAGGATTTGCAGGTTACGAAGTGAAGAGTGTAAGCGTGAGGCCAATACCACAGAGCACAAATGGAAAGCATCAGCTTCCTTCTTTTCAAAGCAATGTGACATAAGGTCATGCTACAAGAAAGGACTCAAGTCCCATTACCAAAAAAAAAAAACGATACATAGAAATGTTGTGCTCCTATATAACAGAACACGAATGGTCATATTCTTTGTGTGGTAAAATCTTTGGTGCGCCACCACCATAAGACGACAAATATATTATCAACCAAGCATCAGGATTCATGTCTCACAGACTCAAAAACAAAAAGGATTCATGTCTGGCAGCAGGATCATAGCATCATACCAATATATCAAATAGATCAAAAGAACTCACCACACCAGCTTCAGAGGACGCTGGTCAAATCCACCGAGAAATCTAGAAAGAAACACCTAGCATATTTACTAATACATTAATCCAATACATCAGTAATCGATCCCAACGCATACGGATGAAATGCATCAGCTTGGAGGCGGTAAGATGATCCAATCTTTGACCGAAATGGCGCCGCAAGAAAACCCCACACGAAGCAGGGATGCGAACCCTATCAGAACTGCGAGGGGGGCCGGGGAAGTGAGGGCGAAAGGAGGCACCTTCTGGATCTGCTCCGTGGTGATTCCGGCGGCCGGGGTCATCGCCGGCGCCTGCGGCTGCATGGGCATCGGCTGCTGCATCGCTTCTTGTGCTGGCTTCGGTATCTTGGGGTCGCGGGGGTTTGGGTTTTGTGGGGTTTGGAGAGTTTTGGGGTTCGGCGGCTAGACGCAGGAGGGGAGTGCGTCTGCCGGTCAAAGTGACCGCGTGACAGTTTTTTTATATATATACGTGTACTCCCTCCGCAGTGTATTTAGAAAAAGTTTAGCATAACGATATGGATTTTAAAATCTAACTTTAACTTCATATTTTTATAAAAATATTTATGACAAATGATATACATATACTTTTATAAAAAATATTTGAAGACAAATCTATTTATATAGTTTTCATATTTACAAACTTAACGGTTTAAAAGTTATTCATGATTTATATTCTCAAAGTTTAACTAAAACCTTATCCAGAACGAGTTTCTTTTCCTACATGGAGGGAGTAGTTGTCCGGTCTAAGCTCGGCTAGAAAATAAACCAGGCCCAAGCCCTAGCGAGCTAAGATAGACTTATTTGCCTTACATTGTCTAAACCTCATTAGTAGTTAGTTTGTTTGATTTGCTAGTTTGGCATGGATACGGGTAACTTCACCCTCTTTAAGGCAATTCATCGAGCACTTCCTTCACCGGTGTAACCACAAGCATTGCCCGCCCCTCACCACCTCCTACATGAGATCCTCCTCCCCTTCCTGTCCCTTCCTTCGCTCGTCTGCAGAAGTACCCACGTGTCACTCCTTGACCGTCGTCCACTCCTTCCCCGTCGCCACTTTCACATGCTCCAGTCACCCTTCCTCCTCGACTTCTTCTTGGACCCTGACCTTCACGCCACCCACGCATGAGGAATCAGTCATGCCCGTGCACGAGGAGGAGGTGGAACCGTTGCCCTGTGCGTGAGGAGGTGGAACCTCTGCCATGGGAAGTCATAGCTCGCTCGATCTGCGGTCGAGTGACTGTTGACATTAGTTAAGTGTCACTTGGTTAATTACTTAGCCACATCTCTTTAACATATATATTTTACAATAACTGTTGACGGTGGATAACGTCAACCTTTATTAGAACTTTAGACACAAAAGGATATATGAATACACACTAGTCTAGGGTATTAACTGACAATTTTCACGAGTTTTGCATGTTCTGTATTTTCCAGGGGCTATTTCAGAAAAGCATAAAAGAAGGGTTAAAGAGCATAAAAGACACGAAACTTAACCGCGAAGGAAACATCATCATCGGAACACTAGAAGCATCTGGAACACACCCGAGCAACCGGGGCCCGAACCCTGCCAGGGTGGGGCCGGCCGGCCCTAGGGTCGGGCCAGGCGGCGCTCCCCCTAGGGTTTCGCCACCGCCTTCCGAAGTCTTCTTTCACCGCATTTGAGGACTCATCTCGGCCTTTGATTAAGTCGGTTTGATCCTACGGCGCACGTGCATCCCACCGGGCTATAAATAAAGGGGCAGACCCCCCTGGAAGCAATCCTACAATCCAATAATCATCCATCCAAGGCATCAAGTCTTCAAGCCATCAAGAGCCTCATAATTCATCAAGAGCCTCCTAGTTCATAGTTCTAGCATAATTAGATTAGAAGTAGAGGAGTTCTAATTCTTCGGCGGATCTGGAGCCCCGGCATCTGTCTAGAGCGCGGAGTTCGGTATAGTTCTAGTTCTTTCTCTATTATTGTATTCTTCATTATGATTAGGGAAACATTGTTCTTAATAGTTCATATGTTCTTGATTACATTAGTCATTATCTATTTTGATTATATATCTAGTATAGTTGGTTTGATCTTATTGAATTCATGTAATTGCTCGTATAGCGTTTATCCATACGATCGATGGGTAGATGATGAACGATATATAGACGTGGTGTCTAGGTATTCTGTTTATATGTGAGTGCACCCTGATGTGCCGGGTCGTGTGGTAGATCGCGTAGGTAACAGCTGCGTTGAGTCCTTTGTAGTCCACCCCCCATATGTACGCAAGCAGGCACGGTCACGAAGTTGGGTGATGACTCTGTTTCACATCCTTCCTAGATGATGCTCTTTACATGTGATCATGATATAGGACTAATCTAACAATGATTGGTAGATGTAATTGCACTAATTAGAGTTATTCATTGACGTAGTTATAGAATTACCTTAGATATTAATTTCTTAGTTTATCCACTAGCTAGCTATTGCTATGACTAGAGAGTGCTCTGATGTTTATCTTTATTTATGATGCTTGATCGTACTTATCACCTTTATTTATCTTATTTATCTTGTAACCTCTACCTGTTGTGAGTAGAGTATATGACATCGATATCACCGCTTATCTATTGTATATATTCACTATCAATATAATAGATTAAAATTTATCCAATTCCTTCCCAGTGGTATAAATATAAATCGACAACCTGGTAGAACTCCTAGGTAAAATGCTACAATAGTATAATTATCTGTCCGCTTGCAGAATTGATCTTAGTTTATATATTTATATTTCTGCCTAGTCACATAGGATAATATATGAACCCTTTATTTATTCTTAAGCATATATAATTAGGGATGGCAACCTAGTTCATGCATAAGAATGTTGGTAATAGATGAGTGGCTAGTTGCTAATGACAAGTTAATTAATTACCATACATCTTCTAATCTCGTCTATCGTATTAAAGGTTATATAGTTATATTTGACGACGTTAGTAGATGTCAACAAGCATTTTTGGCGCCGTTGCCGGGGAAGGCACATTAAACTTAGGAAATATTGATAGCATATATACATAATGGATAAGATTGTGTTACCGATTGATCTCTAACTCAAACAGGCACACCCTTATTTTTTATCATTTGCTTATCTTATGCAGGGTGATGAATGAATGGTTTTTCTCTTCTAAATAACTTTACTGACGACTCAGAGAAACTTCTTAGAAGGAAGAAGGTTGTAAAGGCAAGGGACAATTTCGAGTCACTATCAATAATACCCATTGTCGCTCAAGCTCGTCTATCAGAGGAGCCAACTTTAACATTGGAAGGAGAACATTTAGGAGAAGATTTGTTTGAAGACATGGCTGAGAAGACACTGCGCGAGTTCTCTGCCCCAACAACAGAAAACATCCAGACTGAACCAGCAGTCAACACGGGGGGAGAATAGGTTCAAGCTCAAGCCTGCTCTTATCACCATGGTTCAAGCCAGTCAATTTTGTGGAAAAGCTCATGAAGATGCAAGTGCACACTTACAACACTTTCTAGAAATCTGCCGCACCTTCACGATCAGAGGAGTACCAAGAGATGCTATTTTACTCCGTCTTTTTCCATTTTCACTTTTGGGGAATGCTAAGCAGTGGTTCTACGCCAACAAAGACAAGAACATTACATGGGACCGATGCTCAACTGCTTTCCTGGCAAAGTTCTTTCCTACAGGCAAGACAAATACTCTGCGTGGGAAAATTTCAATCTTTCAACAGCAACATGATAAATCATTCACTGAAGCATGGGAGAGACTCCAAGATTATATTGAAGACTGTCCTCATCATGGGATAGAGGATTGGCTATTGATGCTGACCTTCTACCACGGGCTTATCTCTAGCACCCGTGAGTACATAGATGCTGCAGCAGGAGAAGCTTTTCTGTCACTTAAACTTCCAGAAGCTAAAGCACTTGTTGAGAAGATGGCCTCAAATTCAAGCTGTAATGAAGAACATACTCAACCTCGCAAAAGAGGAGGAGGCATCCATCATCTCAAGGAAACTGATATGGTCACTGCCAAGCTAGACCTCATCATGAAGAAGCTCGATATAGAGAAGAAGGAAGTCATGCATATTAATGATTCTCGCATGACCTGTAGCTGTTAACTGCCCTATGCTACAAGAGGATGTGAACTTTATCAACAATAACACCTATTATCATCCTCAGCAAGGTCAAGGATGGAACTAGCCAACCCAAGAATGGAATCAGTAACCTCGACAAGGTAATTACCAAGGTAACAACCAAGGTAATAATTACAATAATTACAATCTTTCACTTTTAAGAGATTTAGTTGCTGGTCAATCTAAATTATTAGATCAAATGTCTAGAAAGGTAGCCTTTAATGATAAAGTTTTAGAAAACATAAATACTAGAGTGGATACATTTGCTTCTGCTATAAAGAATCAGTACAGCTTTAATAAAATGTTAGAATCACAATTAGCCCAGCTAGCTGCTGCTGTCCCTCCATTTGAGAAAGGTAAAATTCTAGGCCAGCTAGAAGATTTAGAAACTGCTAACCTTGTTGATATTCACAATACAACCCAGTACCATATTGAGCCTGCAGATATACAGTGGATTAATCACTCACTACCTGAGAAGATGGGAGACCCTGAAAGACCTGTCATTCCTATCTCTATAGGATGCCACAGCTTTCCAGAGGCTATCTGCGATTTCGGCGTAAGTGTCAACATAATGCGCAAGGTAATTTATGAGAGAATATTAGGTGATCCTTTGTTGTACGCAGATATGCGTTTGCAGTTTGCAGATCAGTCCATTTGCTACCCTGAGGGAGTGCTAGAAGAAGCTATTATCAGAGTGGGGCAATCATATGTTCCAGTTGACTTCGTGATCATGGAGACAGGAGGAGATGAGAAGGCACCCATTATTTTGGGGCGACCATTCTTTTGCACAACCAAAGCCATCATCTATGCGGAACATGCCAAGATTGTCCTCTCCATCAAGGACAAGAAGGAAAGATTCTCGTTTAAGAACCGCATCCTGAAGACTCCTGCGGCCTCGAAGCAATTCCATCAACAAGAAGAGCAACAACAACTAGTATCCAAGAAGAAGAACAATAGAAGATGGAGGAAGAAAAGGCCCAGCATGTACCTGAAGAAACCGCTCAACTAATCATTGTTCTCAACACAGAAAATGATCATATTCTACCCCAACCATTTCCAAAGAGGAAAGGTGACCCAGGTGTATTAATCATTGAATGCACAATCAGAGACACCACTTTTGGCGACACCATCTGTGACACTGGATCAGGCGTCAACGTAATGTTCAAACAGGTATATGATGATTTATTTAATGATTTACCTCTATACCCAACATATAATCAGTTGAAGATGGCAGACCAATCACTAAGATTCCCTGAAGGCGTGGTCAAGGACGTTATTGACATGCAGGGAGACGATGAATCACCTGTTCTTTTGGGAAGACCGTTCCTCTATACTGCCAATGCCATCATCTACATCGGGTCTGGACAGATCCACTTCAATCTACCCATAGGAAAGGTATGCTGTCAATTTAAAATATTTGTTAACCATGAGCAGGTCAAGAAGCAACGCAACAGGAGAAGACACCAAGCCCGCCGTCAGACTGTCCAGCCTCACTGTGGATGGGAGGAATTTCCTGGCAAGATTGTGAAGTATGAAGACTGCTACGAGAAACAAGAGGTAGCCGTACAAGCACCACGCTAGAGTGAGTGGGAAGCGGAAGCTGAAAGGATGGATCAGATTGCTAAGGTAGAGAAGGAAGAGATCCACACACAAGTAGAAGAATGGATGAAGAAGGATAAAGAGTCAAGAGAAGCACACCTGAGAGAGAGCAACAAGGAAGAGCTGGAGCTAGAAAAGAGAGAAGCTGGAGAGATTGTAATGAGATGGAAGGGAAAGGAAGAAGCACCTATTATACCACCGTAAAATGAGGAATTGACTGAGGTAACCTCAGACGATGAATCTACTGAGTAAGTACTCTCCTCTATATAAGTCCTGTCGGTAGACTTTAAATTCTGCACCCTAATCATAAGGTCAGAATGGTAGTTATCTAATTAAGTTAGCATTTATTAGTAATTTTGTTTCAACACATTTATTAGTATAATCAATTTTGCACATTAAATATAAAACAACAAAAATATTTACTACTTTATTTATTGTATCATAAAAAAACTAAAGCCCCATGTGAATACACTTTTGGTAAACCCTGAAGAAATATTTACTGTGGTGCCATAAAAATAAAAATAATATATATAAATAGTAATAGTATTTGTATTTATCTTGTTGCATTATAAAAATCCTAAGCCCCATGAGAATAAATATTCTCCGTGGTGACATAAAAAATAAAAAAATAAAAATATAAAAATAGAAAATCCTAAAAAGAGAATCCTGCTAGAACCTGTCAATTAAAATCAACCCAGAGAATAATCAATTACTCATTGGCTGATCGCTAACCCCTTACTAAATTCGAGCCTCGAGTTTTGGTTTTCTTGTTAGAGTATAATTATACAGGAATAATATTATGACTAAGGAGAGAGTCTATCAGTGGCACCCACCAAGACTACTACTGGCAAGCTCACTCTGAGGATTATTTAACGCCAAGCATTACAAACATCAAGGTTGGGGGAGGAGCATCCCCTAGTTATCAGGTAATTATACCTATGCGATTATCAAGTTTGTTTTATATAGTCATAAAAATACCAAAAATATGGGAGCACATGGAGGTTCACCATAGTATCATAGTAAAATATAAAAATACCAAAAATATACGGACACATAAAGGTCCACAAATCATAGTCTTTTTTGAGTCCAATAAAAAATAATTAAAATCAAATGAGCACTTAGCTATATATTAGAATATGTTTGAAGTCAGTCTAGGCTAGAATTAATTAAAATTGATGAATACTAAAATTTTATCTTGGAGATGATGAATTGTTGATCTGTTGTCATTCTTTTCAAGTGACTGATTTTTAAACTTAAATTCTCTCGAGTTTTGGATAGTACTGTTTTAGCTTAAGAATTTATTCTGAATCTGAAACTTGTGGGGGCATATGTTTGAGCTAAGTTTAGGTGATTGATTGATATGATATATAAAAGTCTGAGCTACTATTTATCTTATTTCTAACATTACTAAGTTCTGAAGATTTATTTTGAAAAATTAAAATTTACATGATGAGCTCTTATATGACAAAAGTATGAATTCCTACCAAAGCCATATATGATACATAGAGATAGGAAAACCCTTACATATTTATGCTGCTTGCTTTGCATTGAGTTCAGTCAACTTTTGTTGTATACCTCATGAGAGGCTTGTCATGCTTTTAAAACCAAGATCACGTACACACTCCAGCCACATATGCATTATTCCTATCCTACGAGTAATCGCAACCATTTGCATTTTCATCTATGTTCATCATAAAATGTTTTCTCCAACACTGGGAAGAAAACACCAAAAATATACTTCTTAGGACAGCCCTGTTATAAATGCTCTAAGTTTTTATCATTGTTACCTCTCCAATTTATATTCAAAGGATGCATATGGCTATGCAAAAGTATGAAAAGAAAATGGAGTAAAAGATGGACAAGTGTCCCAACAATTAAAACAATGAGTATTTAGATGCCCGCCTCCCTGGAAAAAAAGAAAAAGAGAAAGAAAAGAGAAAAGAAGAAAGAGAAGGAGACGAAGCAAGAAAAATAAAGATAGCCCATTGTCAATGGGATACCGGCGATACTCTACCGAGTGGTATGCCCAAGGTAGTAGATTAAACGGTGAAGGTGTGCCTGAGACAAATAAGAGCAGCACAGCAAGCGCGTGACAAAGGTTTAGACAGGTTCAGGCCGCCGTGGGGCGTAATACCTTACATCCTGTATGTTGCTGTGTTGTATTGCTAATAGATGAGATGTTTCGAGGGGATCCCCTGCCCACCGTATATAGTTTGGGGGGCAGGGTTACAATTCGGTTTATCATGTACATCAGATTACAATGCTAACCGAATAAGGAAACTAATCAGCTAGATACTAGGAAAAATATTTTCTTAACCGCCAAGGCTTCAACACCGGCGGATATACATGATCTTCTGGAGAACATGTAGACGACGCGTCCTTGGCAGTCCGGGCCTGATCGGATGACTTGGCCCATGTATATTCATGCGGTTATATGGGTTTATACCCCCATAGCTAGTCCCCGAGCACCTTGCATTCGTCAGGAGGTGCAGATCTTCAGAACCGCTTGACCAGACGGATGTAACGAGCTCGGAAAAAATTTGAAAACGCCTTCTCTTTGGTGAAGTGTATCCACTTTTGGTTCTTCAGAGCCAATACCTTCACCGCCAGATGAAGTGTATCCAGTTAGTCCCCGAGCCTGATAGTAGGTGACGTAGTCACGTGGTGTCAGGGTCAAAGCCTGTACTCTTGCTGATCATCTGAAGTGTCGACAAAATTCCTAAGCACATTCGGTGCTCGGAAACGCTTGACGAGGCGACGAAGTCCCCGAGCACATTCGGTGCTCGGAAACGCTTGATGAGACGACAAAGTCCCCGAGCACATTTGGTGCTCGGAAACGCTTGACGAGACGACGATGTCTCCGAGCACATTTGGTGCTCGGAAACGCTTGACGAGGCGACGAAGTCCCCGAGCACATTTTGTGCTTGGAAACGCTTGACGAGGCGACGAAGTCCCCGAGAACATTTGGTGCTCGGAAACGCTTGACGAGGCGACGAAGTCCCCGAGCACATTTGGTGCTCAGAAATGCTTGTCGCCTGAGCACATTTGGTGCTCGGAAACGCTTGACAAGGTGATAAAGTCCCCGAGCACATTTGGTGCTCGGAAACGCTTGACGAGGCAACGAAGTCCCCGAGCACATTCGGTGCTCGGAAATGCTTGACGAGGCGACGAAATCCCTGACCACATTCGGTGCTCGGAAACGCTTGACGAGGCATCCATCCGCACCACGTGCGAGTATTCAAAACGACGCGCTGTCCTTTTAAAGTGCTTAAAAACGGTTCGCCTTCTTCTCCACATAGCCACTCAAAACTCACTTGAGAAAACAACCGCTACAGCCTGCCCTAGCTGCCGCCGTGTAGGGTTTCGAGATTCCTTGAGCCAAATTTCGATTCTTCAAAATGTTCTTCGATTCGCCCTTCCACCATCCCAAATCTCCAAGAAATTTCAAAGGAATGGGTCCTAGGAAGAGCACACGCATACCCCCAAAGAAGGCAAAGGAACCGCAACCTGGGGAGTTCCACATGGACAACGAGTGGCAACCCTCCACGATGATGGAGAAGGCCATTCTGGGGTTGGTGGCGAAAGGGTTGCTGCCAGATCGTGCCACCGCTGGGTGGAGGCCTTCGGGAGGTGAGCCGTACCCTATATATGCCCAACACCGGCGAAATGACTGTCTTTGCCAATTACTTTCTTCGCGGATTTGGTGTTCCTTGCGATCCCTTCCTTCGAAAGCTTCTTGACTACTATGTGATCTCACTGTGCCATTTGCATCCTAACTCCATCTTCCAAGTCTCTATCTTTATCCACTTTTGTGGGGCCTTCGTTGGTATCCTCCCCCACTTCAATCTATTTCGATATTTGTTCATGCTCGTGAAGTCGAGCGGTGGAGGTTCCCGAGTCACCGGGGGAGTGTACCTCAAAACCCGAGACAGAATGCTAGCTCAATACCTCTCCACCCCACTCAACACTGGTCTGCGTGATTGGAACAAGCAATGGTTTTATATCCCAAATCAAGATCCGCCCGTTCGTAGTGCTGTAGACCGGATGCCGAAGAAAAAATCAAGCTGGTCGGACAGACCCACTTCTGACAAGATGGAGCAGGTAAACGAACTACTGGAAATTATAAAGGGAATGAATCTGAATGGAATTGGAGTTGCCGCCAGCTTTGTCAAACGCCGAGTGCAGCCATGTAAGGATAGAATTCACCCTGCATTCGAATGGGTAGGCCGCTCTGATCCAACTAGGGAGGTACCCGATGATTTGTCCACTACTGAAGCCACGATAAGATTGGAAGAACTGTTTGATAAAGATGCCCATATTGATAACCGTGGACAACAGAAACCTTTCCGTATTGGAAATCCGCCTCCAGAGGTACGCGGCTTGCATAATGTCTCTTTTCTTGTTGAGCTTCTTTGTCGATTGCTTCTAATTGATACTCATTTGATTGGTTGAAGATCCATGGGCAGGAGCGCAAAGTATACTTCTCTGATGTACCGGTCGCCGAGTGGCCTCAGGGCGTGATCCCTGACCGTCGATATCGGCCTGGCGACGAAGAGGAAGAGCTTGCAGAGCCCACGGGAAATGAAGAGGATGATGGCGATGAAGAAGATCGGGAGACTCTGCCTCAGCGAGCAGCTCGTGGTAAGCAGGCCGTGCCCGAGAAGGCTAGCTTGTCCAGTGGTGCTCGGAGGCCTGAGAAGCTGGTGAAGATATCTGACGAGCAGGCCCACCGCCGAGCAGATGCCCTGAGCTTGAGTGACGATGACCAGCCAGCGCCAAAGCGTCAGAAAAGAGAAAACCCACCGGCCAAAAACCCCGGTAATGAAGGGACTTCTGGTCGGAAGAAAAGCTTTGCACGGAAACGTCGTCGATCTGAACTGTAAGTATGCGTGTCTTGAGGCTTCTTCGTCGAGCAGCCGTTTTAGTCATCTTTAGTCATAAAATCCCTATCCTTTCCAGGGACCCCTCAATCGAAGATGTTGAGGAAAGGGGGACGGCGGAACTGTTAGCGACGAGCCGCCAAAGAGTGGAAGTGGTGGTGGTATCGCCGCCGGATGGCCTTCTGATCATGAGTCACCGTAGTGCTCACCGAGGAGACAAACAAAATCACGTTCGCAGGAGCAGCAGCCACCACCGGAGCAGTCACCACCGGAGCAGCCATGTGAAGCAATGCCGCCACAAACATTCCCGCCCTCGGCTCGAGATGTAGGACGGCAGCCAGAGAATGTCGATAGGAGTCGTTGGCCGGAGCATGAATCGGAGCCGACCACCGGCCGTGATCAGGAAACGCACACGGGGACTGGTGCTCCCCCTTTTGGAGGGATGCTGGGATCAAGCCAAGAGATCCCCGAGCAACCACCTGCGGACACCACTGCTCCAGAGCACGATGCCGGTGGTTCTCAGGACTTTGAGGCGGATTGGCAATCAGTATGCCATTGTCGTGGAGGAGGAAGCAGCGGACGATGAGCTGGAGGCCTTGAAAGCTGATATAACAAGTACCCGTGCCGATCTGAGGAACGTGCTCTGACGGCTGGGCCAATTATCTTCGCGAGTCCAGGTAATTGTGTCCTTCCTGTCTTTATTTTACACTTTTTTGTTTTGCTCGACCTTGAGTTCTTTCATTGCCGATCAGGCGGTGCACTATACGGCGGAGGACCGGCGGAAATCTCTCCAGCGAGCTACTGGGCTTGCCGTGGAGAACGCCAGGCTGGAGAAGGAAAATACCCGCCTGGAGAAAGCTATGGAGGACCTTCGTGAGTAGCGTGACACGTTGCAATTGCACTGCAACGACTTGATGGAGTCCGAGCAAAAGCTGATACCGGATAAACGAGGTACAGAGATCATTGTAGCGCTAGTTATCGTATCTCGGCCCTTTCTTACTGCTAAGCTCTGAAGTCTTGACTCGCAGATCTGTCCGATTTGCTGGAGAATGTCGCAAGCCGAGGTATGTGCATCTTCCTACTTCCAATCTTACTTGATTCATTCTGCTCGGAGATACTGACTCGTCGTCCTGGTTGGTGCAGTCAAAGAACTAGAAGGTGAAGTGTCCATGTTGCGGGAAGCTGCTCAGAGGAACGAAGATACCCGCAAGGGTGAGTTTCTTCCGCCTGTAGGGCGCTTCAGTGCCTCTTGCTAGGGTCTCTAATCTTTGTCCTATATTGTGAGCAAAAATGGAGCAGAGGACCAGAGCGCAGATGAATGATCTGTCGCAACGCCTGAAGGCCGCCGAGGGCCGCTATGACGCCGTGATGGAAGGCATCAAGCCCGTCTTGGATATCATCGAGTACGCGCCTGCCAATCCTCCTGCAGAGGCGCCGGAGCCTTTTGATATTATTCGTCGGAGTCATAAAGCGTTGCGGTACTTCAACACATTCTGTACTGATGTGGCGGAGAACGCGGCGGCTCATGTGCTCGGCATGGTGCGTTCCCATTACCCTGGCGTGAATAATGACAGGATGAAGGAGGGTTATGCCCGGGGTACCACCGAGTAGCAGGAGGATCAGCTGGAGGAAAAGGCGAAGCCCGTAGCAGAACTCCTGGCAGCGGATATGCAGCTGTTCCCGATGGAGAATACTTGAAGAAACCTGCGAAAGGATGCAGATTGCTTTGTACAGTAAACACTTGTTAATCTTAGTTAGTGAAACTGCTTGGATGTAGCTTGGTGTAAACTTGTTTAAATTCGTAGTATCGGCGCCAAGTTCTCTGGGCGTCGTAAGTGATCTTGTGTGGCGTAGAGTGCTCGATCGTGGTCGAGACTTTTCAGGTTGGTCGGCGAGTAGCTAGAGTGTGTAACTCTTTCAGGGAAATCGATGACCGGTGCCCGTTTCTTTCGACGGGGCTTTATGGAGACGCTGCTAAAACTACTAAAGCGTTCCCGGGGCTTACGTAATAGCGAAGACTTAACTGTCCAGGCGTTCCTGGGGCTTACGTGGTGGCGAAGCTGCCCGCGCCTAGCGGGGGTTACGCTTATCGTGGGCGATGGCTTCCCGAATTTATCGGGGCGGTTGATGAAGTGGCGAAGTTGGGCGGCCTGTCAAATGCAGGACTTATGCGTCGATGTGACTAGGCTGCCTGAACGGGTGCGTGGCTTACACATAGTCGAAGTGGTGCTGCCCGAGTAGGTACGGGACTTACGCATTAGGGGAGGAGTGCTGCCCGAGCAGATATTGGCGAACTGTGTTGCTAATCTGCAATTACGGACTTTCATGTATATCGAAGCAGTATAATTTTTATTGATGTAATGAAATGAAAGTACACATATCTGCCTTGACAAGCTGTCAAGGATAGAAGCGTCTGAGGTGCTCGATGTTCCAGGAGTTAGGAATGTCGACGCCATCAAGGTCACACAGTCTATATGAGCCAGGCCGAATTACGGCTTTGACCATGTATGGCCCTTCACATGGAGAAGAAAACTTGTGCATGCCTTCCTTGCTCTGCTTACGGCGAAGGACGAGGTCCCCGATCATGAAGAACCTGTCATTGACGTTGCGGTTGTAATATCACCGTAATCCTTCCAGGTACTTGGCCGTGCGCACACAGGAGATCAGCCGTTCTTCCTCGAGTCTGTCGACTTCATCTGCTCGCGTGGCATTCAAAATTTCTTCGTTGTAGGTCTCGACCCTGGGAGCTCGAAAGATGACATCGGCCGGGAGCACTGCTTCTGATCCGTAGACCATGAAGGAGGGAGACACGCCGGTGTTTCAGTTGGGCTGAGTTCGTAGTCCCCAGATTACTGCTGGCAATTCGGAGATCCAATTCCCTGGGCTCCTTTCGACGACTTCATATAAGCGCTTTTTAAGGGCGTCGAGCAACATTCCGTTCGCTCTCTCCACCTGACCATTGGCTCGAGGGTGAGCCACTGAGACGTACTTCACCACGATGCTCCTCTCCTCGCAGAAGTCCCAGAAGTCGCTTCTGGTGAAGGTGGTGCCGAGGTCGGTGATGATGCTGTTCGGAATACCGAAACGGTGACAGATGTCATTGAAGAACTCCGCAGCTTTGGCGACCGTTGCCTTCACCAATGGCTTGTACTCGATCCACTTGGAAAATTTGTCAATGGTGACGTAGACGCAGCAGTACCCTCCTTTAGCCGCCTTGAAGGGACCTATCATGTCAAGTCCCCAAGTGGCAAAGGGCCAGGATGCAGGGATGGTCTGTAGCTCTTGAGCCGGGACGTGTATCTGCTTGGCGAAGAATTGGCACGCCTCGCAGTGCCGCACGATCTTCTCAGCGTCTTGGACAACGGTAGGCCAGTAAAATCCTGCTCGGAAAGCCTTGCTGACCAGGGTCCGTGAGGCTGCATGTTTGCCGCACATGCCTCCATGGACTTCTTGAAGTATACTGACGCCCTCTTCGTGTGTGACGCATTTCTGGAGGACTTCACTCTTGGCATTTTTGCGCATAAGCTTGTTGTTGACCAGGACGTAATTCTTGGACCTTCTCATGAGACGCACTGCTTCTATTTTCTCTTCGAGGATTTTTGCTTCGAGCAGATAAGCAATGAAGGGTGCTCTCCAATTTTCTTTAGAGTTGGGGACGCACGCGACCATCTGATCGGAAGAAGACGCCCCGGTCTCCTCTTCTGTCTAGATGGAGGGGTCGAACAAGTCATGGATGAAAACACCTGGGGGAACCTCGGCCCGTGATGAGCCGAGTTTTGACAATTCATCGGCTGCCTGGTTCTCAGCTCGGATGACATGGTGAAACTCTATGCCCAAAAATTTCCCTTCAAGCTTTCTAATTATGGCGACATAGGCGTCCACCTTCTTGCTGTTGCAGTCCCAATCCTTGTTCACCTGGTTGATAACTAGTGCGGAGTCCCCATGCACCATGACGACGGATGCCAAGCTCGGAGGCGATTTGTAGACCGTGCAAGGCAGCTTCGTACTCGGCGGCGTTATTGGAAGCTTTGAAATGTATCCTTAGCACATAGCGGAGGCGCTTGCCGGATGGCGATATGAGGAGTACGCCGGCGCCTGCTCCGCCGATGCTAAGGGATCCGTCAAAATACATCGTCCAGTGCTCCTGCTGCTCGGGAGGTGCCGACTCCTGCGTCTCTGTCCACTCGGCGATGAAATCAGCCAGTACTTGCGACTTGATCGTCGTTCGGCTGCGGAAGTCGAGGGAATAGGTTCCCAATTCCACCGCCTACTTCATGATCCTGCCGTTGGCGTCTTTGTTGCGGAGGATGTTGCCAAGGGGGGACTGGGAAACAACCGCTATTGGGTGTCCTTCGATGTAGTGGCGGAGCTTGTGTGACGTGACGAGGATTGCATAGATCAGCTTTTGCACCGTCAGATAGCGAGTTTTGGACTCATTCAGGACCTCGCTGATGAAATAAACTGGCCGTTGGACTAGATATGCATGACCATCTTCATCCCGCTCGACGACTATGGCAGTGCTGACGACATTGCTGGTCGCGGCGATGTAGAGCAGCAGAGTTTCATCTTTTATCGGTGCTGTGAGGAGCGGAGGATGCATCAGGAACTGTTTCAGTTCTTTGAAAGCCTGATCGGCTTATTCTGACCAGACGAATTTTTCGCCGGCCTTGAGCAGCTTGAAGAAGGGGAGGCCTTTCTCGCCTAGTCTAGAGATGAATCGACTCAGGGCCGCCATGCACCCAGTGAGCTTCTGAACATCCTTGACGTTGGTTGGGGGCTTCATTCTCATGATGGCCTCGATCTTTTTTGGATTGGGTAGGATTCCTTGTTTACTGACGATGTTGCCGAGCAAGTTGCTCGACGGGATGCCAAAGATGCACTTGGAGGGATTCAATTTCCATTGAAAAGCATCTAGCTTTTCGAAGACTGCTTCGAGATCGGAGATGAGTTCTTCAGCCTTTTGGGTTTATATGATGATGTCGTCGACATAAGCTGTGGCGATGTCGGGAATGAGGTCCTTGAGGCATGCCTGGATGGCCTGCTGGTATGTTGCACCGGCGTTCTTCAGGCCAAAGGACATGGTCTTGTAGCAGTAGGCCCCGAAGGGGATGATGATGGAGATTTTCTCCTGGTCTTCTTCCTTCAGGGCTATCTGATGATAGCCGGAGTAGCAGTCGAGGAGGCTGAGTAGCTCGCAGCCGGCTGTGGAGTCGACGACTTCATCGATGCGGGGGAGACCGAAGGGGTCTTTAGGGCAGTGTTTGTTGAAATCGGTGTAATCAACGCACATTCTCCATTCATTATTCTTTTTTCGTATAAGGACCGGATTGGCTAACCAATCGGGATGATACACCTCTTTGATAAAGCCGGCAGCTAGGAGCCGAGCTATTTCTACCCTAATAGCCTCCTTCTTATCTAGAGAGAATCGCTGGAGCTTCTGCTTGACGGGCTTGGCCTTCTCTTAGACGTTCAAGGAGTGCTCGATCAGCTCCCTGGGCACGTCGGGCATGTCCGCATGTTTCCATGCGAAAACGCCGACATGCCTTCTGAGAAAGCTGACGAGCATGTCTTCCTATTTGGGGTCGAGGCCTGCCCCAACGCGAGTAATTTTACTTGGCTCGCCGGGGACAAGGATGACCTCCTTTGTCTCCCTGTTCTTGGTAGCAGCTCTGGTCGGGGTCTTCTCGGGGATGATTTGTTCTTCGGGCGCTAGCTTCTGTGCGTCCACTGCGCACGTATTCATCAGGATGGAGACGTCGGTGGCTTCAGCCATGGCGATGGCTTCCTTCTCGCAGTCGTATGCAGTCTGGAGGTTGGAGCGTACGGTGAGGATGCCAGTCTCCGTCGGCATCTTCTTGACGGGGTAGGTGTAGTTGGGGATGGCCTCAAACTTGGCCAAAGCTGGACGGCCAAGGATGGCGTGGTATGCGGTGTCGAAGTTGGCCACCATGAAGTCGATGTGCTCAATGCGAAAGCACTGCGGGGTCCCGAACTAGACCGGCAGGTTGATCTGTCCCAGGGGGTAGGATGACTGCCCTGGAACGATCCCCCAGAACGGAGCCTTGGTCGGCTCTAGGTCTTCTGCTCGGAGTCCGAGCTCTTTGGCGGCTCCAGAGAAGAGGATATTGAGGCCGCTGCCGCCGTCGATCAGGACCTTGCGAAAACGGGTCTTGCGTATCACCGGATCGTGGATCAGTGGGAAGCGACCCAGGTACGGGATCTCCGTCCACTGGTCGTCTCTGCTGAAGGTGATGGGTTTGTGCGACCAGAGAGGGAACTTTGGATCGGCGACGGAGGCGTCGTATTTGGCGACTAAATTAACGTGTTGGGCCACGAGCTTCTGCTCCCTTTTTGACTCCGTCGCGAGGCGAACCCCGATGATCGTGGAGACCGTTCTGTCGTGTTCGGTGAAACCGGGTGGAGCCTTGTCATTGCCGTCCCACTTGTCCTTGTCGGACTCGGTGCTGGCCCGCTTCTTCTCTTCCTCTTGGAATGCCCTAGAGAAACCGTAGCACTCTCTCATGGTATGCTTGTGGAACTTGTGAATGGGGCATTGGGCGTCGAGGAGCTTGTCGTAAGCCTCTTCATAATTACGCTTCAGGGCTGGTCGAGTGTTGTAGACTTGGTAGTGGCGACACCTTTCTCCAGCCCTGGAGCCTTCTGGCTCGTCGTGACGACGTCGATCAAAACGGCGCTGATCGCGGTGGTCGCAGTCATCGCGGCGGTAATCCCGCCGTGCTCCTCTGTCGTCGTGGCGCCGATCACTTCGGCGATCTCCGTCTTCGCGGCGTGTATGGTCGGGGAAGTGGAGGCGATCATGGACGGAGTGACGAGCGGCTTCGTTTCCATCGGTGTACTTGTTGGCGATACGTAGCATCTCAGCAATGGAGCTTGGTCTACTGTGGTACAGCTTCCTCTGGAGTTCTTCGTCAGGTCGGAGGTCGCGTATGAAGGCGGAGATGGCTTCAGCATCAGTGACGTCTGGGATGTTGTTCCTGGTCTCCGAGAAGCGCCGAATGTAGCACCGCAGGGATTCTCGTGAGGCTTGTTGAAGCCTCTCGAGGTCAAACTTCATGCCGGGTTGCTTGCAGGCGGCGCGATAGTTGTTGATGAACTGCTCCCTCAGCTCATCCCAGGTATCGATGGAATTTGGCTTCAGGCTAACCAGCCAATTATTGGCGGAGGTGTTGAGCATGATAGGGAGATAGTTCGCCATGACGTCCTTGTTGCCTCCTGTGGCTTTGACCGCGATCTCATAAACAGTGAGCCACTTGGCGGGATCGGCCGTGCCGTCATAAGTCTTGACACCAACGACCTTGAAGTTCAGCGGCCAGCGGACCTCCTGGAGTTCCTTTGTGAATGGTAGTTCGGGAGCCTTCTTGTCGTTGATCGGAGGACCGTGTGCTTCGTCGTACTCCTTACGACGCTCATTTTCTGCTGAGTGTCTGGCCTCTCTTCAGTTCTCGATGCGACCACGGAGGTCGTTGCCCTTCAGCATTTCGTGGAGGTCGGATTGGTTCACCTCCTGGTCTCCGTCTTGGCGACGATGTCTCCGTCCGTCGTGGGAGTGTCCGCCATCTTCGCGAATGATCTCGGTGGCCGATGCAGTGGAGAGCGATGGCGGCGGTGGCAGACGTGCTTCGTTGATCTGAACTTGAGCTGCTTGAAGGTTAGCCGTGAGGCGCTCGACTTCTGGGGTTGGAGCCAATCTCTTGGCCTCTGCTATTGCAACGGCGATGTTCACGCTTGGAGTCCTGTAGACCTCGTATTTTTCGACCATATCGAATTCTGGTTCCAGGTTCCGCACGGTGGTCTTCCTTGCCTCGGCGCGCTGCTCGCGGCGCCGTCTTCGGTCAGCGTTCCTCGCCTCACGAGCTACTCGGGCTTCTTCACTCTCATTTGGAGCCGGAGCACTGTCGTCGATGATGGCGAGGATGGGACCACCGACGTGTCGCTCGGCCGGAGGGGCAGATCAACGAGGTCGCCACCCTCTGCGTCGTCGTGGTCGTTGTCGGCGACGATGAAGGTGAAACTGGTGCTGATGTGATCGGGGTCGGCGTGGTCGAGGCGGCGCAGTAGGTTGGTGAAGCTGGAGGCTGAATTCCGCAGGCCGAATGGCATGTAGTCGGTCGGGAGGCGGTGATCGGGATTCCGTGGAGCCGCGACTGCTCGGGGCTAAAGCTTGACGACGCGCCTTTGCGGGGTGACGGAGATGACCCAAGTCGTATCCCGCCGTGACGAGGAAGGAGGTCGCGCCGCTGATGGGCGCTGAAAGCGACCTGCCGCCGACTCCAGGATCTAGAGACTCTCAGACAATCCTTGGGTGACCCGATCTATAGATCCGATCAAGTCGTCGTTGTTGATGTTCTTCCGAACATAGCGTGGCAGCTTCTTCGCCGGAGTGGAGGTTACCGAAGAGGAGGATGCGATCTGGGCCGCATCTAGGATCTTTGCTTCGCCGTCGAGGCTGATGATCCAGGTGATGGATCCCACCGTGAAGACCTGGCCTGGCGTCGGGAGCTCGATGGAACTTGAAAAAATCACCTTGTTTGCCATGGATCAGGAAGCACACCCCCTACCTGGCGCGCCAACTGTCGACGGGATACCGGCAGTAGTCTACCGAGGGGCATGCCCAAGGTAGTAGATTATACGGTGAAGGTGCGCCTGAGACAAACAAGAGCAGCGCAGCAAGCGCGTGACAAAGGTTTAGATAGGTTCAGGCCGCCGTGAGGCGTAATACTCTATGTCCTGTATGTTGCTGTGTTGTATTGCTAGTAGATGAGATGTTTCGAGGGGATCCCTTGCCCGCCTTATATAGTTTGGGGGGTAGGGTTACAAGTCGGTTTACTATGTGCATCAGATTACAATCCTAACCGAACAAATAAACTAATCGGCTAGATATTAGGAAAGATATTTCCTTGACCGCCAAGGCTTCAACACCGGCGGATAAACGTGATCTTCTGGAGAACATGTAGACGACGCGTCCTTGGTAGTCCGGGCCTGATCGGATGACTTGGCCCATGTATAGTCCTGTGGGTATATGGGTTTATACCCCCACACCCATGTTTCCTGCGAATCATAAAGAGAGATTTATTTTCAAAAGAGCATAAGTAGAATTAGGATTAGCCACTAAATACCACATATACACCTATCCACCATATTCCATACACATACACATCTTGGTTTGATTGTATGCCTCGACTCTCTGTGGATCCATTGTTTGACTTTACAATATATGAATTGCAAGTATGCTCAGCCTTGTTATTGCCACTCGTATGAGCTCCACTATAATCTTTAGCTATAGGAAGGCATAACATCGTTAATGCCTCAGTGAGATCCATAAATACCACATATTTAAAAGACTTGAGGGTGTCATACAATTAAGCTCTGAGTTTTATTTTGAGAATTTTGCAAAACTCCAGAATATTGGTACTATGAAAAATTTACTACATAGTGTTTGACTTGATTATTCTATCTTTCAATTGCTCAAGATTACGCGAAAGCTGTAAAGCTCTATAGTTAAAGGTAAAATGGGTAAGTTTGAAGCTTAGAGCAGTTATTGTTTAATTTGGAGGAGAATCTCTGTTTGAAAGCATGTGTACTTCGAAAGTATGAAAATATTGTAGCAACTCCTGATCCAAATACTTTGGTAAATAGGCTTAATTTGTTTGCCAAGGGACTGCCAAACAGGTAAGCTTGGGGGTGTTGTTGACGGTGGATAACGTCAACTTTTATTAGAACTTTAGACACAAAAGGATACATGAATACACACTAGTCTAGGGTATTAACTGACAGTTTCCACGAGTTTTATATGTTCTGTATTTTTCAGGGGTTATTCCAGAAAAGCATAAAAGAAGGGTTAAAGAGTATAAAAGACACGAAACTTAACCGCGAAGGAAACATTATTATCGGAACAATAGAAGCCTCTGGAACACACCCGAGCAACCGGGGCCCGAACCCTGCTAGGGTGGGGCCGGGCGGTGCTCCCCCCTAGGGTTTTGCTGCCGCCTTCTGGAGTCTTCTTCCACTGCCTTTGAGGAGTCATCTCGGCCCTGGTTAAGTCGGTTTGATCCTACGGCGTACGTGCATCCCACCGGGCTATAAATAAAGGGGCAGACCCCCCTGGAAGCAATCCTACAATCCAATAATCATTCATCCAAGGCATCAAGTCTTCAAGACATCAAGAGCCTTATAGTTCATCAAGAGCCTCTTAGTTCATAGTTCTAGCCTAATTAGATTAGAAGTAAAGGAGTTCTAGTTATTCGGCGGATCTGGAGCCCCGGCATCTGTCTGGAGCGCGGAGTTCGATATAGTTCTAGTTCTTTCTCTATTATTGTATTCTTCATTATGATTAGGGAAACATTGTTCTTAATAGTTCATATGTTCTTGATTACATTAGTCATTATCTACTTTGATTATATATCTAGTATAGTTGGTTTGATCTTATTGAATTCACGTAATTGCTCGTATAGCGTTTATCCATACGATCGATGGGCTAGAGAGTGCTCTGATGTTTATCTTTATTTATGATGCTTGATCGTACTTATCACCTTTATTTATCTTATTTATCTTATGACCTCTACCTGTTGTGAGTAGAGTATATGACATCGATATCACCGCTTATCCAACGTATATATTCACTATCAATATAATAGATTAAAGTTTATCCAAGTCCTTCCTAGTGGTATAAATATAAATGGACAACCTGGTAGAACTACTAGGTAAAATGCTACAATGGTATAATTATCTGTCCGCTTGCAGAATTGATCTTAGTTTATATATTTATATTTCTGTCTAGTCACATAGGATAATATATGAACCCTTTATTTATTCGTAAGCATATATAATTTGGGATGACAACCTAGTTCATGCATAAAAATGTTGGTAATAGATGAGTGGCTAGTTGCTAATGACAAGTTAATTAATTACCATACATCTTCTAATCTCGTCTATCGTATTAAAAGTTATATAGTTATATTTGGCGACGTTAGTAGATGTCAACAATAGCTAAGTTGTCATTCCTAACATGAATATAAGAGACATGTTTGGATACTACCTAGAATAATACTAAGTAGTTATTACTAATGCAAGTGACTAGAAAGAATTAATCGTAATCCAAAGTATTTGCAAGCGCACAGATAATGTACTATTGTAGCATTCTACCCTAGAGTATTTCGGGGTTGTCGATTTATATTTTACCACTAGGAAGGGACTGACATGATTAGAAAATAGATAGATCTCATATGCACATGCAATGGAGAAATAACCATATATGCTCAATTTTACTCATAACAAGGTTAAGTCACAAGATAAATAATGATAATGATAAAGGTAAATGATCAATTCACATAGAATATAAATCAGTTTACTTAGAGCACTCCCTATCTAGGCACTTGAAAGTGCATCTAGCCCGTTGGTGGGTTTTAGATGAATTGATGACAATGTTGATTAAAGGACTAACCCGTGTGCTAAGTGTGAAACAGGGAATGGTATATCTCATATGTGCTTGAAATGTTACTTAGAGCCAAAATGATGGGTTGTTGTATGATTTAAATCAAGCTCAAACACAAGACAATAATGAAAATGAAGTTATTGTAAAGGCTCATCTATTATGAGGTATCATTGATTCACTTGGAGTCAAAACAATCAAAATAAAGATGACACTACATTTGAATGAATGATTCAAAGCTAGTTGTGACTAGAGTGCTTGAGTTGGTGAAGATAGCAAGGAAAAGTCTTTGAGGTACTAAGAAATGGTGAATGGCAAGCAAGGGCTTGGCGGCCGAAGAACCTAGCTAGGGTGAAGAAGAGAAGTACTTGCATTTAGTCAAGGGACTAACCAAGCATGAAGGACATAGCGTGGTGGAGAATCAATTTTCTTAGTTGAGAAGAATCGATCAAAGTGACTTGTTGCATTGAGATCTTCTTACAAATCAAATGTTGCAATCAAGTTACATGCTCAAGATGGTAATTGCTCAAGACGAATTTCAAAATAAGTTCCGGCATTGGTCGGAAGTTTCGAGGTGTCGGAAGTACCGACTTAGGTCGAAAGTTCTGAGGGAGATCTGAGCTCTGACAGGTGACCGTTGGGGCAATACCGGACGTGTCCGATATGCATACCGGACGTGTCCGGTATTCCAACGGCTAGTTAACGGTTAGTTCCCCAAGCCTCCACCTTTGGACGCTGTTGATTCTGCTGGCTTCCTAACACATTCTAGAGCCCTCCAAACCCTCTCTAATCCTCTCTTAGTAAGTGTGTGCTCTAAATCAAGAAATCCTTTTGTGGGTTGAGAGAAATTCAAATTAGAGAGAAAGCCATCACTTGAGCACTTGTGCAAATCGTCGTGTTCTGCATTTGTTACTCTTTGACTCTTCGGTCCTAGACGGCTAGGCGTCGCCAGAGAGCACCCAATAGTTTGTGGTGTGACACGGAAAGTTTGTAACGGTTCGATCTCTGTGCAAAAGAGATCATCTAGTGGAAGAAGCATAACGGGTGAAATAGACCGCGGCTAGAGTTGACCTATGGCGTCCTCTAGAGCTGACCCTTTGTGGTTGCTCGCAGCCGGCTCAACAGAGAGTAGGACCCGAGGGGGTGCCGAACTTCGGTAAAACAAATATCGTGTCTCATTCGCATTACATTTGATATTTGTAATCCACTTTGGTATTTGAACTTGTTTGCAGGTTCTCTATGTGATTCACATTCTCTAACAAGTACCTGCAGGCTGTGACGAAGCTAGGAATAAAAAAAAATCAAACTTTGGGAGGTTTCTGCAGAACCTGCAAATACGGGACTTGTCCGGTATGATACCGGACATGTCCGGTATTGGTTTTCAGTGCTGATTTATTTCATTCTTTGCTCTAATCTTTGTGGTGCAGGTTTCCACCTCTTAGGTGTTAATTATACCTTTCATATACTCTGTGCTTGTCTTGTGAGGAGCTTTTTATCCGATTTAGAAGCTTCCAAGTAATTGAAAGCTCATACACTAATAAGCTTCCGTATTTAAGTTGTAATTTTTCAGAAACGCCTATTCACCCCCTCTAGGCGGCATTATAGGTCCTTTCAGCACTAGCATGGATTAGATAGAAGCACAAAAATATTTCTAAGTCTTTCTAAACTATATTATCAAAGTCATATTTAAATTAGTGCAATTATACTAGCAATCACGAGAGAATACTTCATATCTAAACATAAAGGAATATTACCAAAGAAGATCAAGAATAGAACATGATTTCTATAGTAACAATACATTCCTACTATCCCTACATTCGAGGAGTGGACTACAAAGAACTCAATGGGAGTATCACATCCACGATCTACCACATGACCTAAAATATAGGGTGCATTCATAAACAAATAACATCTAAGCACCATACTTACATGCCATCGGTCGCTCACCAATGTCGTCAAAGAGTGAGCGCTATACGATCTTATGTATGAATATAAAGATATCCTAACTATACTAAGTATATAATTTAAGCAAACAATGAATAGCACAATCGAGAACATAATCAATATAGCGCAATGTTAATGTATTAAGCAAAGTAAGTATAGAAAGATACAAAGGGCTCCAGTGAAGCCACACTCCCAACACGATCCGGAATCCAAGCAGAGCTTGCCTCCTTCTACTTCTAAACTTATGTAGCTATGCTCTAGATGGTGGAGCTCTAATGAATTAGGGTTTCTAGCTCTGAAAACTTGATCAAATTACTAACTATGTATTGGACTTATGAAACCCTAGGGTCTAAGGCTGCTTATATAGGCCGGAGCGATGAACCTCAGCCCACGGATCAAACTGACCTTGAGCAACAGACCGGATGCATCCTTAAAGGTGGTGAAGAACTAACGTTGAAGCGGAGAGACTGACGGGGTAGGGCTAGTTCGGCCGAGCCCACCCCTGGTTCAACCAAACCCCCCCCTCTCTGCCAAACGGGCCCTGCTTTCGCAGGTGAGTCTCTGATGTTCTCTAAAATGTTCTTGACGTGGAGCCTATGCGAAATTTGATATATTTGTATGGCATGTGGGTCCTTCTTTAGTTCTTTTCTGTTTAATCCCTACAAATCATAAATTCAAAACTTGTGGAATCCCTACAGCCAAATGATTTAATAATTATTTTTGTCATCTCCAGTAATAAACCTCAACACAACTCTTTTTACAAATGAGTCTTTAGCAGAGAGAATACTTAAGTTTAGGTTATGTCTCTCTTGATATTTAAAATAGATGTTCCATGTAAGTGCTCTGTTACAGGTCATAAGTCTCCTATTAGAGACATATTTTGGATTTGAGTACCCTAATGAGTCTCGTGTTGGACACAATCTCGTTTTACGGCCAAACAAACTTCATCGGCATTTTTGTGGCCAAGGAAAAAACAAAGTTTTCAAACCTCTCAACCAAGTAGGCATCAAACAATTCAATTAAATAACCTTCAGATCAGAGGTATAAAACTAATTCGATAAATCAAAGTATGTGGATTGCAACTTGGTAAGCAGCAACCATATGGAGGTTCAAAAATCAAATTTTAGATAGAGCTCGCCGAGTCAGCGAAGCCAGCTCGGCCGTCCAAACGAAAGCGAAGCGGGGCCGCCCAATTCACTCGCCAAACTCTCCTCCTGTCAGCAGCCATCACCCAGGTGTCCCTCAGCTGGGTCGGCCTGGAAGGGGAGCATGGAAGAAGAGCAAGAACGTCCGAGTCTCTGGGCCTGAATGGGCTTGTAACGCGAGTAATGTAATGAGCGGCGAGAGGGCCCAGTGAGCTGAGTATATTAGGCGAGAGCCAGAGGAGTGGACATCATCTTGAAACACACGAAAACCAAATACAATCCTTAACCGGTCCTTCGTCGGAACCTCGTTCTTCCTCATCCTTGCTCTGTGCTTCTTATCCTTGCTCTGCTCTAGCACCGGATCTCCGGTGCTAACACCTGGTATCAGAGACACCGGTCCCGCAGCCGACGTGCGTGCTGGAGGTGCCTCGCCATCCCCACTTCACGCGGTACCAGCGCGCGAAGGGAGCCATGGACCCGAACGTCCGCGGCATGTTCGACAAAGTGCTCTAGCGCTTGGAGGACATGGAGTCACGCTCTTCTGAGCGTTGGGAGCGCTGGGAGCGCCGCCACGATGACCACATTGCTGAGCAGCAGGTGCGGCATACCGCCGTACAGAAGCGCCTCTCCGCCTTGGAGGAGCGAGATCTCGCACGCCGGGAGCTCGCCGACTCGGTCGAGGAGCGGCTGGGACATCTAGAGGACTTCTCTTCTTCTCAGTACAGCGCCGCTGTTGTCGCCGACAACTGGGGCTCCCACTTCGAGACCCGCATCGACTACCTGGAGCACCACGTCGACGACTTGGAACTACTCCGGATTCACGAGATCGGCGACGAGCGCGACGCGCGCGTGGCGGCGTTGGAGTCCTTCATCACCGAGCTGGGCGCATGGCATCCAGGCGTCGACGGCCGCCTTGATGACATGTATCTCCAGGTGCAGCGCCTCACCAAACACTGGAGTCGCGCCATAATGGAGGCGCCGACCACTGAACCGGCGATCCTGTCGTTCCCGGAGCCGGTGGCCGATTCATCGCCTACTGGAACTCCCCGGTACATGCCCAAGGGGCGCCGCGTCGAATCGATTCCACGGGAGGGGAATTTCGGGTCGGTCACGACCGTGATTCCCACCCCGGCCAATGGTACGTCCTCCTACCCCCTTCCCAGTTCATCTCCTTTCCACCGTCACACCCACCACCACCTCCACCCTCCACCTCTGCCTCCGCAGCCGCCAGCTCTTTCCACACTACTCGATTCCTCACCCTCCACTGATCCTTCTTCCCTTTCTGCTAAATTGGGTTGCCTTCCCAAAATGCAGTTTCCCCAATTCACCGGTGACAATCCCAAACTCTGGTTGTCCCGGGCGAAGTCCCATTTCGAGATGTATTTCGTCCACCCTTCTATCTGGGTTCGTATCGCCACCCATCATTTTTCTCAGGCCGCTGCTCGCTGGCTTCAGTCAGTTGAATCCCGCCTCACTGACATCTCCTGGGACGCCTTCGCGGCCATGTTGCTGGAGCGTTTCGCTCGCAATCAGCAGGAGTTGCTCTTACGCCAACTCTTCCATATCCGCCAAACCTCATCTATTTCCGACTACGTCGAGCGATTTATCGAGCTGGTGGAGCACCTCTCTGCATACACTTCTCTGCCCGACACACTCTACTACACTACTCGTTTCATTGATGGTCTTCGCGACGACATTCGTGCTGTCATTTTGGTTTCTCGTCCTCCCGATTTGGATACTGCGTGTACCCTGGCCTTGTTGCAGGAGGAGGCGATTGACCAAGGTCGGCGCAAGGAGTTCCGGAAGACTGAGGGGTCTATATTCTCCAAGTCTTCAGCGCTCAAGGGGGCGCACCAGCTTCCCCCTTCGCCCCCTCGTCTAGCTCTTCGTGCGCCGCCGGTGACGCCCGAAGATCGGCGTTCCTCTGATGATCGTCGCGTGGACGACAAGCTCTCTTCACTTCGCGCTAGCCGTAAGGCTCGCGGACTCTGTGTCCGCTGTGGCTGACAAATGGCTGCCTGGTCACCGCTGTGCTGCTTCTCCCCAGTTACATGCGTTGCAGGAAGTTTGGGATGCTTGCCAGGGCTACTTCTCTGAATCTGGCTCTGAAGTGGACTTCTCTTCTACTGGGTCTTCTGAGTTGTCCATGGTGCTTTCAGTGTCTGCCTTGTCTGGTCAGGCCGCGCCACGAACCATGCAATTCCTCGGTGAACTTTCAGGTTAGTCCGTGCTCATTTTGATCGACTCCGGCAGCAGTCATTCTTTCGTTAACTCTGCGGTGGCCAAGAGCATTCCAGGCATTCGCCAGTTACCTCAGCCGGTCTCTGTCCGTGTTGCTGATGGCAGTGTTCTTTCATGTTTGTCAGAGCTGCCCCATGCTGAGTGGACTGTCCAAGGCTACAAGTTTCATTCTGCTCTCCGGCTGCTTTCTCTGGGCTCTTACGATATGATCATTGGTATGGACTGGCTCGAGGCCTTTTCTCCTATGAAGATCCATTGGGCTTGCAAGTGGATGTCCATCCCTTATGGTGCTGGTCACATTGAGCTGCACGGCATATCACATGAAGCCGCCTATTCCTTGGTTCAGTTGTATCACATTGCTTCTGATGCTGCTGAACCTGAGCATGTCCAAGTTCACCCTCTGATTCAGCCCTTACTGACTGAGTTCGCTGATCTCTTTGCTGAGCCTACGGAGCTGCCTCCGCGCTGACAGTGTAATCACACCATTCCCCTCGTGCCGGGCGCGTCTCCGGCGGCTGTCCGTCAGTACCGCTACAAGCCGGCTCTGAAGAATGAAATTGAGCAGCAAGTTACAGATATGCTGAAATCAGGGATCATCCAACCTAGCACTAGTTCCTTTTCCTCTCCGGTGCTCCTCGTCCGCAAAAAGGATAACTCGTGGAGCTTCTGCGTGGATTATCGCCAGTTAAATTCCCTGACTGTGAAATCTAAGTTTCCTATACCGGTCATCGATCAGTTGCTGGATGAACTTTCGGGTTCCTGCCGGTTTTCTTGTCTCGATCTCTGGGATGGCTTCAATTAGATCCGTCTTGCTCCTGGTGAAGAACAAAAAAACCGCTTTTCAGACTCATTGGGGTCAGTTTGAGTTCACTTTGAAACCCCTGCTCCGTAAGGGTGTGCCGGTCTTCTTCGATGACATCCTTATCTACAATCCCACGCTCGAAGCACATTTGCAGCTCTTTCGACAAGTTTTCACTCTTCTCGCTGCTGATCATTGGAAGCTTAAGCTCAGTAAATGTCGTTTCGCTCAGGAGTCCATTGCTTATTTGGGCCATGTGGTCAGCAGTGCGGGTGTGGCCACGGATCCATCTAAAATCGCGGCCGTCCATAGCTGGCCCATCCCAAAATATATCAAAGAACTCCGCAGCTTTTTGGGCTTGACAGGATATTATCGGAAGTTTGTTCTCAACTTTGCTCTTCTGGCCCGTCCCCTCAATGATCTCCTAAAAAAGGCTACTGTCTTTGTGTCGACTCCAATGCACACCGATGCCTTCTTGGCCATCAAGAACGCTCTGATGACAGTCCCAGTCCTAGCACTTCCGGACTTCAGTAAGCCGTTCCAGCTTTAAACTGATGCTAGTGACGCCGGGGTAGGTGCTATCCTCCTGCAAGATGGTCACCCAATTGCATTCGTCAGTAAGGCGCTCGGCCCCCGCACCAAAGGCCTCTCTACTTATGATAAGGAGTTCTTGGCCATCCTGGTCGCTGTTGAACAATGGCGCGTCTACTTACAGCACGGCGAATTTACCATTTTCACTGATCATCACAGCCGTATGCATATTACTGACCAACGACTTCACACCCCATGGCAGCTCAAGTTATATACGAAGCTGGTCGGCCTTCAGTACAAAGTCGTTTACAAGCCGGGATCCTCTAATTTAGCTATGGATGCCCTCTCCCATCACCCAGCACCTCCATCTCAGCTGCAGTCTATCTCGGTGGTCACCCCTGCTTGGCTTGCTGATGTTGCTACAGGATACTCCTCTGATTCATTCTCTACTCAGCTACTTCAGGCTTTGTCTGTTGCTCCAAGCTCTCGCTCGGGTTTTTCTTTCTCTGGTGGCATCATCCGATACAAAGGGCGTATTTGGATTGGTGATAATCCTTCGCTGCAGCAGCGTATCATCTCTACTCTACACGATTCTGCCTTCGGAGGACACTCGGGGTTTCCTGTTACCCATAGTCGTATTAAAAAGCTGTTCGCCTGGAAGGGTCTTAAATGATCAGTGAAAGACTTCGTCTCCAAGTGCTCTGTATGCCTTCAAGCAAAGCCAGATCGTGTCAAGTACCCTGGTTTGCTTTCTCCCTTGCCAGTACCTACTGAATCGTGGCAGATGATATCGATGGACTTTATTGAGGGTTTGCCCACCTCCGGCACTGCTAACTGTCTGCTCGTGGTGGTGGACAAATTCAGCAAATTTGCTCATTTTGTGCCTCTCCACCATCCGTTCACTGCAGGCTACGGTTGCCCAAGTTTTCCTGGATTCTGTATTCCGTCTTCACGGCATGCCAACTCACATTATTTCAGATAGAGATCCTGTCTTCACCAGCACATTCTAGAAGGAGCTCTTCCGATTGGCACAGGTCTCATTGGCTATGTCTTCCGCCTATCACCCTCAGTCGGATGGACAGACGGAGCGCATGAACCAATGTCTGGAAACTTACCTGCGCTGCTTCGTCCACTCCTGCCCTCGCAAGTGGCTTAAATGGATTCCATTGGCTGAGTTTTGGTACAATACCAGTGAACATTCCGCTTTGGGACGTTCCCCCTTCGAGGTACTCTATGGGCACCCTCCTCGTCATTTTGGTTTGTCTGATGTCTCTGTCTCTCCTGTGCCGGACGTCAAGGCTGTGCTGGAGGAGCGTACCACCATGCTTGCGTCTGTTCGTCAGCACCTGTTGCGTGCTCAACAGCGCATGAAGGCTCAGGCGGACAAACGCCGCTCCGAACGCTTCTTCAACGTCAGCGACTATGTCTACCTCCGCTTGCAGCCCTACGTCCAGTCCTCGCTGGCGCCAAGATCCCACCACAAGCTCTGCTTCAAGTACTTCGGGCCATATAAGATCCTCTCCAAGATTGGTACTGTCGCCTACAAGCTCGACCTTTCGCCCTCTTCCAGCATTCACCCGGTCTTCCACGTTTCGCTCCTGAAGCCGGCTTCAGCATCGTCGCCCCCTTCCTCAAGCTCGCTGCCGGATCCCGACGACCACTTGCAGGTTTCAGAACGCGTGTTGCAACGCCGTCTGCATTCTCGCCGCCACGGTACCGTACCTCAGCTGCTGATCAAGTGGTCCGGGTTCGACGACTCTCTTGCTATCTAGGAAGACGACGTCGCCATCCGTCAAGCCTTTCCCAAAGCTTCGGCCTAGGGACATGCTGGTGCTCAAGGGGAGGGGAGTGTCAGCAGCCATCACCCAGGTGTCCCTCAGCTGGGCCGGCCTGCAAGGGGAGCACGGAAGAAGAGCAAGAACGTCCGAGTCTCTGAACCTGAATAGGCTTGTAACGCGAATAATGTAATGAACGGCGAGAGGGCCCAGTGTGCTAATTATATTAGGCGAGAGCTAGAGGAGTGGACATCATCTCGAAACACACGAAAACCAAATACAATCCTTAACCGGTCCTTCGCCGGAACCTCGTTCTTCCTCATCCTTGCTCTGTGCTCCTTATCCTTGCTCTGCTTTAGCACCGGATCTCCGGTGATAACACCTCTGCCTACCCCCGCCGGCTCCCCCCTCTACACGGCCTCAGCGCCGGCGACGCCATGGCGGCGGCGCAGCCGAAGCTGGCCAAGAGGCTGGGCGGCATGGCGGAGGCGCTCGCCATCGCCGCCGACCTCGGATTCCCCGCCCCTACCCCGCAGGTCCGTCACACCCCACCGCGCCTCCCCGATCTGTCTCGCCGCCTACCGTCTGGTTTGGGTCGAATCCCCCGCTTCGGCCGGATCTTGTCCTCTTGGTCCTGTCGCGTTCCGTTGCAAGGAAGAAAATGTATGTTTGGGGCTAAGCGTTGCGGCTGAAATCGTGGAATTAGCGTTTTGGTTCAGTTAAGCGAGGTTGCGTAAGCTTGGGTCATCCTGCGAGGAGAACTTGTGGGATGGGATGGCTCTACAATTAGGATAATCGTTGGGCAGAGTTGTTGATATTATTAAACTTTGTGATCTTAGAACAAAATGCGAATATAATGAAAATTGGGCATTCCTGTGGTGTGCTATGGCTGTTTCACTGATTGTTTTCTTTAGAGTAGTTGCTCGAAATTTGAATTCAGGTTTCTATGCCAACAATGCCAAGTCTGCACTGGGCACACTGTACACAAGCATGAAACTGAAGCGACGCCAATGAACAAATGGCCTTCCCAAGTCCTTACTATTCCCCTCTGTTGTTTCTCTCATTGCAGGAAGATCAGAGTACCTCTGACAAAAGCGATGATTTGGTGAAGGTTTTGAGGGAACTGACTGTCGTGCAGAGGAACATTGCCAACTTGCAAGTGGAGCTACAGGGAAGAAAGGTGATGTTTTGATATCCAGTTGTTAGGCTTAATATGTCTCTACCAGTTGGCAGTTGCACATAATGCCAAAGATTTCATAACTTTCACCTAGTGTTCCTATTTTTTCAGATCATGTACAGCATTTCCAATTCACCGTATTTATTAATGAAAACCCTTTAGATTCTCTATTTAAGGTGGTCAGATTATGATCCCTTTTGTGAAGTGTGCCATTTCTAGCTTGGTTGCTCATGAAATGAGATTCTAGGCAGAGATGAGAGACTTCCTAGTGAGTTACAACATGTTGACTGTTAGTATGGGCATTCCTTTGCCGTGAATACTTGTGGTCATATCCAAGCGATTTTTTTTCTTTTTCCAAATTTTATTTTGTCTAATAAGTAATAATGAGTTTGGTAGATGGCCACACTTATTGGAACTAAGTCTGATAATCTGTTCCTTGAAGAATGATTACAAATTTCTTCATCATATCCTTAAGAGCTTAAGGCTAAACCTTTTTTAACCTAGTATATAATGTATGAACAAAACAGTAGGGCTGGTGAGGCCGAGTGGCTCCTTGTCCTTGAGCCAGCCCTCAAACTGGCGACCCGGGTTCGATCCCCGCCGTTGGCAACGGAAGGCCCCTACGTTGGCCTTCCTTGTGAAAAAAAAGATAATAATGTATGAACATGAATGCTATGCCATACTAATATAGTAATATGTGTTTCTGTCAAAAAAAATTTAGTAATATGTGAGATATGGAAAAGGAAAATAAGCATTGTCATACTGTTTATGTTTGAACCCATTAACTTTCCAGCATGCTGTTTTCCAATAGTGCCACATCCATTTCCTATCTCTTCTTTCCAGAGCCTTTCCTTTTATTCTGTGGTATTATCATAGGTCATATTCATGAAGTTTTGTTTGCTATAGGATGATAAAAACATTGCTCATTTGACTCATGTGAGTGAGATGGAAAAGAAATGCGAATCTTTGGCCAGAATAACTACTATTTTGAAAGATGTTATTCAGAACAAGGTAATGTAAGCCACATACCTGCATTTTATTATTCTTCATTTCTTAAGCGTCAAGGTTGTATGTTGTTTTAGTAAGATGTATCAAGAACAGCTGTGTATGCATTAGCCAGTTGATCTACATATCTAAAATTGCAGCTATTGTCTATCAGGATCGCATTATTGCTCGGCTGCAACAACCTTATTCCCTTGACTGCATACCAGTTGAAGCTGAATACCAGGTTTTTTTTTTTCTTATGTTCTTCTCTTGCGATTTCTATAGCAAACAGCATGAGAATGTTGGCCTATGACTACTTATGCATTTTCATTGCTTGCTTTGCCTGCTTAATATGCTGATCTCTTCAGAAACAATTCTCGGAGTTACTTCTGAAAGCAGCAAGTGACTATGGGGCATTGACAGCATCAGTTGGTGATTTCCAGTGGAGCCAAAACTTTAGGGAGTCACCAGCTGTCTGGGGGGTAAGTTAAATGATTTTTTTTATCTAATAGTGGTCATAACAAATTCATCCTAGGAATGCTTTCCACTTGGATAAATATATTCATGCTATTATTATCATTTTTAGAGATACCATATGAACTGTGCATTTTGTTACGTATTTGTTGTGGCTAACTGGCCTTACAACAACTCAATTCTTCTTGTACATATGTCCTCTGTCATAATAGGTTTACTTCCTCTATTGTATTCATGAAGGAAATGTTGCGACCGATACCTGCTGCACTTGCTTCATGCACCCGGTTCTTCGAGGCTATGTCTGCGATGAGGGAGTCATTTTCTACTCTTCAGAAACTACGTGTTGGACATTCCTCCCTGTCAATGACCCCAAGTGGCTCCACCGATGATTCAAAGTTCTTGACTCCACCTCAGTGGAGAGACGGCTCGATGCTCGATAGCTGGAAGCAAGTGGAGGACATGAACCCTGAGAGCGATGGACTTGACGCCATGAACCAGAGGAGGTTATCTTGGACCTCCATCAAGAGGGACCCGTAGGGTACTGGTCACCCATCAAAAAACTTTTTTTATCTGACACCCATCAAACGAAGATTACATGTTGTATAAATAGGTTTCCAGCTTGTCTAGTTGTCCTAGATTGTCTGTTTTTTCAATCCAATGACATATCACTTGCACCTATTTGGCATTTCGACAAATGGTCTATAAGTTCCTTAAATCAATATTATGGCAAAATTTGATATGTTTACTGATTTATACTTGTCAAGTGACAGGAACATCTGGGAACATGTCTAATCTGACCACTAAGTTCCTGTCTTCAAGAAATATGACAAAAGGAACCCAGGATATGTGTTATGCATATAACTGCTGTAATGTCCGTGTCTGACTGTAATGCATATAAGTGCTGTAATGTCCGTGTCTGACTCTGTAATGCATATAACTGCTGCAATTTCCATGTCTGACTCTGTAAGGCATTACCTCGTTGATGTCATTAAGGTGCCAAATTGCATCAACTATTGAGGGCGGCAGGATTAAATTTGATATGGACATCAGTGAGACTTGAGAGCGGAGAAGAGATTTTTCTCTGTTTGCATCTTCTTCCAAGCAAATCATAGATCAAAGATATATGTTTATATTGGCCTAGTTATGGGTGGTAATGAGCCACAACCCATGGGTCCCTCCCTCTATTTTGAGTCCACAAACTACAAACAGACCAACACTTTGATCCTAGCCTTTTAAGATTTGCAGGGCAAGTTTCATATAATACGATACGATCTATGCGAGACTGATCGCATAAATGCCTACGGAGTACATTCCAGGGAAACTAGATTTTTCAGCGAATCATACATAGATGAGTTTCATATAGCATGGGGTTGCAGAAGCAAATGCTCGCAAGAGAAGTAGAACAACCAAATAAAGCATTCTGAACTGCTCACAAAATCGAGGCCAAAGACTTTGATTTGCACTGGGTTTTCACATCGATGAAACCTGACTCTGGAAAAAGTTGAGACAAAATGAAACACAAAAAGTAAAAGTCTCCCCTTATTTTTATGTAATGTCACTACATGCACGCAACAGAGCACGTAGGTCGTGCAGGCAAACATCCATTACGAAAATATATGAAATATAAGGAGAAAATTATTTGAGCAACGATTTTTTTTCGAAAAACAGAACTATAATATCACATGCTATGAAAACACAATTGACAATTTGTTTGGAAACTTGTCTACCTACAAAGATAGTAACATATAACTTAGTCTGTGTTGTATGTCATTAGATTTTACCTTATGTGGTAATATGCCATAGGATATGTATATCCGTAGGAACATAGGGGTACTCACCTACTGCATTAATAATCACTCTGTTCGGCTGACTGGTACGGTACGGCTGGCTGGCTGATTGTTCTGAGAGAAAAATACTGCTGAATGGCTGGCTGGTGCTGGCTGGACCAGCCAGCCGAACAGAGTGAATTACTCACCTATTGCATTAATAATTATTCACATACTGCATAAAGTATATATCTGAAGCTACAATAAACATAAAAGAGAAAGAGAAAAACAAAGGAAAGCAGCTACGGGTCACGTGTCCGGTTTTGGTAGACCAGGGATCTGGGATTGTCCGGTCTAATATGACTTTTACTGTAGTTAAGGGAGTCAAGATGTATTTTTACCAATATAATATAATATAATATAATATAATATAATATTATATAATACAGATGGGAATGTAGTGTGTTTTTCTTTACCAAGAGTAAGGATGGCAACACGGTGGATTCGGATCAGGTGGAGCCTTCGCGGACCCAATCGAAACTGCCCTAAACACTAGTTCGAGTAATAATCCAAACCTAAAACCACTGTATACCTGAAACCTGAATGGTTAACCGAAACCCGAAACCCACCACTATATCGCAATAAGGAAATTAATAAGAAATTTTTTAGCAACATATGTATAATATATATTACATATTCAAATGTATAAACAAGAGTCAATAAACAACATATAATTTCATGAATTACAAATTTAATAACTTACATAAACAATTTATTAATAAAAATACATGGGTTTTTATTCAAAATATTATATTTCGGATATATATCCGCAGGTGAAAACCAAAACCCGATAAGTTTTGGGGTACCCGAAACCGAAAATTGTGGGAGAAAAATCGGGCTCGAACCCATTGAACCTAGAATTCACGGATATCTGTCCTTGACCCGTTGCCATCTCTAGACAAGAGTTGATTCCCCGCTGCCATCTTTGGGGTACCCAGAGGGTTGGATTGGTAGCCAACAGTGCTGATTCAGCTGAATATAGTTCCATGTTTAGTTCCTCTTTAAAATTTCAACTTTCCTATCATATCGCATCACATTAAATGTTTGAACACATGCAAAAAGTATTAAATATAGATAAAAAAGAAACTAATCATACAGTTACATGTAAATCGCGAGATGAATATTTTAAGTTTACTTAGATTATAATTGGACACTTATTACAAAAGTTTTTTTTACGAGTACTTATATTACAAAAGTTAACAGAACTTAACATACATGCTACACACAATAGCTCTTTTTTTAGTGAGTGATGGGTTCTGTACTTTTTTTTTTTTGTCGAGCAGCTATTGGCCGAACACTTTTGCAGGACAACGAATTCAAAACTCCTTTGTTTTTTGGTTGTCGACCAGCGATTGGCCATGGAGCCGGGCGTGGCCCCCTCGTGAAATTGGCTGTACTGTTTCACTGGCCAGAACCCGGAAGCCCAGAATTACTCTGTTTGTGTAATGATATTACGACTTTGTTCGACTGGCTAGATTGTACGGCTGACTAACTGATTATTCTGAGAGAAAAACGCATCTGAATGAGTGGTTTATGCTCGCTGGTAAAGTTCAAGCGAACATCGCCTATATTTCATCTTGCTTATGTTAATTTGAGTAAAATAGTGGACTACTTATAACCTATGTTTCAAAACTATTACTATTAATGCATTGCACACCGGTTAATTGTTCTCTTGTTGTATCTATCTACTTGATCCATCCGTCCTAAATTATAACTCCTTTAAATTTTCTTAGGGTTAAAAATATCTTTATTTTGAAAAAAAATATAAAAAGAACCTCCAAGATTTATGACATCGATATATTATGACAATATAATTAATAAAAATTTTAATGATATTTATTTGATATAAAAATATAATTATTTTGTTATATAAATTTAGTCAAACTTAATATGCAAACTTTTCAGGGTAGAATAATTTATAATTTGAACGGATGGAGTATATAAAAAGGAGGCTTTATGCCCGCATGGGCGTGTTCATCAACCAAACAATAGTAACATAGCACACACCCCGCCACCATATAAAAAGAGCACTGCATTATATATAAGGTGAGGGTATTCTCAGCGTATTGTTTTGCTTTATGAAAGAAATAAAATATTTTTTTGCTTTTGTAAAAAGGGGGCAGAGCTCTGCATTCATTCAAACAAAATACCAATATATACCCGGTCAAGTTTTTTTTCTTTTCCTGTAACATGCTAATCTAGCAAATCAACTTGTCTTCCACATATATCAGATAAACATCATCTATACTTCTTATATAAACAAACCCCACTAGTGAATTCTCCTGACATACAAGCTGTCCACATCAGCAATCTACTTAAACTTGCAATTAAAGTCAACTAGCACATGTAATTATGATAACTATCTCTTCATGTAACATTCATTGAGTTGTCCACATCAATATATCAAACCATTCACCAAAATTAATTTCAAATAATTTAATTTATATAACTATAAATATATAAATCCAATATCTTTTTAAATTATCTGTAATCGCCGCAGCAACGCGCGGCGTATTTTGCTAGTTCAAACTATGTTCAAAGACTTTCAGTTCAGAACAAATTAATCCAGCAGCAGCCTGTAATCATCGTCCGTCGTCGATGACTCCAGTCATCGCCGGCGACGGGGTGAGAGGCGCGATCGTCTCCCTCTGCAAGCTGATCTCCCCGGTCGTGTCACCTGAGTAGTTGCTGGTAACGTAGCTGGTGTTCCCACCCCTGAGCTGCCACTCAGTGATGTAACTTGGCTTGGTCACCACCTCAGTCACGTCGATGTCTCCAGTGAGCATCTTCACGACCCGCGACATCGGTGGCCGCTGGTGAGGTGAACCCTGCGTGCAGAGGAGGGCGACACTGATGACTCTGAGTGCCTCTTCACTGTCGAATTCTTCGATCCTTGGGTCCAAGATGCCAAGTGTTTGGTCCCTTTCGTACAGCTCCCAGGCCTGCAAATCGTGGAATAATGCTTCATCGATCAGTAGGTTTACAAGAATGAACTGAAACAGTAAAAAAAAAAGAGAGAGAGAGAATGAACCGACGTGTTTTCTTAGGAGTAAGGATGTTTGATCAGCTTACCCACTCAAAGAGATAGATCCTGTCTTCCTCCAAAGAGTTGTCAGTGTTTGGTCGACCTGCAACAGTCTCCAACGCCACCACCCCGAAGGCAAAAACGTCGGCCTTTTCAGTCAGATGGCCTCTCATTGCATACTCTGGCGCCAGGTAGCCACTTGGCAATGGATATGGAGATTCAATCAATCAGATCAGGATTGAGACCTACATTCATAATACAGGAAAGGGTGAAACACACTTACAATGTGCCTGCAATTTTAGTGCTGACATGAGTCTTCTTCTCATCAAAGAGCTTGGCAAGCCCGAAATCGGAGATCTTGGGTGTGAGGTCGGTGTCAAGTAGAACATTGCTGGCCTTGATATCCCTATGCACGATGCGCACACTGGACTCCTCATGAAGATAGGTTAGGCCCCTTGCAATACCTAAGATGATCTCGAAGCGTGTTGGCCAATCAAGGCTCAATCCACTGTCACCTGTATATTCAAAAACAAGAACCTTGAGAAATGCTTTTGCTTATAACTAGAAATGTGGTTAAAGGCATGTGGTGGTGGTGACGAGTCAAAGTTAGCACACCAAAGAGTGCTCGATCAAGGCTTCTATTCTCATGGTACTCGTAGACTAGCAGGGGGGTGTTACTGTCAATGCAGCAACCATATAGCTTCACAAGATTGCGGTGTTGCACAGCAGAAATTGTGGCCACTTCTGTCACGAACTGGCTTTTCCCCTGATGCGATGTTTGAGAAAGTTGCTTCACAGCTATTATCCTCCCATCAGGTAGCTTGCCCTGCAAAAAGAACTTCAAGTTATATATATGACTGACCATATAGGCTTCTTGAAAGCTGCATTCATTACCAACATCTACAAAAAAAATTATTACAAAGCTGTATTTGCAAGAGTAAATTGCGTGGGAGTAACCTTATAAACTGGTCCATAGCCGCCTTCTCCAAGAATATTTTGAGGATTGAAGTTATTTGTAGCTAACTTTAGTTCAGCATTACTGAAGACGTTTGGTCTTCCAACCATGTTGTAAAGCTCTGTTTATTTTGTTTCATTTGAAATGAGAAAGAATCAGAATAAGTCAATTTATAACATTCGATGTCCAAATTACTGTATAAATCTATTTGATACCTTCTTTCTGCTGTGCTACTCTTCTTCTCTTCTGTAGTAGCATAAAGATTCCAACTAAGGCGGCTAGTCCTAAAACTAAAGCACCAATTACTATTCCAGCAATTACCCCTGCTTTGCTTTTCTTTTTGGGAACACCATTTCGCACAGTAGGAGTAAAATCTAAAAAAAAGACGTTTAATTATATTAGCCTCCAATAGGATACTTATTTAAGCTATTATTCATAGATTGGGTTAGACAGTACTTGGTGTCACACTTAATGCTGAGATCATGGGTCCATAGTACCCTTGGGTTGGAATGCAACAAGTGCCCTTGCCTGCCCAGAAGAGATGGATCTCAAGGAAGTTTTTAGACACAGTTGCATTGTATTTCTTATACACTGCAACATAGGATTTTCCACCAGCTGTCTTCCTTATGTCAAAGTTCTTTTCTTTCAGACCACCCTGTACAATTTTAAGTAATATAACAAGGTCTTTTGGCTAGGAAACATCAAAACTCCTGATCTATGAATCTATGATGCATGGGATATGCACCTGGATGTATATGTTAAAAACTCTCCTTCCAATGCTTTGCCAGGTGGGTGACTCTGGATAAGCAAACTCTGCAAACTGAAGCTCAACAGTGTAATTTCCATTCTCAAGTCCAATGCCATAGTACCGCAGTGATGATGGTGACATCCTTGCTGTTTGAAACAGTTCTGAATCCAGGTGTATTCTGAAACTGCTGGGAACTATATATTATGTAACTTCCATTTGGGGCCTCATTAAATTTTCCTACATTGCTAATACCCCATCTTGTTTGACCAGTAACATAATATGATGCAGCTCCAATTTTTGTAGGATCGATTTCGTAAAACGTATTATCTGAGCCTCTCATAGATTCGTTACTTCCACAGTCTACAGCAAAAGAGGAATCTGCAATTAAGAAATATAAATATTAATCATTTTGCAATCCCTGAGATCATATCAACTCCTGAAGATGGTAAAGAGTGAGAAACATACATTCCGGAAAACCACGGAAACAAGGAATATCTTGCTGGAGACAGTTTAGGCCTGAAGGTAGAATGCTGCATATTTTTGAAGAAAATAAGAAGTTTAATGCTCTCAATTGAAAAAAAAACCTATTGGAAGGAATAACTATATTTGAAAGTACCTGTTGTTGCTGTTATCAAGAATGAAGTTGTTTGCCACCAAATTCCTTTTTTTTAAAAAATAAGAATTTATCAAACAACAGTGTGAAACAACTTTGAGCATATCAATATTTTCACCCTTCAAGGAAAATTTTGTACTTTCAACTTACAATTGCAAATTATTCTGGGTAGCCCAAGAAGGGAAGCTACCGGAGAGTTGGTTGTAAGAAAAATCTCTGCAAAAAATAAAAGTAAAAATTACGACAGATGAAATAAATACACAGTTTCAGCAATTAAAAAAATCTAGACATACAAATTGTTTAGTGAAGGGCTTTTAACATCAGGCAGGCTTCCAAAAAGGCTATTATTTCCGAGAAACCTGAATTTGTTAATGTTGGTGACAAACAAAACATACAAGCGTCAGCTTAAGAATTCAGTTGTATTATTATGAAGATGATCTCTTAAAAGAATCCCTTACAAAAATCCAAGCTTGTTCAGATTCAGTATAGATTGTGGAATTTGGCCTGTGAGATTGTTAAAGCTCAAGTCCCTGTGCCATTAGACAGAAATATTACTTCTAATGATGCTCCTATTGAAATTGTGAAAGAAAAGCAATAGGAACAGATTTTGTACAATGGCATATAATGAAATACTTACAATAAGGTCAATCCTGCTAGATTAGAAAAATTTACTGTTGCAAGAGTATCAGATATCCTGCAGTTCCTCAATATCCTGTATAAAGATAACCAATGTCAGTACCATCTACACTGCCAAGATATGAAACTGTACATTGACAGTGAAAAGCATGTTGCATACAGGACATTCAAAGATGTCGAGTTACTGATAAAGGACAATGAAGAGCTCCCATTTATAATGTCACCGATCCGTCTGCACATGAAGATGTCTAACAAATCAGTTTCCAGGACAAGCTTGATTTTGTCAACAATCAAAGGAACAGGGACAACAATGAATGAAGTACTTACAAGCTTGTCAATTGGGTTAGATTGGACAGACTTTTTGGGATTGGGCCTTCAAAAGAATTTCCTTGAAACCTCCTACAAGTTCATAATTTTTTGTTCTAATAAGCCAGCTGCTAAAATATTCATTTTGTTATTTGAAAATAATAAATGTTAAGCACAAAGTATCAGGACTTTTTATCAGCCAGTTTCACCTGATCACATGAAAATGTGTTACATTTCTATTATGCATAAGGAAAGAGCATATGCACAGTCCTATAGCACAGTTTCCAAGAAATCTGGGTTCATAAAAAAATGTAACAAATGATCATTCAGCCATTAATAGATGTCTTACAGATCTTCCAACTGAGTCAGGCTCCCAATGAAATCAGGTATTTTTCCTGTGAAATCATTGTCCGATGCCCATCTGCGTGCACAAGAAAATATATTACAACAATTGTGTGATATTACATCAGAAATAACTTGTTGCTGCGGTTTTGAGCATACAGGATCTTCAGGTTCTTAAGCTTTGAGAATGTTGAAGGGAATGGACCGCTGAAGCCAGAGCTGTCAACATATCTGCAAAGATAATTGACTAAAAATTGAGTTCTTTCAGAAGCAAAGTTTGGCAATTCAAAAAGATGCATTTTACATTTGCTCCAGTTTGGACATGTTGCCCAGTTCAGAAGGAAGTTCACCAGTAAAATTGTTCAAGCTAATGCCCCTGAAAGAAAAAGTAAGTAGTTCAGATTGCGATATGCACATGTAACAGAAAAGAGGCATAATTTTTTTTGTTTGATGAGCCATTTGAAACACCATATAAAAAGCGTAAATGGTATTGATGTGCCGATATTTATTATTTGAAGATATGCTTTATTTCACCTAGTACTAAATATAGTCCAATATCTTGAATAGCCACGCAAGGTTAGCAAGTTTTTTGTATAACTTTAGCAGCTAAAGTAAACAATAAGCAGAGAACACTTGCAATGAGATAAGATCCGTAAGGTTCCCAAGCTCCTTTGGAAGTTTTCCAGATAGGGGATTGATAGCCAGAGATCTTGCAACATTTTCAAAAAAAAAAAAAAGAAAAAAGAAAATTGTGGTTAAGACAAAGCAGTAGATAGTAAATGAGGCACAATCAATGTTTGAAATTATGTTATTACAAGTACTGCATGGGAAATTTCCCAATGAATGAAGGCACGGGACCTGTCAAATAATTCTGCATCAGGTTCCTGAAGCATCATCAAGTCACCAAATAAATTAGTCAGATAAAAAAGACAACTGTTAAATGGTCCTTGCCAGGCAAATAGGGGATTAGTGTGAATAATATTTGAGATTGATTTATTGGAAAAAAAAATGAGAATATATACAAGTCAGATGCCATACAGGTTATTGAGATAGGTGAAGTTCTGCAACTCGGCTGGTATCTGACCGACAACATTCAGGGCATACACTTTCCTGCAGAAGCAAACAACATGTCAAAGCAAGACCTCATAGTCATAGTAGGGTGAAATAAAAGGAGTAAAAACTATTCCTTTTGTGCATGCTCTTCTATTCCATATTTAAGGGAAATACAATACTGGCAAAATCAATAACGTAATAATCAAGCAGATACAAGATGGTGAGCTGCAGAAGGCAGATCGATCTGGGAGGGAGGGAGAGGATCGGGAGTGAGGAGCCTATACAGTTTGGTGATGTGGCAGACGGTGGCGTTGTTGTAGGTGCAGTCGCACTTGATGGCCGGGTTGATGTTGGGGTTGTTGTCGACGTCGGTGGTGTCGACGGCGACGCCGCTGCAGGGCTCGCCGCTGATGTTCCACGCCGGCGACGCCTTCAGCCCCCATCGCCCCAGGATCGTGTTCAGTGCCGCCACTGCACAATCGCACGCACACGGAAATATATAAATATATGCGTGGAAGAAGATGTGATTCCTGCAAGTACTACTAGCTTATGAGATTTATTATTAGTTTCCTTGTTCGAGACGGTCAGATGATGAAATGAATTCGCATGTGCTTATATAGTTATATATGTGCATGATACAAACGGCACATGGTTACGTTTACCTACCTTCGGCTGGATCAGTCCGTGCTGTTTGCTGGCCTCTGGCGGCTGCCACCCACGAGCACGCGAGCAGCAGCCAGAGGAGTCGCCCATGGCTGCAGCTGGTTGATCTGCCCCTGCTGCCTGCCATCTCGATTCTCGACCGCTCGTCGTCGTCGTCCTTCTCTTCTGAGACACAATTGAGCCAAGCTAAGTCGTCTTTAAGTAAAGGATCCAAGTACGTTTAGTATCAGCTAGCTAGCAATCACCATCATGCATGCGTCGACACACGGATAATGAAACATACGCTGAGCGATGATCAACAAATAGCACTGTCGTTTGAAAGTTGACTAGCAGCGTTCGTCGTCTCTCTTCGTTCGCATCTCTGTCTGATTGTCGTCTTCATCGTCCCTACCAGCATGATGTTCATACGGCCATATAGCGACGGCACTGCTTTTTTGTGGTTTATAATCGATCGTGTGGAACAAGACAAGAGAACGCTGCGTGCGTGTTTTTATATATATCTGCAGTAGCCACTTTGAACATTGACCAACTGCTGTTAGAGGCTGTTTTGGATCCATGCAGTGCAGCTAACAATTAGTTAGCTTCTCAAAATCAGCTTAGGTACGTACGGTCGGTCTTGTTTATACATCTTATTAGTTAGCTGATATTTTTATAGCTAATTAACACAACTGATAGTTAGTTGGGCTTGGATCTAAACCGGATCATAATAGCATACTTTGAGTTTTTCCACTTCTATTGAGAATGAAAAAAAAAGCTTCCATTTATGTTGGGATTCCTGACCTTGCTTGTAGTTTTTTTTTTTTGGAAAAAAATGGTAAGGACCGTCCTACTATGCACGATGTGGACTGTACACCTGACATGTGGATATTGGGTAAGGACTATCCTTACTATGCACGGTAAGAAGTGACAGCTGGTATATAGACCATGACATATCTAATCTTAAGGACGCGTACGTCCACACCCCTGCAGTTGGTACGACAATGATGCAGTACAATATTACACCAGTTAAAGTAATTTTTATATGTCATGCAGTTGATTATCACTCCTTTCAACAAAATATGTATTACTTGTACAATTATTAAAGTGCCACTACGTACCTGCCACAGGAACACTTATTGTATATGGAGTACAAATCAGCCATTACTAAAAAAAGGAGAGTACAAGTCAGCGGTGCTACGCCCCTAGGAATTCCCTACAAATTAAGGTCCCTTTGGAATGGAGGATGTTCCTCTCATTCCTGTGCAAATTGAACTGATTTCTGCGAAATTCCTGTGTTTCAAACATACACTAGGATACAAAATTTTCCATGCATGTTACAATAGTAATTTAAGATTCAAAAAAAATAATTTAAGAGGACGCTAAGAGCATGATAGGGATTATTTATGGATACCAATGTAATAATATCGGTTGCATCAACTGATGTGACATTTAATAATTTGGTTGCTGCCGCAACATATCATCGAGTGGTAAGACATAAAAATCACTGTCTTGCTTTCTTGAGTTTAACGAAGTGTATATCTCTAAATAACTATCATTTTAATTTGGTTTCCAAGACTAATTTAATTTAACTACACTTGTAGAAAATACATACAAATATTTATATCTTCAAATAAATTTATTATAAAAACAAATTATTTAATTTGGTTTCCAAGACTAATTTAATTTAACTACACTTGTAGAAAATACATACAAATATTTATATCTTCAAATAAATTTATTATAAAAAACAAATTAAAAATCTATCTAATGGTATTAGTTGTGCACTATAAATATTTTTTATAAATGTTTATCTAGGACTAAGGGAGTACAAAGCATGCATGGTAACAAATACTTCAATTTCGTACTAGCTCTTCCATCCTCAACTGAAACTGACAATAGCTAATTAGCTACAAAGGTACTCCCTCCGTCCCCAAATAGATGTCATTCTCACTTCCTGAGAAGTCAAAAAGCTTTTGCCTTTGACCAAATATATATACAAAAATATTAATATTTATAATATATAATTAGTATCATTAGATAGATCTTTGAATATACTTTTATAATATATTTATTCGGAGATATAAATGTTGCACGTATTTTCTATATACTCAGTCAAACTTGAAAAATTTTGACCAACACGTTTCCCATAACGACATCTACGTTGGACTAAGGGAGTAATTACATGTACTCGATTGCAATCGCTACATACATACATGGAATGTCATGCGAAGGAAAAAGAGAGATCTAATATATATATCAACTGCCTGCTCAACAATATCAAGTTGCTAGCCGGTGAAACTATAGGAAACGCAAGATGACAGTAGCAAGGACTACTAGGTACGAGTAGTGTATAAATGGTACGGATAATTTTCTATCCATATTTGAGACCGAATTCGTTTAGAAAAGTTCAGAACTGTCTGTATCCGAGTCAAATACAACATCGGATATTGTATCCATATAAAAAAACTCAAATCGCATAGTTATGACGTCGCTATTATCCGACACTATCCGTATCGAATCAATCCGAAGAGCAATATGAAAACAAATATAACATTAGTGATATTCGAGTCCTAGCAGGCCTGGTGAGCTCTCTAGAAGGAGAGGTCAGAAGGCCAAGTCCCAAGAACTCAAAAGAAGTAAAAATAGAGGCCCAACTCCCATTATATACTTGGGAGCCGGGTGACAACTGTGAGAAGTGAGAGACCCTAGATCCGAGTGATTGGGGGCTCGAGAGGTGGTCGAGAGCCGTCGATCTCACTCTATGGGTCCTCTATGATGCGTTCATGCTTGTGTCGCAAGCCTGTATTTCTTCACGGGCTCCTGCTCCATGTTGAGGTATGGCACGTCATGGTGGCACACTATCAAGGCATGGAACGTCTTGACGGAGGAGTCCTGATCGTGGTCGTCATGTCGTGCTATGGTATATCGAAGCGGTACCGCTTGGATGGTGGCCGTGTCCTTGAGCTTGCTTCCCTAGAGGGGTGAAAAGTCCCTAGTTTGGTTTTGTCAATTGATGAAACCTATCTACTAACCTAAATGCTAAAGTGTGTGTAGCAAGAGAGGTTAGTGGGAGATGACATTATGCTCAAATGGAGATCAAGTGAACAAAGTTGTTGAAAAAGCAAAGGATCAAAGAGCTAGAGGCAAAGGTAAAAAGATATGGCTCTTTGGTTTGGTGATCAAGGCATCTAGTGAGTGCGATCACATTTAGGATAGTTGGCCGGACTATTAAGAGGAGAGTTATTTCGTGAACCCGGTCGGCAAGTGCTCTAGATTGCATATTAGTTGCATTCACTTGCTCTAACCTAGAGTGACTAATACCTTCTTACAAACATACTTAAAACTTGCTAACATACGTACCTAAAAGTGTGAAACACTTAGTTGTTAGCATCTAGAAGCAAGTTAGTTGAAGAGAGAGTGAAAAGAACTCTCAGAGAAGCACCGGAAGCTGGCTGCGCCTGGTTGGTGCTCACCGGACGCGTCCGGTGTACATTTGACCTCTCTGGAACCTCTCTGAGTGAGCACCGGACGCTGGAACAGTAACTCCAGCGCGTCCGGTGATGTTTGCGAGCGTCCGGTGACGTCTTTGAGAATCTAACTCGGTGAGAGCACCGGACGCTGGGGGCGTCCAATGACCTAACAGCGGACGCGTCCGGTGCCAATTTGAGCTCTCTGGATGCTCTCTGTTGGTGCACCGGACACGGACGTCAGAGCGTCCGGTGTGACTACTCTGTGTCTGGTGCGAGTGCGCGAAGTGAAGGAATTCAAACGGCTAGTACACGTGCCGTCGGGCGATGCACCGGACAACCACCAGACGCGTCCGATGTGAACTTAAAGTGCGTTCGGTGTGCCCGATTTCAGTGAAAAACTGCTAGATCTTTGAGCTCACTTATAAATAGGAGTGTGGTTACCTTGGGGCATCTGTTTTGCGTATTTTGATCTTCCTAAGCCCCTTGAGAGCTTAGCACATTCCCTCCAACTCTCTCCCTTTGATTCAACTCAAGATTTTGATTGAGAGAGAGTGAATCAAGTGTAGTGATCATCTCATTGCATCCTAGTGCACTTGGTGGCTTGGTGGCGTAGTAATTCTTGTTACTCTTGGTGATTGCCATCACCTAGCCGGTTTGGAGGTGGAGAAGGTATGGCAAAGCTTGGTGACTGTGCTTGCACACACCGGTGGACTGTGAGGGGTTTGTGCCTACTCCGAGCGGAGAGCTCAAAGGTAAATCTAGTGGATTGCTGTAACAGAACCGCCTAAATCATATGGCCCACAGGCACCTGTCATTATCACTAATGATCTCTGACAGCTGGAACCGTGTCCCAAATGACCTAGAAGGCTTTGCCGGGCTACATCAGCGCCCGTTTCTCCGACAGGATCCCATTACGAAGCCATTACAGGATTACACCATTTCATAGCAAAATACATCAGAGTAAAAGTGCGGAAAGATTACATAGTACTTAGATGACAAACCAGTTGTCCAAATAAAATTTAAGTGCAGTTATTACAAACCGTAGATAAGTAGCGGTAGCAGTGGGGTAACCAAATAGAATATACTTAGGTAATGATAGTAGGGACCCTGCCCAACGGTCTAGCTTCACTCATCGTCATTTCCTTCTGGGATGATTGTTATGCAGCAGGAATTAAGACAGACCTGCGGTGGCTGCTCTCCTGCAATAGGGGTTAACAAACACTGAGTACTGGAGTACTCCGCAAGACTTACTCGACTAAAGAAAATGGGGAGAAGACTCAGGAATGCAGGTTGAGGGAAATTAAGGTAAGGCTTTAGCAAGAGTCAAAGTGTTTTGCGAAAAAGCAATACTAATCTTGAATCCTACTTTCAATATTTTAACTCAATATTATTTTAATCAGTAACCATAGATCTCAGTTATTTCACATGTATCCTTCAATCCCAATTATTTAGTCATTCTCAAAAACATGCTAGTTCCGAACCACTTTTCGATGACGGTCAGTGGATCAAGTCTCCATAACCGAGGAGCAACGATGATTCGAATCGATTAGTATCCAGCTGGGGATCCCTAACCACAGTGCATATGTAGCACCAAAGCTTGCATATACCAACCCCGTCTACCACGGCTTTTCCAAAACCTGAATCGGTCCTATGCCACCTGAGAGCACAGTACTCCTCTCCTATCCAGGCACGTTGTCCATGAGGGTACACGCTACTCTCGTCATCTCTCCACTCCCAGTGCGTGGTCGTCGGTTCAAGTAGTAGAGCCACCAGAGATAGGGCTTCCCGTAGTATGTGGCTAGTTGTAAAGTCTCGATCACAGCAGGCCTATAACGAACGGTCTTTAATTCTTTTCCGTTGGAGACAATGCATTGGGACTCTAACCCAAATACAAAGTAACCGAACGGTCTCAAATCCACTTCCGTCGGTGACGAGACATCAGGACTCTAACCCATGTGCACATCGACCGAACGAAATCATTTTCCCCTTTTTCCTTTCTCATGACCCATCAACGGTATATAATAATAGCTCAGAAAATAATATTTTATGCAAAAACTAATTTTATTTAAGCAGGGGTAAGCATTTTCAAATATTCCATTTAAATCATGTTTTAAGGGTGTTATATCAAGGTAGGTAATACAGCAAATAAGTATCAATCAACTCCTATCAACCTAATGCAATATTTTAACTCAAGGTGTTAAAATTTATAAATTATAAGGAAAGGGCTGAATGCACCGGGGCTTGCCTTGGATCGTGTAGAGTGTCGGATCGGGATCGGTACCGCAGATGTCAAATCCCTGTATCACCTCGGGCACCACTTCTTCAGCAGAGGTTTCAACTTTGACTTCCTCACCTTCGGTCACTACACGTATGCAATGATGCATGCTTAATATGATGCAAAATGAGATGGGATGCGAGATTCCATAATCAATAATTCCTAAACTTGAGCACAACTTTCCTTCACAGTAAATCTAACCTAAATTGGCTTAGGTCATAAAGGAATTGACCTAAGATCGCAAACAATCTCAAAATCACATCATACCTAAGTCATTTATGTTTTCTATTTATTTTATTAATCAAATAATCCAACATTACATGGCTAATAATTTTAATTACTTTCAATTGAGCCCAAACTTTACCAACAGATGGATCTTGCCCTAAAACATTACCAAAATAAATTTCATGATTTTTGCATTAACAGGAATTTATTAAAATTGCTCAAATTGTATTTATTTATTAATGTACTGATTTTTAGTTCTTGCGGAAAGTGTTCAAATCCATCAAAATTTATTTTTGTTAAATACTACACAGTGTAGAGAGCCCCCACAAAGTTTTTGGTGATCTATGAACAAGTAGATTAATTCATACAAAAATAACAAAATAGAGCACTATTCCTCATATTGATAAATCAGGAAAACCTATTTGGAATTTGCTAAAAATGGAAAACTTCATTTCAGCCCGAGACGGCCCAACACAGAGCAGGCCGGCCCAAATGGCCCTACGTGCGCACGCGCCTTTATATTTTGCAGGAAGGCTGTAACATCCCTGATGTTACTGTAACCAAAACCTACCATGACATCATGATTGCATGCAAATCATTCCGCATTTAACCCTATTAGTGTGCATTAACTAAAATAAATTTCAATGCATGTAATTGTGCATAGGTGTTTTAGAATGACTTATTACGTAAATATTTGTGTTTGTGTGTAATTATCTAAGTCTAATTGAAAATAAAAAGAAAATCATCTATAAACCCTACAACGGAACCAAAACCCTAATTTAAAAACTAAAAGGAATTAGATATTGGATATTAAACAAGATTTGTAAAGCTTTAAAAGTTGAGCAACTTATATTTTGGGTAATTTTGAAGTTGTTAAATAAAATTTCAAATAAAACCTTATCTTATGTTTGAAAATTCAAAGTTGAAATGCAAATTCAAAAAAACTATCAGGAATTTGATCAGACACTTTTAATGAAAGTTGTAAAGCTTTTCAAATTGAACAACTTTGGTATTTTGGGATTTTCAAATTACTGAGTTAAATTTTAAATAAAAATCAAATTGGTGTTTAGGGATTCAAATTTAAAATATCATTTCAAAAATTATCAAGATTGTGACAAAACTCCTTTAATAAAGGTTGTAGGGCTTGTCAAGTAGAACAACTTTTATTTTTGAATATTTTCAAATCATTGAGAAAAATCTTGAGATTTGAACTGAATTTGAAATAGAATTCAAATGGTGATTTTACCCCCTTTCAAATGATTTCAAAACTATTCACAATTTGAATTTGGTTCAAAAACCAAAGTTATTCAGAATTAAATTTACTACAACTCTTATTAAGGAAAATTTTCAAGTTTCTACACAAAATAAAAAATAATTGCGTCAAATAGGGTTTAGGGCCTAAGCCTGCTACAGTAGATAGGGGGGTCCGGCTCTGTGCTCTGCTTGCGTGCACAGGCGCGTGCCGCGCCGCCGATCGGCGTCGCCCGGGGCCGGCCAGCCATCTGTCGTTGGTGTGTTAGGATCGTGGGGGTCCCGGCCACGCCCTGCGTCCGTCATCTCCCTATTTAAAGCCTTGACGTCGCCGTTCTCTCTCTCCCTATATCCATTGCCGCCGTGGGGAAGCTCTCGCTCGCCGGCCAAATTTGCCACATGTGCTCATCTTCCTTCCAAATTGAATGTGCTACTAGTTTCTCCACCTCCTTGCGAACCCTTTGAGACCGCTCTTGAGCTTTCTGGTGGTCGGAGTCGCCCGCGCCGTTGTTTCTTCTCGGAGCCTGGCGGAAGCGCCGCCGCGGATCGCTCGGCGTGGCTTGGCCGATTCGGTGAGCTAGGGGTTAATTCATTGGGTGTTCTCGTTTCCCCGTCGACAGGTGAAGCTTATGCGCTAGTCGTTTTTCTCTTTTGAGCACTGCAGTTGCCGGAACAACGCCTTCGCCGCAGTGTGCCTAGCTACCGTCGACGTCTAGTCCCCGGCCATCCTCTACTTCAACTGGCATGGGCACGAGAACTTAGGTGAGCTCAGGGAGTTTCTGGTGCTGTTGGGTTAGCCGGGGAGGGCTCCGGCTGGCCGGAACGCCGGCGCCGCTGCGAACGAACCCGCCATGGCCGCCATAGCTGCGGTTGTGCTTGCTTAAGCCCCTGATTTATTGCTAGGGTTGTACTAGAGCGTGGATCTTGTCGCGGGGAAGCTTGTGACGTGCTTTGAACCGCTTGGCCGCCATCGGCCACCGGTGGCCCCGGCCGGCGCAGGTCCGGCCGGCCGCTGCCTTGTCCGCACGAGGCACAGGCTGGCGAAGTCAGGCCAGTGCCTGGCCAGGCCGTGCTGGGCTCTGCTGGGCCCCATCGAGCTAGCCTAGTAACCCCAGCCATGTACACAGTAATGATTTTCCATTTTGCTTTAAAAGCATGGTGATGGAATTTGTCTATTATGTAGGAATTTCTGTCTAATCCCAAAAATCATGAAACTTATTGTGTAGGCTCTCTGAGTAGTGTATTATTTATGAAAAATATGAAACCTGTGTTTTTTGAGCATTTTCTGTATCTGATAAAAGGAGGCATTTTATTAATAAAGGTTTCTTTTAGGGTTTTTGCTGCTCAAAATAAATATATAAAATTATGAAATTTATTGTGCCACTGTTTTGAGTCGTGGGCTACCTCCACAAAAATCTGTGGCCCATTTGGATGAAGTTCTATTGTTTGTGATTTATCCCTAATTAAATAAATGATACTTCTAGTATTTATGTAGGTCATAATGTTTATCAAAAAAATCTTGAAATTTATTCTGGTGCTGTTTTAGGCTAAGTACTTTTTGTATAAAAAGTTTGGGCTCAAATGGAAACAGTTTGTGTAATTATTATACTCCGTAATGGATTAATTAAGAAAAGGGTTGTTAGAATTAAATTTAAATGAATCGATTAATCCTTTGAAATGTGCTTAAATACCTTGGGACACATGAACCCTGCTGTTCCAGAGTTTTGATGATCATTTACTTTGTAAGCATGAAATGAATTGCTTTATGTAGTAATTAAATGCTAAAACGAAATTCTAATTGACAAACTGATCAATAAGAATAAATAGGGAACCCTAATCATTTTAGGTTTTGTGTGACTTTCGGATCGATTGATTGACCCTAGGTCATTACCTTAAAATGATCCTTGGCATTCTTAATCCTTGTTTGAAATTATTATTAACTGCTTGATAGTAGTATAAGTCGATTAATGTGGCCTTCTACAACTGTTAAAATGGTCAATATAATGATTATACCACCACCACCACCACCTTGTTTAGTGAGGTTCTAATTACGAATTTATCGTGAAGAAAAGTTGTACTCAACTTTCTAAATTAAGTTTACTTTCTATTAATTCACAACTTAATGCATCTCATGCATCATGGCATACATATCATCATGTTGAGCATTGTATTATTATTACGTGTAGTGATCGAGTTTTCGGAAGAATTGCCTGATTTCCGGCGGAAGGATTATTCGTCAGGAGAAGTCAAGTGGGTTTTCTCTAGTTTTCGGGCAGAAGTGACAGACCTGCAACACAGGCAAGCCCCGGTGCATTCAGCCCTCTCCTTGTGATTTGCAAAATATTTATAACTTGAGTTAATCTATTGCATTAGGTTGATAGGAGTTGATTGAGAACCCAATTGCTGCATTACCAACCTTGATCACTGAAATACCTTGAAACCATTTTAAAAGAAAATGTTAGAAAATGCTTAGCCCTGCTTGAATAATTTAGATTTGCACAAAAGATGCTATTTTGGAGCTATTGTGATATATTATTGATTAATTCATGAAAAAAGGGAATTGGTAATGTTCTCGTTCGGTGGCTGTGCACTTGGCCAGTACATTGTCACTGACGGGAAGTGATTTCCTACTCGGTGATCGTAACTTGGGTTAGAGTCCCAACACATTGTCATCGACGGAAAAGGGATTTGAAAACCATTTGGTCACCTTGTACTTGGGTTAGAGTCCCAATGCATTGTTTCCGACGGAAAAGGGAATTAGGGACCATTCGTTGTAGGCGTGCTGGATCGAGACTTTGCAACTAGCCACATACTCCGGGAAGTCCTATCTCCGGTGGCTCTACTACTTGAACAGACAACCACGCACTGGGAGTGGAGAGATGGCGAGAGTAGCGTGTACACTCATGGCCGGCGTGCCTGGATAGGAGAGGAGTATTGTGCTCTCGGGTGGCGCAGGACCGGTTCAGGTTTTGTAAAAGCTGTGGTAGACGGGGTTGGTACATGCAAGCTTAAGTGCTACATATGCAGTGTGGATAGGGATCCCCAGCTGGGTATTAATCGATTTGAATCGTCGTTGCTCCTCGGATATGGAGACTTGATCCTTCGACCATTCAACGAAGAGTGGTTTGGAACTAGGTTTTTGAGAATGACTAAGTAGTTGGAATTGAAGGATACATGTGAAATAAATGAGATCTATGGTTCTTGATTAAAATTGTATTGAGTTAAAATATTGAAAGGAGGATTCAAGATTCGTATTGCTTTTCTGCAAAATACTTTGACTCTTGCTAAAGCCTTACCTTAACTCCCCTCAGCCTACATTCCTGAGTCTTCTCCCCATTTTCTTTAGTCAGGTAAGTCTTGCGGAGTTCCCCATGTACTCAGGGTTTGTTAACCCCGTGTTGCAGGTAAGTTGAGCTTACAGATTCTACTTGTGACCGTGCCGATTGGCGGATCGGGCATGGTGTAAGCTCTATGTTTGGTTTTAGCTAATTGATGACACCTAGTATCTAACCATATGTTTAAGTGTTGTGATTACATGTGTGGTTGGAAGATCAAGTGTGGAGCTAGGAAGGCATCCAAATCATTGGAGTAAGTCCACTAACACTAAGATCAAATGCTTCTACACTTGGTGCAAAGGATGGAGCTCAAGGCAAAGGTGAATTCTTATAGGGCTCTTTCCATTTTGGTGATCAAGACACTATAGAGAGTGTGATCACATTTAGGATAGATGACCGTACTATTAAGAGGGGAGAAAATCGTTTGCAATCTCGGTCATCAAGTGCCTCTAGATGAATTACTTTGAGCTTATGCATGTAGATCTAGAGCACTAACTAAAACCCCGTGAATTTGCTTTGAAAATGCTAACACACCATACACTTGTTGGTAGATCACCTTGTGGTGTTGACACATTTGAAAACGCGGTTAAGTTTGAGAGGTAGTTTGGGTTTGAGAGGTAGTTCAGCGGTTTCTATAAGCGTCGGTCGCTCAGAAACACTAGGCGTCGGACCATTTCCTAGCGTCCGACGGCCAACCCAGCTACACAGCGAGAGAGAGCGTCGGACGGGCAAAATCCGAGCGTCGAACCATTGTCTCAGCGTCCGACGCATCTGACAGCACGCGGGAAACTTCGTTTCAAAGCGTGGGACAGGTTCGTTAGTCCGACGACCACCGTTGGACAGAGTCCGACGCGTTTTTAGGCTACTGGAAGCTGTTGGTATAAATTAACTGCACTCTATTAAATATTATTATTATCAAATTATCCGCAAGCGCACAGATACTATACCGATGTAGCACTTCACCCGGAGGTTTTAAATATCGTATCCACAGGGAACAGTAGGTGATAATGACCAAGCCGATGAATTTAACCCTACAATATTTACTTTTGCACATTAAATATAAAACAACAAAAATATCAAAACAACAAAAATATTTACTACTTTATTTATTGTATCATAAAAAAAACTAAAGCTCCATGTGAATACACTTTTGGTAAACCCTGAAGAAATATTTTCTGTGGTGCCATAAAAATAAAAATAATATATATAAATAGTAATAGTATTTGTATTTACCTTGTTGCATTATAAAAATCGTAAGCCCCATGAGAATAAATATTCTCCGTGGTGACATAAAAAAATAATAAAATAATATATATATATATAGCATGCATACATATTTGATTGCTACATAAGAAAATTAGAAAATCCTAAAAAGAGAATCCTGCTAGAACCTATCAATTAAAATCAACCCAGAGAATAATCAATTACTTATTGGCTGACCGCTAACCCCTTATTAAATTCGAGCCTCGAGTTTTGGTTTTCTTGTTGGATTATAATTATGCAGGAGCAATATTATGACTAACGAGAGAGTCTATCAGTGGCACCTACCAGGACTACTACTTGATTTATTTTGAGTTTAGTCAAGCTCTGTTGATACTTTAGGAACTTGTCATGCTTTTACAATTAAGATCATGTGCACTCCACCCATAATGCACTACTCGATTCCCGAGTAGGCGCATCCACACATTCCATCTAGTCCACCAAAAAAGTTTACTCCTATACTAGGAGGAACATCCAAAAATATACCCCATTGGTTACCCTAGATTGTAACACCCCTGGTGTTACTGAAGTAAAAATCGGACATGTCATCATATGCACTGCACAGCATTCATAATTAAATTCAATTTATTATGCATAGAAATTAAAACAAATTTAATTTCATAGGTTGTTTGTGCTTAAGTAATTTAGAGTGATTTAATTTTATCTTCTGATGGCTTGTTAATTGGGTGTATTAATTAATCACCGCTTAAAAATAAAAATTAGAATTAATTTAAAACACTAAATCGGGCTAAAACCCTAGTTTCAAAACTATGTAGAATTGGGCCTTGGTCCCAAAAGCAAAGTTGTAGCTCTTATTTAGTGGAGCAACTTTGGTATACAAAGTTTTTCAAGTTACTGTTTGGAAATTTAAATTAAACTTGAATTTCTATCCTCAAATTTGAATTTAAAACTCCAATTCAAAAATTATTTGGAATCTAAAGTTAGGTCTTAAATAAAAGTTGTAAAGCTCACTAAACTGAGAAACTTTTGTGTTTACAGATTTTAAACTTTCAATAAAAGTTTCAGATTTAAATCAAATTTAAAAAGGGCTATTCACCCCCTTTTCCATAATTTTAAAAATATTCAAAATTTAAATATACTTTGAATACCAAAGTTGTTTAGAATTGAATTCTACACATTTCGTATTTGGACCATTTTCTGAGTTACTATTAAAAATTGGAAGTAATTTCTCAAAATTCAAATTGGGGATAATCCCTGCTACAGTGCACGTCCAATGGGAGCAGGGCAGAGTGCTCCCTGCCTGTCGCTGCCGGTGCGTCGTCTCTGGCCGCCGCTCTCGCTCATGCGGACACGTGGCTCCCTTCGTGGCAACGCTGGTGATCGACGTGGCGAGCTCAAGCTCCATCTCTCTGAATATATAAACACGAGTTCGAGCTCGGTTGCTCCCTTTTCGCCTTCGTCGTTGCCGGCGAGCTCTCTGCTCGTCCCTGAAATTCACCGTCTCTGCTCGCTTTCCTACCAAATTGAGCCTGTTGGTAGTTTCGCCATCTTGTTGAGCACCCTTAGAGCCCGCCCTCGCGTCCTATCATCGCTGGAATCGACCGGCGGCTCGGCTTCTTCTTGTTGCCGGCCGAAACGCCGCCACAGCCTGTTCGTCGTGGCCAGGCCACGTAGGAATGATCGGAACGTCACTGACACCACCGGAGCGCGCCACCGATCCGCCATCAATGTCAATAGCAAGCTCCAGACCCCTCTCCGTCTCAACTGACGTGAGCATCAAGTAGTGGTGAGCCTGCTAAAGTTTCTTGGGTATTCGGTTAGGTTCCGTGCAGTTTGGTATGGCCGAAACATCGCGCGTTGTCATGTCCATCCGGTCTGGTCGCCATTGCCGCGATGGGCTTCTAGCTGAGTCCCAGCGCATTCAATGGAGTCCTTGAGGAGGGGCACTTGCTTAGGGGGAGCCTCTGGTGCCTTCCCGGCGCTAGGTGGCCGCCGTCGGTCACCTGTGTGGCCGACCTGCCGCCGGCAGCGCAGAGGCCGTCCGATCCTGCTCTGTCTGTTCGGTCCAGAGCTGGAGGTAGGAGAAGACCCAAGTTGGGCCGGGCTGGGCCAAGCCTGAGAGAAGCAGGCCCATCAGCGCTGTAGTGGAGAATAAAATGAATTTTTCATTTTTGGGTTAAATAAATAGTGTAGCATTTTGTTTATTTTATGAAGAAATACATACTACCTTAAAAATCATGAAATAATTTGTGTAGTCTATATGGATTATGAAGTATTTAAGAAAAATAAGAAACCTGTATTTTAAGCATTTTCTGGATATATTAAAAATGGGCACTTTAATTAATAAATGGTATTTCCATGATTTTTCTAGCCTTAAATAATTATCCAAAAATTATGAAATTAATTGTGCTACTGCTTTGGGGTAAGATCCACCTCCACAAAAATTTGTAGCTCATTTGGACAAGATTTATTTATTTTGCAATTTGTCCTTAATTAATTAAATATTAAAAACAAAATTAAGTGTTAATGGTTTAGGGTTTATTCCGGATCTTCAAATTAGGGAACTGAGATTATCATGAGCTTAGTTTTGGGTCTGAGAGCTTTGTGACCCAATGTCGCTCTCTCGGCCACCTCCGGCCGCTTGCGGTCCTGGCCGAGCTTGGCCTGGCCGGCCGGCGGCCATGGATTCACCACTCTGGCTTGGCCAGAGCAGGCTGGAGCCGGGTTGGACCGGGCCAATTGTATTGGAAGTGCTAAGGGAACCAATCTGGACCGTGTTGGTCATTCGGGCCGGTCCAACAGTAGGGGCTGAGTAGTTAAATAAATTTATTTATTTCCTTTCTTAATATATGAAATGTATTGTGTCTTGTGGTTTTTGGATTGAGTGAAGACTAGGGATCATAAAACCTTACATGGTCCTTAGCAACTTATTTAGTAGAATAATTTATTATTGTTATGTGGTGGTTAATAATAGTTAATAAAATGATTAGGTGAGGTAATAACCACCATGATAATAGAATCTTAATAAGAGCATAATGACCCTTGTCACTAGTTGGCAATTACCTTAGGTTTACCAAAACAAAGTAACCCTTAAATACAGGTTATCCTGACCTGTAGTGTCATGAGGTTGTTTCTTTAAGATGCAACTTCATGGGTAAAAACATCCAAATAGAACGACTTCTTTTGGAACCTTTCCGTACCCTAAGTGGTGCATAGAATTCCTTATAGGTACCCATAGACCGCTAACCCAAGTTGTTGGACAACAAGCTAGTCTTGTTGGCTTGCAACTTTATCGCAAAGGAAAGTAGTTTTTAACTTTCTTCGAATACTTAATATAATGTATTTGTATGTTTCCATTATGCATCATGCCATGCATTTCATCATGCATTAATATTTCATGTAGTGAACGCGGGATATTCGTATCTGAAGCAAATCCCGAGTTGGTCTTCACTCTGTAGATGTGGAACTTCCTCGATAATTGACTCCAGGAGTTGTATCTGCTCCAAGGCAACAGGCAAGCCCCGGAGCATCAACCCCTCCTTGTATTTACAAATTTTTATCACTTGAGTTAATCTACTGCATTAAGTTGATAGGAATTGATTGTCACCTACTTGCTGCATTTACCTGCCTTGATATATTATCCTTGAAACCTGATTTAAAGGAAAATGTTTATAAAATGCTTAGCCTTGCTTAATAGTTAAGCTTTTATGAAAAAGATATTTTGTATGCCTTGGGTATACTATTATGAACTATTGTAATTGTTTGACAGGGCAGTAGACTTGCCTTGAGAAAGGAATCTCAATGTAGTGTCTCTGACTGTCTATTAAGAAAATGAAATGGAATCCATTAGGGACCATTCGTTGTCGGCCTGCTGGATCAAGACTTTGCAACTAGCCACATACTACGGAAAGCCTCTGACTCCGGTCGCTCCTCTACTTGAACCGACAACCACGCACTGGGAGTGGAGAGATGGCGAGAGTAGCGTGTACCCTCGTGGCCGGCGTGCCTGGAGAGGAGAGGAGTACTATGCTCTCGGGTGGCGCAGGACCGGTTCAAGTTTTGGAAAAGCCGTGGTAGGCGGGGTTGGCATATGCAAGCTTAGGCGCTACATATGCAGTGTGGATAGCGATCCCCAGCTGGGTTTTCAATCGATTCGAATCGTCGTTGCTCCTCGGTCAATGGAGACTTGATCCTTCGACTTACAGCGAAGAGTGGTTCGGAACTAGGTAAATATGGGAAAGGGTATTGATGACGAGGTAACTGAATGGAACAATCTAGCTTGAGATTAAATGTTAAGCTGATTTAGAGAGCTTTTCTGCAAAACTCTTTGATTCTTGCTAAAGCCTCTCCTTGATTCCCCTTAGCCTGCATTCCTGAGTCTTCTTCCCAATTTTTAGTCGGGTAAGTCTTGCGGAGTACCCCTTGTACTCAGGGTTTGTTAACCCCATGTTGCAGGCAATCAGCAACCCAAGGTCTGCGTTGGACCTTGCTGTATGACGGTGTTCGAGGAAGTGGTCCAGGAGGATAGTGATAGTGAGTGAGTATTTGATCCCTGGGCAGGGATGTTATGTAATATAAGTGTTGTATAAGCTACTTACCTACTGCCACTACTCATATTTTGGTTTGTAATAATCGTACTTAATGTATAATTAAGAACACGGGTTTGTAATCCTATGTAATATTTTAAGTCTTCCGCTCTTGTACTCCGAGTTGAATAATTTGTATGAAATGTTGTACTCTGCAATTTCTTCGCAATTAAGATCCTGTTCGGAGGAAACGGGTTTACTCGTAAACCCGGCAGACCCTTTTAGGTTATACGGGTCACCTGCACAGCTGTCGGAGGTCTTTGGGACGACGACAGGTGCATGTGGGCCATATAGGTTAGGAGGTTCTGTCATAGCGATCAATGCTCCAAAGTTTTTGTTACTATCTCTCAAAAGAAAAAGGGAAGTACGGTTTCAGAGAAGAGGCATGTGGTTATGCAAAAGAGTGAGATGAGAGAAAAACAATGGGTACAAAGATGCCCGCCTGAGAGGTAAAAATGGACAAGTGTCCGGATTTATCAAAACAATGGGTACTCTGATGCCCGCCTAAAAAAAATGAGAAAGAAAGATAGCCCATGTTGTCCTGCAGCACAATTCCCCAGTGTTGGAAAAGAAAGAAGAGAGAGATGTTTCAAGGAGCAAAAAGAGTAGAATTAGGATCAGCCTCCACAATATCCACCTACCATCTCACATCCACATACATGCACATCCTGGTTTGATTGTATGACTTGTTCCTTTGGATCCATTGTTTGACTTTACAACATATTCATTGCAAGTATGTATGAGCTATCTCCTTACATATGAGCTCCACATAAGCCAATAGTTATAGGGTGAGAGAGAGAAGGCATGCATCACTATTGCCTTTGTAAGGATCCACAAATACCACATATTGAGAGACTTGAGGGAGTCATACACAGAAAACTCTGAGTTTTATTTTGAAAACTTGCAAAAGCTCTAGGATAAGAGTTGATCGACAGAACTTGAGACATAGTGCTTAACTTAGACGTTCTGTCGTTCAATTGCCCAAGACCTAAGAGAAAGCTACAAGCTCCATGGTCGAAGGTAATAAAGGTAAGTCTAAGGTTAGCTTGGTCTACTCTAATCCTTGAGTACTTCTTGGTTTAAAGCTGAAAACTTATGAGGGGTAGCTATAACTCATAATATATGCTGAAGTTTGACTTTGCTAAGGGACTAGCAAAGGTTAAGCTTGGGGGAGCTTGTTGACGGTAATTATTGTATGATTTTACCCGTCAACTAAACATGAAATAAGGGTATAAGAACAAACACCACTATAGAATATGGTTTTAACTAACAGAATTTCACAGTTTTGGTGAATTAGTGTTTTGCAAGGGGTTATCCAGAAAATAATCAAGGGAGGCCCACATGTCAGATTAAAATAACAAAATCCACCGCGAATGGAGATCAAGAATATTCTAGAGAACACCAGAGACTCACTGGCAGAAGCGGGGCCCAGATGGCAGAGAGGGTGGATCGGCCAATCCCCCTGACAGGTCGGCTGATCCCCCAGAGAGTCCCTTTCATCTGCGTTTCGACGTGGACCCACATCCCGAAATTTCATGCAATCCTAGCCGCCCGTCAAAGTCGGTTTGATCTAAGGGCTACGGTTCATCCCACCGGTCTATATAAGGATCCCAAACCCCCAGGGTTTCATATCGATCATTCATTCATCAACCAGTTCAGAGCCACAAACTCTAGAATCATTAGAGTTTCACCATCTAGAGCATAGCTACATAGGTTAGAAGTAGAAGGAAGCGAGTTCTACTCGAGTTCCGGATCTGTCTAGAGCTAGAAGGTTTCCCGAAGCCATTGTAAGCTCTCTCTTGTATCTTAAACCTCTTTTGAGTGCTTGAGATAAAGTTGATTGACATTATTCTACTATTGATTATGTTCTCAATTATGCTATTTATTACTTATCTAGATTGTATATTTTGCATAGTTAGGATGCATTCATATTCATACATAGGTTTGTATAGCGTTCATTCATTGATATCATGGGTGGGTGATGAACAACATGTAAGCATGGTGCTTAGATGTGGTTTGTCTGCAAATGCACCCTACATTCTGGGTTCTGTGGTAGATCACGGATGTGACACTCCCGTTGAGTCCTTTGTAGTCCACACTCCGAATGTAGGGGGAGTAGGAAGTCATTATTACTTTAGAAGACTGGCTATGATCTTGATCTTCCTTAGTAATATTCCCTTAAGTATGAATATGAAGTATCTTCGTCATGATTGCTAGTATAATGGCACCAATCTAATATGTCTTTGATAGTATAGTTAGAATGACTTAGGATATCCTTATGCTTCAACCTAATCCATGCTAGTGCCTAGATAGGAAGTGCTCTAAGTGATCATTATTATGTTGATTGATTAGTTGATTGATCATTATGCTTGTCATACATATCATTATTATTGTGACATAACCCCTGTTCTGAGTAAATAGGTTATTCATGGCAATCTCCATATTTGCATATGCATATGACATCTATCTACCTGCATCCCATTTATTGCCAACCCTTCCCAGTGGTAAAATATAAATGACAACCCGGAATACTCCTGGTAAAATGCTACAATGATGTATATTTTATCTGTGCGCTTGCGGATACAATATAATATATTTCAGTCACTTGCAAGAAGGAGAGATCTTTTAGAATCATACTAGGGATGACAACCTAGTTACTTCGAAGAAATAGAGAAGAGATCAAGTGATCTGTAGACTAATTAGGTTGCACATTAATCTATACCTCCCATCATTTTTAGCGCCATTGCTAAGAGTAGAGTCTAACTCTATTCTTTAGTGGTGACGTTAGAAATGCCAACACCTAGGGGGTCCCTAGGGCTGTATATATAGGGGGCGGCCTCCCCTCCTCCACCTTGAGCAAGCCATGTGGTACTAAACCTTTCCACCATGTCTCATTAAAGTGCACATAGGCCTTAATGGGCTAAATTCTGATTTAGGCCCAATTAATCCCGCAGCCCTCAATTAATCCCGCACCTCATGTTCTAGAATCTTCTGTTGTTTGTAAAATCTATATCTTTTCATTCCGGACTCAAAAAATAGCAAGTAATATATCCGTTTCGATCATCTCGACGAGCTCTACGCAGTGAACTCCAATTCTTTATTTCAGATACTTTTATTCAGTGAAAAATTGAATATCTCTTCATACCCTGCAAAATAGGTGAGAACACCAAAACTCGTGGAACTTGTTAGAATCAAACCCTATAACTATGTTGTGGATTGTTTTATGCCCTTATTCATGTTTTGTTAATGGATAAAAATGATAGATAACTACCGTCAACAAGTTCCCCCAAGCTTACCCTTTGCTAGTCCCTTAGCAAAGCCAAACTTTAGCATATATCAAAAGTTATAGCTACCCCTCACAAGTATTCAGCTTTAAACCAAGAAGTATTCAAGGATTAGAGTAGACCAAGCTAACCTTCAGACTTACCTGTATTACCTTTAACCATGGAGCTTGTAGCTTTCTGTCGAGTCTTGGGTAATTGAAGGACAGAATGTCTAAGTTGAGCACTATGTCTCAAGCTCTATTGTCCACTCTCATCCTGGAGCTTTTTGCAAGTTTTTTTTGAAATAAAACTCAGAGATTCCTTTGTATGACCCTCTTAAGTCTCTCAATTTGTGGTATTTGTGGATCCTTAACAAGGCAATAGTGATGCATGCCTTCTCTCTTTCTCTCACCCTATAACTAATGGCTTATGTGGAGCTCATGGGTAAGTAGTCAGTTCATACATACTTGCATTGAATGTATTATAAAGTCGAACAATGGATCCAGAGGAACAAGTCATACAATCAAATCAAGATGTGCATGTGTGTGGATGTGAGGTGGTAGGTGGATATATATATGGTGGCTAATCCTAATTCTACTCGTTTGCTCCTTGAAGACATTTCTCTCCCTTTTTCAAACACTAGAGAAATGTGCTGCAGGACAACATGGGCTATCTTCTTTTCTTTTTATTTTTCTTTTTCTTTTTCTTTTTTTTAGGCGGGCATCAGAGTACCCATTGTTTTAATAAATTCGGACACTTGTCCATTTTTACCTCTCAGGCGGGCATCTTTGTACCCATTGTTTTCTCTCATCTCACTCTTTTGCATAGCCACATGCCTCTTCTCTGCAACAAGACTTCCCTTTTTCCTTCTTCCTTTGAGAGATAGCAACAAAAACTTTGGAGCATTGATCTGGGGTAACCAATGGGATATTTTTAGTGTTCACTCCTAGTGTAGGAGTAGAACATTTTTAGGTGGATCTAGATGGAAAATGTGGAATGTGGGTGCGCCCACTCGGATATGAGTAGTGCATTATGAGTGGAGTGCATGTGATCTTGATTGTAAAAGTATGACAAGTTCCTATGGTATCAACAAATCTTGACAAAACTCAAAACAAAGCAAGTAGCATATGTTGTGTATGTTTTCCTAATCTAGCATGTATGGCTGTGGTAGGAATGTAAAGCTCTTGCATACAGGAACTCATCATGTTGTTTTAAGAATTTTTAAAATAAATCTCCAGAGCTCAAGTATCACTAGGAACAAGATAAATAGCAGATCAAACTTTGCATATCATATCCCTCAATTACTTAGACTTAAATGTAGCATTTGCTACCCATAAGTTTCAGGTCCAAAGTAAATCTTTAAGTTAAAATGGTTGTGTCTAAAACTTGGGATGATTCAAGGTTGAAAACTAAGTGTTATTAGGAATCATAGTGGGGTGCTACTTATCAAATTCCTGAGCATGGTTTTTATCTATGGAGTTCTTTTTATCTGGGCAACAACTTCGGTAAGCATTCTCTTTTATTCAAACCTAAGCAAACCTAAATAATCAAACTAAATAAATCTTTATTTGGTTTTCAAATTTTATTTCACTAGCTAACACACTCAAAAAGCAATATAGTACATTAATAGGATGGGAAGCTTATACTTAGCTGGATTAAGTGGAGGATGCTCTCCCTCAAGCTAGATGATGGCATGGTCCTTGATGCTGCAAGTTGAGTGATCCTTCTTAGAGCAGATGTGCTGGCAGCGCGAGGGCACCAGGTTGACTAGCTCTTTGATCATATATTGTCTTGACATTGCACTCTTCCTTTCTTATCCTTTTGTCATGTCATCTTTCTGTTTTTCTTCAGACCTTTTTGCTCCTCTTATTGCTTCATTGGTTCTCTCCTGAGCGATGGAAGCTTGAGATGGGAAGAGCACTGTTGGATCAATTTTAGAGGAGTCAGTCTTCCTTCCTTACGCTTCAACCAATCAGCAAGGGCCAGTAGAGCCACTTCTACGAAATGTTGCATGGGGAAATGCTAGTCCCTTCTTTCTCTCCTTTTTCTGCACCCTTGTGTTGTGATGGTTACTGAGGAGAAAAATGCCTCAAATCTTGTCTCATTAATGAGGGAAAAGTGAATCTCCCAAGCTTGCTCTTTTAAGTGCTAGTGTTTGCTTGAATTTTCACAAGAACCTTACTTCATGTCACCTTATGTCTTGATAAAATTCTACTCAACACTTGTTGCACCTTGTTTGACAGCTTCTTGAGCTTGCCTTGATTCACATTACTTGTCAGAAAGGGCTTCTTTGTGCTTGAGTAGTACCTCTTATTCTTTTGCACCATTTGATCCAGGAGACGTTGATGTGGATAGTAACATGCTTCTTCATTAACTCTTGGTTGATAGGTTGAAGTTCATTGGAGATACATACCCAAGTTCATCCTTGATTGTCCTTGTCTTCAAACGGCGGGTGAAAAGTTATTCTTCTCTGATGATATGCCAACCATCTTGATGTTCGAAGAGGGGAACTCATTGTTACTTGTGCGAGTGCTTCATCTCAAATGACTTAGGGATGTCATCCTGCGACCATAGTTGTTCATGGCTTCATGAGACACCACCGACAGACCACCAATGACCAATGAGGTGTGGAAGATGCACACTATGATGTAGTGGCATCTCATCATCCTGGTCTGTGCCATCGGCTTATGAGTTGCTATCTTCGAAGATGATGAGAGCAGGCATCGGTTTGGCCATACGACAGAAATTGCATCCTCCTTGCAATCATCATCCTAGCTTAAGCCTTCGGAACACTCAAGGTTAGGCTGTCTTTGACGATGCTCATGATCCATCAAGTGCAGCCACTTCTCATAGTTGTGCATTGGTTTTCGACAGGTTCATCCCAACTCATTTACAAGAATAGCTTATATTTGTTCCTGCAGAATGTTAGTATACACATACCCGAAGGATTTTAACGAGTTTGAAACATGGGTTGTTGTCTACAATTTTTATCCACGCTAACGAGAAGATGATTATAAGATTACTTTAGCATCGATTTCCTTTTGTCATTTTTTTATTTGTTTGCTGCATTCTGACATGGTTCAAGGCAAAGGTAACTTGCAGCAAAAGACAAAGTGAATAAATTTGATACTTACAGTTCTTCCATACATGAAGGATGAGCTGATGTGTCTTCTTCGTGCAAAGTTGTTGGAGTTCATCACACGCCTTGATTCATCTCTTATATGAGTTCATCTCAGGACTTTCCCAGATTGAAATTGAAAGCTTCTGCAGGGGTTAGTCCAACAAAATATCCAACGTCTACACTATCAATTTTTAGTTCAATACCCAAACCAGACTCCATGTCTAATTTGACTAGGGCAGGCTATTTAACCTAAGCACCATGCTTAATTTAAAGCCTATGGAAGTATGTCGAGTACTTCCAAACAAAAACATGCTAGCATAGAAAAATGGAAGCATGAAAGCATTACGGAGATTTACTCAAAAATAGAGACAAAAGAGTATGATCATAGTGAGGGATATATTTTTTCTTTTTAATATGCGAGTGGTATGGATATATGCAAGAACTAAATATGCTATGGATTTGATATGAGGGAACAAAAACTAAATGGAGTGGATGCATGGATTAATGTAAATATGCAATGAGATGCAATAATTAAAAGATAACTACTCAAAAGTTTAAAGTCCATGAGCAAGACTTTCTCACCTTCTTGATCATACTTACCATGATTTGTGCATAGCGCAGCTTCTATGTCCATCACTTAAGATGTGATTTGAATTCTTGTGACGATGACCTTCTTCTCCAATCTACACAGGGTTAGAAAGAAATATATATATGTGTGTGTGTGTGTGTGTGTGTGTGTGTGTGTGTGTGCGTGTGTGCAAACCTGTGAGATGGTAGGGTTCCATTGTTGATGAATCTTGGATGTTCAGGCACCCAGGGCTCTTCAAAATTTCTTCTTGTGGAAATTGCCGAAAGGTCGAAACGGCTTCTGCTGTCCTGTCTTATTCCACAACTCAATAGAACAGGGGTAATCCTACTAAAGCTAGTGGTACACTAAATTAGTAGACATCAAGATCACTATTAAACTCTTATGCCAATTGCTTCCCCGGCAACGACGCCAAAAAACTTGTTGGTATTTATTAAGTGCAAATAGATACAAATGATTCCGCAAGCGCACAGAATACCATTGTATCTTTTACCCGAGAGTATTGCAGAGTATCGTTATTTATATTTTACCATAGGGAAGCAATGGTTAAAGAATTCGATAGCTACCATCATGTATTTACTAACTTAATACACCAACTAGACTATAGTGGGGGTAAGTGATAAATAATAGGAGTTATGCATAGTAATCACTTGTAAGATAAATGAGTAGTTTAGCTAAGTTGAGAGGACAATGGGAGAGTTCAAGGTTTCTAAATACTTTTCTATTACTTGGGTTCTAAGATAACTGAACGATAGTTAGATAGGGAATCACACAATAGCACTTCGAGACATCAGAATACTAGTCTCAGACTGAGATCAGAATGGGACTAGGAAGCTCTGACTATGGTCCTACAATCATCAACCTACACGAGGTGGAATACGTCGGCCGTCAGGGCGGTCACCTTCTGAGGCTACCACAACTATTTGTAAGGTTGAGTGCAATCTCAGGTAACCTCTAGTCTAGACACCATGTCTACACTATTAATTACTACTCCAATCTCAAATGAAAACTAGAGCACTCGATGCGAGCGAAGATCCTATACCAAAGTATAACAACTATACTAACCAATCACATAATAAAACATATAAGTAAATAGAGAAGATAAATATATAAAAGCATAAGTCTTACAGAGATAAGATACAAGTCATACCAGACCTCAGAAGACTCCTCCAGAACCGAGCATGGCTCCGCTCTCCCTAACTCTCAACTAGAACTAATCTACTATATTGGAGAGAGGTTATCCTTCAATGGGACACCTCTCCATCCAAGCCCTAACTAGAGAATATGAATTATAATAATGAAAGGGATGGAGCCTAAACGGTCCTTGGGGCTGTATATATAGGGGGCGGCCTCCCCTCCTCCACCTTGAGCAAGCCATGTAGTACTAATCCATTCCACCAAGTCTCATTAAAGTGCACATAGGCCTTAATGGGCCAAATTCTGATTTAGGCCCAATTAATCCCACATCCCTCAATTAATCTCGCACCTCATGTTCTAAAATTTTCCGTTGTTTGTAAAATCTATATCTTTTCATTCCGGACTCCAAAAATAGCAAGTAATATATCCGTTTCGATCGTCTCGACGATTCTCTACGCAATGGTGAACTCCAATTCATTATTTCAGATACTTTTATTCATTGAAAAATTGAATATCTCTTCATGCCCTACAAAATAGGTGAGAACTCCAAAACTCGTGGAACTTGTTAGAATCAAACCCTATAACTATGTTGTGGATTGTTTTATGCCCTTGATTCATGCTTAGTTAATGAATAAAAATGAGAGATAACTACCGTCAGCAGCAGCGGCGTTCACCGACGATGCGCTCTCCGTTCCGACGATCCTACGGCACCAATTAGCAAACCACCATAGCACGCGCATCAGCAAAGACTAAGAGGTGCAAAACACGGCACCGAAAGGGATGAAGCTCACCACGGCAGGCTATCCACGTTGAGGTTGCTTGCGGCGGAGCTCCTACTGGCCCCGAGGACGACGTTGCGCGTTCCTGTACCGACAAGGCACTACAGCTAGCACAGATAGAAGCACTTGGTGCGCAAGGAAATTGGCTTGCTGGCTGCGAGATGGAGGGGTTGGAGGTGGGATGAGGATGGCGAATTTTTGCTGTGGAACAAGATGAGCTCGTCGGCGACTGAGAGGGGAAGGCGAAAATGGAGGGGTGTTGTCGACTTTAAGCGACCGGAGGGGAAAGGATAAGGGCAAGAGAGGCTCCGGGGCCCCCATGCGACCCTGGTGCGGTGGCGACAGCGTCCAGCACGGCCGGACGGCGCCAGCGCGCGGCACGGCGCACGCGCGCGCACGTGCGCGCAACTGGTAGGGGCTTGGTACTGTAGGTATAACCCTAGAGTCAAACCGTATTTGATTAATAATTCCCTATTCCAAGTTGAAAACAGGAAAGTGCCAAAAATAAAAGTTGTGGAGAATTTTCTGAAGAACATTTTTTCTTTTTGAACCAAGTTCGAATTCTGCATAGTTTTCAAATTACTTGAAAAGGGGGTAAAACTTGAATTTGAATTCGATTTGCAATCCAATCAAAGTTCTCGAAAAATTTCTCAACAACTTGAAATTCTGTGGAATTAAAAGTTTTTCTACTTGTTGAACTTTACAACTTTCATTAAGGCTGTATAGTCAGATTCCTGGTAGTTTTTGAAATGGTATTTCAAATTTGAATTTCAAAATAGTAATTAGGGTTTAATTCAAATTTTTATGTAACAACTTCAAATTAGCCCAAAATAGAAGTTGTTCCATTTTAAAATATCAACTTTTATTAAGACATTTTCACCAAATTCCATGTAGTTTTTGAATTAGTGTTTTGGGGCCCAATTTAGGGTTTGAATTGATTTTTCCTTTTAATTTTCCAAATTGGATATAAATACATGATCAACCAAACATCCTCATATCAAATCACTCAACAATCCCCTAAGCACAATCATATGCAAAAATAAAACTTATTTTAATTGATGCGTAGTAATTGGGTTTTATGCAGGATGATTAGCAGTTAATATGATGATATGGCAGGTTTTAATTAACCGTAACACCTGATGTGTTACAGCCCTTCCCCCTTAAAGAAATCTCGTCCCGAGATTTGATGCACGATTAGGACTTAAGGCTAAGTAAGGGAAAAGAAGACGTGTCGAGTAACCCTAGTTCGAACTTGACCATAAAACAAGTAGAGAAGGTTTACATATTACATGACCAAAAAATCTACATCTACAACGTAGCAAAGAATTCAGGGAAATTTTCTGCGAGGTAGTCTTCTGATTCCCAGGTAGCTTCATCTTCGGAATGCTGACTCCATTGGATCTTGTACCATCTGGTTGTGGTCCTTCGAGTGACACGATCCTTTCGATCCAGGACTCGAATTGGATACTCAGAATATGTCAGATCTGGTTGTTCCACTCCTTCGATGTCAATGACTTGATCAGGCACTCGAAGACACTTCTTAAGTTGCGACACATGGAATACATTGTGCACTACTGAGAGGTGATCTGGCAACCTTAGCTTGTAGGCTACTTTTCCACAGCATTCCAAAATTTTAAACGGTCCGATGTAACGAGGGGCTAATTTGCCTTTAACTCCGAAATGACAAATTCCCTTCATTGGTGAGACTTTCAAATAGACATAGTCTCCTTTGGCAAATGCTAATGGTTGACGTTTTGTGTCCCCATAGCTCTTTTGACAGGATTGAGCCACTTTTAAATTATCCTGTATCTGCCTAACCTTTTCTTTAGCTTCATTTACCAAGTCCGCCCCATAGAACCATCTTTCCCCAGGCTCAGACCAATTCAGCGGAGTTCGACACCTACGACCATAGACTGCCTCAAACGGTGCCATCTTGATACTCTCTTGATAACTGTTATTGTACGAGAATTTTGCTAGTGCCAAACACTCGTCCCATGTGGTGGTATAAGTGAGTGCACATGCCCTTAGCATGTCCTCCAGCACTTGGTTGACTCTCTCAGTCTGTCCATCAGTCTGTGGATGATGTGCCGTACTATGCAGAAGTTTTGTCCCTAATGACTTATGAAAGGACCTCCAGAAATTCGAGATAAACTGAGTACCTTGATCCGAGACAATGGTCTTTGGTACCCCATGAAGCTTCATCATGTTTTCTATATACAGCTTCGCATAAGTTGCTGCTGTGTAAGCGATTTTAAACGGCATAAAATGAGCTTGTTTGGTGAGATGGTCCACAACAACCCAGATTGAATCAAAACCTCTGGATGTCTTGGGCAAACCCATGATGAAATCCATACTAATATCTTCCCACTTCCACGCAGGAACAGGCAATGGTTGCAGTTCTTCCGGGGGCTTCATGTGCACAATTTTCACTTTCTGACAAGTATCACACCTAGCTACATACTGAGTAATTTCAATTTTTATCTTGGTCGACCAGAATTTCTGTTTCAAGTCCTGATACATTTTATTGCTTCCTGGATGAATGGATAATCTAGTCAAATGTGCTTCATCGAGGATCATCTGACGTAACCCAGCAACCTTGGGAACAACTAACCAATCCTTGAACCATACAACACCTTCATCATCAATCCTGAAGCAATCTACCTTGCCGGCCTGGACTTTCTCCTTGATGTGCTTGATTCCCTTGCTTTCTTTCTGAGCAGCAATGACCTGCTCTCGAATAGGTGTCTCTATGCTAATGTTGGTCAAGCTGCCTTGTGGAACTATTTCTATACCTAACTTTTCTAGCTCATAGCACAAGGAAAGATCTCGAGGCTTCACTGTCAGACAATTGCAATGAACCTTCTGACTGAGTGCGTCGGCGACCACATTCGCCTTACCCGGATGGTAGTGCACTTCAATATCATAATCCTTATCAACTCGAGCCATCTTCTTTGCCTCATGTTCAACTCTTCTTGGGTAAAGATGTATTTCAGGCTTTTGTGATCTGTGTAGATATTGCAAGTACTACCCAATAAGTAGTGACGCCATATCTTTAATGCATGGACAACAGCGGCCAATTCCAGATCATGAGTGGGGTAATTCTCTTCATGGTGCTTGAGTTGTCGCGAAGCATAAGCAATAACTCGGCCCTCTTGCATCAAGACACAACCTAGACCAGTACCAGAAGCATCACATTACACATCAAATGGCTTTTCAATATCAGGTTGAGCTAAGACTGGTGCAGTGGTCAACAAATTCTTCAAAGTTTGAAACGCCTTCTCGCACTCGTACGACCAGACAAACTTAACTTGATTCTTCAACAACTCAGTGATGGGCTTGGATATTCTAGAAAAATCTAGAATGTAACAATGGTAGTATCCCACCATCCCCATCAAACTATGGACCTGATGTACTGTGGTAGGTGGCTTCCAATTCAAGATGTCTTCTACCTTCTCTGGATCAACTGACACACCTTCTGCTGACAGAATATGTCCCAGGAATGGTATTCTATCTAGCCAGAACTCACACTTGCTGAACTTGGCATAGAGTTGATGTTCTCTCAAGCGATTCAGGACAACACGGAGATGATTGGCATGTTCTTTGGGGGTTCTGGAATAGACTAAGATGTCGTCGATGAATATGACCACAAACTTATCGAGCTTCGGCATGAAAATGGAGTTCATGAGGCACATGAAATAGGCAGGGGCATTGGTTAGTCCAAAAGATGTAACTAGGTATTCGTATAGGCCATATCGGGTGGTGAAGGCCATTTTTGGAATGTCTTCGGGACAGATTTTTATTTGGTGGTAGCCAGACCTAAGATCAATTTTTGAGAACATTTTGGCTCCAACAAGTTGGTCAAAGAGAAGATCTATATGAGGCAAAGGATATTTGTTTTTGATGGTTACCTTGTCGAGTGGGCGATAATCGACACAAAGTCTGAGGGTTTGGTCTTTCTTTTTTACAAAGATAGCAGGGCAACCCCAAGGAGATGAACTAGGCCTAATGAAACCCTTATCCAACAAATCTTGCAACTGGATCTTGAGTTCTGCCAATTCCTTAGGAGGCATCCCATAAGCTCTACGGGATATGGGTGTTGTTCCCAGCTTCAGCTCAATAGCAAACTTCACCTCACGATCAGGAGGTAAACCAGGCAACTCATCAGGAAACACATCTGGAAATTCACAAACTACCGGAATATCCCGAATCTCTTTGACTGCGGTGGCACATAACCTTTCAACCTTTCTTAGCGGAAGTGGAAGCTAAATGAGAAGCTGAGATTGACTACTAGGTAAGTGTTGGCGGTCCTTACCAACATAAATATAACATCATTTTAATACTAAAATAAATAGAGAATAGGGCTTTATCTAATCTTTCCACGAGTTTTGTTGTGCACCTAACTTACAGGAATAGCACGTGGAAATGCATAAAAATCTCAAGGAAAGCGCACTTCCAGGAAGCGTATTCAAAGAAGGCGCAAACTAAGAAAATGAGAAAGCCCAAATTAAACAATAAACCAAATCCATTCGCAACCACGGGGGAGGCCCAGGCCCACAGAGGAACCGACCACCCGAAGGCGGTGGCCAGATGGCACTCCCCGGGGATCGACCGCCCCCGGGGGCGGCCACCCCCCTGGTGGGGGTCTCCCAGGCCCATCCTCCTCAGGCGGTGCTCATGGCGGTTTGGCAAAGGCGGTTTCACCTCCTACCATACTTAGAACGCCCAAACCGCCCTTGATCAACTATACATAGATGTGCTTCACCCCCTCCAAAAAACACTAACATTTGGAGCACTACACCTCACACTTCTTACTTGTTCTCTCTAGTTTAGTAGTAGTAGTAGAGCAAGGCAAAGCTATCAAGGAGAGCTTGTCTCCTTGGAGGAATCAAGAACATCTTGGTATGAATACACATCGGTTCTCCTCTATGAGCAAACTCTTATTTTATTTATATAGCAATGCATCTGAATTAGAGTATAGTCTTGTCCATATTATGATCATAACATGTAAACTAGTTCATAGTCTATGTGTTATGTTCTTGATATGTTCATCAAAGTTCTTCATCGTTCATCAAATTAGTATGAATAGAGGAAGAACTAAGGATGGGATAATAGTTCGTTGTGCTGTCATGGTTGCTCCTAGCCGAGCCTGTCAATCCGAATGGTTGGGGTCCCGGGGGGCTAGGAGTTGTTTCCAATTACACGGGCATGGTGCTCGGGTATGCGGGAATCAGCGGATATGTCAGTACCCCACGGGCAGAGGGGTAGGTGGGCAGGTGGTGACAGCCCTGTCCATCCCTAGCATTCCCCCACGTTCGGGTATTGAGTAGGAGTTCGTAAAGTCTCTATCGGCTGGCAGACCAGCTGCGGGGATCTCCCTATCATCTTAGACTTAGTCCTGATCCTAGTCTTATTAATTCGATGTAATTACTATTCGTTGCATAGCTGTATATGACCAATGCCTGCTCACGTAGTTATTCTTTATTCTTTATATTTATCTTTTATCCTTGAGGTTGCTCCGATGTGTGTGTCCACTATCTTATAAACCTGTTTTAACCCCTGCCTATGCTATGCCTACCTATGCATTCAATAAGTGATCATGTTTATACCAAAAGCTAGATGAATTCACCATGCCCTCCTACGGGAAATTATAAATACGACACCCTTGAATACTCACGGGTTGAAATGCTACAATGATAGTTCTGTGCGCTTGCAGAGTAATCTTATTCCTTACTGAGCTATCGATTGGCGTACCTAAGTACCGTTACTTAAGGATTGTAATTCTTGTTGCACCCCACGGCGCCGTGCCACAGTTTTGCATATGGTAAGTAATGACGGTTAGGAAGGCCAGTCCGACACTTCTAACTGCTATTACCAGACTGCATTACCTAGGCCGGCGCCACTAAGGGCCAAGGATTACCTTTTTGAAGTAATGGTGGTTGGGAATGTCAACTTATGTTTCTAGTATTATTATTAAGGACGGACCTTTAGTCTATCTTAAGTAGTAATGCTAAGAAACGCCAACAAGCATTTCTGGCGCCGTTGCTGGGGATGGACTTTTAGTCTATATTTTGTAACGACGTTAAGAAATGCCAACAAGCATTTCTGGCGCCGTTGCCGGGGAGGGCAAAAAGAAAATATAAACATCTAGCTTTGGCATAAACTTTGATTGCAAAATAAGCATTGGTAGCCATAGCTTATGCAGGCTAACTTTGCTGTTTTCTTCCTCTTTTTATTGGAATGGAAACAGGATAGTGTATGAGCGATTTCAATCTGCCGGAAAACTTCGTTAAAAATCCAGAGGCACTGCTAAGGAAGAGAAGGCCTCGTACCATCTCTTCTTCTGCTACTCAGCCGGCAAACGAACCGGTCACTTCCGCACCATCCACTACTACCACCATGGCCAAGTCACTCCGCGAGTATTCCACCCCTGCTATTGCCAATGTGCCCGTTGGGCCCGCTGTCAATGTCGGGAACGGAAACTATGAGCTTCGCACTGGCCTACTCACGATGGTGCAGGCGAACCAGTTCTGTGGTTTGCCAAGTGAGGACGCAAACGCACACCTGCAAAACTTCCTTGAGTTGTGCGAAACTATCATCATTGAAGATGTCGCACAAGACAGCATCAGGCTCCGCTTATTTCCCTTCTCCCTCTTGGGGAAGGCGAAGCAATGGTTCTACCAAGCCAAGGAAGTAGTCAACACGTGGGACAAATGTTCCACGGCGTTCCTCGCAAAGTTTTTCCCCATGAGCAAAACGAATGCTCTACGGGGGAAGATATCTAACTTCCAGCAAACATCACTCGAGTCCATTCCTGAGGCTTGGGAAAGGCTCCAGGAGTACATCCAGGCCTGCCCCCACCACGGGATGGAAGATTGGCTCGTGCTTCAAAATTTCTATGAAGGCCTCACGGCCATGTCTATCTTTAGTAGTAATGCTAAGAAACACCAACAAGCATTTCTGGCGCCGTTGCTGAGGATGGACTTTTAGTCTATCTTTTGTAACGACGTTAAGAAATGCCAAGAGTAAGTTCACTCTTATAGTCCTATTCAGCACCTCTATAATAGCCTTGTGCTGATACATCCAAATCATGCCTAAGATCACATCTATGTCTTGGTCCTTAAGTACTATCATGGAGGTAGGAAATATATGCCCGCCCAATTCTATAGGTACTCGATGCACTACTTCCTTAGTACTCATACGCCACCTTAGGCGATTGTATAAGGAAATCTTCTTTTATTTCCCCAATTGGAATCTCATGCTTGATGACAAATGTGCGATTGATGAATGAATGAGATGCACCAGAATCGAAAAGCGTAATAGCAGGGTGACTTGCGACAGGGAACATACCCAGCATGACGGGTTCTCCCTCCAGAATATCGCCAACTTGGGTATAGCACACCTGACCAGCTTTCTTCACAACCTTCCCATTCTGGGCATGCTGCTGATGACCACGGTGTTTAACTTGCTGCTGCTGACCACCAAGACCCTTCTGTGCATTCTGGTTGTACTGCTTCGGGAACAGGCAATTATGAGACCAATGTCCCATCTTGCCGCAGTTGTAGCAGGGATGGTTGTAGTTGAATTGTGGAGTGGTGATACGAACGCCAGGGGCATTCAGCTGAGTGGTGTTTTGCTGGTTGGAAGTCTGAGAGGTAGCAGTAGTACGAACAGCTACCTGCTGTTGGGGATATGGTGGACGGGAATGGTGGATGGGATGATAGACAATTTTCTGACGCTTCTGATTGCCAGAAAATCCAACAGACCCAGTCTTCTTCTTCTTTTTCTCATCCTGGTTCTTGCGTTTACTTTCTTCATAATCAATGGCTATGTTAACAGCCTCATGATAGGTGCAGTTCATTTTGTTGGACATGCTTCTCTGGATCTTAGTGTTCAGGCCACAAATGAAGCAATCTCTTTTCTTTTGATCAGTATTGACATGTTCAGGTGCATACTGGGACAGATGGTTGAATTGTCCAACATATTGCATCACAGTGGATTCCTTCTGATGCAGAGCCAGAAACTGATCCAACTTCAATTTTATGACACCTGCAGGGATGTAATGGGCACGAAAAGCTCCACGAAACTCTGCCCAAGTCATTTGATGTCCAGCAGGTGGGCTGTCATGAGGTTTGCATACCAAGCACTAGCAGCACCTCGAAGTTGTTGAGCTGCAAACAGGGGCTTCTGATACTCGGTGCAGTGAATTAGACCGAACTTCTGCTCCATGGTACGGAGCCAATCATCTGCCTCCAGAGGTTCATCAGCCTTGGTGAACATAGGCGGACGTGTGTCAGTGAAGTCCACATACGTGGTCTCATCTTCATTGTCGCAGCCATGATGTTCACCACGTTTGTCCTGGTTCTGTGCAAGCAGTTCAACGGCGTTGGCCAAAGATGCAATGGCATCCGCCAAGGTAGGTGGAATAGGCGGGGGATTGGGGTCACCCTCCCCATCTGCAAAGGTCCCAGCACCGGACGAACGGGTGTTGACAGGCATCTGTTTATAAATAAACCCAAACTTTAGTCTTACATTACTTATTCGAAACGTAGTTGCAGTACAGACTCAAACATTACAGTAAATAAACAACACTACTAGCACTTAGATAAAGTTCCCAACCCACTACTAGGGTTTCATGGCAAGCACCGACATTACAACACAAAAGATAACAACTAGCTGGCATTCCTAGGCCTACAACTAGCCAAGTCGTCATCGACTAAGGTCGCGTCCGAGGCGTCACCGTCCTCGTCGGCCTCCTCGGCGCCCTTCTCGGAGTCCTCCTCGGCGTCATCCTCGATGATCACCTAGAGAGGCTCTTCCTCCTCATCAACATCCTCCATGTCCTCATCCTCAGGACCAACCACAACTCCCATCTCGGGATCCTCGATACGGGGCTCAAGGATAGGGTTGTGCTGATCGTTCAGCCTGTGCACCTCCTCATGCAGAGCATCACAAAGCCATAGGGTTTATGAATAGAGAACCAGTCAAGAAAGACTACAAATTTGTGAGTGAGTTGACGAGAGCTGAAGTGAAGCTAAGGCTCCTTGCTAGGCTCCATAGATGTTCGTACGATTTATTCTTGCTTGGGGGCGGATACTTCCGATCCTGCTTGAACAAAATGAAGGATATTATCGATGAATAAAAGCACGTCTTGCTTATTAACATCTCGGAAATATTCCGCCATAGTCAGGGCAGTTAAACCAACTCTCATATGAGCTCCCGACGGTTCATTCATTTGGCGATAGACTAGAGCTACCTTTGATTCCTCAATATTTTTGGAATTAATTACTCCTTCATTATAGTCCTCGATCTGCTCCACATAGATTTCTAGCTCATGCACCCTAGCCCTGGTTGCGTCCTCACGCGCCCAGGTTGCATCCCTCTGCTCAATCAGGTGAGCAACAGCACTCCGCAACTGGTTGATCTTAGCCACATCATGGTAGTGCTCCCGACGAGCGGTGGCAAAGTCCTCAGTCATCCTCCTCATCTCCTCCTTCATCCTCTCAATCTCCTCCTTGAGCTCAGCGCGGCTGCGGCGGGGACGGCGGCTGCTGGAAGCCTCCCCGTCGCATGGTGCCAACTGGTGGCGCGACACTCCCCTGGGACCCGTCATCTTGCGAGCAGTCTGCTTAGTGCGTGCCATGCTGGAGAAGATAAGTTTGGATTAGTGAGAATATTATAGGCTAGAAAGAATAGGTTTGATAGATCCTAACCCATATACCACTTTAAGGAGGAAGTTAATTAACAAGTGAGGTTATCATGATGCATGAATCGTATTTACGAATTTTAAACCAATGCAAGATAAAATAAACATATAAATAACTTTAACATAGGGCTAGTAAACATGCTACTCCACTTGCTACCATAGCTATTTTATTAAATAAGATAATAATATAAGCAATTTGGACCAAAATACCAATTTAAATTTTTATGATCCAAAACATTTTGAAGTTTTTGCAAAGTAATACTGTAATGATTTAGCAATGGATCGCTCTGATACCAGCTGTAACAGAACCGCCTAAATCATATGGCCCACAGGCACCTGTCATTATCACTGATGATCTCTGACAGCCGGATCCGTGTCCCAAATGACCTAGAAGGCTCTGCCGGGATACATCGGCGCCCGTTTCTCCGACAAGATCCCATTTCGAAGCCATTATAGGATTACACCATTTCATAGCAAAATACATCAGAGTAAAAGTGCGGAAAGATTACATAGTACTTATATTACAAACCAATTGTCCAAATAGAATTTAAGTGCAGTTAATACAAACCGTAGATAAGTAGCAGTAGCAGTGGGGTAACCAAATACAATATACTTAGGTAATGATAGTAGGGACCCTGCCCAAGGGTCTAGCTTCACTCATCGTCACTTCCTTCTGGGATGATTGTTATGCAGCAGGGATTAAGACAGACCTGCGGTGGCTGCTCTCCTGCAACAGGGGTTAACAAACCCTGAGTATTGGGATACTCCGCAAGACTTACCCGACTAAAGAAAATGGGTAGGAGACTTAGGAATGCAGGCTGAGGGGAATCAAGGTAAGGCTTTAGTAAGAGTCAAAGTGTTTTGCGGCAAAGCAATACTAATCTTGAATCCTACTTTCAATATTTTAACTCAATATTATTTTAATCAGTAACCATAGATCTCAGTTATTTCACATGTATACTTCAATCCCAATTACTTAGTCATTCTCAAAAACATCCTAGTTCCGAACCACTTTTCGATGACGGTCAGTGGATCAAGTCTCCATAACTGAGGAGCAATGACGATTCAAATTGATTAGTACCCAGCTGGGGATCCCCAACCACACTGCATATGTAGCACCAAAGCTTGCATATACTAACCCCTTCTACCACGGCTTTTCCAAAACCTGAACCGGTCCAGTGCCACCCAAGAGCACAGTACTCCTCTCCTATCCAGGCACGCCGGCCACGAGGGTACACGCTACTCTCGCTATCTCTCCACTCCTAGTGCGTGGTCGTCAGTTCAAGTAGTAGAGCCACCGGAGATAGGGCTTCCCGTAGTATGTGGCTAGTTGCAAAGTCTCGATCATAGCAGGCCTACAACGAATGGTCCCTAATTGTTTTCCGTTGGAGACAATGCATTGGGGCTCTAACCCAAATACAAAGTAACTGAACGGTCTCAAATCCACTTCCGTCGGTGAAAAGACATCGCGACTCTAACCCATGTGCACATCAACCAAACAAAATGATTTTCCCCTTTTTCCTTTCTCATGACCCATCAACAGTATATAATAATAGCTCAGAAAATAGCATTTTATGCAACAACTAATTTTATTTAAGCAGGGCTAAGAATTTTCAAATATTCCATTTAAATCAGGTTTTAAGGGTATTATATCATGGTAGGTAATGCAGCAAATAGGTATCAATCAACTCCTATCAACCTAATGCAATATTTTAACTCAAGATGTTAAAATTTATAAATCACAAGGAAAGGGATGAATGCACCGGGGCTTGCCTTGAATCGTGTAGAGTGTCGGATCGGGATCGGTATCGCAGATGTCAAATCCCTGGATCACCTCGGGCATCACTTCTTCAGCAGAGGTTTTAACTTTGACTTCCTCACCTCCGGTCACTACACGTATGCAATGATGCATGCTTAATATGATGCAAAATGAGATGGGATGCGAGATTCCATAATCAATAATTCCTAAACTTGAGCACAACTTTCCTTCACAGTAAATCTAACCTAAACTAGCTTAGGTCATAAAGGAATTGACCTAAGATGGCAAACAATCTCAAAATCACATCATACCTAAGTCATTTATGTTTTCTATTTATCTTATTAATCAAATAATCCAACATTACATGGCTAATAATTTTAATTACTTCCAATTGAGCCCAAACTTTACCAACAGATAATCTTGCCCTAAAACAGTGCCAAAATAAATTTCATATTTTTTGGATTAATAGGGAATTTATTTAAATTGCTCAAAGTTGCATTTGTTAATTAATGTACTGATTTCTTATTTCCTGCAGAACGTGTTCAAATCCATCAAACTTTATTTTTGTTAAATACTACACAGTGCAGAGAGCCCCCACAAAGTTTTTGGTGATTTATGAACAAGAAGATTAATTGATATAAAAATAACAAAACAGAGCACTATTCCTCAAATTGATAAATCAGGAAAACCTATTTGAAATTCGCTAAAAATGGAAAACTTCATTTCAGCCCGAGACAGCCCAACACAGAGCAGGCCGGCCCAAACGGCCCTACGCGTGCACGCGCCTTCATATTTTGTAGGAAGGCCCCCGAAAGACTCAACCCTCGCCCCGTAGTCCAACATGTACTATTCACCAGAGTCACTGACATTGCACAAACCCCCCCTGACGTTTATCTAATTTAAGTCAGCACACCCCCGTGACCCTCGCCGGTTGACCAGGCACACCTGCGAGGTTTGACCGGCGGTTACCCGCCGCTCCGGGGATCCTCGGACGATCACGAGACCATCTACGTGTTCCTGGGACTCTAGCGAACCTAATGAGCTAGATTGTTGGACATAATAGGGTTAGGTCAGTACGCTGCCACGACCGTGGCGACTCGGCCACGATGGCGCGCTGCGCTCCGGCGAGAGTAGGACAGTAGAGTTAGAGATAAAGGGTGCAATCGATCAAGGGGCTTACGACGACTTGGATGGATGGGGCGGTTCGGTCTGAAACGGTGCAGAGGAGCGGGCGTGACGAAACCAGCGACTGTAGCGGCGTTCACCGACGATACGCTCTCCGTTCCGACGATCCTACGACACCAATCAGCAAACCACCGCAGCACGCGCATCAACAAAGACTAAGAGGTGCAAAACACGACACCGAAAGGGATGAAGCTCACCACGGCAGGCTGGCCACGTTGAGGTTGCTTGCGGCGGAGCTCCGACCGGCCCCGAGGACGACGTTGCGCGTTCCCGGACCGACAAAGCACTACGACTAGCACAGATGGAAGCACTCGGTGCGCAAGGAAACTGGGTAGCTGGCTGGGAGATGGAGGGGTTAGAGGTGGGATGAGGATGGTGAATTTTTGCCGCGGACCGAGACGAGCTCGCCGGCGACCGAGAGGGGAAGGCGAAAATAGAGGGGTGTTGTCGACTTTAAGCGATGGGAGGGGAAAGGATAAGGGCGAGAGAGGCTCCGGGGCCCCCAATGCGACCCTGGCGCGGCGGCGACAGCGCCTAGCCGGGCCGGACGGCGCCGGGGCGTGGCGCGGCGCACGCGTGCACGACCGGTAGGGGCCCGGTACTGTAGCTATAACCCTAGAGTCAAACCCTATTTGGTTAATAATTCCCTATTCCAAGTTCAAATTCTGCATAGTTTTTAAATTATTCAAAAGGGGGTAAAACTTGAATTTGAATTTGATTTGCAATCCAATCAAATTTCTCCAAAAATTTCTCAACAACTTGAAATTATGTAAAAATAAAAGTTGTTCTACTTGTTGAGATTTACAACTTTCATTAAGGTTGTTTGGTCAGATTCTTGACAGGTTTTGAAATGGTATATCAAATTTGAATTTAAAAATAGTAATTAGGGTTTAATTCAAATTTTTATGTAACAACTTCAAATTTGCCCAAAATAAAAGTTGTTTGATTTTAAAAGATCTACAACTTTTATTAATACATTTTCACCAGATTCCATGTAATTTTTGAATTTGGGTTTTGGGGCCCAATTTAGGGTTTGAATTGATTTTTCCTTTTAATTTTCCAAATTGGATATAAATACATGATCAATCAAACATACTCATATCAAATCACATCACTCTTCAATCCCTTAAGAACAATCATATGCAAAAAATAAAACTTATTTTAATTGATGTATAGTAATTGGGTTTTATGCAGGATGATTAGCAGTTAATGTGATGACATGGCAGGTTTTAATTAACCGTAACACCTGAAGTGTTACAATTGCTCGTGTCATTGAGTTACTTCCTTCATGGTAGGTTCTTGTGGCGCCTTGTGTAGGCTCGGTGTGTGATACCGATTAGCCACCGGACCACCGGTTAAAGTCGACACAACGGGGACGTAGCGTGCCGACAAGCACGTAAACCTCGGGGATAAATCTTGGTGTCCATAACTCCATATTGCTGTCCTCACCTTTGAGTGAGTGAATTGTTGATTGTCTCGGTGATTGGCTTCATCTCAAGGCAAAGGTATAATCTCAAGCACATCTTGTTTACCTTTATGCAAAGTAGTTTAGTTCCCTAGCTAGCTTGTCTTGTGTGGCTGTGTAGTTGTTTAGCTTGTGCTAGTTAGCTTGTGTGGCTTAGGGCTTAGTGATAACTAGAATTGTGTAGGTGGCTTGCTTAGATTAGTTGTTGCTCTAGCATTGCAATTATAGCCTCTTGTTGTTCTAATCACTTGTTCTAGTGGTTTGTAGAATTTTTATTTAGTCTATTCACCCCCTCTAGCCAATTCGGACCTTTCAAGTGGTATCAGAGCCAAGGTCACCATTTAGTCAAGGCTTAACATCCTTCGGTGCAGTGAAATGGCTCATATCATGTTCAATCATGTTGGGGGCAAACCACCTCACTTTGATGGCACAAGCTCATTTGATTATTGGAAGAGGAAGGTGAGGATGTATCTTGGCTCAATTCGTGAGAAGGTATGGGAAGTCACTGAGAAGGAATACATTGTGCTTGATCCCTCAAGCCCCACACCTAGAGAGTAAGAAAACAACCAATGCAACACAATGGCTCTCAACACCATTTACAATGGCATTGATTCAAAGGTGTTCGAGCAAATCAAGGATTTGGATAGAGCAAGTGAAGTGTGGACAAGATTAGGGCAAACATATGAGGGCACTTCAATGGTAAAGGGTGCCAAGTTGTACATGCTCAAGGACAAGCTCTCAAACTTCAAGATGGATGAGGGAGAGAGCATTCCGAAGATGTTCTATAGACTCCAAGTGATCATCAATGATCTCAAGGCTTTGGGTGAGAAAACAAGTGATGAGGACTTTTCTCATAAGTTTCTCATGTGCCCAAGAGGTTCAAGACCTTGAGGACTATCATCTTCCAGGGTGGCTTGAAGGGTGTCACTTCAAATGAGGTTCTTGGTGATGTGATGACCGAGGATCAATATAATGAGAAGAGTAATAGTGAAGAAGTGAAGAAGGAGGATGACAAGAGCAAGAAGACCGTGGCGTTCAAATCCACCACCTCTTTCTCCAAGTGCAAGGGCAAGGGCAAGAAAGTGCAATCTAGTGATGATGATGATGCATCTAGCCTTGATAGTGATGATGAGGCAGTAGCTCTCTTTGTGCACAAGTTTAGGAGATTCATGAAGAAGAAGGGCTATGGTGCTAGGAAGAGAAGAGATAACTTCAAGGGCAAAGATGTTGTGAGAAAGTGCTACAATTGCAAGAGCACGGACCATCTTGTGGTGGATTGTCCAAATGCTAGTGATGATGCAGATGATCACAAGAAGAGAGGCAAGAAGGACAAGAAGGACAAGGTGGAAAAGAAAGACAAGAAGAAGTTCAACTTCTCCAAGAAGAAGGGTGGATCCTATGTGGTGACATGGGATAGTGATGCTTCCTCCGATGGTGATGACTCTAGTGATGATGATGAGAGGAAGACATCTAAGAAGAAGGCTATGGCTTCCATTGCTATCAACAAGAAGCCTTCATCATTTGATTCATCATGCTTTATGGCTATGTCTACCAAGATAAAATTTGATGACTCAAGTAATGATGATAAAAATGATAATGATAGTGATAGTAATGATGAAGAACCTAGTGTACTCAACTCATGGACATGTTAGAGCAAGCCGAGTACCTCATTAACTCTAAGGCTAAGAAGTGCAAAGAATCTTGTAAGAAATTTAAAACTCTTAAACAATCCTTTGATGAGCTAAGTGCCTCTCATGAGTGTCTAAAGGAAGACCATGAGGATCTCAAATTAGCTCACACCAAGCTTGAGGAAGCTCACTCCTCACTCTTAGAGCTAAGTAAGGTTAAGGATGTTGCTATAACATGTGATGTGGGTGTAACTTGTGATCTAATGAATGAATCAACTAATGAACCACTTGTTGCAACCACACCTAATAACATTAGCTCTTCATCATCATCCACTTCTACTTCTACCTTCACTACTAGTGTTGACCCAACGCTAAAAGTTGAAAATGAGAAATTGAAGGAGGAAGTGGACAAGCTAACCCACACATTAGGCAATGCCTATGGTGGGGATGCCCGCTTGCTACAATACTTGGGTAGCCAAAGATATAGTAACTCCAAGGAGGGACTTGGCTACACTCCCAAGAAGGGCAAGGTGGCCTTTGCAACTCCAAAGCCTAGCTTTGTGAGAAGCAATGGTCAGTTTTGCAACAAGTGCAAGCAAGTAGGGCATATTGAGGCAAATTGAATCACTAACAACAAGAACAAGCAAATAAAATTTACAAGTGCTAAATCTATTAGGCTTGATTTTTGTTACATGCTTACCAAGGGTGAGAAAGGTGTCAAAGTCAAATACATTGGTACACCTAAAGAGAGCCCAAGGTTGAAGGCTATTTGGGTACCAAAGCTTTGGTTGCTAACCTCCAAGGACCTAAACAAGCATGGGTACCTAAAAAGCATTGATTTGTTTTGTAGGTAAATTATAAAGCCGGAGGGAGGCATTGGGTTCTTGATAGTGGATATTCTCAACACATGACCGGTGATGCAAGAATGTTCAACCAAATCAATTCTAGTGGCAATGAGTATAATAGTATCACATTTGGGGACAATAGCAAAGGCAAGGTCAAAGGGCTTGGTAAGATTGCAATATCCAATGACTTGAGCATTTCCAATGTGCTATTGATTGAGAGCTTGAACTTCAATCTATTGTCGGTGGCTCAACTTTGTGATCTTGGTTTCAAATGCATATTTGATGTTGATGATGTGGAAATCATAAGTGTAGATGGTTCTAACTTGATATTAAAAGGATTTAGATATGAGAACCTCTACTTAGTGGACGTTGGTGCTAGAGAGTCTCAATTGTCAACATGCTTACTCTCTAAGTCAAGTATGGGTTGGCTCTGGCATAGAAGGCTTGGTCATGTTGGAATGAAGCAATTGAACAAACTTGTGAAGCTTAACTTGGTCAGAGGCCTGTTGAATTTGAGAAGGACAAGTTATGTAGTGCATGTCAAGCCGGGAAACAAGTTGGCAATACTCATCCCCAGAAGAGCATGATGAGCACATGCAAACCTTTTGAGTTATTGCACATGGATTTATTTGGTCCAACCACATACACAAGCATTGGTGGCAACAAATATGGTTTGGTGATTATGGATGACTTCTCTAGATACACATGGGTTTTCTTTATGATTGATAAGAGTGATGTGCATGCTATCTTCAAATGTTTTGTCAAGAAAAGTTGCAATGAGTTTGAAACCACCATCAAAAGAGTGAGAAGTGACAATGGCAGTGAGTTCAAGAACACAAGAGTTGATGAGCTATGTGATGAATATGAAATCAAACATCAATTCTCGGCCAAGTACACACCTCAATCCAATGGACTAGTTGAAAGAAAGAATAGAACTCTCATTGACATGGCAAGATCTATGCTTAGTGAGTATAATGTGAGTCAATCCTTTTGGGCCGAAGCAATCAACACGGCGTGCTACTACTCCAATAGACTCTATTACCATCCTATGTTGGAGATGACCCCATATGAGATCTTGAATGTAAGAAAGCCAAATATTGCGTACTTTTGGGTCTTTGGTTGCAAGGCTACATTTTGAAGCAGGGTGCTAGATTGAGCAAATTTGAGAAGAAATGCGATGAGGGATTCTTACTTTGATATTCAACGACTAGTAAAGCTTATAGAGTTTGGAACTTGGGAAGTGGTCCACGTGAGGAAGTTCATGATGTTGATTTTTGATGAAACCAATGGGTCACAAGATCAAGATGAAAATCTAGATGATGTGAGTGGACCTCAATTGGCTAAGGCCATGCAAGAGATGGACATTGGTGACATTAGGCCAACTCAAGTGGTTGACATAGAAGATGACAAAGATCGAGTGCAAGTTCTATCCAATGATCAAGCTAGTGGCTTTCAAGTGCAATATCAAGATCAAGCTAGTTCATCTCAAGCAAATCAATTAACTGCTCAACCAAGCTCAAGCAATCAACCTCAAGTGGTCCAACCATCAAATGTTGCAAGAAATCATCCTTTACATCAAATTATTGGTGATATTCAAAAGGGTGTGCAAACAAGATCAAGACTAGCATCATTTTGTGCTCACTATTTGTCGGTGCTCGGATTAGTGCATGCTAACACCGGCTAGTAAATATGTGTTTTGCGGCTGAGATCACGGATGGTGTGCAAGGAGGAACACGGGGTTTATACTGGTTCAGGCAATGAGTGCCCTACGTCCAGTGTGAGATCGAGTCGTGTTGCCTTGCACCGGGGTGCTTGTTGTAGGGGTTACAAGCCTAGTCGAGAGAGGGAGGGGCTCCCAAGTCTCTTGAGGGTATAAGTGTTCGTGTGGTTCCTGAGTTCGAAGATTGTATGTCTGGTGGTGGATGAGTGTGAGAGTGAAGAACCTGCCTGTGATCGGCCTCTGCCCTCCCTTTTATAGTCACAAGGGAGGGTCTAGAGTTACATGTGTTGCCCTGTGGTTACAGTGCTCGGCATGGTGGAGTCGGTGATGAGTGGCTATCGTCAGCCACGCCCTCGTCTTGGCGCCTCAGTGGTATGGCATTGGTCATTCGACTGATCCACCACAGTTCCATTGGTGAGTTCTAAAGCGTTTCACAGTGCTGGTCATCATTTACCACGTGGCACTACGTCATGCCGTCACATCCGACCCTGCATAGTGTAACGAGTAGATAGTTTGACCTTTGAGTATAAGCTCCCGAGGCTCGGGAGACCCTGGTGCCGTCGAGGGCGCGATGGGACGGAGCGGGAGGAGTGTCCTCCCTCGGGTGCTTCTTTTTCTCGTGAAGTACTTTCCAGGGGGTAGGCGAGCCTGGTTGTAAGGCTTGCCAATTCCCCCGGGTTTGCCGGACCATTGTCATTCCCCTTTTCCAGGCGTCACACGTGCGGCCAGGGCATGGCAGTCGCCGTTGTAGTTGGCGAGTCCCCTAGTCAACCCAGGGGGCTGTACGGGTTGACTGTCCCTGTAGCGGCGTGGGAGGAGTAGGACCGTCAGATCGCCTGCCAGAGGAGATGGGGCAGTGGGTACGGCGAACGTGCACGTTCGGAGTGCAGTTGTGTCATGGGGCCCCCCGATGGGACCGTGCTTGTAAAGTGGTCAGAGAGGTCCCTTGTGGTCCAAGATTGCTCCGCTGACGTCAATTATGCTTTGGATGCTTCAGAAAGATTGCGCCTGAGGGGGATGGGGCAGCTCGGGAGAATCGGAGTACCGGTGCCCGAGGGTGCCACTTTCCGGAGCTCTCTCAGGGAAGCTCGGGCGAATCGGAGAATCGGCGCCCGAGGGTGCCATTTTCCCGAGCTCTCTCGGGGAGGCTCGGGCGAATCGGAGAATTGGCGCCCGAGGGTGCCGCTTTCCCGAGCTCTCTCGGGGAGGCTCGGGCGAATCGGAGAATTGGCGCCCGGGGGTGCCGCTTTCCCGAGGATAGACTGGCGCTGATGCAGCGTCATCGTGGGCCTCCATAAGCGCGGCCTTCGCGGGCTTCCACAGGCTTTGCCTGGGCTGGGCCATGTTGGGAATATGTGTTTTTGCATCGAAGTTGGGTACCCCATACTTTGGTACCCGACAGTAGCCCCTGAGCCTGTGGTGGAGTGAAGGCATTCCTCCATAGGCTCAAGCTGGCTCTTCCTGTCGAGGAGGTGAAGTATAGGTCGTTTTCTCCGGTGGGTGTGCGCGAACGCACCCACCGGGTGTAGCCCCCAAGGCTTTGGAGGGATGTTATATCCCTCCAAAGGCTTAAAATTGTGATTACGAGTCCTCGGGTATTTTTTGATTTATTTAGGGGAGGTGATCCCTCGGAAACAGAGGCCCCGAGCCTCTCGTCGTGAAAGGGAGGTCGTTCGGTGGTATTTCCAAGGTGCAGGGTAAGTTCCTAAGCCTCCGTTTTCGTATCGGAGATCGATCGGGTGCTTCCCTGTCTTTTCCATTAGTTCGACCTTCACGCTCTTTTTCGAAAAGAGGAAGGTTTGGTCCTGCTCGACTTCCCCATTGGGGCGCGAGTCGGCATTTCCGGTGAGCTACAAACGGGTTGGTCCAAGTGGAGGTCCGTGCCCCATTCGTTGGGGGTCGGCTAGTGGCCTGAGCACACTCCAAATGTTTCCCGAGGATCAATTAGTGGATGTCGGGTCCCTTCGATGGGTCCTGAGGGCCTGATGCCCCCCATGGAGGGATTCCACTTAATTGACTTGCTACTGGGACTTGGACACAGCACGGGATGTCCCTTGTGACGCTCGGGCAGTCGGGATACTGGCCGTTTTCGTGACCCATCCGCTTGCTGTCCCTAACTCGGCTTCCCTGGGGCGACTGTTCGAGCCACTGTGGGCCAGTCTTCGATCCCCTGGGAACGTAACGGGCGTCTGAGCCCGAGGTTCCTTCGTCGAGAAGGAGAATGTATCGGCGGAATCGAGGCGAACGGGCGTAATGATTTGGCTCACCTTTTGAGGCACGAAACCTAATGGACGCGACGGTTTGGGGCAGTCGAGGCGGTTGCGTGCACGAGGCCGGCGGCGATGGTGGGATCAGTGGTGGGTCCCACGCAGTTAATGCAGCGGATTCTCCGCACCTAACACGATTCGCCGCCTGGGTATATAAGGGAAAATCACGATTTTTTCTTTTTACCTTAGGCATTCGCTTGCGTAGCCGTTCATCTTCTTGCTTCCGTCGCCCATCTCCTCGCCCTCGTTGTTTGCCCAAGTGAAAAGCGCCGCCGCGGCCACCATCGTTGTCTTTCCTCAGCTCTTCATCTTTAGCTCGCCATGGCTTCCTCCCCTGTTGCCACCGACGCCGCTGCCGCCGCCGCCGGCATTCTCAGGTTGGAGCCGTGGCCGCGGAGCACCGTGACGGAGGCGGACCTAGAGCGACTCGTTGCGTTGGGGCTCCTACGCCCTCGCAACGACGTGGATGGGTTGTTCCGCCGTGCGACCATGTAGAGCCGAACCCCGACTGAGGGGTACGTGGTGAGCTTCATCGCTTACCCCGAGCGCGGGCTCGGGTCGCCGCCGAGCCGCTTCTGCCGGGCACTGCTCTTCAGCAACGGGCTGGAGCTCCACAACCTCACCCCTACTCCTTCACGCAGGCAGTTGATTTACGCCGCCCTGTGCGAGGGTTACTTCGGGGTACCCCCGCACTGGGACCTGTGGCGTTGCATCTCCCGCGTCGACTGGTACACCAAGGTGACCAGTCCGAAGAAGCCACGAGAGATCCTGCGCATGGGGGGCTGTGGCCTCGTGATCCGCTCCGCCTCGTGCATCTCCTGCAAGGCCCCTTCCTCCAACAAGGGCTGGCATCATGGATGGTTCTACCTTCGCAATGATGGGGACGCCTTTCCCAAGTTCATGGGAAGGGTGCTCACCGCTCCCCTTCCTCAGTGGGAGTGGGGGTGCCCAGCTAAGGAGGCCAAGCACCTGGATGTCTACCTCAACGCGCTTCAGGTGTTGCGCGATCAGGGTCTCACGGGAGCCGGTGTGGTGGCGCACTTCCATGCGCGCATGGTGTTGCCGCTGATGGAGCACAGGCTGGCGCTGAACGAGATGTTGATCGGGACTCCGCGGGAGGGTACGGCGATGCTGGCCCAGAACATTGGCGAAAAGGAGATCATGCGTCGCGTGAAGTACATGGTGGGCGGTCATCCTAACTGGGCGGAGCTGAACCGGGTGCCCACGCGCCCCCGCACGGGCTTCATTGCGCTGGTGAGCACCGCTTGCGTCGCCGTCTTTGTGGTTCCCCGGTCTTCTTCTAATTTCTTCTCCTTCCGTTGCAGGGCCTTTCGAGGACCGGGAAGCCCTCCCCCTGTCCCGGAGGACCAGCTGCAGTGGACCCAAAACCGCTTGCGCGCCGAGAAGGAGAAGGTGAGGAAGGACAAGAAGACCTCCTTGAGGAGGAAGAAGGCCCGGAGAACCGAGGAGCTTGCCCAGCTCCGCCGCCGCCAGAGGGCGGCGGGGGAGCCGGAGGAGGATTCCCCCAACGACGAATATGACGAGGAAGATGATGATGACGATGACGATGATGATTTAGTGATCCTGTCGGATCGGTCCATAGTGGCCACAAAGCCCACAGGTGGGCGCCGACGAGCCAGGAAAGGCTCCCATGTCGGCGTCTGCCGGCGGATGTGGGTTGGAGCCATGGCTCCGCCTTCCAGTGGCCGCGAGGGCCCGCTGGAGAGGACAGGAATGGGCTCGGACCCGGCGCCCGAGCCGGGCCAGGCTGCTGCTGGTGGGACCGAGGGGGTCCTTGTTTCGGCGCACCCTCCCTTCCGACGCGTCGCTGATCGGCGCGACGGCCGAAGGCGGGGGAGCGGAGAGAGGACGCCGTCGGGGTCGGAGCTGGCCGGCGCCAAGACGCCGGACCTCGAGCTGGGGTCCTCCCAGACTCAGGCGTCCCCGCCGAGGGGTGGCGGCGTCGACACGACCCCTGGTGCCCAGGTAGGGCCCCTTCCTCAGGGCGGGGCTGGCCCTGACGCCGAGGTGGCGCCGACTCCTTTGCCGACGGTGTGGCCCGCGTCGTCCGTCGGGCCCGTCTCTCTGCCAAGCACCGGGGCGGCGAAGAAGACGGCGACCTCCAAGACCAAGTGAGTAATCTTTCGAGTCATTGTCTTACCGATTTCCGCTCCTTGTGTCGCGAATGCTAATTTCCTCCCCGTCTTGCTTCAGGAAGTGCCCGGGGTCGGCCCTTCAGGTCTCGTACCGGAAGGTCCTGAAGGTGCAGGCCTGGAGCACCGCCAGAGAAGAGGGTCGCCTGTTGGCTGAGGAGGCTCCCTCGGCGGAGGTCCTCTTGGCGGAGGCTCGTCCGACCGAGGACTCAGTGGCGTCGGAGGTGGCCACATCCTCTGTGGTCATCGTGGCCACGGCCACTGGTGAGGAGGCAGCTTCAGCTCCGGCTCCGACTTCCGAGGCCCCCGCGATCGTCACGCACGGGGAGGCTTCGGCGGAGACGACGACCGCTCTTGGGCTGGAGGCGGCCGACACCGGTGCTGCCGCCATGGACGTCGACGTTCTGCCGTCGGCCGAGGCTGCGGCGCCTGCCGCCCGTAAGCTCCAGGGCGCTGGTCATCCATGGGGCGGCTCCCCGTGTGCTGACGGGCTCCCTGCATTGAGTGGAGCAGCTGGGCGAACCGTGACGCCCCGCCGGTCTTCTCGCTGCGGGACGACGTCGAGGCCGCTCGGTGGGACGCCCTCCAGGACCTCAAGTCCCAGTGCTCAGAGAGCCTACGCCTCCTCACGGACTCCCTCAACACAGAGTTCCAGGAGCGGCTCCACGTGAGTATACTCGTCTTACCTTTGTCACTTTGGAGTTTCCGGCTCGCGTCTTCGCTTGACTCATTGTCTTGCCTTTGCTTTTTTCTCCCTTAGGAGCTCATGACGACCTCCCGAGAGAAGTCCTGCTTCCTCCGGCCGGGCCTTGGCCTCTGGGAGCAGCTGGAACTGAAGGGCCGGGCCCTTGCCCGCTCCCAGGAAGAGCTCGCCTGCGCGACGGCTCGGCTGGCCGACGTGTCCCTCGACCGCGACATCCTGAAGGTCGAGGTCGTGGAGGCTCGGGGCCGACTTGCACCCCTGGAGGAGCGGGTCCAGCAGCTGGAGGCCACCCTGGCGGAGACGGCTCGGTGGAGGGACGCCACGCGAATGCTTGCCGCCGAAAAGGAGGCCGTCGTGGATGTCCTGTCTTCAGACCTGGAGCGCTCCCAGACGGCCCTGAACCAGGCGGTGGGCGAAGTCGACGCCATCCGGGTGGAAGCGCGGAGGGCTTGGGAGGAAGTCGAAGGTAAGTCTTACCTCTTTTACCTTTCGTTTGTTCTGGTTGTCTGTGGTTCTTTTCACTGTAGCTTGACAGCCCTGCTACTGTAGTCTTGAAGGTGGAGGCCATCAGCGCCCAAGGGACCATCGACGTCCTCAACGCCACGCACGACGCCGAGGTCGCCGAGCACCGGGACCTGCAGAGGGTGGCACGCGCGCTATGTGACACCCTCTGCACCGGCGATGGTGAGCTCTCAGGGACCTCGCTCAGGAGCCGCCTGGAAGCCCTCCATGGAAGGGTGGGCACCCAGCTCAAGGAAGCCCTCCGGACGGGCGTCCAGAAGACGCTGGCGGTGGTGAAGTCTTATGAGAACTTTGACACCGACGCTCTCAGCGAGGGCGTCGTCGAGGCTTCTGACGAGGAGCTCCTGGCGCTGATCAGCTCTATGGAGGTCCCTAGGGCGGCGCTAGCGGCCCTCTTCAAAGAAGACGTGAAGCTCCCTCCCCTGAACCTAGGTTAGAAAAGTCGGGCCGTCGTGCCCAGGAAGAATTTTTGTAAGAATCAAACATGCGGCCCTTCGAGGCCTTAAATATTCATGTAAATATTTGATGCACGTTTGTTTTTTATTTCGCGTATTCGTTATAACGCTTTTCCTTAAGCGTTTTCCTCGCCAACCCTGAGCCCGGGCCATCGAGCCTCGGGGGACCTTTTCGGGCGTCGTAGCTTTAGGGGCATGGACTCAGCCGTGGTCTTAGGGATTTCGGTAGGGCGAGGGCTTTAGGAAAAGGGAGTTTGTTCGATATTACCCGAGCCTTCTCTCCTTACAGACGCTGCTCTTATAAATCCTTTTCCAAGCGCAAGTTGCCTTTAGGCGAAGAGTGGCGAGTGGAGGTGCCTTATCCCGGAGGCGTAGGCGGTCTCGCGGCTCGGCCGGCTCTGCCCTCTGGGACCCCTTTTGCTCGTCTAAGTTTTATAAGTTTTGCGTTTGGTTTGGATGAGAAGCGAGCTCGGGAGAAAAAATTTCAGTAGTTTTTCAAATTTTTGAGTTTTCGAATTCGATACGTCTCGGAGGAGTCTGGGGCTTCCCCATGTCCTAGCCCCCGAGGGAGGGTCGGCCCTATTGGAGATAGGGCCGAGCCTCACTTTTGGTCGCGCGGATCACCTGTTCCCAAGGGTGGGCTCGGGCGGAGATCTTAAAATCATACAAGAAAAGAAATCGGATCTTTTATTGATTTCAAGATGCACAGAATGTACAATGCTCGGAAGCTTAGGGGTAGAAGCGACGTAGCTATTCAATATTTCAAGCATTGTTGTAGACTTCGCCCTTTTCGTTCGCCAGCTTGTACATTCCGGGGCGTAGCACCTCGGCGATGATGAATGGACCTTCCCATGGTGGCGTCAGCTTGTGATGTCCTCGGCTGTCCTGCCTCAGCCATAGCACCAGGTCGCCTACGCTGAAAGCTCGGCCTCGAATGTGCCGAGCGTGGTATCTCCGTAGGGTCTATTGGTACTTGGCTGAGTGCAGGAAAGACATGTCTCGGGCCTCATCGACTTGATCCAGCGCGTCCTCGCGAGAGATCTGGTTGCCTTGCTCGTCGTAGGCTCGGACCCTCAGGGCGCCGTATTCCAAGTCAGTGCGGAGCACAGCCTCGGCGCCGTAGACTAGGAAGAAGGGCGTGAAGCCCGTAGCTCACCTTGGCGTGGTCCTTAGGCTCCATATCACTGCGGGGAGCTCGGTCAGCCACCTCTTGCCGAACTTGTTCAACTCGTTGAAAATTCTCGGCTTGAGGCCTTGGAGGATCATGCCATTGGCACGCTCCACTTGGCCGTTCGTCCTCAGGTGAGCTACCGCCGCCCAATCCACTCGTATGTGGCGGTCGTCGCAGAATACCAGGAATTTCTTTCTGGTGAACCACGTTCCGTTGTCAGTGATGATGGAGTTCAGGACGCCGAACCGATGAACGATGTCGGTGAAGAACAACACTGCTTGGGTTGAAGTGATCTGGGTGATGGGCCGAGCCTCGATCCACTTCGAGAACTTGTCGATGGCGACAAGCAGGCGGGTGAAGCCCCCGCGCGCCTTCTGGAGGGTCCCGACAAGGTCCAGTCCCCACACGGCGAAAGGCCACGTGATAGGGATTGTTTGGAGGGCTTGGGCCGGGAGATGAGTTTGTCGAGCATAGTACTGGCACCCTCCGTAGGAGCGTACTACCTCGGTGGCATCGGCCACGGCGGTTGGCCAATAGAAGCCTTGTCGAAAGGCGTTGCCAACGAGCGTCCTTGGCGTAGCGTGGTGATCGCAGGCCCCCGCATGTATCTCTTCCACCAGGCGCTTGCCTTGGCTGAAGGGGATGCAACGCTGCAGAACCCCGAAAGTGCTATGCCGGTAGAGTTCACCGTCGATCATCGTGAAGGATTTGGCTCTTCATGCCAGCCGCCGAGCCTTGGTTTTGTCCAAGGGCAAAATCCCTCGGACGAGCTAACTGATCAGTGGCTCACGCTAATCTGGCTCATCGTCATCCAGTTCGGCTTCAATCTCCATCGCCTCGGCTTCGTCATCGGCTTCAGCCATAGTCCCGGGTGGCTCCCCTTTGTCAGAGGGGTTGCCAGCCCCCGAGGGTCTTCCATGGCTTGAAGACGCTCCGAGTTCTCTCGGGAGCTCGGGGGTCTCCTTCCCCTTGCCTCCCGAGGGGTCGGCATTGACCGAGGGCTTATGGAGGTCGTTGGCGAATACGCCTGTTGGGACTGAAGCCCTTTCATACGCGATCTTTGCCAACTCGTCAGCCTCCTCGTTGTACCTGCGCACGACGTGGTTGAGCTCGAGCCGTCGAATTTCTCCTTGAGCAACCGCACCAGCTTGCAGTAGGCGGCCATCTTGGGATTCTGGCACGTCGACTCCTTCATGACCTGGTCCACAATGAGCTGGGAGTCCCCTCAAACCTCGAGGCGCCTGATCCCGAGCTCGCTGGCGATGTGGAGTCCATTGATGAGAGCCTCGTACTCGGCCACGTTGTTGGAAGCCGTGAAGTGCAGCCGTAGCAGGTACTTGAGCCAGACCCCGAGGGGTGAGACGAAGACGATGCCTGCGCGGGCACCGGTCTTCATCATCGACCCGTCGAAGTACATGACCCAATACTCCTCTTGGGTCGGGAGCGGTGGTAGCTGCGTCTCGGTCCACTCCGCCACGAAGTCCGCTAGCACCAGGGACTTGATGGCCTTGCCCGGCGCATAGGTGATGCCATACCCCAAGAGCTTGATTGCCCACTTAGCGATTCTCCCCTTGGTCTCCCGATTTTGGATCACCGCCCCAAGGGGGAAGGATGATACCATGGTCACGGGATGAGATTCGAAATAGTGTCACAGCTTGCGCCGAGTAAGGATGATTACGTACACCAGCTTCTGGATCTGAGGGTAGCATGTCTTGGTTTCGGACAAGACCTCGCTGATGAAGTAGATCATTGTACTAGCAACGCGTGCCCTTCTTCTTACCGTTCTATGATGTTCGCTGCACTCACAACTTGGTTAGTAGCAGCGAATATAGCAAGAGATTCTCCTCTTTCATAGGGGGCACGAGAACCAATGCTTTCAAAAGCAGAGCCTTAAGCCTTTCGAGGGCTTCCTGGGCCTCGGTGTTCCAGGTAAAGTGCTCACTTTTCTTTAGCAACCGATATAAGGGAAGTCCCTTCTCACCGAGCCTCGAAATAAATCGACTCAAGGCCGCGAGACATCCCATGAGCTTTTGCACACCCTTGAGGTTCCGAATTGGACCCATCTGTGTGACTGATATCTTTTCCGGGTTGGCTTTGATGCCACGCTCAGAAACTGATGAACCCGAGGAGCATGCCCCGAGGAATCCCGAAAACGCACTTCTCGGGGTTTAGCTTTATGTTTCGCTTCTTGAGGCATTCGAACGCCTTTTCTAGGTCGGCTACCAAGTCGTCCACCTTCCTAGATTTTATCACAATATCGTCTACGTAAGCCTCAACGGTTCGCCCGATGAGGTCCCCAAAAACTTTGAGCATGCAACGCTAGTAAGTTGCGCCCACGTATTTGAGGCCAAATGGCATGGTTACGTAACAATATGTGCCGAAAGGAGTAATGAAAGAAGTCGCTAATTCGTCGGACTCTTTCATATGAATCTGATGGTAACCAGGAATATGCATCAAGAAAACAAAGTCGTTCACAGCCAGCGGTGGAATCAACTATTTGATCAATGCGGGGCAATGGAAATGGATACTTAGGAGAAGATTTATTTAAACTTGTGTAATCAATACACATTCTCCATTTTCCATTTTTCTTCTTAACCAAAACAGGACTAGCTAACCACTCTGAATGGAAGATCTCCTTGATGAATCCGGCCGCCAAAAGCTTTTGCACCTCCTCCCCGATGGCCCTGACGCCTTCTCCTCGTCGAATCGTCGCAGGTGCTGCTTCACCGGCTTGGACCTGGCCTAGATGTCACAAGGACTGCTTGGCGACCTCCCTCGGGATGCCTGGCATGTCCGAGGGACTCCAAGCAAGCACATCGGCGTGCTAGCGGAGGTAAGTCGACGAGCACCACTTCCTATTTTGGGTCGAGGGTGGCGCTGATCTTCAGCACCTTGCCATCGGGCGTGCCGGGGTTGAGGGGCACCTCCTTTACCCCCTCAACGGGCTCAATGGTGCCCGTGGCCTTCTTGGGGTCGGGGACCCCCTTTGCCATCTTCTCGAGATCGGCAATGAGGGCCTCAGACTCCACCAGCGCGCTGGCGTACTCGCAGCACTCGACGTCGCACTAGTACGCGTGCTGGTAGGAAGCGTCGATGGTGATCACCCTTTTTGGCCCCGGCATCTTGAGCTTGAGGTAGGTGTAGTTCGGGACGGCCATGAACTTGGCGTAGCATGGCCTCCCGAGGATGGCGTGGTAGGTGCCGCGGAAGCCCACCACTTCAAACGTCAGGACTTCCTTCCTGAAGTTGTCAGGAGTCCCGAAGTAGACGGGCAGGTCGATCTGCCTGAGGGGTTGTACGCTCTTCCCCGGGACTATCCCGTGAAACGGGGACGTCACCGGCCGGAGAAGAGAGCGACTGATTCCCATTGAGTCGAGGGTCTCAGCGTACAAAATGTTAAGGCCGCTGCCTCCGTCCATAAGGACTTTGGCGAGCCTCATTTTGCCGACGACGGGGAAGACAACGAGCCGGTAACGCCCCGGCGATGGGATGTAGTCCAGGTGATCATCCCGGTAGAAAGTAATGGCGTCGAGGACCAGTTGAGGAAGCGTGGTGTCGCTGGTCCGACGGAGTAGACCTCCCGACGCTCGTGCTTTCGCTGACGCGGCGTGGGAGCGGTCCCGGGGTCCGCCGAAGATCATGAGGCACTTGTCGACGGGCGGGAACTCATCGTCCTTCTCGTCCTTGTCCTCCTGGTCCTTTGCCGGCCTTTTGCCGGCGTCGTCCTTGAACGCCTGCCGGCCATAGTGCTTCTTGAGCATCACACACTGCAGCATGCGTGTGATGCACCGGACCTTGGTGGTAAGGGCACGGTTTGTTGAGCATCTCATCGAAACGGCCCCGAGGGGGCCGTGCCCCCTTGGGCTCGGTGGCTGCCATGAGGGAGTCACTGTGGAGGGGGGCCTTTCCCTTCCCTTTCTTCTTCTTGCTGATTGGGGTTCGGGAGGAGGTGCCCTCGGGGGCCTCCTCCTTCCGTTTGCCCTTGGGGTCGAAGAAGAGGGCTCCCACTGCCTCGTCTCCCGAGGCAAAACTGGTTGCAATCTTCATGAGCTTGGAGACGCTGGTGGGGGTCCGATGTCCCAGCTCATGAACGAGCTCTTTGTAGGAGGTTCTTGCAGCGAATGCTCCGACAACGTCGGAGTCGGTGACCTGGGGCAGCTCGTTGTACTGTTTGAAGAATCGCCGAATGTAGTCCCTGAGGGACTCGCCCGGCTTCTGCTTGCAGCTGCGGAGATCCCAGGAGTTTCCATGGCGCACAGTACGTACCCTAGAAGTTCCCCACAAAGATCTTGACCAGATCGCTCCAGTCGAAGATCAAGCATGGGGGAGATGCTCCAGCCAGGCTTGTGCAGCGTCGGCTAAGAACAAGGGTAAGTTGTGGATGATGATGAGGTCATCCTGCGCGCCGCCCTGCTGGCACGCAAGACGATAATCCGCAAGCCAAAGCTCAGGGTTCGTCTCCCCCGAGTACTTGGCTATGTTCACCGGCTGTCGAAACCGGGGCGGGAATTTCGCCCTCCGGATAGCCTCGCTGAAGACGCGAGGACCTGGTGGCTCGGGTGAGGGCGCACGGTCCTCGTCGGAGTCGTTACGTCCTCCCCGGTGGACATTGTAGCCACGTGTGGCCCCGTCGGTCTTTCATCGACCGCGGGCCTGGAGAATGGCACGGACGTCGATGTCCTTGCCAAGCCACTGGTGAACCGAGGGGGCCCTCGGTGCTTCGAGCTGCACCGAGGCCTCTCATTCACGGCACATCGGGGCGGCATGGTTGCGTTCCTCGGCACCCCGGTGCCGGGATGCCGAGCTTTCTGCCTGGAGGACGGCGGTGTCCTCCAGGAGACCTTTGAGCTGGTCCCTGAGCTGCCTGGCTTCCGTGCTGGAGGGGCTCAGGCATGCTCCGGAGGAGCATTGCAGCCTCCGTGAGCTTCCAGCTCGCCCGGGGTTCCGGCACAGGTGTCCTGGCCCCGTCATCGCCGATGATGCGGGCCTGGACATCATGAGCTCAGCGCCGTGCTGCTCGGCCATCCCCCTGCTCCTCCTCGTGCTCTAGGGTGGCTCAGAGTTGGGCGAGGCGCAAGCAATCCTCGTCCATCCGGGCTTCGAGCTGCCGGAGTTGCTCAAGCTCCGGAGAACGATGGAGTGGGTGAGACGTTCCGGCCCCCGGGTCCTTCAAAGGCGTGGGACCAGGGGCTGGTGGAGGCGGTGTGTGTGGCTGTGTCTACTCCGCCGGTGCGTCTTCCTCCTCCCCCAAGTGGACGTCCTCCAACACGGCCTCCTCCGGGTGCACTAGATGATAGCACTCCCGAGAGGGGTCGATGATGCTACCGTCAGAGGAGTAGACGCTGAGGGCATTATCCCTTGCATCCTCAGAGGAGAGGAAGGCTTGGGGGTCAAAGACCTCGAAGTCCACGCCCACCCAGAAGTAGTAGTCGTCGTCGTTGCTGCCAAGATCCCACCGCGACGGTGAGACGCGACCGTAGTGGTCCCATCCCTCCGAGTACTCCGGAGGTGTGGTGCTGCTGCTGGAGTTCAATTCCCCACCGCTGCGTGCTCTAGGAGAGCTTGCAGGAGAGGTCAGTGGAGAGTCGTCGAGGTCACCCAGGCCCTCCAGGCGACGGACAGAGGCCATCGCCTGGTCACGCCCGTAGGCACAAACGGCACTGACGTGGGCGTCCACAGTAGTGTGGAGCCCAAAGGGAAATGGAGAGGGCGTCGCCGGCCTTCCCCTCTGAGGTCGAAGGGAAACGGTGGGCGATGTCGTGGCCCCTCCCACATTACTCCGCAGAGTAGTGGGGGAGCGGGGTGCCTCCACCGCTCGTGGAGTCGAGCTGGTGGTGGACGTGGGGGTGGTGTCCCGTGCAGAGGGCACCGGGATGGTCGCATCACCCGTGGCACGGCCCGGCTTGACGTGACTGCGCCTCCCGCGCTTGGCTCGGAGGGGGCGGCGCATGGCGTTCCCTCCGCCCTCCAAAACGGGTGGAGGTGTTGCTGGGGTCCCTTCCCCGGCCGCCTGCTGGGCTAGGATCAGGACGGAGACGACGCGGGGCCCGGTCGGGCGAAGGTTCATCTCGAGGCCGTGGCCAGTGGCAACGAACTCGAGGCTTCCGAACCGGAGCACCGCGCCAGCAGGAAGTGCAGGAACATTGGTTGCCATCCGCAACCTAGATCAACACGCAAAAAGCCCCCTACCTAGCGCGCCAACTGTCGGTGCTTGGATTAGTGCGTGCTAACACCGGCTAGTAAATATGTGTTTTGCGGTTGAGATCACGGATGGTGTGCAAGGAGGAACACGGGGTTTATACTGGTTCAGGCAATGAGTGCCCTATGTCCAGTGTGAGATCGAGTCGTGTTGCCTTGCACCGGGGTGCTTGTTGTAGGGGTTACAAGCCTAGTCGAGAGAGGGAGGGGCTCCCAAGTCTCTTGTGGGTATAAGTGTTCGTGTGCGTTCTTGAGCTGGAAGATTGTATGTCTGGTGATGGATGAGTGTGAGAGTGAAGAACCTGCCTGTGATTGGCCTCTGCCCTCCCTTTTATAGTCACAAGGGAGGGGCTAGAGTTACATGTGTTGCCCTGTGGTTACCGTGCTCGGCATGGTGGAGTCAGTGATGAGTGGCTATCGTCAGCCACGCCCTCGTCTTGGCGCCTCAGCGGTATGGCGTTGGTCATTCGACTGATCCACCATTGTTCCATTGGTGAGTTCCAAAGCGTTTCACAGTGCTGGTCATCGTTTACCGTGTGGCACTACGTCATGCCATCACATCCGACCCTACACAGTGTAACGAGTAGATAGTTTGACCTTTGAGTATGAGCTCCCGAGGCTCAGGAGACCCTGGTGCCGTCGAGGGCACGATGGGACGGAGCGGTAGGAGTGTCCTCCCTCGGGTGCTTGTTTTTCCTCGTGAAGTACTTTCCAGGGGGTAGGCGAGCCTCGTCGTAAGGCTTGCCCATTCCCCCGGGTTTGCTGGACCACTGTCATTCCCCCTTTCCTGGCGTCATACGTGCGGCCAGGGCATGGCAGTCGCCGTTGTAGTTGGCGAGTCCCCTCGTCAACCCAGGGGCCGTACGGTTGACCGTCCCTGTAGCGGCGTGGGAGAAGTAGGACCGTCAGATCACCTGCCAGAGGAGATGGGGTAGTGGGTACGACGAACGTGCGTGTTCGGAGTGCAGCTGTGTCACGGGGCCCCCCGATGGGACCGTGCTTGTAAAGTGGTTAGAGAGGTTCCTTGTGGTCCAAGATTGCTCCACTGACGTCAATTATGCTTTGGATGCTTCAGAAAGATTGCACCTAAGGGGGATAGGGGCAGCTCGGGCGAATCAGGAGTACCGGCGCCCGGGGGTACCGCTTTCCTGAGCTCTCTCGAGGAAGCTCGAGCGAATCGGAGAATCGGCGCCCGAGGGTGCCGTTTTCCCGAGCTCTCTCGAGGAGGCTCGGGCGAATCGGAGAATTGGCGCCCGAGGGTGCCACTTTCCCAAGCTCTCTCAGGGAGGCTCGGGCGAATCGGAGAATCGGCGCCCGAGGGTGCCATTTTCCCGAGCTCTCTCGGGGAGGCTCGGGTGAATCGGAGAATTGGCACCCGAGGGTGCCGCTTTCTCGAGCTCTCTCGGGGAGGCTTGGGCAAATCAGAGAATTGGCGCCCGAGGGTTCCGCTTTCCCGAGCTCTCTCGGGGAGGCTCGGGCGAATCGGAGAATTGGCGCCCGAGGGTGCCGCTTTCCCGAGGATAGGCTGGCACTGATGCAGCGTCATCGTGGGCCTCCGTAAGCGTGGCCTTCGCGGGCTTCCACTGGCTTTGCCTGGGCTGGGCCGTGTTGGGAATATGTGTTTTTGCATCGAAGTTGGGTACCCCATACTTTGGTACCTGACACTATTCATTTGTGTCATTTGAAGAGCCGGAGAACATTGAGAAGGCATTACTAGTGATTGGGTGAATGCTATGCATGAAGAGCTCAACAACTTTCAAAGAAATGAAGTTTGGGAATTGGTAGAAAGGCCAAGAAACTACAATGTCATTGGAACGAAATGGGTGTTTAGAAATAAGCAAGATCAAGATGGTGTTGTAGTAAGGAACAAGGCAAGATTAGTGGCACAAGGGTACACTCAAGTGGAAGGATTGGATTTTGGTGAAACTTATGCTCCGGTTGTAAGGTTGGAGGCAATAAGGATTCTCCTAGCATATGCTCAGTGCACACAACATCAAGCTCTACCAAATGGATGTGAAAAGTGCATTTTTCAATGGATTCATCAATGAGCTAGTATATGTTGAATAACCACTCGGTTTTGAAGATGAAAAGAAACCCAACAATGTATACAAGTTAAGGAAGGCACTATATGGATTGAAACAAGCACCAAGAGCATGGTATGAGAGGCTAAGGGATTTTCTCCTCTCTAAAGGGTTCAAGATGGGCAAGGTTGATACTACTCTATTCACCAAGATCGTTGATGGTGACTTGATGATCATGCAAATCTATGTGGATGACATTATCTTTGGATCGACAGGTCAAGCTTTGTGTGCGGAGTCCGAAGGGATGATGGCTAAAGAATTTGAAATGTCTATGATGGGTGAACTCACATACTTCCTTGGACTTCAAATCAAGCAAATGAAGAATGGCAGATTCATTAGTCAAGGGAAGTACACAAGGGACATAATCAAGAAATTTGGTATGCAAGATGCAAAATCAATTAGCACTCCCATGGGCACTAGTGGAAACTTGGATGAGGACAAAAGTGGCAATATGGTTGATCAAAATGCATATCGGTCTCTAATTCAAAGCTTGCTCTATGCAACCGCATCAAGACCGGATGTCATGTTTAGTATGTGCATGTGTGTTAGATATCAACCTTCTCCTAGAGAGAGTCACATTGTTGACGGTAGTTATTGTATGATTTTACCCGTCAACCTGTAACACCCTAAAAATTCATTTTCAATTTAGGAATTAAATTGGGCATTTATTTAATTTTTCTTTCATTTTAACCTAGGCCAAATAATAAATCTTTGATTAAATAAAATGAAATATAGGGTTTAGCAGCATGTTTGTTGCATACATGCTGAAGCACAGTGTTTTGTTTGGGTGTAGTGCTATGTTTCTTGTGGTTCAAATCAAAATTTTATTTGAATCTGTTTTGGTTTCAAAAGTTTAGAAAATGAAAAGCTTTTTCTTCTGTTCTCTCCCTCACCTTTCCAATCTAGCCCAGCCCAACCGGCCTCACCCTCTTCCCACTCTCTCCTTTGCGCATGGGCCGCACCCAAGCCAGCCTAGCAGGGCCCTTGCCTTTCCTCCCTCTTGGCGCGCGCACAGGCCGAGATCGGCCCAATCCAGCGGCCTGCTTAGTGGCCCGAGTTGGCAAGCCCAAGCGAGCTAACCCTCTCCCTATCCCGCACGCTCTCCCTCTCTCACTGCCTGCTGGCCCCGCGCGTCAGCCGAAGCAGAAGCACCCGCACTCCCTTCTCCCTCTCTCTGCGCATCGGGCCCCAGTCGTCAGCGCTTCTGGTTTCTTCTTCCTCGAGCTGGGAATCGAGCAGGGCATTCATGCCCCTCTTCACTGCTCGCTTGAAGATCCTTCAAGCCGGCCATCAATCGCTCGCATTCAAGCATAGCAGTGAAGCCGAGCCAGTAACGCCCGAGCATAACCGCCTTGCTCTGCCCTATAAAAGCTGCTGCCGAGCCCCTCTTTTCTCTGTTTGGTTCACAGGGCGCACACCCTCACTGCCACTGTCAAATTCGTGATTCAAGCCTCAATCAGCGTCGTGGTCGTGCTTCAGAGCTTCGCAGAGGTACACCACAACCGTTGGTGCCCTTATCTCTCTGACTTTGATCATGAATCACTGGAAATCGAGCTCACCGGCGGACTTTCTCTCTCCAGAGCACCACCACACGCCGCCGAGATCCTCGAAACGCTCTCGAACGCCGAGAACCATCTATTCGGATCCGTGGTATAACTCTCGACCTTCTCGTGCCTTCAATTCCTCTTTTCGTACACCAAATCGCCATAGTCACAAGCTCCGACCACCGCCGCCCATGGCGCCACCGCGGAGCCATCATTCCGACGTGCTTCCCACTCCCACCGATAGCCTCCTTGCATCCGCGAGCTCGTACACACCATCTCTGTACCTTCGGTTTCGCGAATTGTGACCGGAGCGACGGATTGTGCGGCTCCGGCGAGCTTGGGCCGTCTGCATCCATGGCGCAGCCGCGGGGACTGTCGACACGACGTACTCCGCATCGCCATCAGTAGCTCTATCGAGTTAGCGAACCTGTACGCATCATGTTAGTGCAATCGGTTTTGGTTTTGGTGAACTAGAGCTTCGGATAGCTCTTCTCCGGCGAGGCTCCGCCGTCGGGAGTCATGGCACCGTCGTTGACCGGCCTTGGGTACGGTGGGGAGTCTCCCCTTTTCCCCTGAGCCATCGGATCCTACGTGGATGCGTGAGATTAAATCGTACCGGTTCGTTTTATAACCGGTGTACCGCAACTGTTCTGTGAACACGGTCCACAGCACCACGCGCACGGGTTCACCAGCACGGCGTGCACCGAGCCAATCGGCTCATGACACGTGGCCGCCAAGTCAGCACACGCGGTCAGCAGCTGACCGGCTCTGTTCATCTTGCAGAAAAGCCCCTCTATTTTACTGGAATAAACCCGCAGTCCGACTCTATTCAAAAATAATTCAATATCAGCCCTGTTTCTTACGTTTTAAACCCTATGTTTTTGATATTAGGACCCGCCGTCCATATACAGCGCTGGATTTCATTTTTATTTGTTTTAATTCGAAAATAGTTCAAATAAATCACAGATTTGCCATTGCATCTTATTTTGCTCAAAACTTTCACGTTTTAAGTCCATTTTGAGTGATTTTCGCGCTCACGTGTTCGTAGCGAAACGTAGAATAGATTTATAAACTTTTTATTCTCTGTTTTTACTATTTGGTGTACTGTTCAAATGGAAACCTATTTGTATGCATGTATGGCTTGGTTTGGATGATTGAATGGTGATTATCTATACGTTTAGAAGGTGATCTAGTTGAGTTTGTTGAGGACCAAGGTGCTGATCAGTACTACCAGGAAAATAACTTTGTGGAAGGCGAGTGTAACAAAGGCCTCCTTGTACCTATTAACTATTAATCATTCATTTATGCATGTGTTAATTTGATGAACCATAGGGACTTACCTAGTTTATTCTTGTACCACATATCCTTGTTCCCTATGGGTTGGTATGCATGTTGGATAGTTGCTGCCGCGCAAAACCAAAGTTAATTATTCAACTTGACTAAAGATATATGCAATATGATAAAATGATGCTTTTTAGAAACAAGGTATTAGGGGCTTAATCCTGAAGCGGCCACCCAGGAGGTTCCGTACAACCCCGAGGACTAAATGGCTCTGGTCTTAATCATATAACTAGTGCGTCTCTAGCTTGTTAGTGGTTACCGAAAGGCGCAAGAGGGGGGTGCCTCATGGGGTCATGGATGTTCCTACCTCGTGTATTGTGCTGCGACCACTTTACACATGTTTTGGTTTTTGAGGAGGATACGTCTGTGCACACTTGCCATTGAAACCTCGCGGCCACTGACTTGTTAGGGTGCCTAGTGAAAGATTTCGTAGTGAAACCCTGCCATTCTTCCAGAGAGGAGGTTTATTGGGGTTCGTGACCCCTGGCATATGGGAATCACGACTCGGCGGGTAAAGTTGTACAAATTCTGCAGAATTCTCTCATCTGATATATCAGTCGTGCTCACGGATACGAGCGGCCTGAATCCTTCATGATTAATTTCTCTGGGTTACCTTGAAGATTGATTGTGATAAAATGGTGATTCAATTATAATTATTCAACTGGGATGGGTTTACTCACTATAAGTAGAATTAAGATAAATAAAATATGATCAACTTAAAATTGCTAATCGCAGTCAACCGTGTCAAGCCTTTCGAGCCTCATGAACCCCTTTGTTATATTTGCTAAGCATGGTGCGATTACACTTGTTGTAAATTCAATGAAAATCCTGGATGGGTAACAGATGATGGATATGAGGAGTTCTCTGAGGATGCCCAAGACTTCTAGTTGATGTTCACCAGTCAGAGTCCCTGTGGCAGCACGGGCTAGTTTCCGCTATGTAATAATTTGCCTTTGAGTAAAGACTTGTGTCAATAATGTAATGAATTATTCGATGTAATAAAGTACTTTACTTTGATATTATGTAATTTGGTATTATATGTGTGTTTTGGACATCCTGGGCACACATATATGAGTACTTGGTTTGCTTTGCAAAACCGGGTGCGACACAACCAATCAGGAAAAGGGATATAAATCAGAGCCAACACCTAGAATAGGGTTTAAACTGATAGAATTCCATGAACTTTGATGAATCTGTGTTTTCCAGGGACTATACAGGAAAAGAATCAAAGAGGACCCACACCGCAGAGAAAAATACCGAATTATGCCGCGGCATGAGGTCAAGAATATTCTAGAGAACACCAGAGACACGCCTGACGAAGCGGGACCCAAATGTCAGAGAGGGAGGGTCGGCCGACCCTCTGACCAGGTCGGCCAACCTGTCAGAGAGGACGTTCCGCCTCCGCTTCGACGTGGACCCACATCTCGAAATTTTGCGCAGTCTACACAGTCCGTCGAAGTCGGTTTGATCCAAGGGCTACGGTTCATCCCACCGGCCTATATAAGGATCCCCAGACCCCCAAGGTTTCATATGATCCAAAAAGAAATCAATCCAGGGTTTCAGAATTCCACCGACATATCTCAAATAGAGTAGAAACCCAAGATAGGATCTAGAGCCAAGCATCAAGTAGAAGATTAGCCTTGTAGTCTCTCCAGATTAGGGCTATTCTTGTTCCAGAAGTAGTGTGGTAGTAGAGCTGAAGATAGTTGGGGGAGTTGCCGGCCTGCCGATGACTGCTCTACGACTTGTACCCGCGGATTCAAGTCCTTCTTTGGGGCTTGTTTCTGAAGATTTCTTCGGAGTTCAACTTCTAATCCAAGTGAGCAACGTTGCTATTATTGTTCTTAAGGTTTACGATTCTTTTGAGTGCTTTAGTCTTGGTAGCTCCTTGATTGAAGTAGTTCTTTATAGTTTAAGCATGGTGCTTAGATTATATTTACTCGTAAATGCCCTATACTGTCCGGATCGGTGGTAGATCGCGAGGGTGACCTAGCCTTGTTGAGTCTTACACAGTCCACCTCCCGTCAGTAGGACCGTAGGTTTCCATTACTAAGGAATTTACCCTTTGTTGGTGCATTTCTATAGTAATACCCCTTGAGAACAATCATATCATATCTTGTGAGGATTAGAAGTAGAAGCCTTAGCAATCTCCTATATCACCTATTTTCTCCGTCCTTGATAGCAGCTCAGGGGTTAAGTCTAGATTCTAGTCATCCCATTTTCCCTGTGGTAAAATATAAATAACGATACCTGAAATACTCCCGGGTGAAGTGCTACATTGGTATCTGTCCTGCTTGCAGATAATCCTAGTGTTTATTTGTTTGAGTTATCTTATACCAACAAGCATTTCTGGCGCCGTTGCCAGGGAAAATGGTTGAAACATCTAGAGTCTATCTTAACTTTGTATTCATACTTTTATCTTTATTATCTCCTTATTTTTGTTTTCATCCTTATGGATGCCATTGAAACCACAACCATCTACAAATATGTTGCATCCACGAGCACAAGCCATAGGCTTAGGCAGTCCTCAAAGCCTATCCAAACTCCTACCTATGAGCTACGCTCGTGTCTAATAGAGATGGTCCAAAGAGAGGGAGATAATAATCCTCATCTTCACCTACTGAGAGTTCGAACAGACTTGTGACTGCCTCCGAATAGAGGGCATGTCCGATGAAACCTTAAAGTGGAAGCTTTTTCTTTCTCTTTGAGAGAGAGAGCTAAAACTTGGTATGACCGAACCGTAGAGATAGAAGGAGGAGATTGGGGAAAACTTCACTCAGACTTTTGTCTCGAATTCTACCCCCTTTCCAAAATTGTCAACCTCAGAACCAAGATCCTATCTTTCAAACAGAAAGATAATGAATCTTTGGCCACATCCTAGGAGCGTTTTAACGATCTCATTAAATCTGGACCAGACCTATCCATACCAGACCCGATTCTCATTCAATACTTTTTTGTGGGTCTGAGAAGAAAATCCAAAAAGCATCTCAACTACTCTGTGGGAGGATCTTTTGCTCATGTTTCAGACTCTGAAGCACGAAAGATCCTGGACAACATATTAGATAACCAACCCGAGGAGAAGTTAGAAGAAGAGCTTAGGGTAGCTGAACCTGAACCTTTACCATCAACATCCCAATCCTCAGCTATCCTGATTTCCAACCCTATGGAAAAGGAGGATACTCCGCTTTCGGACTTTATACTTGACATTGAAGATGATCTTTTCTCCAATTTTGGAAACACCTCTCACTTTCATATGATTCAGAAGCCTCAGGAGTCCAAGAAACCATCTTTAGAACCTTTAGAACCTCATGAAGTAGCTTTCTGTAGAAAGACCACAAGAGAGCTCATAGCCATAATCTGCAATGATTGGCTAGAAGAATCAGAGGTTTTCTCTGATGTGATTCGATTGGATTCATCTTCTGTCTTAATCAAATGTCAAATCCATAAAGGCCCTTTTGAAGCTTTCTACAATCCAGTTGTGGGTGTTAATATCATGTCGGCATCATTTGCTCAAGATTTATCAATAGACATGCCACTAACCCCAACAACAAAGCTCTTGAAAAGTTATTTCGGGCACATTATTCCAAGTTTGGGCATTTTATATGTGCTCCCTATCCGGGTAAACGACACCATGCTCCATCTAAGTTTTTATATCTTTGATGTCATGGAGTTTGACCTATTGATAGGCCAACCAATTGGAAGACTTATTCAAGAAGGACAAACAGGGACAATCCATGTTCAACTAGGACCAAACTTTAGATTCCCTTTGTCCATCACCCGTTCCTTAAATGCTAAGACTGAGCCATGTCCTGAGCCTGATTCAATTAGTGAGATCATAGTGGCAGCACTTGATTTTCTGAAAGAGTCCCATGTTGAAGAAGATGAAAAGTTCTTCATCGAGGAAGAAGCCAAAAATCCAGAACCCTTACCCCTTGATGAATTCCTAGTGCCACCTAAACCTCCTATTGAGCTCAAGCCATTGCCAGCCGGTCTTAGATATGCTTTCCTAGATGGAGATATGCAATCTCTAGTGATCATAAGTGATAAACTCTCACAAGTAGAGACCATTCGCTTGATCACTGTCTTGAAAAAGCATCGATCAGCTTTTGGCTATTCACTCCAAGATCTGAAAGGAATTAGTCCTGTTCTTTGCACGCAGCACATTCCAACTGATCCTAATATCATACCATCTAGAGAGTCCCAACGTAGGCTCAATAATGCGATGAGAGAGGTTGTGAAGAAGGAGGTCTTGAAGCTATTGCACGCCTGGATTATTTATCCTGTGCTACATAGTGAGTGGGTAAGCCCTGTCCAAGTTGTGCCTAAAAAGGGAGGCATGATGATTGTCAAGAATGACAAGAATGAGTTAATCCCCCAGAGAACCGTCACTGGATGGTGGATGTGCATAGATTACAGAAAACTCAACAAGGCAACAAGGAAAGATCACTTCCCTTTGCCCTTCATCGATGAAATGTTAGAGCGATTGGCAAACCACTCTTTCTTTTACTTCCTTGATGGATATTCTGGATATCATCAAATTCCTATCCACCCTGATGATCAGAGCGAAACCACCTTTACCTGTCTTATGGAACCTATGCCTACCGTAGGATGTCCTTTGGATTGTGTAATGCACCAGCTTCTTTTCAAAGATGCATGATGTCTATCTTTTTTGATATGATTGAAGAAATCATGGAAGTTTTTATGGATGACTTTTCTGTTTATGGAAAAACTTTTGATGATTGTCTTGAAAATTTAGACAAGGTTTTGCAAAGATGTGAGGAAAAGCACTTAGTCCTTAATTGGGAAAAATGTCATTTTATGGTTAGAAAAGGAATAGTGCTAGAACACCTAGTGTCTGAAAGAGGGATAGAGGTAGACAGAGCTAAAATTGAAGTAATTGAGTAGCTACCTCCACCCATTAATGTTAAAGGGATTAGAAGTTTCTTTGGTCATGCTGGCTTTTATAGACGTTTTATTCAAAACTTTTCGCATATTGCTAGACCTCTTACAAACTTGCTAGCCAAAGATGCTCCCTTTGATTTCGATGATGCTTATATGAAATCTTTTAACACCCTTAAGCAAGCACTCATCTCTGCACCAATCATTCAACCCCCTGATTGGTCTTTACCTTTTGAAATCATGTGCAATGCTAGTTATTATGCTGTGGGGGCAGTTTGGGACAAACTAAAGATAGAAAGCATCATGCCATTGCCTATGCTAGTAAAACTCTGACAGGAGCACAACTTAATTATGCAACAACTGAAAAAGAACTCCTGGCTGTTGTTTTTGCTATTGATAGGTTTAGATCTTACTTAGTTGGAGCTAAAGTGATTGTTTACACTGATCATGCTGCTTTAAAATACTTGCTCAGTAAGAAAGATGCTAAACCTAGATTGATAAGATGGCTTTTTCTCAGTGCTTTCCTAAACGGTTTTAGACAGCCGTCTAAACGAGTCTAAACGGTAGACTGGCAGGGTAAAGTATAGTTTAGGGCATAAACGCTGATTTAAACGGTTTGACCAGTTTAGACGGTCAACATCCCATCTAAATAGGTTGGACGGCCTGAACGAAACGGGTTTGAACGTGTTTAGACGCTACGTTTAGATGGAGCCATTTAGGAGATTGAAAATTATGGCGAGGGCTGAAAGCACGGTTCTGGACATGGCAGGAACTCAGGAGTATTTTTGGCGGGAGCTGAAAAGGAGTGGACTAGATTTAGCGGGACTGGCTAGGGTTGGGGAGGATTTTTTTCCCTCAGAGGCTCAGAGTTGAGCCGCACGGCGCCACCCACCCTGATCCCCGATTGCCTCCCCCTCCGCCGGCGTCTCCGAGCCGCGCGCCTCCAGGCTGTGCGCCTCGACACCGCGCGCGTGTCCAGGCCTCGTGCCTCCAGGTCGTCCGCCTCGACGCCGCGCGTGCCGCCAGCCTCCAGGCCGTCCGCCTCGGCGCCTAGACACCGGCTGTCCGCCTCGGCTCATCGACAATCGTGCGCTCCTCCAGGCCGCGCGCCTCCAGCCCCGTGGCCTCTAGCTCGCCCACCCTCTGTTCTTGGCCATGCACCCTAAGCTCTCGAGGCCGGCACGCCCTTCAGGAATCAGGCGGGAGCGCCCTCACCTCGTTTCTCTGGGCCGACGACCTCTGCTGTTCGACTGCGACTCAAGCGACTCTGACTGGTCCTCCTGCAGCTGCACTGCTGGTCTACTGCAGTTCTAAGAACCTAGGTATTGCTTCTATTCTCCCCTCCCTCACCTACAACTGCAATCGTGAATTTCTGATGTGATGCTCAAAGCTGTTTGCCGATGCACATTGTTGATTGTACTTCATTTCATAGGATGTCATTCGCTGCTTCTAATCCAACCTCTGGCACCATTAACGAGCCGCTTCTTAAGAGAAATTCTGATGATATAGGGTGGGAGTATGGGGTTTTGGTTGATCCAAATGATTTAAATGTGATTAAGTGCAAGCCATGTCCGCATATTGTGAGGGCAGGGATTTACAGATTGAAGCTTCATATTGCTGGCAAGAAGGGGCAAGTTCGATCATGCCCTAATGCCACAAAAGAGGACAAAGAGAAGTGCTTGAAGGCTATTGAAGATTCTCAGAAAAATAAAAGAGCTAGACAAGAGAAGCAAAAAGAGGTAGTTGATGATGTTTGTATCGATGTTCCATCAGACAACGAAGATAACCCAGAGCTTGATGAGATAGGAAGCTCTAGACCTCAAACTGTGGGTCCTATGGACAATTTCACTAAGCCTATTGACTCCAGCTCACTGGGTTCAAGTAGGAAGCTCCAACAGCAAAAAATCAGTGAGCATGTTATGAAAGAAAGGCTGCACAAGTTGAAGAGATACATTGCAAAGTGGTTGTATGTCCGAGGTAAATGAATTTTCTAACCTATATTACTGCCTTATACTAGTTTGTTTGCTGACAATGAATTTTCTAACCTCTGTTTGCTTTAATTTCAGGATTACCTTTTAATTCCATCAACTGTGAAGAATTTGACCAAATGCTAGAAGCTGCTGGCCGCTTTGGCCCTGGTGCCAAGAATCCTTATCAACATGAGCTACGAGAGAAGTTGTTGCATGAGGAAGTAGAAGATACAAAGAAGATGCTCAAGATGCAGGAACAGGAATGGGCCAAAACTGGTTGCTCTGTCATGACTGATGCGTGGACTGATCAAAAAAGGAGAAGTATAATGAACTTATGTTTGAACTACAGCATTGGAACATCTTTTATTGAGTCAAGAGAGGCATCATCTGAGTCACACACTGGAGAGTTCATCTTTGAGTATGTGGATAGTTGTATTGAGAAAATTGGGGCACATAATGTTGTTCAAGTGGTCACAGATAATGCTTCAAACAACATGACAGCAAAAGCTCTGATGTATGTCAAGAGGCCTAACTTATTTTGGAGTTCATGTGCAACCCACACAATAAATCTGATGCCTGAAGGAATTGGAAAGCTGAAAAGGTTCAAGACTGTACTTGATCAGGAAAAAGCACTACCTACGTTTATTTATGCACACCACAAGACATTATCTTTGATGAGGAAATTCACAAAGAAAAGGGATATTGTTAGGCCAGGTGTCACCAGATTTGCCTATGCTTTTCTCACTTTGCAAAGCTTATATGAGAAAAAGGACCAGCTAAGGATGATCTCTCAAAGTGAGGAATGGGAGAAATTTAGCCATGTCAAGAAGAGTGCAAAAGGTGTACAAACCACAGGTACATTGGTGAAACCTTCTTTTTGGAGTGGTGTTAGTCTTTGCTTGAGGGTTTTTGAACCATTAGTGAAAGTTCTTCGTATGGTTGATGGGGATATAAAACCTTCAATGGCTTTTCTTTATGGAGACATTTTGAAGGCTAAGAAAGAAATTAGAGTGGCTATGGGGACTGTAGACAAGACAAGAAACTTGTGCAATAGTATCATAGGAATAATAGAGGAAAAGATAAAGAATCTGTTCGACTGTCCCATTCAGTTGGCTTCATATTGCTTAAATCCCTATTACAGCTACAATGATAGATCCATCTTTGACGCTGAGGAGGTCATGGATGGGTTTATGTCTGCTGTTGAAACTTTCTACCATGGTGATTATGAAAAGCAGAATCAAGTGCTCAATGCTGATTTGCATAAGTTCAAAGATCAAGTTGGCCACTTTGCAAAAAATGTAGCTAAGGATGGCTGCAAGGATTATGATTTTAGACCTGGTATGCAACGTTCTTTACTCTTGTGCTCTAATTCAGTATTGTTGTATCTTATATGGAACTTTCTTTTCACTTTGCCTTGTATGCTTGTTCTGTTGGGCAGCTAAGTGGTGGGCCACTTATGGAACACAAGTTCTAGTACTACAAAAAATGGCTATTAGGCTTCTATCTTTGACATCTAGTGCTTCAGGTTGTGAAAGAAATTGGAGCTGTTTTGAGGGGGGTAAGTACCCAAAGTTTCAGTTTACAAATTTCTATCCTGTTCTAGGTTCCTATGTCAAAAATTCAAATTCTAATGAAGCTATTTTTGTAGATCCATACAAAGAAAAGAAATAGGCTCACTTCTGAGAGGGTTGAACAACTTGTCTTTGTTCGCTTCAATAACATTCATGCAAAGCGAAAAATCAAAGCCAAGGAGAACACAAAGATGGATCCTCTTATATCAACCGATGCAACTTTTGCTCAAGGATGGATGGTGCAAGGTGCAGATGATGAAGGCTCTAATGTTGAGCCTATTACAGGCCTCACATGGAAGATAATTGCTGATACTTGTGGTGCTGAAGAGGTCACTCAACTTCAGAGGAGTGCAAGATTGGCGCAGACTTGGGAAATTGAAGACGATGTTTACTCTGAAAGCGAGGAAGAAGCCATAGATGATGAGGAGATTGAGTTTGAACCTGACCAAGATGAAGTGGTCACAACCGGTTATGACCAAGAGGGGGAAGAAGAAGAAGACCTAGATGTTTAGGACTTAAGGCTTTGGCCATCATCATCATCCAATTACCACTTATCTATTTATCTGTTATGTGTTATCTATTTCTGGAACCCTTATGTCTAAGTGACTATGTTTCATGTTTGTCTCATTTGTTGGCTTGTTGCCAACTTGCCATATGCCTATGAAGAACAAACTATATATCTATGTCGTTTAGTTTCTGATTCTGAACAGCTAAAGTGATCCTATTTCACCTTTTCTTGATGATTACTAATTGTGTTATGGTCTGTGATGTGCGTTTTTTCACTTTTTGGACTGTTTTAGCAGTTACCAACACTATATAAGTATATATATGTATTATGTAGTATTGATTATCATTTAATTTGCATTGCAGGAACATATTCAATTTCAAATTGTGACTGATGCAGATGCAGTAAGGCAGTCAGAACATCAAGGATCATTTACTTTAAGAAAGGTCAGTACAATTTTTTTTGTTAAATCCGCTAGTAAAATCTGCTACAGTAGAAAACCGTTTAGGCCGTTTAGACGGCATTTAAACGCCGTCTAAACTGTCTAAACGCTAAACAGGGGGTTGCCGCCCGTCTACCGTTCACCATTTACATTTTCACTGATTTTTCTACTCCAAGAATTTGACTTAGAAATAAAAGATAAAAAGGGAGTAGAAAATTCTGTAGCAGATCACTTGTCTAGAATGCATTTTGAGAATATGCAGGAAATGCCCATCAACGACTCGATGAGGGACGACATGCTCTATCGGATCACCCGATCCGACCCCTGGTACGCAAATATTGTGAATTTTATGGTTGCAGGACATGTACCACCAAGGGAGGACAAAATAAAGCTCATCTACGGGAGTCGACAACACATGTGGGACCTGCCATACCTCTTGAGGATATGTTCTGATGGACTACTCCAGAGATGTGTACCAGCGGAAGAGGGGATCAAGATCATTGAAAGATGCCACTCATCACCATATGGAGGACACTATGGCGCATTTCGCACACATGCAAAGATTTGGCAAAGTGGATTCTTTTGGCCCACCATGTATGAGGAAACGAAAAGCTTTATCCGGAGATGCGGGGTATGCCAATGACATGGAAACATCAATTCAAGAGATGCCATGCCCCTCGTCAACAACCTCCAAGTAGAGCTCTTCGATGTCTGGGGAATCGACTACACGGGACCATTTTCAAAGTCAAAGCAATGTGAGTGCATTTTGGTGGTAGTAGACTACGTCTCAAAATGGGTAGAAGCTATGCCATGCAAAGCTGCAGATTCCAGAAGCTCAAAGAGGATGTTTGAAGAAATAATATTTCTAAGATTTGGTACTCCAAGGATGCTAATCAGTGACGGAGGATCCCACTTCATCGATAAGAGGTTCCAAATATATTTGGAAAAAAGAGGGGTCCGTCACAATATTGCCACTCCATACCATCCTCAGACAAGCGGGCAAGCAGAAACATTAAACAAGCAGATCAAGAATATTCTGCAGAAGACGGTCAACGAAATGGGAACAGCATGGAAAGACAGACAACCAGAAGCACTATGGTCTTACAGAACAACCTACAAGACACCAATTGGAATGTCACCATACCAGCTTGTTTATGGAAAGACCTGTCACTTGCCAGTAGAGCTTGAATTCAAAGCTCACTAGGCAATCAAGAGATGGAATATGGATATGGATGCTGCAGGAATAAAAAGAAAGATGCAACTCTCTGAACAAGATGAATGGCGTGAGAAAGCATATCACAACTCCAAGATCTACAAAGAGAGAACCAAGAGATGGCATGACAAAAGGTTGAAGAAGAAGGACTTCACACCCGGAGATCAGGTATAACTTTTTAATTCCAGGGTGAAGTTATTCGGTCACGGAAAGCTACGAAGCAAATGGGAAGGACCATTCAAGGTGATCAACACTTCGTCCCATGGAGCGGTCACACTTCAAACCGACGAAGGTACATTATTCAAGGTAAATGGTCACTGCCTCAAACACTTTCTAGAACCAATTAAAGGCCCAGAGGAAATAGATATTATTGAATTTATCAATTTACGAAGTATATTAGGGCCTAAGCCTTCCTTTTGCCTTCCCGCAAGGGAAAGTCCAAATTTTGGAAACTAAATATCGCCAGAAAGCCGCACGAAGAGACCGGAGCTGAATGGACACGAGGGCAGGTCGCCGACCCCATAGCCAAGTCGGCCGACCCCCCCTACGACTCCATTCGCCGCCGCCTTTTCGTGACGTGATCCTTCGGGTCTCTTCTCGCATATTTTCCAACTTTCGTTTTTGTTAAGTCATCCGCCGCTGCCGTAAGCTCGTAGGGAAAATTTTGAAGCCCTAGCGCCCACCGAACGACTATATAACTAGCCCCTGCTAGCCTCCCATCTCATCTCATCCAACCCATCCTCTTCCTCGTGCCTACGAGCTCTCCTCCAAGACTCCCATGGCTGACAACAAGATCATTCCCTACGGGATGGATCCAAGCAAGGTTCCTGCTGAAGACACCCAAGCTATCATCCCTACTAGAACTCCCTGGCCTCTCGCCATTGCTCCACCAAACCAGCCTCGCAAGCATGAGCAATCCTTTTGTGCTTGTACTAGATCAGCCCTTCCACCACCGTCAGAGACCCTCTACCTGAAGGACGCGCCACGGAAGGAACCGATCGTCAAGCTGCCAAAGGATGTCAAGCTCCTGCCACCGAAGCCAAACGAGACACTGATGGGAGTGAAGCTCGACAAGGATGGCCATGTCTCATGTGCCAAGTACACCACTCGCCCAACCTTCAATGGAGTCCGTGCTGACCCGGCCAAGATCAAGCATGTGCCACCCAAGGAAGCACCACATGGAGAGCAACCTCCACGGAAGCGTTCCAAGGTTACCACAGTAGAGCTTCAGCAGCAAATGGCCCAGATGAGACATGAGATGGAGATCATGAAGAACCAGGATAGGCTCCTTGCTAGAACTATAGCTGATATCAATCTTAGGATTGATCTGAAGGACAGGAAGCAAAGGGAGTTAGAGATTAAATTTGAGCTTTTCTCCCAGACCAATTCTAGGAAGTATTAGAGTTATGTATCCATAGGGCACCTCTTAGTTCGTTTAGTTCGCTTAGCTCGATTAGTTCGTTTATGTTTGCTTAGTTCGTTTTAGATTGAAAGTCTTGTGTAATAAAAGTGCCCTACTAATAAAAGTTAGTTTGAGTCAATGTTATCTCGCTTGGATATATTTGTGCCTGTCTCCACTTTGTTATGCATAAAGGAAAACAGAAAACAAGTGTGGGGGAGGAGCACAAGATAGAACGACGAACACCGAAAACGAAAGTACACCAAAACAGAAGCAACCGACGCACAGATCACACACAACGAGACAGGGCACGAACGGCCACCAGGAGGGGTCGGCCGACCCCTGCCCTAGGTCGCCCGACCTACCCCCTACACCGCCTCACCATGAGCTTCATCCACGGTCAGGTACGTACCCTGAACTCTTTATTTTCTTGTACGCCGCTCGTTGTTTTACACTGAATTAAAAACCTCATGATTAAGCAACTTCAAAAACATGAAAGGATTAACCTGAGTAGCCTTGACTTAAGGATAGACATTGAAAGTCTTGCTACTGTTGGGAACTTTTAATTAGGGATCCCATGTTGCTTAAGTTGTTGTGGAAAATACGAGATAGTAAGAACATTGAAAGCTTGACTCTTGATATCTAGTTGTTGGAGAATTTTATTTACAAAACTTAAAACCAATAGCTATGCTTCCCCTTTATAGTAAAAGCATTTACCTACCAGAGCCAAACATAGGATAGAATCAACCTTCTATATTTACTACTTGCTATTGCTTTGAGTTTTATGAAACCGAGTGACCCTTGTTGAGAAATTTATCATGATCCCGAGATCAAAATCACATACACTCCACATATATCTGCTATTCCTACACTGGGAATATGCAACAACATGCCTTTCCACCCAAAAATGTTTCACACCGATATTGGAGGAAGCACAAAAAGAAGTTAGGAATAAATGCTCCAAAGTCCTTGTTATCATCCCTCAAAAGTATGCAGAGAAGAGGCATGTGGCTATGCAAAAGTGTGAGAAGAGAGAAAACAATGGGTACAAAAGATGCTCGCCTAAGAGGTAAAAATGGACAAGTGTCCGGAATACCAAAATAATGGGTACTCAGATGCCCGCTGCTGACACTTCTTAGCGCAATCACCAGAGATAGGGTGTTAGGCTATCTCTGATAACGGCGCCAGAAGTGCCTGGGGGTATTTTTTATGTCTATTGGATAATTCCGCAAGCGCACAGAATATACCGCTGTAGCACTTCACCCGGGAGTATTTCAAGGTATCGTTATTTATTTTATCCCAAGGGAAAGTGGTTGTTAGAAATGTTAATAGAAGGAGATCCTTATATCTATCTGAACTTAGCACAACTAGTGCAGAGGGGGTAATTGAAGTATGATAGGAAGGTGACGATTCAAAGATAACAAATGAAATACTAAAAATAACTAGTGTAGTGTAGCTAGGTGGGAGGACAACGAGTGAGAAAGGTTCCTGCGATTCAGACTCTACTCCTGTGATCTATCCTATCAAATGGATGAGGTACACTAAGATTGCTACCTTACTTCCGGTGTGTAGGGGATAGTGCGAGACAATAGAGGATATAACCTCTACCCGAAGTGTAACACCCAAGTGTTATTTACTATTTTCACACTTGCATTTGCATGTCATCAAGCATAGATCATGTCATTTCATGCATCATTTCATTTCATTTTATTTGATTCCCTTTATTGCTATGAGTTGTTTATATGTCCATAACATGCTAAATGTGTTGACATGCAAATGTGATGCTTGTTTGCTGTTCTAAATGCTTTAGACATGTTTGGGATAACATTTGGAACAATGTTCGTGTTGGTAAAATCCCCAAAATACCCCTCTAGCTCATAGTTGACTAGAGAGCCCTTTAAAAGCTATTCTGTTTGACCAAACAAGAAGGGCATTTTAGAGATTCTGCATGTCAGTGCACCCTTAATCACAGTTGTGTAGAATTTTATAAGCAACAAACTTTATTTTTGGGTCAACTCATGAAAATGAGTGGAAGGAGGTCAAAAAGTTGAATTAGTGCAGATTTGGAGCTGTTTTGGAAGTTTTCAAATTTTCCTAAGTCTAAACCGGTTTTCAGTTTCGGTGTACCCCTGTTCCTCGACTTGTATCTCTCAATCCAGGCCGAACTAGAGTAAAGTGCCTTAATATGAAATGATCTACTCATATAGCTCTTCAATCCATATTAGTGAAGTTTTCGCTGAAACGCACTGGATCACGAGTTATGGCTTGATCAAAATCGAGTTTCAGTCGGGTCCGCGGGGACTGAATCGGAGCCGATTCAGTTCGACCGTCGGTCGTCGCCGCGCGACTGCGTCAGGCCTCGGCCGCCAGGTGGCGCCATACGCCGTCGTTGCTGTCGCGCGGTCGGCTTTACAAAAGGGGAACACTCCTTTCTGTCTCCCGCACACTCGCCCTCACTCTCCCCGCTCTCTCGCCCTCTGCTCGCTCGCTGCTCTCCTCTTTCCCCTCCGCCGTCGCCATTTCCGCCGCGCCGTCACCGCGGTGAAATCCGCCGCCACCGAGCCGTCTCCGACCGCTCCATCTTCGGTGTAGCTTCGGCTTGCTCTGCTCTTCGTTTCCGACCCGTTGCCGACCTCAGCCGACCTAAGGTACAGCTCCAGCGAGCTTCTCGCCGTCCGCCATTGCCGGAGCGCCGCCGAGCTCTCGGGTCGCCGCGACGAGGGCGATGCCGGGGTCGGCTTCCCTCTCTTTTGCTCGTCTAGGAGTCTCCGTTAGCCGTAGATCCATTCTACACCGTCGGATAGGTCTATCTCGCCGTAGTTTCGCCGGAACTCGAGTTCGCCGTGAACCCGCTCGCCACCGTGCCGCCATGCGAGCGCGGTCAGTGAGCTCCCGTGCGCAATAGTTTGATTCGTCGCACGCACAGGTCCGCTAGGGTTTCAGGGACACGGAACGAGGCCGAGCCGCGCGAGCAACGGCCGGAATCGGCCGGCGCAAGCTCGCCGGACCACCGCCGTCCGCCATTGCCGCCGTCGAGCTCGCTCCGGTGGGGTACGACCCTCGGCAGTTGGTCCATCGGATTCGTCTCGTTGCCACGAGTCGGTAGGTAGCCTCGGCGTCGCCGGAGACCTCGCCGTCAGCGAGCTCTCGCCGGTCAGCGCCGGCGGCTCTGTTCCTCTCTCTGACGCGTGGGGTCGGGTCGACCCCGGGGCCCGCGAGTCAGCAGTTCGGGTGCGCCTCTGGTTCACTGAGCCGGGTGCACGTAGCAGTTCTATCGGGTTTAGGTTTTATGATTTATAAAATGAATTTCCAGAAAATGTGTAAAAACCTTCCAAAATTCATATCTGGAGCTAGGAATGTCCATTTGGGATGAACCAAATTTTGTTGTGATTGTATTTCTGAGCTCTATCAAGGAAAAATATAAAATATACTTTTTGAATACTTTTTATGTGCAGTTATAATTAAATTGTTAATTGCTTGCAAACTTGATAAATGCATAAGTAATTGTAGTAATGTGCTAAAAATGTGATTCCACTTGCATTCATCTTGTTTAGGGAAGTAGAATCTATGAAAAATATGTTTGCTGGTGTTTCACTGTTATTTATATGATGTCTAGTATAATGTGCCTTTTATGCTTTAATCTTGCAAAAATCACCATGCTTAATGTGTTAAGGTTATGGACATGAATATTTTTCCTGGACTATGTTATGTTGGAAAGAAGCTAAGAAAATTAGGAAATCTGTTGTTTGATACTTTTCACTGTATTAAGTATTTTCCATTGTTTAAAAGGCTGGTTGTTTGTTATTTTTGTGTAGACTGTTATACTTGTCTAAATGACTTGAAATTTTGTCAGTAGGCTAGCCTAGATGTGTATTAGCTACTGTAATTTTTATGGATTTTTCTGGTCACAGTAAGCAGTAGGTCCAGTTATAGGCTAGGGTTTATTTAATTGTTTCTAAGCAAATATCTTTTGGTTGCGGAGTGTTTTTATGCGTTTCGGTGATGCTCAGCATTATCACCTGTGTTAAACAGTAGAGCTTATCCTACTTTGAGCTTAGAGCAGCAAGGTTAATATTTTGTTCATATGATGTTGCTCGCGCTTGTTAATTATAAGTTGGTTGTGGTAGGTTAGTTGATGCATGTTAATTATTAAGTGCAGGTTGTAGACCTCTCACCCGGGACGAGAAATTGTTCTATGCTTTGCTTAAGAAGGGTGAGTATGAGTTGGTTGTCTAGGGAAGAAATATGCTCGTACTCAGTAAATGAGTGTGGAGTGTTAAACTGATTGCATATCATGGGTTAATTCGTGCATCTCTATCTTGCATTTCATGTGCATTCTCAGTTCTCGTATATGCATATCATGCATACAGGATCGCCGGGAGGCGTGACGCTGTTGCAGTTCGATCCACCGGAGGAGGGAGTTCCGCCGGAGATTGAAGTGCCAGAGGTTCCCGAAGGTCAGGAAGAAGAAGCTGAACTTTCAGAGTGCCCCGATCACCAGCCTACTAACTTTGTGAAAGGCAAGCCCCAGAGCATCCCTAAGTCTCCACCTACTCTTTTTACAAATGCACTGGTCTTTATTAAATCGTATGATTGTGCACTTAAGTATAGGAGTTGATATGATACCGTTGCTGCATTTATTCCTTGTCCACTTATACTTGATCCTGAAGTTATTATTAGACAAGGGGATGGGTTCGATCCTATTCTTAGCCATGCTTAGACCGGTAGAAGTCGAGGGATTTCCTGTCCTTCGCGAGCATAGGTGGTTACTAATGATGATGGGGTTGGATTCCACATGATGGTCTATATGTGCCACTATGCCACAGTGTCTAATGAGAGAATCAAGGCTAGGTAGCGGGGAGCCGCATGACATGGTTGAGGTCATGCCGTCTTCGGTGCTGCTTGCGGCCGACTAGGACTGAGGCCACCAGACATCAGTTGAGATTGAAAGACGTCGTCACATGGCTGGCCAGATAAGTCGTTCTGACCGCGAAGCCGAGTATTTCTTTCTGAGCCGGGAATTGGTGCGACTAGGCAGACATATTCTGGAGGTAGGAAGTATGTGCGGAGACACCATCTTACCAAGGGCAGGTCAGGGACCTGATGCATCCTGGAAGTGGGTTGGTCTCTGAGAATATGGTCCCCGCCAAGCCCGCGACATATTGTGACTCAGAAGGATTTAACGGTGGCCCAAGAAGCCAGTGGCTCGGCTGACAGGGTTTGTGATTGGCATATTTGCCAGCTGGTACAATCGATTCGAATCGCTATCTCTCCTGGTTAGTGAGAAACTGAACTGATCTTCTGGTGAGGTAGAGGCTAATAACTTGAACCTAATGATTATGGTGAGATGAGGGTGATATCTGTGGATATCGGAAATCATATGGTTTTATTGATTGCTACAATATTCAGTGAATGCTTAGTATAGTGGCTAATCTTAGTAAATAGCTTAACTGAAATCGAAGCTTATCACAATTAAAATGAATAAGTTGAGGTTCTACTGTAGTAATGCTTTTGATGCAAAAATGATGCTACCCTCTGAGCTCCACCAAATAAGCCCTGCATATCCTTGAGAGTCTTTTTATTTACTCCCTGTCGGGTAAGTCTAGCTGAGTACAATTGAGTACTCAGGGTTTTATTCCCATTGTTACAGATGGTGTAGTCTACTACGCGTATTGCAGGAATTGCTTCACCCCTGCGGGCGAAGAAGACTAGACCCGAGGGCAGGGTCATTATCTATCCTTAGATGTTGTAAGAATGCTGTGACAGGGTCATTTGATGGTACTCGTATTTGAACTCTGTGGTGTAAAACTATGTTGACTTCCGCTACTACTCTATTTGTGTAAAAGACTATGTTGTACTCTGATGTTTAAATTCGGTTGCGAACTTATGTGTCATGTGATCGGGTATTGCTGAATGAATGATCCTTGGGGTATGAAATGTTTGAAATCCTTCGAGATTTCCGGACTACCGGGTTTATATTGGCTCAAGTGCGACTGGATTGCGATTAAAATGCGATCGTTGTACTTGTGCTCGTATAAATTGGTCGGTTCTATGACAGCTGGTACCAGAGCATAATTCAGCATATACCGTCACTTGACTATTTAAAAATTAAAAGAGTTTTTGAGTTTTACAAACTAATTGCCAACTGGTAGTGTGTATAGGTGATTTAAACCAAGTGTTTGCGAAACTTATGAGTACCAATGACCAAGTCCTATAGCCCTATATATATGTGGTAATTAGGTGGCTTATGTAAGTACTGACTTGGGGGAAATTGCATCATATTTCTATTTGTGGTTCATTTGGTTTTATCGTGCGGATAATCATGAACTGTCGGTTTCTTATTGCTTCTTATGGGTCAATGTACCACGTCGCCTAAGGTAAGGTGAGATGTGAGTGTAAGATCGAACAACCATCGATCGATGGTGAGTGTATGGTTACTGAAGTGAGTACATGTGATCCATATGTGTACTTATGGAAGTAGGGTGGAGTAATTAATTTTGGGGTCGCAAATGTTCATGGGAACATTTCCGGCAAAAAGTGCTTCTTGTTGCCCTGCATACATCGGGATTTGGGCTGAAATGAATCTTCTGCAGGTACACTAACCACGCAAAACGTATAGCACGGTTAGTTACGTATATGAGAGCACGTGGTATGCCACCGACTATAACGTTAGTTAAAATATATTATGTGTGAGGTCGTTGGCACGTGCATGCATCATGATCATGAAATTAATTTAAGCTATTTGTACTATTTCCTTCCCTATGGTAAAATTTGTGCTGCCCTATCTTATTCTAAATGCTGAAAGATGTTGTAATGTACCAGATGGCAGCTGAAGGTGAGCCGCAGAGTGGTCAGTTTCTGGAGCAGTTTGGCACACCCACTGTGCTATGGAGGTTGTTGAAGTCTGTGGGATATGCAGAGCCACCACTGTATTTCTGGAAGCCAGCGAAAACCATGGTGCAGCCTTGGTTTGATGTTTGGGTGACTATCCCTGTGCTTGAAAGGGGTTGGTCATTTCTAGGAATAAAGGTGGAAGTTGACATGAGGACGCCATGGGATGGTGCGCAGCTTGCAGCTTTCGAGGTGTTGACGGATATTTGCAACCGGTTCAACAAGCGAGCTGATTTGGGGCCAGCAAATGTTTTTCCCAGGGTGGATGCTTCTCAGGGTGAGTGGGCTTAGTCTAGCCAAGCTTCTTTGGAGCGAGGCAGGGATGAGCGTGCTCATAGCACGGGTGCTTCTATGAGTGCTATGTTTGTTGTCCTGAGGATGCATTATTCCACTAGGGATGGTTGGATGAAGTGCGTTGAAGCCCTGCATGATGCTGTGGAGAAGAAGTTAGAAGCTGAAGAGTGGGCACGTATGGCTCGTCGTAGCTCAGATGACTTGGTGGTAGCTCTCACTGCCTGTCGCAATGAGTTGTTACGATGCACTGGCGCCTTGTTGGCGGCTGATCGCCGTGTCGAGGTGCTTGAGAGGGAGAATGCAGATCTTCGCCGCCAACTTGACAATCGCAATATGAGCTTGACACGTCAGTGCGATGAGTTTCTGCAGGAGTTGCGTGCTAGTCAGCAGCAGGTTTGGGAGTTGCAGCAGGATGTTCATCGTCTGAACAACCGTGCTGATCCGTTTCATCCTCCGGGTGCAGCGGAGTTTGCTCCTGAGATCTTCATTGCAGCTGATGATGGTGAAGCAAGTGAGGAAGAAGAGGAAGAAGACCCCGAGGAGATCGTGCCTATTGACGAGAGTGATGACCATGGTGGGAACGTGTCCGGCGTGGACAGTGACCACGATGACTAGGCTTTTTTTCTAGTGATCTTGCCATGATCGGCACCCTTTTGTATTGGGAAAACCTTTAATGTCATGTAATGAGAGAACCCTGTGTGTTCAAGGCTGGAACCATCAAACTTTTAATTAAGTAATGGTAACTTATGCAGTTTGGAAACCCTTTGTGGTTGCGCCTTGTTATTGTGCGGTTGTGTGATGATTATTGAATTATTGTGCCGTTTGTTGGTTATCAAGAACGATCATTGATATCTTTTGGGCATAATCTTTCGGTTATCTTTGGCATAACTGGCACTTACCAATGGTTGTTGTGTGTTGCTACAGATGGCACCTCATACCCGTCGTCATGGGTCAACCAGTGGTGGTGGGAACGAACATGAAGATGAGGAGTTGCCGCCTCATCCACCGCGTACCCAGGAACAGATGTTTGCTCAGTTCTTGGACACCCAGCAAGCGATTTTGCAGCAGATGGTTGCTAGTAACAACCACAATCGCAATCGAGGTGGACGCCACGGAAACGATGAGGACCAATACAGTAACTATAAGGACTTCATGGACACTAAGCCTCCGGTATTCAAGCAGGCCGTAGAACCGCTGGAAGCTGATGAGTGGTTAAACACTATTGAACAGTCATTCTCTGTGCTGCGATTGACTGAAACCATGAAGGCTAGCTTTGCTGCTATGTTACTGCAAGGCTAAGCTGGAATATGGTGGGCCAATCACAAGACCGCCTACCCTGTGGTCGCTGATATCACCTGGGAGCAGTTCACCAGGGATTTCCGGGGACATTTCATTCCAGCAGGCTTGATCAAGATGAAGGTCAATGAATTCATGCAGCTTACTCAGGGTACCAAGACCCTCACTCAGTATCATCATGCCTTTAACAATCTGTCGAGGTATGCCCCGTGGATGGTAGATACAGATGAAAATAAGATTGAAACCTTCAAGAGAGGTCTTAGTACCAAGCTTATGAAGACTCTGGCAAACAACGCTCGTACAACTTTTAACGAGTTCATCAGTGAAGCTTATATCCAAGAGAAACAGAACAACTTGCACACTGCTTCCAAGGGAGGCAAGAGGCCATTTGAAGGAAGCTCTTCTCAGTCAAGGACTCCAGCAGCTAGTCGTGCGGTGGCAAATCGCCCTGCTTACCGTCCGGCTGTTCCTGGAGCAAAATTCAGACCCCCTCCAAAGAAGCAGCCAGCGCCTCAGCGCTTCAAGAAAGGTTTCACAGTGCCTTTGAACAAGAACAACGCTCCTCCAAGCAATGCCGTTCAAGTGAGGACCAACCAAGGTCTGGGGCCATGCTTTAACTGTGGCCAACAGGGGCATCTTGCTCGTTATTGTCCTCATCCCAGGCAGGGTCGTGTGCATCACACTGCTGCGGAGGAACTTCCGGAAGGTGAACCAGTCACCGCGGGTATGTTTTCTGTGAATCAGCATCCTGCTATTGTTTTGTTCGACTCAGGATCATCGCATTCTTTCGTGAGTCAAGCATTTGCACAAAAGCATGCATTACCAATTGTTGAGTTGAGCCATAGTTTCCGGATAACTTCAGCTGGGGCTGAAATTTGTACGCGTCATGGTGTCGGGGATGTGACCATCGAGATTGGTAATCGGGTTTTCCTCAGTAGTCTTATTGTGCTACCAGGGTTGAGTCTGGATGTTATTTTGGGAGTTAGTTGGATGGACAAGCGGGGTGCGGTGTTGGACGTCCCTAACCGGATGTTAACACTGAAGGAACCCCAAGGTGAAGGCACTTTTTAGGTTCATCTGCCCCGTAGGGGAGATCTTTTTAGTCTCTCTTTCTCAGTTGAGGCCGTGACACTTCAGAGCATCCCTGTAGTGTGTGAGTTTCCTGATGTCTTTCCTGATGATCTACCTGGACTTCCTCCTGATCGAGATGTGGAGTTTGCAATAGAACTTATTCCCGGTACGGCGCCTATATCTCGAAGGCCATATAGAATGCCTCCTCATGAATTAGCTGAACTCAAGAAACAACTCCAGGAGTTATTGGACAAAGGGTTCATTCGCCCTAGTTCTTCTCCGTGGGGCTGTCCGGCAATCTTTGTTAAGAAGAAGGATGAAACCTTACGTATGTGTGTGGACTATAGGCCACTAAATGCGGTGACAATTAAGAACAAGTATCCTCTACCTCGTATTGATATCTTGTTTGATCAATTGTCCAAGGCCAAGGTTTTCTCCAAAATTGATCTGAGATCTGGGTATCATCAAATTAAGATCAGACCACAAGATATTCCCAAGACGGCTTTCTCCACTCGGTATGGATTGTATGAGTATTTGGTAATGTCTTTCGGATTAACCAATGCTCCTGCACATTTCATGTATCTAATGAATTCGGTATTCATGCCTGAGTTGGATAAGTTCGTGGTAGTCTTTATTGACGATATTCTGGTGTACTCTGAAAGCATGGAGGATCATGCTGAACACTTGAGGATAGTCTTGACTAGACTCAGGGAGCATAAGCTGTATGCTAAGTTCAGCAAGTGTGAGTTTTGGTTGACTAAGGTACCTTTTCTGGGCCATATCTTATCTGCTGAAGGTATTTCTGTAGATCCGTCAAAAGTTCAGCAGGTGTTGGATTGGCAGTCACCAACAAATGTGTCTGAGGTTCGTAGCTTTCTGGGATTAGCTGGGTATTATCGCCGCTTTATTCAGGATTTCTCTAAAATAGCTAAACCTGTGACCAAGCTATTGCACAAAGATACCAAGTTTGTGTGGAGCGAGGAGTGTGAAATAGCTTTTCGCACCTTGCAAACGTTGTTGACCACTGCTCCAGTTCTTGCACAACCTGATATTGAAAGGCCTTTTGATGTGTACTGCGATGCTTGTGGCACTGGGTTAGGATGTGTTCTCATGCAAGAAGGCCGAGTCATTGCTTATGCCTCGCGTCAATTGAGAAAACATGAGCAAAACTACCCTACTCATGATTTGGAACTTGCCGCTGTAGTTCATGCATTGAAGATTTGGCGCCACTATTTGATGGGTCACAAATGTCATATCTATTCCGATCACAAGAGTCTCAAGTACATCTTCACTCAGCCTGAGTTGAACATGAGGCAAAGAAGGTGGTTGGAGTTGATCAAAGACTATGATCTAGAAGTACACTATCATCCGGGCAAGGCCAATGTCGTAGCCGATGCTTTGAGCCGAAAGTCTCATTGCAATATATTGCAGCCTTTGCTAGCAGACGGGTTCAATCTTGTGCATCCAGTGGTGTTGAATAATATTACTCTCAGTTGTACTTTGGAAAGCAAGATTATTGAAGGTCAGAAAACAGATCCCGGCATATATCATATCAAAAGGAAGATGAAAGAACAAGAAATGCTTCATTTCCGAGTAGATGAAAAAGGTATATTGTGGTTCAAGGATCGATTGGTAGTACCGAAAGACCGTGAGTTGAGGAATCAAATTATGGACGAGGCTCATTTGTCCAAGTTATCTATCCATCCTGGTAGTAGTAAGATGTATCAAGACTTGAAACCTAGGTTCTGGTGGACCAAAATGAAGAAGGAAATTGCAGCCTATGTGGCCAGGTGAGATACCTGTTGTCGCGTAAAGGCTATTCATCTTAAGCCAGCAGGCCTATTGCAACATTTACCAGTTCCAGGTTGGAAATGGGATGAGATAACCATGGATTTCATATCTGGGTTACCTCTAACGCAAAAAGGCCATGATTCTATTTGGGTGATCGTAGATCGATTGACTAAGATTGCACATTTCTTACCAGTTCGAACTACAGATCGTCCTCATCAGTTGGCACAGCTCTACTTTGCTCAGATACTTTGGTTACATGGTGTGCCGAGGACGATAGTTTCCGACAGAGGTCCGCAATTTATTGCACGCTTCTGGGAGCATCTACACAAGTGTTTGGGAACCAATTTGGTTCGTAGTTCAGCTTATCATCCTCAAACTTCTGGTCAGACTGAAAGGGTAAATCAAATTCTTGAAGATATGCTGAGAGCTTGTGTCCTATCGTCTAAAGGTTCGTGGGAAGAATGGTTACCTTTGGCCGAGTTCTCATACAACAATAGCTATCAAGAGAGCATTCAAATGGCTCCTTTTGAAGCTTTGTATGGGCGTAAATGTAGAACTCCTCTCAATTGGGTTGAATCAGGCGAAAGGAGATATTATGGGATTGACTTTGTGAAAGAGGCCGAAGAGAGAGTGCATACCATTCAAACGCATCTCAAAGCCGCTCAGACTCGTCAAAAGAGCTATGCGGATAAGCAAAGAAGACCATTGGAATTTGAAGTGGGTGACTATGTGTACTTGAAGGTGTCACCTATGAAAGGCGTGCAACGCTTCGGAGTGAAACGAAAGTTAGCTCCAAGGTTTGTAGGTCCTTTTCAAATTCTGGAAAGAAGTGGGAAAGTAGCATACAAGTTACGATTGCCACCACACATGTCCACTATCTTCAATGTGTTTCATGTATCTCAACTCAAGAAATGTTTACGAGTACCGGAAGAACAAGTGGATTTTGGTGAGATCAAGTTGAAGTCAGATTTGACCTATGAAGAAAAGCCTATTGAAGTAATAGATTACAAAGAAAGAATCACCCGTAGCCGAGTGATCAAGTTCTATAAGGTGGTGTGGAACAACCAAAGTTATTGGGATGCGACTTGGGAGCGAGAAGATTACCTCAAGGAAGTCTATCCTTCTTTCTTTAAACAATGGTAATTAACTCTAATCTCGGGGACGAGATTCTTTTAAGGGGGGAGGGCTGTAACACCCTAGTGTTATTTACTATTTTCACACTTGCATTTGCATGTCATCAAGCATAGATCATGTCATTTCATGCATCATTTCATTTCATTTTATTTGATTCCCTTTATTGCTATGAGTTGTTTATATGTCCATAACATGCTAAATGTGTTGACATGCAAATGTGATGCTTGTTTGCTGTTCTAAATGCTTTAGACATGTTTGGGATAACATTTGGAACAATGTTCGTGTTGGTAAAATCCCCAAAATACCCCTCTAGCTCATAGTTGACTAGAGAGCCCTTTAAAAGCTATTCTGTTTGACCAAACAAGAAGGGCATTTTAGAGATTCTGCATGTCAGTGCACCCTTAATCAAAGTTGTGTAGAATTTTATAAGCAACAAACTTTATTTTTGGGTCAACTCATGAAAATGAGTGGAAGGAGGTCAAAAAGTTGAATTAGTGCAGATTTGGAGCTGTTTTGGAAGTTTTCAAATTTTCCTAAGTCTAAACCGGTTTTCAGTTTCGGTGTACCCCTGTTCCTCGACTTGTATCTCTCAATCCAGGCCGAACTAGAGTAAAGTGCCTTAATATGAAATGATCTACTCATATAGCTCTTCAATCCATATTAGTGAAGTTTTCGCTGAAACGCACTGGATCACGAGTTATGGCTTGATCAAAATCGAGTTTCAGTCGGGTCCGCGGGGACTGAATCGGAGCCGATTCAGTTCGACCGTCGGTCGTCGCCGCGCGACCGCGTCAGGCCTCGGCCGCCAGGTGGCGCCGTACGCCGTCGTTGCTGCCGCGCGGTCGGCTTTACAAAAGGGGAACACTCCTTTCTGTCTCCCGCACACTCGCCCTCACTCTCCCCGCTCTCTCGCCCTCTGCTCGCTCGCTGCTCTCCTCTTTCCCCTCCGCCGTCGCCATTTCCGCCGCGCCACCGCCGCGGTGAAATCCGCCGCCACCGAGCCGTCTCCGACCGCTCCATCTTCGGCGTAGCTTCGGCTTGCTCTGCTCTTCGTTTCTGACCCGTTACCGACCTCAGCCGACCTAAGGTACAGCTCCAGCGAGCTTCTCGCCGTCCGCCATTGCTGGAGCGCCGCCGAGCTCTCGGGTCACCGCGACGAGGGCGATGCCGGGGTCGGCTTCCCTCTCTTTTGCTCGTCTAGGAGTCTCCGTTAGCCGTAGATCCATTCTACACCGTCGGATAGGTCTATCTCGCCGTAGTTTCGCCGGAACCCGAGTTCGCCGTGAACCCGCTCGCCACCGTGCCGCCATGCGAGCGCGGTCAGTGAGCTCCCGTGCGCAATAGTTCGATTCGTCGCACGCACAGGTCCGCTAGGGTTCCAGGGACACGGAACGAGGCCGAGCCGCGCGAGCAACGGCCGGAATCGGCCGGCGCAAGCTCGCCGGACCACCGCCGTTCGCCATTGCCGCCATCGAGCTCGCTCCAGTGGGGTACGACCCTCGGCAGTTGGTCCATCGGATTCGTCTCGTTGCCACGAGTCGGTAGATAGCCTCGGCGTCGCCGGAGACCTCGCCGTCGGCGAGCTCTCGCCGGTCAGCGCCGGCGGCTCTGTTCCTCTCTCTGACGCGTGGGGTCAGGTCGACCCCGGGGCCCGCGAGTCAGCCGTTCGGGTGCGCCTCTGGTTCACTGAGCCGGGTGCACGTAGCAGTTCTATCGGGTTTAGGTTTTATGATTTATAAAATGAATTTCCAGAAAATGTGTAAAAACCTTCCAAAATTCATATCTGGAGCTAGGAATGTCCATTTGGGATGAACCAAATTTTGTTGTGATTGTATTTCTGAGCTCTATCAAGGAAAAATATAAAATGTACTTTTTGAATACTTTTTAAGTGCAGTTATAATTAAATTGTTAATTGCTTGCAAACTTGATAAATGCATAAGTAATTGTAGTAATGTGCTAAAAATGTGATTCCACTTGCATTCATCTTGTTTAGGGAAGTAGAATCTATGAAAAATATGTTTGCTGGTGTTTCACTGTTATTTATATGATGTCTAGTATAATGTGCCTTTTATGCTTTAATCTTGCAAAAATCACCATGCTTAATGTGTTAAGGTTATGGACATGAATATTTTTCCTGGACTATGTTATGTTGGAAAGAAGCTAAGAAAATTAGGAAATCTGTTGTTTGATACTTTTCACTGTATTAAGTATTTTCCATTGTTTAAAAGGCTGGTTGTTTGTTATTTTTGTGTAGACTGTTATACTTGTCTAAATGACTTGAAATTTTGTCAGCAGGCTAGTCTGGATGTGTATTAGCTACTGTAATTTTTATGGATTTTCCTGGTCACAGTAAGCAGTAGGTCCAGTTATAGGCTAGGGTTTATTTAATTGTTTCTAAGCAAATATCTTTTGGTTGGGGAGTGTTTTTATGCGTTTCGGTGATGCTCAGCATTATCACCTGTGTTAAACAGTAGAGCTGATCCTACTTTGAGCTTAGAGCAGCAAGGTTAATATTTTGTTCATATGATGTTGCTCGCGCTTGTTAATTATAAGTTAGTTGTGGTAGGTTAGTTGATGCATGTTAATTATTAAGTGCAGGTTGTAGACCTCTCACCCGGGACGAGAAATTGTTCTATGCTTTGCTTAAGAAGGGTGAGTATGAGTTGGTTGTCTAGGGAAGAAATATGCTCGTACTCAGTAAATGAGTGTGGAGTGTTAAACTGATTGCATATCATGGGTTAATTCGTGCATCTCTATCTTGGATTTCATGTGCATTCTCAGTTCTCATATATGCATATCATGCATACAGGATCGCCGGGAGGCGTGACGCTGTTGCAGTTCGATCCACCGGAGGAGGGAGTTCCGCCGGAGATTGAAGTGCCAGAGGTTCCCGAAGGTCAGGAAGAAGAAGCTGAACTTCCAGAGTGCCCCGATCACCAACCTACTAACTTTGTGAAAGGCAAGCCCCGGAGCATCCCTAAGTCTCCACCTACTCTTTTTACAAATGCACTGGTCTTTATTAAATCGTATGATTGTGCACTTAAGTATAGGAGTTGATATGATACCGTTGCTGCATTTATTCCTTGTCCACTTATACTTGATCCTGAAGTTATTACTAGACAAGGGGATGGGTTCGATCCTATGCTTAGCCATGCTTAGACCGGTAGAAGTCGAGGGATTTCCTGTCCTTCGCGAGCATAGGTGGTTACTAATGATGATGGGGTTGGATTCCACATGATGGTCTATATGTGCCACCATGCCACAGTGTCTAATGAGAGAATCAAGGCTAGGTAGCGGGGAGCCGCATGACATGGTTGAGGTCATGCCGTCTTCGGTGCTGCTTGCGGCCGACTAGGACTGAGGCCATCAGACATCAGTTGAGATTGAAAGACGTCGTCACATGGCTGGCCAGATAAGTCGTTCTGACCGCGAAGCCGAGTATTTCTTTCTGAGCCGGGAATTGGTGCGACTAGGCAGACATATTCTGGAGGTAGGAAGTATGTGCGGAGACACCATCTTACCAAGGGCAGGTCAGGGACCTGATGCATCCTGGAAGTGGGTTGGTCTCTGAGAATATGGTCCCCGCCAAGCCCGCGACATATTGTGACTCAGAAGGATTTAACGGTGGCCCAAGAAGCCAGTGGCTCGGCTGACAGGGTTTGTGATTGGCATATTTGCCAGCTGGTACAATCGATTTGAATCGCCATCTCTCCTGGTTAGTGAGAAACTGAACTGATCTTCTGGTGAGGTAGAGGCTAATAACTTGAACCTAATGATTATGGTGAGATGAGGGTGATATCTGTGGATATCGGAAATCATATGGTTTTATTGATTGCTACAATATTCAGTGAATGCTTAGTATACTGGCTAATCTTAGTAAATAGCTTAACTGAAATCGAAGCTTATCACAATTAAAATGAATAAGTTGAGGTTCTACTGTAGTAATGCTTTTGATGCAAAAATGATGCTACCCTCTGAGCTCCACCAAATAAGCCCTGCATATCCTTGAGAGTCTTTTTATTTACTCCCTGTCGGGTAAGTCTAGCTGAGTACAATTGAGTACTTAGGGTTTTATTCCCATTGTTGCAGATGGTGTAGTCTACTACGCGTATTGCAGGAATTGCTTCACCCCTGCGGGCGAAGAAGACTAGACCCGAGGGCAGGGTCATTATCTATCCTTAGATGTTGTAAGAATGCTGTGACAAGGTCATTTGATGGTACTCGTATTTGAACTCTGTGGTGTAAAACTATGTTGACTTCCGCTACTACTCTATTTGTGTAAAAGACTATGTTGTACTCTGATGTTTAAATTCGGTTGCGAACTTATGTGTCATGTGATCGGGTATTGCTGAATGAATGATCCTTGGGGTATGAAATGTTTGAAATCCTTCGAGATTTCCGGACTACCGGGTTTATATTGGCTCAAGTGCGACTGGATTGCGATTAAAATGCGATCGTTGTACTTGTGCTCGTATAAATTGGTCGGTTCTGTGACACGAAGCACCTATGCTCTTATGGAAGCCTACCTTTTAAGAACTTGCCTAAAACACGTGGAGGGATACTAAGACTAGACAGGGCTGTCACCACCTGCTAGCACCCACTAACAATCCGTGCAACAAGCGGCATTCAAAGGTAAGATCTGGTCTAAGCACCACGCTTACACTAAGCCTTACTACTCTAGCTGTGATGAAGGCAACTAGAGCACCCTATGACAGGCGATGAACTACACACGTGAGCTGGTTACAGGATCCACAATCTAATATAAACCGACCAAGTAATATGATAACTCACAACAATACTATTACCAGAATAGTAGTGCACTAAGTAAAGACTCAATAGAGTAAAGCAAGAATATTATATTAAAGTAAATAAGTCTTACAGAAAGAGAAAGATACAATGAGCTATACCAGACTCTCCAGCAGACGACTCCGAAGACCCTGAGCGCAGCTCAACTCAACTCTAACTCCCACACTAGACTACAACTACTACTAGAGGTGGAACTACACTAAACTTCACTTGTATCTTGAATGAATCATGTCTTGAGAGGGTGTAGGTAGCCTCTATTTATAGAGGAAAGTGGAGAGGTGCCACGTCAGCGATCCGTGTGCCTTTCCACCTTGGCCCTTGGATGAACCGACCTTGCAACCGCCTTAGATGGACGCCAGTGATTAAACCAGCACGTGTGAAACATGCAGGAAGGCGGTGGAGCATGGCGGTGGCCTAGGCCCACCATGGGTGGGTCGGCCGACCCCCTATGACAGGTGGGCCAAGCCAGGTGTTGTCCCCACCAGTCATAGAGCATGGCTGTGTACTTTATTTGTTGGTACTTGTTGGTTCACGCCTTGATCCATGTGCTTTGATCTTCCACCGTTGATTGGAAACACAACTTTGATCTGATGGTGGAACTGAGCTGAATAGAGTGTCACAAGGATTGTGCCATGTCAACAGAGCCTTGGGGCCCCACATGTGGGTCAGCCAAACCCCCTGTGGGCCCTCCAGGTGCTCCACTCTCTTCTATCTGCTTCCTTGTGTCATCTGTTGAATTGAGATGATTTGGTGCCTCCATATGTGGGTCGGCCGAACCACATATGTGAGCTCCAACTGCTCCAATTTGTCCTGTTTTGATCTTCCCTGCATTCACAAGCTAAGAGTACAAGTAGAACTAGTTATTGATAAAATATGTCTATGTCATGTTATTCTTCCATTGAATCCGAGTCCTGTTAACAGTGTTTGAATGTGGATTTTTATGGTATATCCACCGTCAACACCCGCCTGAAAAAAAGAGAGAAAAGAAAGATTGCCCATATTGTCCTGCAGAAGAAAAAAAGAGAGAGAGAAAATCCTCAAAAGGAGCATAGTAGAATTAGATTAGCCACTATATATTTCACACATATCTTGATCTAAGAGTATGACATCTTTCTCCTTGGATCCTTGTTTTAACTTTACAATATATGCGATACAAGTATGTTTTCACTTTACCCCGACCTCAGCTCCACATAAGCTTTAGAAGTAGGCAACAGAGGAGGCAACATCACCTACGCCTTGGTAAGGATCAGCATCACTGAGTGACATGAGAGTACTACAAAGAAGGAGAAGGTAAGCTATGCTTTATTTTTAAAAATATTCAAAAACCTCCAACTACTTGATTGATAGAGAAAGGTGATCAGCTTCTAGCTGTTCTATTCTTCAACCGCTCAAAGTTCCATGGTAGACACAATGTATCCCACAGTGCAGGTATGACTAGGAATGGTGAAATGATGATGTCTAGTCCTAAAGTTAAGATTACTTAATTCCATCCTTTACTCGGGACGAGCAAAGATCTAGTGTGGGGGAGCTTGTTGACGGTAGTTATTGTATGATTTTACCCGTCAACCAATCATGAAAAGGGATATAAATCAGAGCCAACACCTAGAATAGGGTTTAAACTGACAGAATTCTATGAGTTTTGGTGAATCTGTGTTTTCCAGGGACTATACAGGAAAAGAACCAAAGAGGACCCACACCGCAGTGAAAAATACCAAATTACACCGCGGCAGGAGATCAAGAATATTCTAGAGAACATCAGAGACACGCCTGCCGAAGCGGGACCCGAATGTTAGAGAGGGAGGGTCGGCCGACCCTCTGACCAGGTCGGCCGACCTGTCAGAGAGGACGTTCCGCCTCCACCTTCAAAGTGGACCCACACCCCGAAATTTTACGCAATCTACATCGTTCGTCGAAGTCGGTTTGATCCAAGGGCTACGGTTCATCCCACCGGCCTATATAAGGACCCCCAGACCCCCAGGGTTTCATATGATCTAGAAAGAAATGAATCCAGTGTTTCAGAATTCCACCGACATATCTCAAATAGAGTAGAAACCCAAGATAGGATCTAGAGCCAAGCATCAAGTAGAAGATTAGACTTGTAGTGTCTCCAGATTAGGGCTATTCTTGTTCTAGAAGTAGTGTGGTAGTAGAGCTGGAGATAGTTGGGGGAGTTGCCGGCCTGTCGGTGACTGCTCTACGACTTGTAACCGCGGATTCAAGTCCTTCTTTGGGGCTTGTTTCTGAAGATTTCTTTAGAGTTCAACTTCTAATCCAAGTGAGTAACGTTGCTATTATTGTTCTTAAGGTTTACGATTCTTTTGAGTGCTTTAGTCTTCGTAGCTCCTTGATTGAAGTAGTTATTTATAGTTTAAGCATGGTGCTTAGATTATATTTATTCGTAAATGCCCTATACTGTCCGGATCCATGGTAGATCGCGAGGGTGACCTAGCCTTGTTGAGTCTTACACAGTCCACCTCCCATCAGTAGGACCATAGGTTTTCATTACTAAGGAATTTACCTTTTGTTGGTGCATTCCTATAGTAATACCCCTTGAGAACAATCATATCATATCTTGTGAGGATTAGAACTAGAAGGCTTAGCAATCTCATATATCACCTATTTTCTCCGTCCTTGATAGCAACTCAGGGGTTAAGTCTAGATTCTAGTCATCCCATTTTTCCTGTGGTAAAATATAAATAACGATACCTGGAATACTCCCGGGTGAGGTGCTACATCGGTATCTGTCCCCTTGCAGATAATCCTAGTGTTTATTTATTTGAGTTATCTTATACCAACACACATGAAGGTCGCAAAGAGAATATTGAGATATTTCAAGCACACTCAAGATGTTGGATTGTGGTATCCCAAGGGTGCAAAGTTTGAGTTGATTGGCTATGCCGATGCAGACTATGCCGGTTGCAAGATCAATAGAAAGAGTACATCGGGCACATGTCAACTCTTGGGAAGATCTCTTGTCTCATGGCCATCAAAGAAGAAAAATAGCATATCACTCTCCACCGCCGAGGCCGAATACATTAGTGCGGAGAGTTGTTGTGCTCAAATCTTGTGGATGAAGGCAACTTTGAGAGATTATGGAATCAATTTCAAGAAAGTGCCATTGCTATGTGACAATGAGAGCGCCGTCAAGCTAACTCAAAACCCCAACATTAAAGAACCAAGCATATTGATGTGCGGCACCACTTCATTCGGGATCATCAACAAAAGGGTGACATTGATATTTAAAGCATTGGAACCGATGATTAATTGGCCGACATACTCACCAAGCCACTAGATGAGAAGAGGTTTTGCAAGTTGAGAAATGAGTTGAATATTCTTGATTTCTCCAATATGAGTTGAAACCACCCCACATATATGTGACATGCCTCTACTCCGACAAAGCAAGGTAAAATTGTTTGACATGACATTCATACTTGCTAGGAACATGTTTAGATCATATAGACATACTCACAACCTTAGGATCATTCATGAAAATAAAATATTTTTGATGGATATATGCTACCACTACTGCTTTTCTTGCTTGTATGATCTAGTGGTAACATATGACATGTGTATGTGCTTGATCCCCTAGTATTCAATGTAGTTTATGAGCTCAAGATGTATAACTTAACATGGGCAAGATAACCCCTAGTGGCGTGAAGAAGCTTGTCTTTGGATCAAACTTAGTTATATATTCTAGGGAAGTGCACTAGATTGAGCCAAAGTGATATTTGAACTCTCTTTCCAAATCAAATGAACTTAACTAATTCTCTCCACTAAACTAAATCTTTTTGTGAAATTGTTGACAAAGGGGAGAGAAAGTTACAAAAGAAAAAGAAAGCGCAATGAACCATCACTAGGCCGGTGATGGGAGAGCAATAAGCCAAAGGAAAGGGGTAATTAAAATTTTAAAGCACACAAGTAGGGGGAGCAATCACATATGCAAGTTGTTGCATTTGGATGTGCATTAAACATATGATTGCTCATTGCATTTGTATTTACTTTCATATACATGCTTGTGTGGTGTATTCATAGTAGTAGGACTTCAATGATGATTTGAACAACTATCATGTGTAGGAGGTAAGTAGTTGGTCTTGTGCTTACAAGTGGTAACTAGAGCTTGTTTATAATGTGATCTCATGCTATGCTCTAGTATTTGTGACCTTTTAGTTACCAAGGTGCTAAGGATGGTGTACATGGCAACTCCGACGGTATCATGCTTCAAAGGTCCATTCTATACACCTTAGCATCATTTTGGTGGAGTTGCTCACCATAAAAAATGCATATGTGCTAGCTTTCAATCCGAACTCGATGCACATATGTAGGGGGAGCCAATGCTACCAAAATAGAACTTGTGATGATTGTCCAAATCCTTTCATGATCTACTTATGGACAAGCATGACAATGTTCAAAACCTTAATGCATATTTCTTTTGTAAACGGGTTGTCATCAATTACCAAAAAGGGGGAGATTGAAAAGTCCCTAGTTTGGTTTTGGCAATTGATGAAACCTATCTACTAACCTAAGTGCTAAAGTGTGTGTAGCAAGAGAGGTTAGTGGGAGATGACATTGTGCTCAAATGGAGATCAAGTGAACAAAGTTGATGAAAAAGCAAAGGATCAAAGAGCTAGAGGCAAAGGTAAAAGAATAGGGCTCTTTGGTTTGGTGATCAAGGCACCTAGTGAGTGCGATCACATTTAGGATAGTTGATCGGACTATTAAGAGGAGAATTATTTCGTGAACCCGGTCGGCAAGTGCTCTAGGTTGCATATTAGTTGCATTCATTTGATCTAACCTAGAGTGACTAACACCGCCTTGCAAACGTGCTTAAAACTTGCTAACATACGTGCCTAAAAGTGTGAAACACTTAGTTGTTAGCATCTAGAAGCAAGTTAGTTGAAGAGAGAGTGAAAATAGCTCTCAGAGTAGCACCGGACGCTGGCTGCGTCCGGTGTGCATTTGACCTCTCTAGAACCTCTCTGAGTGAGCACCGGACGCTGGAACAGTAACTTCAGCGCGTCCGGTGATGTTTTTCGAGCGTCCGGTGAAGTCTTTGAGAATCAGACTCGGTGAGAGCACCGGACGCTGGGGGCGTTCGATGACCTAACAGCGGACGCATCCGGTGCCAATTTGAGCTCTCTGTTGGTGCACCGGACACGGGCGTTGGAGCGTCCAATGTGACTGCTCCACGTCCGGTGCGAGCGCGCGCAGTGAAGAAATTCAAACAGCTAGTACACGTGTCGTCGAGCGATGCACCGGACAACCACCGGACGCGTCCGGTGTGAACTTAAGGTGCGTCCGGTGTGCCCGATTTCAGTAAAAAACGGCTAGATCTTTGAGCTCGCTTATAAATAGGAGTGTGGCTGCCTTGGGGCATCTCTATTGCGTATTTTGATCTTTCTAAGCCCCTTGAGATCTCAGCACACTCCATCCAACTCTCTCCCTTTGATTCAACTCAAGATTTTAATTGAGAGAGAGTGAATCAAGTGTAGTGAGAGGGCTTGGAAATGCCAGCAGAAGGAAACTTCTTTTAGAGTTAATTCATAAGCATGACTTTGACTGTATCTGTCTGCAAGAAACTATTAAGTCTTCTTTTAAACAGAGGGAGCTAGATAGATTTGCAGGAAGGAAAGATATGAAATGGTCTTGGGTGCCCTGTATTGGTCACTCTGGAGGTATGCTGATGGGTGTGGATAGTAATCTGGTGCAGGTTAATGCAAGTGATAGTGGTGAATTTTTTCTGAGTATGAAAATGTCCATGAACAACTCGACTTTTGAGTGGGAGCTGATAAATGTGTATGGTCCGGCACATGATGATAGAAAAAGAGATTTCCTGGTGGAGTTACTAGCAAAAATTCAGAGTTCTGACTGTCCTATTATGGTAGGGGGGACTTCAATATGGTCAGAAATGCTGGAGAGAAATCTTCGGGGAATGTAGACTTGATTCTGATGGATGCTTTTAATGAGGTAATAAATGAGACTTCTCTAAGGGAGCTTCACAGGTCAGGAAGTAGGTATACATGGTCTAACAAGCAATCGCCTCCAATCATGTGTGTTCTTGATAGAGTTCTGGTTTCAAATTCCTGGGAGGACGTTTACAATCAAACTTCAGTGTTTACCGCTCCAAGACTAGGCTCTGACCATAATCCTTTGATTGTGGATACTGGGGAGACAGTGAGTTGTGACACACATTATTTCCGATTTAGTCCACACTAGTGGAAGCAAGAAGGCTTTAGAGATTGGGTAAAACAAAAATGGCCAGCAAGACACAAAGATAAGATTCTTGATCACTGGCATATTCTATCTAGCAAATTGAGAAGAGCTATTAAAGGTTGGGGTCATAACTTTGACAGTCGTCAAAAGAAGCTGAAACAGGAGATTGTAGGTAAAATGCTGTGCTGGATGAGGCCAGTGAGCAAAGAAGTCTGACTATGGCTGAGTGGCAGGAGAGATATGATCTTGATTCTCAATTGCAAAACATTCTGGCTGATGAGGAGAGCCAATGGCAGAAAAAAAGTGGCCAGAAATGGATCCTAGAAGGTGATGCAAATACTGGATATTTTCACAAATGTGCTAATGGAAGACAGAGGAAGAAGCTTATTGCCTATCTAGAAAGTGACGGCCAGTTATTGTCGGAACCTCAACAGCTAAAAGAACACATCACTGAGTTTTACAAGAAGCTGTTTGGAGCAGAAGAAACAGCAGACATACACCTGGAGGATAATATATGGGATCATCAATTCAGACTGTCACAAGAGGATAATGAGTGGTTAACAAGACCCTTCTCGTTGGAAGAATTAGAGCTTGGCCTTAGAGAGATGAAGAACAACACTGCCCCTGGCCCTGATGGTTTTAGTGTTGAATTTTTTAAGGCCTTCTGGGGGCTAATAAAAAGTGACATAAAGGAAATGTTGGACGACCTATATACAGGAACTTTAGAGCTATGGAGACTAAACTATGGAGTTATAATCCTACTACCGAAAGTTAAGCCTGCTACTCAAATTAAGCAATTTAGGCCCATCTGTTTGCTGAATGTGATATACAAAATTATCACAAAAGTCCTGACTATCAGATTAACTGGGGTAGTGGGAAAGCTGGTTAGTCCTTTCCAAACTGCATTTATCCCTGGAAGACATATCACAGAAGGAATAGTAATCCTACAAGAGGTATTACATGATGTCAGAATGAAAAAGCAAAGTGGAGTTATATTAAAACTTGATTTTGAGAAAGCCTATGACAAGGTGAGCTGGTCCTTTCTAGATGAAGTTCTATGCAGAAAAGGTTTCTTAGCCAAGTGGAGAGAGTGGATCAATCAAGCAGTGAAAGGCGGGAGGGTCTGCATTGATATCAATGGTACTAGAGGAGAATTCTTCAGAAGCTTTAAAGGGTTGAGACAAGGTGACCCGTTATCACCTTTATTATTCAATCTGGTGGCCGACACCTTATCTGCCATGCTTTCAAAAGCTAAGGCGGCTGGGTTTATTAAAGGTTTGGTTCCCAATCTAGTTGATGGGGGGCTGACTCACCTCCAATATGCTGATGACACAGTCATATTGTTAGAATTCTCATCTGAAAATTTAAGGAACATAAGACTGATCCTATCCTGTTACGAGGCAATGTCTGGCATGAAGATTAACTTTGAGAAGAGTGAGGTATTTACGATAGGCCTAACTGCAGATCAGGAACAATTAGCAGTTGACATCTTGAATTGTAAACTATGTCCCTTCCCAATGAAATACTTGGGTGTGCTAGTTAGTGACCGAAAGATTTCTAAGTTTCAACTGAGGTATGTGAGTGATAAGATAGAAAAAAGACTGGGCACCTGGCAGTGTGACTACTTGTCCTCAGGAGGAAAAGCGACTCTTATTGAATCTTGTTTGTCCAGTATTCCTATTTACACTATGGGAGTTTACCAGCTGTATGAGGGTAACTTCCAAGTGATAGATTCAATCAGATCGAGATTCTACTGGCAGGGGTCTGGAAAGAAAAGAAAATACCATATGACAAAGTGGGAAGCCCTGGATAGACCCAAGGAATTTGGTGGTCTGGGCTTCACAGATGTTAGAGTTATGAACACCTGTCTACTTGTAAAATGGATTGATAAATTGGAGAGAGGTGATGATAGTTTGTGTTGCTCGATTTTGAGAAAGAAATATCTTGGACAGAAGAGCATCCTTCAGATTAAAAATAAAAAAGGTTCATAGTTTTGGAGATCTCTCTTAGAGGTGAGATATTGGTATCAGAGGGGCAGACTGGTGGTGGTGAAAAGTGGACGCCAAACTAGATTCTAGCATGATTACTGGTTAGGGGAGTGCCCCTTGAAAAATCAGATTTCACAAGTTGTTTCAAATTGTTGCTTATCCTGACTTAAATGTGTCTCAGGCTTATGCCAATGGCAGATGGCATATTCCCTTTAGAAGACAACTAAATGGGGAATTGAGAGCTGATTGGTCCCAACTTCAAAACATGTTAGAGGGTGTTGTTCTGGAGGAAGACCAAGATGCGGTCCTTTGGGGGCTAGATCAATCAAGGAAGTACTCTGTGAGGTCTTTGTACAAGGTAATGACATGTGGAGGTATTATGGATACGCAGATGATGAGTGTTTGGGATTGCAACTTGCCACTAAAGGTTAAAATTTTTATCTGGATGGCTGTTCATGATAGAATCCAATCTGCAGTACAACTGAAGAAGCGTAACTGGTCGGGTCCAGTGGAATGTTTCATCTGTGACTCGTTAGAAACTGGAGATCATATTCTGTTCCAGTGTCCCGTAGCGATATTTGTTTGGACCGTCCTGAAAGAAGCTTTCGGATGGGAGAAAATCCCTTCCAGTTGTGCGGAGTTCATGTTAGAGTTTGCAGAGGATTGCAGAGGGAAAGAAGCGTAAGGTTACTCTCTTTTTCTGTGCAGGCACGTTGTGGACAATCTGGAAGACGAGGAACGATGCGACAATCAACAAGAAGATCTTGCCCTCCCCGGTGGTGATCATTCACAAAGTTTTGGCAACAACGAAGCTGTGGCGGCCACTGCTGAACAAGAAATTACATCCGACGGCAGATGAAATGATGCACCTGCTGGCGATGACCCATGTCTAATGCGAAGATCTGTTTGCGCCAACTAGCTTTTAGTTTTTGCTTTCTTTGCCCACTTTGCGCCGTGCAGCTGTATGCTCTTTCTCCTTGTTTTGAGTTCTTATCTGAATGTCTAGTTGAGGTAGTTTCTTTCTGTCCTTTTGCCTGTGCGTGAATTGTAAACTGGTACCCCCAGTATCCTGGATCATGGGTATTCGTTAAGCTTTCTAATAAAGCCGGGTGAATGCCTTTGATCAAAAAAAAATCAAGTGTAGTGATCATCTCATTGCATCCTAGTGCATTTGGTGGCTTGGTGGCGGAGTAATTCTTTTTACTCTTGGTGATTGCCGTCACTTAGCCGGTTTAGAGGTGGAGAAGGTGTGGAGAAGTTTGGTGATTGTGCTTGCTCACACCGGTGGATTGTGAGGGGTTCGTGCCTACTACAAGCGGAGAGCTCAAAGGTAACTCTAGTGAATTGCTCGTGTCATTGAGTTACTTCCTCCGTGGTAGGTTCTTGTGGCGCCTTGTGTAGGACTCGGTGTGTGATACCGATTAGCCACCGGACCACCGGTTAAAGTCGACACAACGGGGACATAGCATGCTGGCAAGCATGTGAACCTCGGGGATAAATCTTGGTGTCCATATTGCTATCCTCACCTTCTAGTGAGTGAATTGTTGATTGTCCCGGTGATTGGCTTCATCTCAAGGCAAAGGTATAATCTCAAGCACATCTTGTTTACCTTTATGCAAGGTAGTTTAGTTCCCTACCTAGCTTGTCTTGTGTGGTTGTGTAGTTGTTTAGCTTGTGCTAGTTAGCTTGTGTGGCTTAGGGCTTAGTGATAACTAGAATTGTGAAGGTGGCTTGCTTAGATTAGTTGTTGCTCTAGCATTGCAATTATAGTCTCTTGTGGTTCTAATCACTTGTTCTAGTGGTTTGTAGAATTTTTATTTAGGTTATTCACCCCTCTAGCCAACTCAGACCTTTCAAGGGGTGGCGCTAGTGTGTGAGGATGACGACCATCCTCCATAACTTGCCGACCTTACATGTCATGCTTGGGCTGCACGACGTTGACCCTGACCTCTCGTGGCTTGGTCGTGGGGCTTTTGGCTAGGTTGGCTCCAAGGATGATGGGGCTGGTCATGCGACCCATTCCTAGGTAATGCATAGTCGTACGCCCTCCAGCTAAGCCTTGTGATAGCTCCTAATGGGCGTCAAGTCATGACCCATGCTTGGGGTTAGACCATACCTTTATCTGTAGAGTCGAGTAGCATCATCAGTTTCCATGGCGTTGTCTATCATGACCTAGCCATGCCGTGACCTCTTATCCCCGTCCAAAAGGTGATGCCTCAATCGAGGGTCCTGCGGTCTAAAGCGTGTGATTGTCATCCTCCTTTGACTTGGGGGCACGTTGGATGTGTGTGTCCTGTCCCATCGAGGCAGGCACATTGAATATGTTGCCCGCCCTTGATCCTATCTAGGCCTGGCCGCTCGTAGCCAGGGCCACAATCGTGACAAGCAAGTAGGGGTAGGAGAGTGGTCGACATGAGCCATAGGAGGAGATGGTTGAGGTAAGCCGTGGGAGCCTGGGCCTCTGGATGTGGCCGTTTTCGCCTGTTTTCATTGGAGCAACCCGTGTGGTGGGGCACCCCATTGCTTGCCCTCCGACAATGAGAAAATGCATACAAATGTTAGGGTCCTACACTCCAACATGTATGCATCACGGGTGACTACTGTAGATGAGCAAGTAGATATATGTTGCACAGTTTGTGGTGTAAAATGTGGAATCATAAATAAAAAAGTCAAAAGAGCCAAGTGAAAACGAAGTACAAATCTTTTGATTTTTCTTTGATGCCGATGTTGATAGTAGGCTGCCGTTGATCTGTTGTCGGGTCGCCTAATTTGTCCATTTCTCGGTACTTCATCTCTCGCTTTCGATAGATGATCGATGGCCCGCGGTCCAATTTGACGACTTCTGCAGTCAAGGAAATTAAATTTGCTAGTTTGAATTTACTTTGGCCACTCCCATTTTATCATGTACCCTGTATGGATCATGAAATTTTGGTGGCTTAAGGAACCCTTCACACAGCAACTGACGTTGACACTTCATCAAAACTTAGATTCTACTATGTGTTTGAGAGATCATTGACATGCTGTGTATTTGACGAATATATGGTTCAATTTGTATAGAATAGTTTTTTTTAGAACAAAGAAACTTTATATTACTTCATCTCAGCATGAGTCCTGGTGAATACATTGAGATAAAAAGTTTGGCATAACCACATACATTCAAAATTTGAAATCAAAGTAAACTTGGCTGTATAATTAATGTGCTGCCATGTTTGCTTCCATCCTTATATGAGCAAAAACATAATATGTGAATTGTTGACCAAGTTCCTGAATTTCATTTAGAACTGGAATAATAGCATACCCATTACTTGAATTCCATACCATCACTAATTCTTGGTAGTTCATTACAACAATCTCCTTTGATAGTCCGAGATCCTTTACCAGTAGCGCTGCCACATCACTATAATATAAGCACAAGCTTCAGCAGTAAGAGCATTAGATATCGACTCATGTTGTTTACATGTGGTTGCTACAAATTGACCTTGATAAGTTTTATATTTAAAAAGCTGCATATTCCTTTAGGAGGAGGGCACTCTTCACTTTCATCTTTGAAGTGTGTGCTGATGGGTTAGATATATACAAATTGATGTTTCTCCATGCTTTCTTATTTTTTTTGCCGTCCATAATGCCTACATGCAGTATCCTATCAATATTGGATTCAGGTGCTTTGGGCACTTGGCAAAGACTTTACCGAGTGTGGCACTTGGCAAAGAGCACTCGAAAAAAAAAAACCCCGGCAAAGGGGTTTTTGTCGAGTATCATTTGTCAGACACTCAGGTGGCAAAGAAAAATTACCGTGACGCGAAGATGTTAACGGACGCTTTGCTCAGTATCTCCCCAGCCGACATTTGGCAAAGATTTTCCGTTTTTTGAAATTCTTTGCTGAGTGCCTCCCTTCTGGCACTCGGCGAAGATTTATTTTTTTTCTTTTTTAATTTCTTTTGTCGAGTGTTACACTTGGCAAAGTGACCAAAAAATAGTTTTTTATTTATTTTTTACATTTCATTTTGATAAACAGAAAATATCACACCCACACACACACACATATCATATCCACCATGTCCCATCACATATATATCACCATCATATATATTACATCCATTACAATATATATCACATATAAAAGAGGTCATGTCCATCGAAATACTACAAGACCATCACAGTGAAACAAATCCACAAGCACATCACATGCATATCACAAGTACATCAGTGTGAGGCTGTATCCAGAAGAGTGAATAGGCAAACAAGATCACATCTCGCAACTACCACCCGCACCAGATCAAAACCAAAAAACAAATGGAGAGCGACATCACGACGCTGATGCTGCACATTGCAAAGTTTAGAAGGAGGCCTTTTGTAAGGGCCTGTTTGGAATAACTCCACTAAGCCAAAAAGTAAATCTAGATCAGGGATTCAACTAGGTCTACCGTGGATCAGCTCCACTAATGAAGCTGGTAAGGGATAGAGGTGTTTAGGACAGCTTCAAATCCATTTCTATTTCACTTACATACGGGCCCCATACGTAGCTCTTCTTCTTCCTCCGGATCAGAGCAGCGCAGGGAAATGCGGGCGTATCCGGACGGGGCCTAGTCATCGCGCGCCATCGGAGGGAGGTGCGCGCTCGCCGCCGTCGTGGAGTGAGGTGCACGCTCGCCGCCGTCGCGGATGTAGCGGCCGTCGCGGACGTAGCGCTCGTACCGCTCGGATGGAGGTCGCGCTCGTGGCCGTCGCGGCCGTTGTAGTCAGGAGGTGTCGTCGCGGCCTTTGCGCTCGTGGCCGTCGCGGCTTTCGCGCTGGTCGAAGTGAGCTACATGGCGAGGTAAGAGGCCACAGACGAGAGGGATGAGCGGCACGGCAGGGTGAGCGGCCGGGGGTGGGCTGCTCGGCGGCCAGGGCAAGCAGCACGGCTGAGGGCGGACCACCAGGGCTGCCAGGGAGAACAGCGTGGCCGGGAGCGGGCCGCCGGGGTGAACAGCCATGACGGGGTCGAGCCGAGGATCGCGATAGGGAGGAAGGAAACAGAAAGCGATGAATCATTTTTTTCCATTTATGGGTAGTATGGTGGGTAATTTTGAGCAACTTCACCAGATTTGGATCTGGTGGAGCATCCCCTAAGCAGCTCTACCAAATTGATGAATCTGGGGTTACATCCACTCTTTTGGTAGATCAGATCCACGGTGAATCTGGTGGAGGAAGAAGTGTTTAGTAAAGAAAAACAGATTCACATCTAAGGCTCTGTTCGCTGAGGCTGAAAACCGCTGAAAATAAACGCTGATGCTGATTTCTTGTGAGAGAAAAATACTGCAGAACCGCTAAAAAATAAGCGATTTTAAGGTTCAGCGAACAGAGCCTAAATTTAGTGGATCTAGAATTGGTGGAGCTGTCTTGGTTCTAAAATAGATATGTTAGGACGTCCATAACGGTTCAGCGCAAATCGCTGGCTGAGATGGCGTGGAGCGAAATAAAGAAAGGAGAAAAACTCGATAGCTGTGATGTAGGGCCAGGCAACAGAGACTCAGGCTCTGTTCGCTAAACGTTAAAACCGTTTATTTTTCAACGTCCTCTCATAAAAAATCAACATCAACATTTATTTTTAACGATTTTCTCCTTCAGCGAACAGAGGCTCACATTTTATGAAAAAGCGTGCTGAGACTAGCGAGGAGTTCCTGGCCAGCTATTGAGATTTCTGTTCTTCTCTCACCTTCACGGCTTGCCACGTACCAAATCTCCCACGTGTCAGCTCGGATCTGCCAAACACGCGCGCGCAATGTCCGATCCGAGCTGGCGGAACTGACATGTGCAACCCACTTCATTTCGGTCCAGTCTTGCTGAAGAAGGAAGCGGGAGAAAAGCCCAGGCATAAATTTTTGCCGCCTGGAAGACCCCTTTGAACAAGCCCAGAAGCAGCCAGCGCAGCCTCCTTCGTCCCCGCCCGTCGCTGCGAGTGGGTCCATGTCGTCGAATGGGGCGCACCAGAAGACGGCGGCGCCGGCGACAGAGGAGGAGGCGCCGGGGCACGGGCACTTCCCCATCGAACAGCTACAGGTCCGGCCCCTCCTCCGCTCTCCAATCTCCCCCCGCTCGCAGCTCGTGGCCCGATCCCTCCGAGAACCGCTCCAATTCGAATGCTTGATCGACGATTTGGTCCGTCTGGAGGGGGGTGCGGCGTGGTGGTTTGTCCCAATTTGGGCGAATATCTTAGCGGAGTTCTTGGGGGCCTCCCGGTCCCCATTTCTTCATTTATTTTCTCCTCACGAACTCCAGAAATGTTAAGCGAGGAAGGTTCTCCCTCTGGTTTTGGAGCTCATGCCGCCAATTACTATTTTGTTGGGCTCTTCTCAACCTGCCCTGCGAGACCCAGTTCGAGCTCTCTATATATTTTTTTTTCACTGACTCAGTCTATTTGTAGTGCATATATCATGAGCATTTCTGCTGGTTTAGTTGTGGGCCATAAAATCCATAGTGTGCCATTGAGAAATGGTCAGTTCTTTGAGATCTGAAGTGCTAAGGATGTTATTTTGCCTTGTAGAACTGAACGCGGAAATAAGGTACACGTGCTACATTATTGAATTGTTATGGTCAAATAGACTTATCATTGCAATGCACAAAGGCAAAAGATATCCATACGTTATTCAAAATATGCTTTCTATGATTTAGCATTAGCATTCAGTTACAGTATCTGAACTTAAGCACAAACTCACATCACACGCGCACAAACGCACACAACCTGTGCACAAGCTAGATCTCCACCTGTACCTAAAGACACACACACACACACGGCTGAGTGGTACTTGAAGATCATCAGACTCCAAGCTTGACGGGCATGACACCTTGACCATTGTGGAGCATTTGTGCTTTGAGGCTGCAAAGAAAACTACAGAAAAATCCCCTGAGCGAAAACCCGCGCCGAATGCGGGCGGTGGGCGCTCCACCGAGCAATCCTAACAATGGCTTGTTTGCATGAGGATGTAATATGTTATCTCAGTGGGAATTGGTGGATTTTTCTTGTTAGAGGAAAAAAATGGACATCTGTTGAGCTGAACCAATCACTTAAATTCCTGTAAAATTTGGTGTAGGCATCTGGAATAGCTGCACTTGATGTGAAAAAACTCAAAGATGCTGGTCTCTGCACTGTGGAATCTGTAGCATACTCTCCGAGGAAAGACCTTTTGCAAATTAAAGGGATTAGTGAAGCCAAAGTCGACAAGATAATTGAAGCAGGCAAGTAATTGTTGCTTCTGTTTTAGAGCACACTGCCACATTTCTATTTGTATGAAAACAAAATTTGTGCATAATTATAGTGTCCACAAACATCTGGCAGCTTCCATGTTGGTTCCACTAGGATTTACTAGTGCTAGTCAACTTCATGCGCAGAGGCTTGAGATCATCCAGCTTACAACTGGATCTAGAGAGCTTGATCAAATTTTGGATGGTAACATATTGGTGCCTATTGTTGATCTTTAACTTCATTAATGTCATAGTTGTGGTATATGAATAATATCAAAGCAGTGCTACTTATGTTTTCAGTCTTTAACAGGTGGGATAGAAACAGGATCTATCACAGAGTTCTATGGTGAATTTCGCTCCGGGAAGACTCAGTTGTGTCACACTCTCTGTGTCACATGTCAGGTAATGGACTGAAAGACTAATTCTAAGATATCAGATATGATATCACATTGCCACAAATAGTTCCGGCAGGATTTCTAGAATGACATACTTAAATAATATATTTCTTTGCATGTTGGAACTGTTTACATATTTCCCGCAGTTTGATGAATGGAAAATATCCTTCCAGTTCTTTTTTTGTGTGTGTGAGGCTTCCAGTTCTTATGTGATTGTTTTTAAGCTTACAAATGTGTTGGTGATTTATGCAGCTCCCATTAGACCAAGGTGGTGGTGAAGGAAAGGCTTTGTATATTGATGCTGAGGGTACATTTAGGCCGCAAAGACTTCTCCAGATAGCAGACAGGTGATATGGCAATACAATTTACTTGTTTTACTACTATTGTTCTTGAACTGTCAATTGTTTTGCATTCAGGTTTGGCTTGAATGGTGCTGATGTACTAGAGAATGTGGCTTATGCCAGAGCATATAACACTGATCATCAATCAAGACTTTTGCTAGAAGCAGCTTCCATGATGGTGGAGACCAGGTGAGCTCATCCATTTGTTGTAGTTAGCATCTATCTGAACTAGTGGGTTATATGATCTATCAGTTAGAAAAGGAGAAAATTGCTAAATACATAGTACCTGGAATTTAAGGAAGTGTGTAATTCCACTTTCCTCCAGTTTCACTTGGTGGTTGGAAGGTGCTGTAATAATAAAGACAAAGTAGAAACAGATGTTCAGTAAGTGGCTATCAATAATTAAAAACATTTCAATTATGATCCCCGTGGGCACAATCAAAGGATACTAAGCTGTGATCCACAAACTGCATTATCTTCAGGAGGAGTCTTGTCATCCATGATATCTTTCATGTGCATGCGTCATCCGTGCTTTGCTGAGAAATTTTAGTCGTGTACCAAATGCTCTTTTTCTTGCTAAAGCTTTTCAGTCTTGCATGATTAGGATATGACAGGCATATTAATTCCGCATTAGAGAAGACCTATGTGCTATTCAAACTGATCTTTACAGAACAGATTTGCTACATTTGCTTTAGAAGGAGGATCCAGTCAAGTAGCCCAATGCAAAAGCATTTTTGTATGATAATGCTGACGTAGCAAGTAATAAGGCATGTATAAGCTTTCTACCTCTTGTCATAAAGATACTTAGATCCTAAATTGCTAACGCCTTTGTTACTTCACAATCTGGAAATTGAACTCCATTTCTTTTTCCAAGCATATGCTCATAATCTTGGTGTATCATGTTTCCCATGCCAATGTTTTTGAAGTGGAGCTCTACTTCTGCAGGTTTGCTCTTATGGTTGTGGATAGTGCTACAGCCCTATACAGAACTGATTTCTCTGGTAGAGGGGAGCTATCAGCAAGGCAGATGCATCTGGCTAAGTTTCTTAGGAGCCTTCAGAAGTTAGCAGATGAGGTAATCAACTTGTCCTTTGACCACTCATGAATCATGAAATGTTATATTGCAATACATACATTTGGTCGTGCAAACACTATTTCTACCAAATTACCAGACACCTATTGGTTTCTGCTCCAAGCTGTTTGATTAATTAACCAAGTGTTGCAACAACATTTGCTCTCATGTCTATTTGGTACACATAGTTTTTTTTAATTTTTTTGTACTTTTTTTGGCCGGCTCTAGTTTGGAGTGGCAGTGGTAATCACAAATCAAGTAGTGGCTCAAGTGGATGGTGCTGCGATGTTTGCTGGCCCACAGATCAAGCCCATTGGAGGGAACATTATGGCTCATGCTTCCACAACTAGGTGAGATACACCAAGTAACATAACAACTCTATTTTGTTTTTGTTCAGTTCCTCGTTGTCTCAAGTGCACCACTTGTTATATCAGGCTCTTTCTTCGCAAGGGGAGAGGGGAGGAACGGATCTGCAAAGTAGTCAGCTCTCCCTGTCTGGCTGAAGCTGAAGCAAGGTTTCAGATATCACCTGAGGGTGTCACTGATGTTAAGGATTGAAAGCATCTCTGCATTTGCAGCCCATGGCATGACTTGCTCACTCGCATGAATCTCTGATCTGCTGGATTTGTGTTCGTCCCTTGTAAAATCAAAATGCCAGTACAGGCTTCCAGAATGGGGATGCAAATCCATTGGGCTGGCATTGTCATCCTGTTGTCTCAGGTACCATCCAAAGTTGTCATTGTTGTAAAGTGCATATCCTTAGTCTGGCCAAATGATATATGTACAGACAACCAGCCACAATTTAGCAACTCATCATGCTGCAGTGCTGCACCCATCCATGCTCTTTTTCAATGTAATTGCCTTGATGCCAATTAGTCGATTTTGTTTTGTTGTACTGCTCTGATCCAGAGATCACAAACAGTTGACTGCCAACATTTGGCTTGTTCGGTTCTTATGTAAATTATATTCCAGGATACATACAAGTATATGGTCATTTTAAGGTTACTGTTTAACTGTCTGCAATGAGAAAAAGTAATTATCTCCTTGCATAGAGCTGTTGGCACTGATCATCAGAGTCTCAATTCTATGGAGTAATTCTGTAATTCAACAGTTATCATCCACCATGCATTACCCTTGGTGCTGCATTTATCGGCAATCTTCAGCTACAATGCAGGCAGAATTGGCTGGTGGACGCTCTTCAAGTTGAGCTTTTGCCACATACCACTAAGCAAAGGACACTAAAAATGTGTTCCAATTTGCTACAAAACACTGTATCCATTATAATAATATCTCGCACCCCAACAGGTCGCTGACACATATTATCAGACAAGTATGCCCCTGCTCTTCTACGGCGCCGACGTGGAGCCATGGAGGCGGTGCTCGTGATAGCGTTTTGGTCCGTGCGGCTCAACTTCACCGGCATGTGGGGTCGGCATGTGCAGCTGATGTGCGTTGCGCGCAGCAGCACGTCCTGGGCGCGACGTGGAAGCACGCGGTGGGACTTCGCGTGCTACTGGCAGTGAAAAATGCTCGTGGCCTACTAAAAAGTTGAAACGAACCCTAGATCTATGACCTATCTTTTTTTTTCCCTACATGCTATTCCGTCTAGTTTCTACTACTTTTGAGCTCTGTCACGTGGGTCCTGCATATGAAAAAGTCAAAAATGTCCTTCCCTAGTACCCCATCCTATTGCTTATTTCCCTGTCCAGTGGGGCAGCACTGCCGTGTCCTCCGCCGCTCCCAAGCACTCGCTGCGCGTGCTCACCACTCGCTGCCGCCGCGTAGGCCGTCGATGCTGGTGCGTGAGACAGCTAAGGTGGAGGCGCGCGAGTTCGTCGCGCTCGACATCGCCTGGAACGTCGCCTTCGCCGCGGCCGCTACCTCTGCTCGGTCTCTTTCATCATGCATGTGTACGTTGACGTGGGCTGGAAGAAGCGAGCTAGCTGCTAGCAACTATGTGCACGTTCACGTGAGCCACGGCTGCATCCATCCAGGAGCTCCGTGCGGATCGGCCGAAGGCAGCTCCATTTAATTAGTTCACGTCCCAGGTGTCATGGGTCAGCGACATAAGAGCAACAACGGACTTTTGCTTCACATTCAGACATGAGTGTATTTTAGACTTTTTTCCATCGCCGTTTAACACCGTTAAAAGTAAAATTAGACGGAATGACGTATAAGACAAAAAAAATAAATGTCATGGCATCAAGATCCGTTCTAACTGTTTAGTGACACGTAGACCGCGATCAACTTTCATAATGGCACATAGGAAAAAAAAAAGGCTCATTGATCTTGGAAAAAAAAAGGTTCATTGATTATTCATTTGATATACTGACTATTCCATTTTCTCTCTAGTTTGGACTGGTGCTGGTAATGACTAAACAAGGGGGTTGTTCAAGTGGATGGCACTGCAGTGTAAAGTACGCAGTGTCCTGTGTGTCGTTTACCTTCTCACCGCCAGTGACCAGAGATTGTTTGTAGTACAACCACCCAGCATGATGTCCCGTTTAGATGCATTTTATTTTGCAAATTGGACTAAGGAATCTTTTTCAATAAGTATCCAATCATGATCTAAATAGACCTAAAAGATTTGTCTCGTTATTAACATGCAAACTGTGTAAACGTACAAAAATTTAATCTATATTTAATACTCTATGATGGAAATCTTAGAATTTTGTAGTGTAGCTAAACAAGGCCTGAGTTTCTTCCCCTACATGGAAATGCGCATCTTGGAATCTTAGCCTGCCATATAATATTGTTCCAGATACCATCCAAAGCCCAAAGGTGACAATTGTGTGTAAAATTCATATAGCTGTGATTCAATGATTGTCATCCTAGCGTAGGCTAATGATAATGTACAGCCAGTCAGCGATAATTTAGGAACTTAAAAAACCTCCACCCATCCTTGTTCGTCATCTTCAATGTATTAGACATCGTCGGTTACTCAATTCCATTCCATTCGACTCCATACAATCAGAAGCAACAGACAGCTGAAGCTATCAAAATTTTTCCAGCTAATAGCTTATGTAAATTATATTTCTGGCATGCGTACAAGTAGGCAAGGCTAAAGGATTCATATTCTGCTGTGGAGAAACATTTACATTTATAAGTGTTTTATCACTGTTTCAGAGATCCATAACGTTAATAGACTAAGTCCTGCAGATAGGTATATTACTTATAATGGTCTGGGGCAGATTCGCATCAATGGTTGTACTTTAAGCTCTGACAAAACTGTTAACTAATCTCAGCATACTTGTTCTGAGAAATTCTTCTAAACATCGCATCAGCACCATAAAGGCAAGCATACATCATAGTCAAAACTGATAGGACAAGCCTTGGATTTAACTCCAGTATTATAAGCCACTCAAACAACAACATAAGCAGCAAAGATCATAGATACAATTGGATGAGCTCATCACTAACGACAGAAGGCGTCAGAACACCAAGATCGGTCAGGAGAAGTGTGAGATATTGGGGAGGTGTGTAGTCTCTTGCAGATGTTTCCACTTCCACACCAGTGGGTACAGGGACTCCAAAATCTATTGGCCGGTGGGCTGGCGTCATGTCCTTTTGATCCAAGGGATACAGCCGAGCAAACTGCAAAAGTAAAAAAGACATAGACAACATTACCAGAATAAATTGCATGCAGCAACATCATGTTAGAATGACAACTTGACAATCAAAATATACAGCGTTACTGTGTTAGTAAGTTAAAAGGTTTTAACTTGCAACATCAACACAAAATGTATTAAGCTATTAACTAAAACTAATGTTAAAGGTTATAAACTTTTTCTCATATCATGTATTCAGGAAGAAACTTTGTATATCACTAATAAATGCATTGCATTCCAAAAGTAATGATGGATGTTAATGTATTATTTAACTACACGAGTGAAGTAATGATGCAAAGCAATAACATGAGTGAAGTAATGTTAATATATTATTGAAGTACATTATCGCAGCATTCATTACCTTGTAACTTTCAGCTGCCACATAAACAGGTTTGTTCATACTATGAGCCACAAGAGCTATCTGATAAGTGCCCATCATGTTGATTATTCCTCCACTCTCAACAACCCCATCAGCACCAACAAATACCATGTCAACTTCATCCATGGAATAAGCAACAGCTGAATCAATTAGAACCTTAACAGGCATGCCTAATGCTGCAAGTTCGTTTGACATTCTTAAACCAGTTCTGTCTGGCCTGCCCTCTGCACTTCAAAAAAATGATAAAACAGGCATTACAACTACTGCTTCCTATTACTCCCAGAAGCAAAAACAGCATTAAGCCAGAACGTAAAAATGAAATCACGATTCAAAACTGATTATAGAAGACACAGGCCTTCCTTAACAGTTGCATTATAAAGGAACAGTTGCATTACAAAGGACTCTTCATCATATCCTAACGTATTAATTCAGGGTGGATAAAATTCAATCTCATATTCAAGTAGCATGGAACTTCTAAGTCCTAAGAAGTATGGCAGTAACACACAGGCATCTGTCTACATGTGTAACAGCTATAACCATGTGGGTAGCAACTACAAAAACATGGGATACTAAAATTTGACGTAAAACTTCAGACTTTCAGAGTGATATGCATCATGATGAACTACACATCAGCTAATGATAATACTATACCTAAAAATACAAAAGAAACTTAGTTTCAACCATCTTGATGCACTTTCATGGAATCATGGTTTCAAAGGTGACAAGGTGACCCAAGGCGAGTTGTGCACACCTCGACGCCTAGGTGATAAGGCATAACTAGGCCCCAATGAGAGTTGGGTCTGCCCAGATGCCAAGGCAACGACATTGAAATATAGCAATAGATGCAATGTGCGTGTATGCCATTGTCATCTATCTGTGTAGAAACAGTTTATCACATTTTGCAACTAAACCACTATACCTGTGCATAGTACCCGGAAGAGCTTGCGATTGGATGCAGCAAGCTTTAGAACTTCTAATACTACCCTGGAATACCCATGGACAAGTATAGTACACCCATCATAAATGAAATCCTGGCTAAGCATTGCAATTGTCTTGCGAGCCTGAAAAATCATCACACCTGAAGCATTAGTACAAAAAGGCATGAATTCCTGTAAGGAAACTAAATAAGAATTGGGAGGTTTTGAATATGTGGATAACCTTTAAAGATATCTCTCCAAATTTTTCTCCTCGCTCAATTAGGCGTGATTTTGCTGCATCAAACTTCTCATGCTCCAGATGTGAGGTCCTCGTCACAAACCGCATGAACAAATCACAAGCAGCAGAAAGAGAAATGGATGTAGCGTCCCAGGACTGAAATACATAGGCAGTCGTGTCAAATTCCGATATTTAGGAAGTGCTTAGAACCAGGAGCAGTACAATGAATGCACAAGGATATATAAAAAAATCCAAGAATTATGATACAATAAGTTGGTAGAAGATATTAAGACAATGCCAAAAAGAAGAGTACGGTTCAGGAATGGATGTGCACACAACTCAAGCTTGTCATGCTGGGGTAAGTACCCAGCGAGTATAAGGGCATAATATGTTGGCTTTGTGCATTACTGCATTAAAGTGATTATAACTATCAAATGTTTGGCTTTCCTTTCCAGACTGTCATTGAATCAACTATACAAAATATAAATCATTCAGAGCATGGTAACAAAGGTGAGACATGCCACTACAAAACAAGGGCAGAATGGGTGATTATGGTTTGAGCAACTTTAACGCAAATGGAATTCGATTTACTATCCTGCTTGATATGACCACAAACAGCGTTCAATAACGGATAAGCCATCAGCACAGAGAAACAGCTCAGGGAATCATGCCAATAGCCAAATAACATACACAGGCACAGCAAGCGGGTACGACGGGGCAAGCCGAGCATGGGAATGGAATCGGCAGGGCTATCAACCTTGAGCTTATCAGACGCCTTCTTGAGCTCGATCTCGAGCTCCATCATGGTGGTGGCCCTGCTGGAGCGGATGACGGCGGCGAGCGCCATGATGGCGGCCACCGCCTCCGCGGCCTCGGGCTTGCGGCGCCAGAAGTTGAACTCCTCGATCACGCCGCCGGCCCCGGGGGACGGGGCCGGGGCGGCCGCGTCGGCATCAGCGCCGGGGAAGGTGGCCGCGGCTGCTGCGGCGTGGGCGAGCCAGTCGCTGGAGACGACGGCGTGGTGCTCCGCGCGCGTCTGGTAGTAGGCGGAGATAGGCGGTGGGACGGGGCTAGGGTTTTGGGCGGCGTCGGGCTCCATGGGAGGGAGGGGAGCAGCAGGGATGAAAGTGAAACGAGGCAGGGGGCGAAATGGAAAGTGAGAGCTGTGGGCTGTGGCTTCGTGAGAGATCATCTCAGCCGTCCGTTTACTCAAGCGAGACGCGTCGATCGTCCTCCTTTGTATCGATTTATATGATTATATGATGCGCGTGCCCAAAACAACAGCGAAGGGCATTTGGTCTAGTGGTATGATTCTCGCTTAGGGTGCGAGAGGTCCCGAGTTCAATTCTCGGAATGCCCCTTTGTCTTTTATTTTTTGTATGTATATCTATTTTCAGTTGCACATATTTTTTTGTTGTTGTTTTGCTCCATCTATCATATTTCTTCTCGGATCTTTGCGCTAATTCTTCTCCCTAAGATAGTAAGATAATATGTTGTAGCATGTCCAACGCATCTTAACAATATGTTTGTCCTAGGGAATTGGGCTATCATCGTCTCAAAAAAAAAAAAACATCTGCTCTCATGGAGCTCACATATAAAAGTCTTTATATTTATATTTATATTTATTGAATTAAAATTTGAAACTTTAATCATGATTTAAACATACTCTCATCATATATAATTTAAATGTTGTTTTGAATAAGGTTTTGGTCAAATATTGGAAATATAAATCATAAATAATTTTTAAATTGTTGACTTTAAAATATGAAAATTATATAAATAGATTCATCTTCAAACATACTTTCATAAAGTATACATATATCACTTTTTAATAAATACTTTTATAGAAAAAATGAAATTAAAGTTATGCTCTGAAGACTGTTTTATTGTACAACTAAATTTTATATGGAGGTAGTAGCCACATTTTCTTTTGAAAATCGTATTATCGCTGTGTCTGCCTGCCATGTGGACCCCACCAACTCGCGCAACATTGCCCTCCCCCACACACCCATCTGAGGTTCCCTTCGTCCCATCCTCTTCCTCTCTCTCGTCTCTCCCCTCCCCGACCCCGAACCCCAACCCGGCGACCTCCTTCCCAAACCCTAGCCCACTACCACCACCGCGGCCTTCCTCCCCTGGGCGGCTCCTCCCCAGATCCAGCACGGGAGGCTAAGAAGGAGGCGGGCAGGCGGTGGATGGACGGGCCGAAGCGGTCGCAGCATCGGGTGCGCTTACGCGTCACGGCGCGCAAGCGTGGCGCCGATGGCGACGGCGCAGGGGCCGCGGCCGGGCCCGGGGGCCGAAAGCGCCGGATGGAGGTCCCCCTCCTCAACTCCGCCGCCAAGCTGCAGCGCCGCGAGATCGGGGGCCGCCAGCTCGCCGCGCGCGGCGGCGGCCCCGCCGCCGCCGTGCCCGAGCGCTTCCGTAATATGCAGCTCCAGGTACGTAGCGGTGCCGCGGGCGTCCGTGCGCTCGCTGTTCCTCCGGGTTGGCGGTGTTGGTGTGACCGGTGAGGGCGGTGGTCAAGCTAGGATTGTGCGCCGGTGTCGGTGGCGCGTGGGGTCAAATTGGTGGGAATGACGGGTGGTTGTCGCTGGGAAATGTTCTTTCTTACGTGCCCCGTTTGTGCTAGGCAGGAAATTAGTTTCTGGAGAGGCAAAACATCTCATCTTGGAGATTCCCCATTGTTTCAAAGGGCCTGTCTTTTGGGCAAATGGGTTGACTTTCAGTTTCAGCCCCCTTTCTTGTGTGTGCAGGCTTTGTTTGTCGGTTGTGGCATGTTTTTCTTTGGTGTGTGCAGCATTGCTCTAAGCTGTTGGAATCAAATAGCGGTCGATGTTGTTTAGAATTGGGGATTTCAGATTGGCCTTTAGGATGTTTGGTTATGATGTCTGTAATTTAAACTAATACATGTAAAATGATAAATGTGAAATTACATGCATTGAACATTTCTGGTTTGTACATATTACCCTTTTTTGTTGCATGCCTATGCTTTACTGGCTGTGTTTTTTTTTACGATGTTTGATTATCTGTAAACGCCGTTCCTGAATTCTTATGGATTTGGCTCAATTTGTTCTTCCGATTGTAATTACTCAAATCGAATAGGATTGGATCTTGGGGTCTGATAATTTTGCCATGCTCCCTTAACTTGAATCTGAGGTTTGTATAGTAGTTTGAGTGGACCTTTGAAACTACTCTGTAAATACTATGGTTGTAAATTTGTTGTATAAATTGGTTGATCAAGCATTTTCCTCCGCTCCCTGTATATATCCTTCCTATTCCTTGGCACTGTTTTAAATTTTGTATTATTTTCATGTGATCCTTGTCACACAAATCCAAGTAAAAAAGAGTAGCATTTCTGATTTCAGATGGTTGAGCTACCTCAGTGCTGACTCCTTATGTATATTTATATCATTATTCAATGGTGGGCTTGTTAGATGATTTCAAATGACTGTATTTGAACTGGATTTTTGGATGAAAAATGTAGGTGGGTTGCAGCATCTAGGAACAATGACACTTTTACCAGTGCATAGGATTATTGAATCCAACATGTGTTCTGGGTTAATTAAAAAGTTGGATTAGTTGTTCCTTTGCCATGAACTATCTCATTACATTTAGCATTGACATCAGGATCCGTTTGTGCAGGAGGAATTCGATACATATGATGACAATGCTCACCTATTTGTGAAGCTGCAGTTTCTTAAAAGAAGATCCAAAATTATTGAGATCGTTGCAGCAAAGGATATCATATTTGCCCTTGCTAATTCTGGGCTTTGTGCTGCTTTTAACCGAGGTAGGTGTTCTGAAAATGAGATTTGTATGCTACGCAATCTGATAAAAATGCTGTATTCTGACCTGTCTTTGTACTGTGTCTGCAGTAACGAACAAGCGCATAGCCTTCTTGAATTTGAGCCCAGATGAAGTGATACGGAGCTTGTTTTACAACAAGAACAATGATTCCCTTATTACTGTTTCAGTTTATGCGTCTGACAATTTCAGCACATTGAAGTGCAGAACAACCCCGATTGAGTAAGAAAGCATGCTCCACAAATTTCTCTTATATTTCTCTTGCTTTTTTCAAAAACCACCCTATGAATGAGTACCTTTTAGTGTAATTATTTTTTTTTAATGATGCAGGCTTACAATAATTCTTGGCATCGACTAATATATAATTTTGTATTTATTTTTCTTTCAGGTATATTAGAAGGAATCAGTTAGATGCTGGGTTTCCCCTCTTTGAATCAGAATCTCTGAAATGGCCTGGATTTGTGGAGTTTGATGATGTGAATGGAAAAGTACTCACATATTCAGCACAGGACGGGTATGCATTCTAATGGTTCATTGCACTAAATGGTGTTTTTTCACAATAATATTGTTGTGATGGTCATCCTTTTTTATCTGCAGTATATATAAGGTCTTTGACTTGAAGAACTACTCCTTCCTATATTCAATACCAGATGAAAATGTGCAGGAGATAAAGATCAGGTTTCTGTTATTTTCCTCAGTTATATCTGTCTTCCTGTAATTTAGAAAGAGGGAAGGGGAGTGTGTTCATATGTTGACTTGTTTTTTTTTAAAAAAAAATCAGTCCAGGAATCATGCTCTTGATATACGACAGAACACCAAGTTATGTTCCCTTGAAGATACTATCAATTGAAGATGGAAAGCCACTGAAATGTTTTAAGCACTTGTTGCACCGCAACAAGAAAATTGATTTCATTGAGCAGTTCAATGAGAAGCTCCTTGTCAAGCAAGATGATGAAAACTTCCAGATAATCGATGTATGGTGTAGTTTATGGACATTTTCATTTTTCTTACTCTGTAGTCTTTACTGTTTTAAGGCCTAATGATTTTATGGTCTTTGTTTTGAAGGTGCGGAGTTCTGAGATAATTGAAGTCAGTGTCTCCAAGTTTATGACCCCTTCAGCATTCATTTTTCTGTACGAGAACAATCTCTTTTTGACATTTCGAAACAGAACAGTCGCTGTATGGGACTTCCGGGGAGAGCTTGTGACTTCATTTGAAGACCATTTACTTTGGCATAATGATTGTAGTACCAACAATATTTACATCACTAGCGACCAGGATCTTATTATTTCATACTGCAAATCCGAGGCAGTGGCTGAGGATGGTACAGGTGCAGTACTCAAACCCTAACCATTTCCTCCATGTTTAGTTTGCACAGTTTATTTAAATGCGACTGCTCCCATCTCGCAATTGGATTTTTCTTTTTTTTTTTTCTTTTTTTACTTGTCTCATGAACTAGCCTCTGATGTCAACATGCTGGATGTTTGCAACATTGAATATAGGCTGATAGATGTCAGGCACCATTGTAAGATCATGAATGACCAATAAAAAAATTGTGAACTGGCATTATAGAAGTCTTCCTTTGATTTTACTAGCAGCAGGAAATAATCTTGTGGTGTCATACTGTCATGTGCAGTTATTCCAGTTGGATCCATCAACATGAGCGAGATTATGACAGGCAAGTGTATCGCCAAGATTACTGCCAATGATCCTTCCCTAAGTGTGCCTCCACGTAGAAATGGTCGCAGTAAGCGGTCCTCGGTCTGGAGCACTGTTCCAGAAGCTCTGGAGGATGTCACGGCACTGTTTTATGATGAGGACAGGAACGAGATCTACACTGGCAACAGTCATGGACTGGTGCATGTATGGTCTAACTAGATAGTAGCATGTATATGCATTTCGCCCTTTTGATTTGGCTTGGTTAGCTTGACTGCATTCTGTATAATCCCTGGCTCGGGGCTCACCTAGCTTTTGTATTTATCAAATTGTTCTTGTACGTATCTTTTGTTCATCGATCTTGTTCGAGTAACATAGAAGTTACCCTCCAAATCTAACTTTGCTGGATGCCAGCTATGTTCGTGGCAGCAAGAGAGTGAAGACCTGGAGTTCTGACCTTTGTGTTATTGTCGTTTTCAAGTTTAACAATATTGGTTGGCGGAATGATTATGTTGAGGGTATTGTTATCAGAACTTGCAACCTAAATTAGTTGTGGTTCTTTTTGTCTGTAAGCTGCTGAATAGCCGTTTTTGAAGCCTTGGACGTCCCACCATTAAGTATGGATTAACCTGTACCTGATTGACCTCAGTATTCTGAAATGTATGGAAGAAATCAACAATATTTTAGCCCCCAGGAATTTGGGAGACCATCTAGTGTAAAAATGAACGTCGGAAGCTAACCCTGTTTTGTTCTGTCTGAGAGCGTCGGACGGACAAAAGCGTCGGACTATTTCTCCTCAGTCCGACGGTGCAGCGCAGCAGCAGAGTGACTCGTGGTGAGCTAAGAAGGCGTCAGACGCGTTCGGTTTGTTCGATGGTGAGTGTCGGACAGCGTCCGAGCATTTCTGGACCTCTCTGGTTAGATTTGCAAACGTCGAACGCTTTGGTCGTTTAGTCCGACGCTTTACCTGGGGAGAGTCCGACGGTTGTTTGCTGTGAGAGTCGGACATGAGGTGTTAGTCCGACGGTAGGCGTCGGACACTGTCCGACGGTGTCTCTTACTTGAAATGTCCTTATTTGGTTTTGATAATTGAGTGATAACTTAGGTAGAATAATATGTGTTTAAGTGTTGATTACACAGGTGATTAGTCCACAGGTATATGTGTGTGAGCATCTATGCTATGGAGGTAGAAATGGCTAGGGACGATTGCTTAACTCACACATGTGATGATGGAGGAGCTTAATGCACATGAGATATGACATGGAGTTATGTGGCTAGATGGAGAAGATCGAGACAAGGCTTGGCTTGATGGACTCGTTGCAAGGGCAAAGGGCAAGTGGAGGCTTTGAAGTCGTTGGTACCGAGTGTCGGGAGACTTAAGCAAGACTTGGCGTCGAAGGCCGCAGCAAGGGTGAAGAGCAAGTGAAGTCGAGGGTCAATGGACCAAAAGCCACATGATGATATGAAGTGGATCATATCATTCATGAGTTGTTGGTGCATGTGTTGCACCGGCATCGATGGTGTCGGAGACGGAGATGAAGACGGTGATTGGAATGGAAAGTGCAAGGCAAAGGTATAACTTAGGGTGTTTCCATTTCTCCGGTCTAAGGTTAAGTAGAGAAGTGTTTGGCCGGATTTAGGATAGATGGCCGTACTATCAAGAGGGGCAAACTTATTTGCATATCGGTCATCTAGTGCCACTCGGAGTGATCTAACTTTGCATGACTAGGATCGAGTGGCGTGGCAAGAAAGAGTGGAAATCCTTTGAGAAAATGATTGTAAAAAGCTAACACACTTGCACATGAGGTTGTACACTTGTGGTGTTAGCACATTTGCCAAAGGAGTTGAAGGATGAGAGGGTTTGGGTTCTCTCTTCCTCTTGCCGAGCTTGCTCGGCAGGATTCAGAACTTTTCGGTGGTGTTTCAGTGGAGAAACACTCACCGGACGTTGAGGCGCGCGTCCGGTGAAGGTGGCCAGGGAAAGCGTGTTTCGTCCGGTGGTTGTGACATGGCAGTGCATGAGAGAGCAGAGGCGCACCGAACACTGTGGCCTGTCTGGTGGGTGCGCACCGGACGCGTCCGGTGGCACTTGGGTGCTCACGGGTGCTCTCTGGTCACGCACCGGACACTGAGCTCCGCGCGTCCGGTGTGGACAGAGAAGGCACGAGCTGAGTTAGCCGTTGGCGCGTAACAGTTACTTTCAAACGGCTACCTGACGTGGCGTTCTGTGGTGCACCGGACGCAGGGCACCTGACGCATCCGGTGCTCCTGTCTGCGCGTCCGGTGTGGACGTTTTCAGTGGTAACGGCTCTATTTGGCTTGTGGGCTATAAATAGAGCTGAGGGCCGGCCAAGGCAGTTGGCCTAGCACCTTGGGAATGTGTTTCCTTGCTAGTGCTTGGCTTGGTGCCCTCCTACTCACTTGTGTTAATTGACATCGCATTCGAGAGTGAGAGATCGATCGCTAGTGCATTGCATCGTGAGGATTGCTTTGAGTGGCATTAGGTGATCAAGTTGCAAGCCGGTGATGCTTGTTACTCTTGGAGCTCATCACCTCCTAAACGGCTTGGTGGCGAGAGGCTCCGTGGAAGGAAGCAAGGAGATGGTGCTTAGCTCCGGAGCAAGCTTGTGAGGGGTTGGAGCTCACCCCGCGGGAGATCGCGAAGAACATCGCTAGTAGAGCGAGACGTGAAGAGCGACAAGTGGTCCGGCCGAGTCAAGTGCTAGAGCTTGTGTTAAGCACTCCACGTGGGAGTGTGACTTGCGGGTCCCCACTAGCAAGAGGACCGGCGGCAACTTTGGAGCTTGTCTCAACGGAGGACGTAGCTTGTGGCGACAAGTGAACCTCTGGGAAATAAATCACCGTGTCAACATCTTCCCATCCTTCGCGGTGGTTTGCTCCCTTCTACATAAGTCATTTACTTTGTGCATTACTTTACTTGTGTAGTTGTAGTTGCTCTTATGAGACCGGTTAGCTTATGTAGCTTGCCACTCACCTTCTTAGCTTGTGTAACTTAGAAGTAGTGTTCTTGATTAGCTTGTGTAGCTAATCAAGTTGCGCTCCTTAATTAGGATTATGTATCCTTGTCATTGAGCACGTAGTGAGGTTAGGTGCTTAGTGCACTTTTGCTTGCTAGTTGGTAGGAGCTTCTCGGTACTTAAAGTACTAGTGCTTAGATTTATGTGACCTTACGTTAGAACGGTTTAGGGAAGTTCAAGCTAGTCCTGCACCTTTGTTTCTTACTAGGATCTTTGACAAGGTGCTTAGAGTTATAGTTAGAGGGGTGAATTATTGCTAGAACCGAATAAGTTTTATTCCCCTGCGATTAGTTGTTAAAAAGGACTATTCACCCCTCTCTAGTCCGCCATCTCGACCCTACACGTGGTATCGGAGCTTGATCTCTCTTTTGGTGGTCTTAACCGACCTGAGAGGATGGCGACTTATGGGCTAGATGTTGAGTGTTCACACTTTTTTGATGGCACACACTTTGCATGTTGGAGAAATTGGATGACTAGCAATATTAAGTTTATTTCTCCTCAAATGTGGTGGATGGTAGATGTTGGCTTTTCTCATACGGTTGACCGAAAGAACACAACCAAAGCGCAAGAGAAATGCTTACATCTAGATCGCCAAGCAATTAACATATTTTATAGATCTTTGGATGATAGCATTTTTGAAGAGATCATGGACTTTGAGACTTCTCATGAGATTTGGGCATTTCTCAATGCAAAGTATGGCAAGCTCTCCGATGATGATGATCGAGTCAAAGAGCAAAAGCTTGGTGATCAAGAGCACCTTCACGACTCCGTGATTGTGAAGAGTTGCTCCTCCTCTTCGTCAAGTGATGATGATGATGCTGCCACAAGAGCACTTGACAAGGGAGTAGATGAAGCCACAAGTGATGCACATAATGAGTCTACCTCAAGCTCACTTGATGATGGCTACGAGAGTGATGCTTCTACAAGCTCTTCATCTACATCACATTGCCACACGTCACTCGGTGGCGCAAAGGTATCAATTGGTAATGTGATTGTTGATTGTGATGATCCAAATTTTTAGCTTGTGTGCAAACTCTCAAATGCTTTAAGAAATGAGATGAATAAAACAAAGAATTTGACTAATGAAAACTCATTTCTAAAGAACACATGTGAACAACAAAAGCATCTACTTTATGTCATGAATTGTTCACATGAGGAGCTAAAATTGTCCCATGAGGAGCTTAGTGTTGCTCATGAGAATTTGGTAAAAGACTATGATTTTCTCACTAAGGAGCTTTCTAATAAAAAATCTAAAACTAGTGAGAGCTCATCACTTGGGTCAAATGATCAATCACATATTGCTACTAACCCTTGTGATGTAGGCATGAAGAATGTATCCACCTCATGTGATGATTTACTCTCTATGCGTTATTCTTCACTTTTGGATACTTGTTCTACTTCTATATCTTGTGAGACTAACCTTTTGAAAGAGAACAATGAGCTCAAAAGTCAAGTGAAGAATTTGAGCAACACGATAGAGAGGTGGAACAACTCAAGTGCCGCCCTCAACCATATGTTGAAGAACACAAAAATGGTGGGCGACATGAGTGGTCTTGGCTTCAAGGCAAGCAAAGTAAACATACAAAGAAGCCAAGATACAAGTGGCATACACTTCAACAAGAGTAAGATCAAAGGCAAGAGATAGGGCAAGAGAACATATGAGAGAGAGATGAAGAAACTAGAGCAAGAACGGCTTGCTCATTTCATGTGCTTTGCATGCTATGAGATGGGCCACTTAGCTTCATCATGCCCCAACCGAGAGAAGCTCAAGTTGAAGAAGGAAGAAGAGAGGCTCACATACTCACAAAGCCTATACACAAATCATGCCCCTTCCTAAGCATAGTATTTACATTAATTAACATATTTTATTGCAAAACATAATTAGGCATTGCCTTAGGAAGGATGACAATGGTATCTCATCGGTTTCTATTGCAAAACATCCCGCTATCTATACTAAGGCAATGCCTAATTATGTTGCTCATAACATGAGAGGACCCAAACTTATTTGGGTACCATCAAAAAGTGGATGATTGTGTGTAGGTACCATGGCATTGGAGGTTTGATTCAATTATTATTTATATTGATCATCATATATTGAGTCAAGTCATGAAGCCTAGTGTATATCCAAACCAATGCCAAGTCAAAAGAAGTGAAGTCCAAAGTGCAAAATTCATACAAGTGTAAAGTTCAAGTTGTGTTGATCTTTCGGTTAATTATTTGATGACTTGCAAACTAGTGAGTTGAATCTTGCAAATGGGTGATCATGGACTATCAAGGTATATCATTTGTTGATCAAATTCAATTGGATGCATATGAGCTGATTGAATTGGATAAATATGCATATGTTGCTTGCTATGAGATGTTTGAATGGATTAATTGCTTAGTGATCAAATTTGAGTATTGATTGGATATGATCATAAGATGACTTTTAGGAAGTGGATTGAATGAACTTATGTCTTGTGAGATTATTCAAGCTTGTTTATCTCAAGTTTGATTCAATTTGATGAAGTTCAGCTCAAGTATTCAAATCTGTCCAAAATCTAAAATCTGAGCTAACTGAGAAGAAAGCCATGGTTGAGTAATCAAATCTTTTTGGATTGGCTTGAAATTTGGTATGCATGCTCTATACTTATGATATAAGTTTCTGTGAAAGTTTAATGGAAATTGGATAAGGATTACTTTGGTTTTGGAGTAGCTCTTTTCAACACAAGTGCAGTAGTTTTCAGTATGTAGCAGAGTGGAGAAAAGTGATGGCTGGCAGTTCATACTTGATCAAATGAAGCTCAAATTTTTGTGGATGCTAGTAGACTCATAGATGCTTATCTCCACAAAATTTCATGATAATTGGACAAGTACAATGGCAGTTATGATCTATTCTTTGAAGTGTACAGAATCTGTCCGTAGGAGAAAATTATTGCAAATATTTGGTATCTCTTGCATTGAAAGGCTCTCAAGTTGGAAACATAATTACAAGTTGTTGAGAGTCATTGGTTTGGTTTTGGATAATGAAGATTGGTACTCGAGTGAAGATCAAGACCAAGTAATGAAGAAGAAAGAAAAGGACTTAAAGAAGGAATTCAAGTTGATCATCATGTTAAGTCCTTAGATCAATCAAGGAAAGGCAATTCAAGTGGGTATTGAAGATGTTTCTTTGGAGATAGGTCACTTCTCCCGATCGTCGGGGCGTGCCGCCTTATATAGGTAAACCAAGTGTGTGATGCTTGGATGGCTAACATGGAAGTGGTGATCCGGAGAATCATTGGATATGCTTAGTTGAAGAAATCAAAAGATTGATGTAGAGAGCAAGCAACAAACCAAATAAGAAGTCGAATATCCACAAGTGGTATCATGGTTATTCTAATGGTATTCTCATGCAAACTTGATCAATAAAAGAAGCAAGTCAACCACAATTTGAAATTAGCACTTGATCATATGGGTGAAGAATGGAATTCATGATGATGATTCGTCTTCACCAAGCTCTTCAAATGGACTTCACCGTTGCTATTATTGGAGATTGATTGAAAATGACTATCCTCTACTTCGAGATAAAAAAGGTATCATTGTATGGCATATTCATTCATATTTTGCTAAGGACATGTTTAGAGCATATAGTCATACATAGATGAGCATTCATGAAAAATAAAATGATTTTAAGTTCATATGATGCCACTATTGCTTCCATGTCTTGTTTGATCTAGTGGCTAAATATGACTTGTTCATGAGCATGTGAACCTAGTGTTTGATCTAGTTAAATGAGCAAAAAGAATCTAATTGATAACCCCTAGTGGCGTGAAGAAGCTTGTCTTTGGTTTAAACTGAGTTAGATTACATGTGCAAGTTTGTTAGATTGAACTAATCAAGAAAGAAGCTCATGACAACAAGCTAAGTTCAAGAAGCACATGACAACAATGGAAATGGATATCAAGTTTATCTTTCAAGTGATATCTAGAGTCACTAGTAGCATGCACATGTTTATTCCAACAAGTGGTACTATGTTCGTCATGACGGCATCCATGCAAATGTTATAAGTCCAACCCAATTGGTACTCACAAGTGATGTCTAGATCAAGCACACAAGTGGTATCCAAGAAGAATTGCAAGTGATCCTAAACTTTAAGTGATCATCAAGATGAAGACTTCCAACAAGGTGTCCATCAAAATATGCAGGTGTCTACCCTCAACATCCCTACCACAAACCTTTGTCACAATAAAGAGCCTACCTTTTATGGAAATTGATGACAAAGGGGGAGAAGTTGGACAAAGATATGAAATCAAGAGTGTGGGGGAGAGATTGGACACGATAAATATGAGGAGAGATGACATATCAAGATGGATGGAAGTACGCGATGAACCATCATAGAGGCCGACGATGGGAGAGCAATAGGATGATCCACAAGATTGAAGATTATAAGGGGATCAAAATTCTTGGACAAGAGAAGCACACAAGTAGGGGGAGCAAGCTCATGGACATGATTGGTTGCATTTGATTTGTGCCTATTCATATGCTTGCTTACATTTGCACTTAGTTTCCAAAATGTGGTATCCTTACTTGTGTGGTTGTTGACGGTGGATATACCATGAAAATCCACATTCAAACACCGTCAACATGCCTCAGATTCAAGGGAGAATAAACATATCATGAACATATTTTATCAATAACTAGTTCCACTTGTAATCTTAGCTTGTGAATACAGGGAAGATCAAAACAGAACAAATTGGAGCACTTGGAGCCCAATATGATGGGTCGGCCAAACCATGTATTTGGGAACCAAGTCATCAAACTTCGACAAATGACTCAAGACATCACTTAGAAGAGAGGAGAGCTCAGAGTGGGCCCATGTGTGGGTCGGCTGACCCCACCATGGGGCCCACCTGGCCCTGGTGACGTGGCAGGATCCGTGTGACATCCTACCCAGCTCAATTCCACCATCAGATCAACATGTGATTCCATTCAATGGTGGAGAATCAAAGCACACGGATCAAGGCGTGAAACAATACAATAAAGACAGAACCAACACAAGGCAACACTCTATGACTGGTGGGGACCACACCTAGCCGGGCCCACCTGTCATAGGGCGTCGGCCGACCCCCCTGGTACCTGGCTAGGTCGGTTGGCCCCCACCGCCTTCCTGCATGTCTTTCACGTGATGAAATCACCTCTGCCGTCTATCCTAAGGCGGTATTGAGGCGGTTCATCCAAGGGAGGAGAGGCAAAGAGCACGCGGATCGCTGACGTGGCGCCCCTCAACTCTCCCGTATAAATAGAGGCTGCCATCACCCTCTTCAACACACCCAAGATACACAAGATCCACAAGAGACAAGAGAAGCTTCACTCTTTGTGTGGGAGTTAGAGTCGAGTCGAGCTACGCTCGGAGTCTCCGGATTCGTCTGCTGGAGAGTCTGGTATAGCTCTTGTACGTTTCCTTCTGTAAGACTTTACCTTTATCAAAATATTATCTTTACTTTGCTTTACTAAGTCTCTACTTAGTGCTTTACTGTTCATTATAGTATTGTTGTGTTTTGTCTTAACTTATAGTTGAGTTATATTAGATAGTGATCCTGTAACCAGCTCACATGTGTAGTTCATCGCCTGTCATAGGGTGCTTTAGTTGTTGGTACGCAACTAGAGTAGTAAGGCTTAGTGTAAGCGTGGTGCTTAGACTAGATTTTGCCTTTGAATGCTGCTTGTCGCACGGATTGTTTGTGGGTGCTAACAGGTGGTGACAGCCCTGTCTAGTCTTAGTATCCCTCCACGTGTTTTAGGCAAGTTCTTAAAAAGTAGGCTCCCATAAGAGAGTAGGCGCTTCGGGTAGAGGTTATATCCTCTATTGTTTCGCACTACCCACAACACACCGGAAGTAAGGTAGCTGTCTTAGTATAATTCATCCATTTGATATAGTTCACAAGTGTAAAGTAAGTGTCATAGGAGTCTTATACTCACTCGTTGTCCTCCCACCAAGCTATACTCTACTAGTTATCCTTAGTTATCCAAAAACCTTGTCGTGTCTTGGTGTCATTACCCTTTTCTCTATATATCGATTTACCCCCTATCACTAGTTGATACTAAGTTGTTATAGACTTAAGGTTCTCTCTCTTTTTATTAATTATTCCTAGCAACCGCTTTTCCTTAGGATAAAATAAATAACTATACCTTGGAATACTCCCTGGTGAAGTGCTACAGCGGTATATTCTATGCGCTTGCGGAATTATCCAACAGACATAAGAAATACCGCTGGCACTTCTGGCGCCGTTATCAGAGATAGCCTAACACCCTGTCTCTGGTGGTTGCGCTAAGAAGTGTCAACAAGCATTTCTGGCGCCGTTGCCGGGGAAAGCATAGTCTAGAAATTTTAATAAGATCAAGATCACGTACACACCATATATGCTACACATGTCTAAAACCTTCTACATAAGCTATTTGCTTTGCATTGAGTGTTGTCAAGTCTTGTTGACCCTTATTGAGAGTCTTATCATGCTCCCAAGATCAAGATCACGTACACCATATATATACTGCTTCTACACTGGAAGTACGCAACCACATGCCTTTCATTTTCACCAAATAAATGCTCCATGTGTTAAAGTCATAGAAAATCTCTCTTAATTATTATGGTAGAAGAGACAAAAAGGCTATGCAAAATGAAAAGAAAAAGAAAGAAAGATGGACGCAAAAGAGTTCATAGAAAAGAAAAATATATGAGCAAGTCTAGGCTCATGAATAAAGAAAGGAAAATTGATAACCATGTCTCTAAAATTTATTAGAGAGAGATACAATTTCAAATAGAGGAGCATTATAGTTCATATTTTCCACACACTCGCACATCTTGATCTAAGGGCATGACACTTCTCTCTTTGGATCCAAGCTTTGACTCTACAATATATGCAAAGTAAGTATGCTATACCATTTCATTCTTACCTTAAGCTCCACATAAGCCATTTTTAGAAGAAGGATGATAAAGAGAAGGCAACATTTATTTTGTGCCTTGGTAAGGAATCATACACCATTTGAGTGACATGAGAGAACCATATGAGAAACATTAAGTTTTCTTTTGCAAAACATTGCTAAAACCTCCAGTATGAAACTTGCAAAGAATGAGAAAAGTAATGCTCAAGTTAAATTGTTCTGTCTCTCAACCACCTAAGGCAATGCAAAGGTCATCAGCCCCATAAAGGACTAAGGTCAAATGGGTGAATTTTTATAGCCAATTTTTCATTCAAAAGAGAAGTATTTTGTTGTGCACATGGTACTATTGAAACATGAACATTGTAGCAACTTCTGATCCACCGAGGCTAAGTTTAATATTTGCTTGGGACGAGCAAAGGTTAAGCTTGGGGGATCTTCTTGACGGTGGATATACCATGAAAATCCACATTCAAACACCGTCAACAGGCCTCGGATTCAAGGGAGAATAAACATATCATGAACATATTTTATCAATAACTAGTTCCACTTGTACTCTTAGCTTGTGAATGTAGGGAAGATCAAAACAGAATAAATTGGAGCACTTGGAGCCCAATATGTTGGGTCGGCCGAACCATGTATTTGGGAATCAAGTCATCACACTTCAACAAATGACTCAAGACATCACTTAGAAGAGAGGAGAGCTCAGAGTGGGCCCATGTGTGGGTCGGCCGACCCCACCATGGGGCCCACCTGGCTCTGGTGACGTGCCAGGATCCGTGTGACACTCTATCCAGCTCAATTCCACCATCAGATCAACATGTGCTTCCATTCAACGGTGGAGAATCAAAGCACACGGATCAAGGCGTGAAACAATACAATCAAGACAGAACCAGCACAAGGCAACACTCTATGCCTGGTGTTGACAGTTACTAACGCTATCAAAAGAAGGTAGCCAAACCTATCCTCTAGCAAAGGTAACAATACTTCTCAATGCAATCACGGGGGTTGTCAATCCCTATGCTCAAAGTATGTGATTGTTAGCCAAAAAGGCTATGGGTAGCTCTAAGGGATAGGTGATGGGATTCTGCAAGCGCACAGAACTATCATGTAGCACTTTACCTGGGAGTACCAGGTGTCGAATTTATATTTTCCCAAAGGAAGGCGGGGTTTGTGATTCCAAGGATATGATAGTCAAAGATCTAGATATGGATAAATGGGGTAATAACCTTAGTTAAGATAAATCAATGAAGCATAACTAAGGTGGAAACATGTAATAGGTAGCTCTGGAGTTTTAGGGGAGAACTCTATCTCAGTAAAAGATCAAATGATTGTTATACCAAAGAGACTGCTATACTTGGGACACGCAAAATCCTAAACTCGCCGGGGTTCGACTGATTAGGCACCGTACGTCCTGAAGTCCTACGCTTATACTGGATACTAGGCCGAATGTGGTGGAATACAGAGGATCCTAGGGCTGTCACCACCTGCTAGCACCCACAAACAATCCGTGCGACAAGCGGCATTCAAAGGCAAGATCTAGTCTAAGCACCACGCTTATACTAGGCCTTACTACTCTAGTTGCGTACCAACAACTAAAGCACCCTATGACAGGCGACGAACTACACATGTGAGCTGGTTACAGGATCACTATCCAATATAACTCAACTATAAGTTAAGACAAAACACAACAATACTATAAAGAATAGTAATGCGCTAAATAGAGACTTCGTAAAGTAAAGTAAAGATAATATATTGATAAAGATAAAGTCTTACAGAAGGAAAGGTACAAGAGCTATACCAGACTCTCCAGCAGACGACTCCAGAGACTCCGAGCGTAGCTCGACTCGACTCTAACTCCCACACTAGACTAATACTACTACTAAAGAGTAGAACTCTTGTGACTTGTGACTCTTGGGTGTCTTGTGTGTCTTGGAGAGGAGTGGGCAGCCTCTATTTATAGGAGAGAATCAGGGGGTGCCACGTCTGCGATCCGTGTGCTCCATGCCTCTCTCCCCTTGGATGAACTGCCTCAATACCGCCTCAAGATGGACGGCAGAGGTAATTCCATCACATGGGAAACATGCTGAAAGGCTGTGGAGGCCAACTGACCTAGCTGGGCACCAGGGGGGTTCGGTCGACCCCCTATGACAGGTAGGCCCAGCCAGGGTCTTCTAGAAGGAGTCCCCACCTATCAGGGAAGGTGTAGGTGGCCTAGGCCCACCTATAGTGGTTCGGCCGAGCCACACCTGGTGGGTTGGGTCCACCACCGTGGTCCCCATCTGTCACAGACTGTCCCCTTGTGTTGGTTCCACTTCGTTTGCACGTTGTCACGTTGAATCCTTGTGCTTTGCTTCTCAACCGTTGAATGGAGACTCATATTGATCTGAGGGCTGAAATGAGCTGGGTGGAAGGTCACACGGATCCTGCCACGTCACCAGAGTCAGGTGGGCCCCATGGGCAGTTCGGCCGACCTATGGGTGGGCCCATCCTTGGCTCTCCTCTCTTCCAAGTGATGTTTTGCACCATGTCTTGATGTGTGATGACTTGGTTCCCAAATACATGGTTCGGCCGAACCACATTATTGGGCTCCAAGTGTTCATTTTTGCTCTGTTTCATCTTCCCTGCGTTCACAAGCTTATGAGTACATGTGGAACTAGTTATTGATAAAATATGCTCATGATATGTTTGTTCTACTTTGAATCCGAGGCCTGTTGACGGTGTTTGAATGTAGAAATTTATGGTATATTCACCATCAACAAGATCCCCCAAGCTTAACCTTTGCTCGTCCCGAGCAAATAATTAAACTTAGTCTCGGTGGATCAGGAGGTGCTACAATGTTCATGTTTCAATAATACCATGAGCACAACTAAGTACTTCTCTTTTGAATGGAAAAATTGGCAATAAAAATTCACCCATTTTACCTTAGTCCCTTATGGGGCTAATGACTTTTCCTTTGCCTTAGGTGGTTGAGAGACAGAACAGTTTAACTTGAGCACTACTTTTCTCATTCCTTGCAAGTTTCATACTGGAGGTTTTAGTAATGTTTTGCAAAAGATAGCTTAATGTTCCTCATATGGTTCTCTCATGTCGCTCAAATGGTGTATGATTTCTTACCAAGGCACAAAGTAAATGCTGCCTTCTCTTTATCATCCTACTTCTAAAAATGGCTTATGTGGAGCTTAAGGTAGGAATGAAAGAGTATAGCATACTTACTTTGCATATGTTGTAGAGTCAAAGCTTGGATCCAAAGAGAGAAGTGTCATGCCCTTAGATCAAGATGTGCAAGTGTGTGGAAATTATAAACTATAATGCTCCTCTATTTGAAATTGTATCTCTCTCTAAAATTTAGAGACATGGCTATGATTTTTCCTTTCTTTTATTTATGAGCCTAGACTTGCTCATTTTTTCTTTTCTTTTCTATGGACTCTCTTGTGTCCATCTTTCTTTCTTTTTATTTTCATTTTGCATAGCCTTTTGTCTCTTCTGCCATAATGACTAAGAGAGATTTTCTATGACTTTAACATATGGAGCATTTATTTGGTGGAAATGAAAGGCATGTGGTTGCGTACTTTCAGTGTAGAAGTAGCATATATATGTGGTGTGTATGTGATCTCGATCTTAGGGGCATGATAAGACTCTCAATAAGGGTCAACAAGACTTGACAACACTCAATACAAAGCAAATAGCTTAAGTGGAAGGTTTTAGACATGTATAGCATATATGGCGGTGGTAGGAATTTATCACCATTGAGGAACAATAAGGATTTGATTGATTATGAAATAAGTCTCCAGTAATCGTGCATGCTTAGAACAATATTATAGCAGCTCTTGTTTCACCATATCATATCTCACAACAACTTAGACTTAGTTCTAGCACTTAGCATCCATAAAGTTTTCAGATTCATGATTATTTAAATGAGTCAAGTAATCCATACTCAAAGAAATACTAAGTTGTAAACTAGGCATTAAAGAAACTTTAACAGAGCAACTATTCATCATTTCCATGAGGAAGATAAACATTCATGAGACATATGGATTTAAGGGAAATATTTTTGGTATTTTTATCTTACGCATTTTTTATGCAATAAATTAAAATAATGTAAAGAGCTAGGATAGAATACTTACCTTGGTGGGGGAGAGGATCTCCCCCAAGCGTGTCCTTTTGCTCATTGTGGTGGCAGGTAGTATTGGAACCATCCTGCCCAGCGTTGTGCTTCTTCATCTTGGATAGCTTGTAATAGTTGGACATTTTGTTGCGCCATATTCAGAGTTGCATCTTGCTCAACTTGCATTGCGCCCATGTCATTGATGAGTTGGTCCATTTCTGATCCTTGGCTTCGACGGCCCCTCGCCCGTGTGGATGGATGGGGAGTGCGCATTCTTGGAGTGTGCTATTGAGGCCGTTCTGTGGACCTTGAAATGTCCATTGAACTTGCATCGTCTCCTTCTTCATATCTTCCTGCCGCTCGTGATGTGCCGCCTTGCTCAAATTGAGCGGCTTGTGACATGCTCCTTGTCACTCTTCTTGATCCTGCAATATTTTGGCTTCTTGCCTCTCGGTCCCAATTTATGGTTAGAGTGCTCAGCGCATACAACCGACGCCTCTCACATGAGAGAGAGATTTCGGCTGTATGGCCGGGATAAATCATTTTTCTATCATCATTTTCATCTCTTTTTAGGACTTGAGTACTTATGAAGAAATCTTCGGTTACAATATCTCTAGGAGAAGCAATGTATTCAAAGGAATATTTTCCATCTAGCAAGTCCATTGTTTCAGCAATGCGCGTGATAAAAGAAGTAAAGAATATGGGCTCGCTTCTATGGAAAATACCAAGCCAAAAGTGGACTAGCATCTTAGCAGGTGAAACTTTTATTTTCTTTGTCATGGCATAGAGCAGCCTTAATTCATCATTATAAAGAACTTGCACATTAGATCTAGGAAGAAAAGTTATGGCCATCCAATAACGGATCAAGCGTAAAGTAGGATTATAGATTTCATCAGTTATAGGATCAGAGCAATCATTAGATCCTGTTATAGCTTTCCAAAATTCAGCTTTATCAAATCTTCTTTTTGCATTAACAAAGTCTAGATGACAGTCATTATCAAAACCAAGTGCCATACTAAAAACTCCCCATGTTAAATTATACTCTTGGTTGAACATGCGAAAGTAGACATTATTTTCAGTGGCTTGTAAAGAGCATAGAAATTCAATGGTGATCTTTTCTATTCCAAGTTCTTACACTTCCCAAAAACTTCCCCACCCTATTGTGTTGAAAACAGTATTAAATTCCGCGGTCATACCTGTGCTGTCCAAAAGGACAGGGTCGATGATGCCGGTATGTTCATACCCTCGGTGTCGGATGGAGTTGTACCTTTGGTACTCTTCTTGATTTAGCATGAGGCCGCTCTCGGGGTCGAACGTCCTTTCGAAAGGCATTCCAAAGCTTCTTCTTGGTAGGGCTTCTCTTCCTTCATCCTCATCATGGCGAGGTCGTCGGTAGGAACTCGCTACGACACTCTTGGCCTTCTTGAGTGCGGAGGAGAACTTCTTCATCCTGCAACAATGAGCTAACACAAGAATACACTACAACAACAGGGATTAGCGTTAGCGTTAGCGTTGGCTATCCCACTGTTAGTAGTCCTTGCGGGGTATGGTTACCTCCACAAACAAGATATTGAGAGCAAAGATGAGAGTGAGACAAGCTTCTACTACTACAATACTTTTGGGTTCTTGGTTTGAGTGGCTAAACTTAAAATAAACTTGAGAAAGAACTTGCTCAAATGGAGAGAGGAAGGGAGATTGTGTGCTCGGAAGAATTCAGCTGGTTTGGGTGTGGAATTGAGCAAACAATGCAAGGGTATTTATAGGGGAGAAGGGCTGGTGGCCAGGCCACCATGGCCAGTTCGGCCGACCCCCCTTAGGACAGGTCTTTGTTGTTTTCATCTTTGGACACGGAATGTATTTGAATTCAAATTCAACTTTGCTGTCAGCTCTTCATTGATGGGCCGGCCGAACCCATTATGACAGGTTCAGTGTTGCTTTTACCTTTGGACAGGGAATCTATTTGAATTCAAACACCACTTTCTTGAGGGGAGCCAAAACATGGCTCGGCCGAACCATGTCATGTCCCCTTTCAGCTTTAAACAGTGTGTCCAGAAAAGTAGAGACTAGTGGTGGACCAAAAGTTTTGAAATGTTCAGAGATTCCCTTGTCTAGTGTTTGATGAAGGAGAAAAGGTGTATGACAAAAGTGGGGACATGTTTAAAGTGATTCTCATGGACCATGGGAACACTAATGCATGCCAAAGTGTCCACTTTTCAGAATTGGATGGTAGTGGATGTTGGATTCTCCTTGGAGCAAGTGAAAGTGGTCATAACCAAAGGTGGTCAGCCAAATTCAAAAGAAGATGGTGTTCAAAATTCAGGAAGTGAATCACTACACCAGGCCAACACCACCAGAGGTGGGTGGGCCCTATGGTGGGGTCGGCCGACCCCACCTAGGTGGTCCCACCACCTCAAGTGTGAGCACTACTGCTCATTCTCAAGTTTATTCATCTAAGTATTTTATTTTGTCGAAATAAATTCTTGCAAAGTTTAAATATGAAATGCAATGAAGAAAATGCAAAAATTGAAATGCAGGAATTAAATATGAGATAAATACTGATTTACCTTACCAGCAAGGGCTCCATGTTTTAGGTCCGTAGAGCAGGACCTCACCATTTCGGGTTCATTCTTCGGGTGTTTCGATCGGTCCCGAAGATGGAGACCGTGATGATCGCACCTCCTTCTTCCGCCATTCCTTCTTGGTTGATGCTTGTTATTCGGCGGAGTCAGCCTTGTTTATCACCTCAGCCTTACTTTCCAATTCGGCCTTTTTGGCCTTTGGCGGTTGATTCTTCCGGCGGGGTGCATATTGTGGCTTTCTCCACAGGTTCTTCCTTGCCTGTTGCATTGATTTATAATCATCGAAAGGACATTTAATTCTCTTACCTGAGAGTTGGAAGTGGACTTGGCCGGATCCCACGTAGATGATGGCATTCACGGTGTTGAGGAACGGCCTTCCCAGGATTACGGGGACTTCGTCATCGGCTCCCGTGTCAAGAATGATGAAGTCGGCGGGGATGTACTCATCTTGAACTTTGACAAGGATGTCCCTTGCCAATCCCTCGGGGAACCGGATTGATTGATCGGCCATCTGCAATTTGACAAAGGTGGGGTACAAAGGTCCCCCTTGCAAATTTTCATACATTACCTTGGACATGATGTTCACTCCAGATCCAAGATCGCAGAAGGTGTTGTTGAAGGTGCGTGGCCCGATTTCACAGGTGATGGTAGGATGGACGGGGTCACTCTTCTTGGCCATGAATGGCGGGTCAAGAAGGCAACCCGGGTTTTGCCTAACCGGAGGCTTACCAAACCTCGTGGAAAATTAACTTAACACCTTCAATTGGTTCCTCAGGTTTCCCTGGGATTTTACCTTGTTCGAATGATGGGACAGATGCTGCTATTTGAGCTAATTGGGTTTCTAGCATTTTATTAAAGCTTAATTGATTTTTCATAACAGTGTTAAAGCTATCCATTTTCTCACTAAGATTTTCAAGAATCTTATCATTAGCCATTATTTTCTTGTTTATACTATCATTGATTCTAGATAGGCCTATGACAAGATCTTTAAGAGAAGGTTGGTTACCATAAGAATTATTAAAATTATTGCTGTAACCATTACCTTGATTTCCTTGGTAGAAGGGGCGCGAGTTCCATCCTCCTTGTTGTTGGGGTCGATACCCATTGTTGTTGTTGTTGTTGATGAAGCTCACTTCCTCCTTCGTCTCAGGACAGTTGTTGCCCAAGTGATCTTCTCCACCACATACCTCGCACCATGAATCAGCTTCGATTGTTCGTGCGGTGGCAGTGGTTCGAATGGCCTCTTGTTCCTTTTTGGAACCTTCCTCAATCTTTTTCATCAAGAGGTCCATTTTTTCTGAGAGCATGTCCACCCCATGAACGGTGTGCATACCCCTTTTCTTGGGCTGGAGACGCTCCTCATTCCATCCTTGGTTGATAATCATCTTTTCGATGAGGTCTTTGGCATCCTTGACATTGTGTTGCAGGAATGCTCCTCCAGCGGCAGCATCAAGGTGACTATGGGCTAATCCAGTCAGCCCATGGTGGAAACCTTGGATTATGTGCCATTCTTCAATTCCATGACGAGGACAAGCACGAATGTACTCCTGTAGACGTTCCCATGCTTGGGAAATCATCTCGTTAGCTTTCTGTTGGAAGCTTGAGATTTTTCCACGGAGAGCGCTGGTTTTGCCCATTGGGAAGAATTTCTTGAGAAATGCATTAGCACACTTCTTACAGGTGGTAGCTTCATTCTTGTTGGCATAAAACCATTGCTTCACCTTCCCAAGCAGTGAGAATGGGAACAGGCGAAGACGGATGGCGTCAGCCGAGACATTCTTGATAGTGAAGGTACCACACACCTCCAGGAAGTACTGGAGATGGGCATTGGCGTCTTCATGTGGCTTCTCACAGAATGGATTGGCTTGCACCATGTTGATAAGCGTTGGCTTGAGATCAAAGGTAGCATCCCTCAAGTTGAGCTGCGGACCGGTGGCAATGTTGTTAGCCGACGGTGCAGAGAACTCAGAGATGGTCTTTTGGGCCATAGCTTCCTCGGTTGATAGTGCAGAGCCTCTTTCCTCGAACGGATTTAGGTTTGAGATGAACCTTTGAAGTGGAACTTGATGGCGTCTAGCTCTCCACAACAATTGCTCAGGATCTTCAATGAAATTTGACGACAATTGGAAACCGTTCATGCACTGTCTACCTTCACGATAGCGAGAAACACAGACAGGGATAAGCCCCTAACACTAATCGATAACCAAATTGATAGTAGACTTCTGGATTCAATTTTTTTATTAATATTCCTAGACTGATGCTTTCCCCTGGCAGCGGCGCCAGAAATGCTTGTTGACACTTCTTAGCGCAACCACCAGAGACAGTGTGTTAGGCTATCTCTGATAACGGCGCCAGAAGTGCCTGTGGTATTTCTTATGTCTATTGGATAATTCCGCAAGCGCACAGAATATACCACTGTAGCACTTCACCCTGGGAGTATTCCAAGGTATCATTATTTATTTTTATCCCAAGGGAAAGCGGTTGCTAGGAATAATTAATAAAAAGAGAGAGATCCTTAAGTCTATAACAACTTAGTATCAACTAGTGATAGGGGGGTAAATCGATATATAGAGGAAAGGGTAATGACACCAAGACACGACAAGGTTTTGGGATAACTAAAGATAACCAGTAGAGTATAGCTAGGTGGGAGGACAACGAGTGAGTATAAGACTCCTATGACACTTACTTTACTCTTGTGAACTATCTTATCAAATAGATGAATTATACCAAGACAGCTACCTTACTTCCGGTGTGTAGGGGATAGGCAAGACAGTAGGGGATATAACCTCTACCCGAAGCGGCTATTCTCTTATGGGAGCCTACCTTTTAAGAGCTTGCCTAAAACATGTGGAGGGATACTAAGACAAGACAGGGCTGTCACCACCTGCTAGCACCCACAAACAATCCGTGCGACAAGCGGCATTCAAAGGCAAGATCTAGTCTAAGCACCACGCTTACACTAAGCCTTACTACTCTAGTTGCGTACCAACAACTAAAGCACCCTATGACAGGCGACGAACTACACACTGTGAGCTGGTTACAGGATCACTATCCAATATAACTCAACTATAAGTTAAGACAAAACACAACAATACTATAAAGAATAGTAATGCGCTAAGTAGAGACTTAGTAAAGTAAAGTAAAGATAATATATTGATAAAGATAAAGTCTTACAGAAGGAAAGGTACAAGAGCTAATACTACTACTAAAGAGTAGAACTCTTGTGACTTGTGACTCTTGGGTGTCTTGTGTGTCTTGGAGAGGAGTGGGCAGCCTCTATTTATAGGGGAGAATGAGGGGGTGCCACGTCAGCGATCCGTGTGCTCCATGCCTCTCTCCCTTGGATGAACCGCCTCAATACCGCCTCAAGATGGACGGCAGAGGTAATTCCATCACATGGGAAACATGCTGGAAGGCGGTGGAGGCCAACCGACCTAGCTGGGCACCAGGGGGGTTCGGTCGACCCCCCTATGACTGGTGGGCCCAGCCAGGGTCTTCTAGAAGGAGTCCCCACCTATCAGGGAAGGTGTAGGTGGCCTGGGCCCACCTATAGTGGTTCGGCCGAGCCACACCTGGTGGGTTGGGCCCACCACCGTGGTCCCCATCTGTCATAGACTATCTCCTTGTGTTGGTTCCACTTCGTTTGCACGTTGTCACATTGAATCCTTGTGCTTTGCTTCTCAACCGTTGAATGGAAACACATGTTGATCTAAGGGCTAAAATAAGCTGAGTGGAAGGTCACACAGATCAGGCCACATCACCAGAGCTAGGTGGGCCCCATGGGCAGTTCGGCCGACCCATGGGTGGCCCACCCTTGGCTCTCCTCTCTTCCAAGTGATGTTTTGCACCAGGTCTTGATGTGTGATGACTTGGTTCCCAAATACATGGTTCGGCAAAACCACATTATTGGGCTCCAAGTATTCATTTCTGCTCTGTTTCATCTTCCTTGCGTTCACAAGCTTAAGAGTACATGTGGAACTAGTCATTGATAAAATATGCTCATGATATGTTTATTCTCCTTTGAATCTGAGGCCTGTTGACGGTGTTTGAATGTGAGTCTCCATGGCTTGCACGGTCTCAGGTGGACGCATCCTCTCGTAATTTTCTATCCTTTTGGCCAGTAGGTCCACTTTAGCTGCAATCATGTCAGCTTCCTTTACCGAATGCATACCTCGCTTGCGTGGTTGCAGACGTTTGTCGTTCCATCCTTGAGTGGACACCATCTTCTCGATCAAAACCTTCGCATCTGAAACTTTAAGAAAAAAGAATGCTCCACCAGCGGCAGCATCTAGATGGCTTCTATCAAGAGGGGTTAATCCATGGTAGAAGTTTTGGATCAAAAGCCAATCCTCCATACCATGGTGTGGACAGGCAGCGACATACTCTTGCATTCATTCCCAAGCCTCGGGAATCGATTCTTCGGCTAGTTGTTGGAAACCAGAGATCTTATTGCGAAGAGCATTGGTCTTGCCTAGAGGAAAGAATTTTACTAGAAAGAGTTGGAACACTTTTCCCATGTGTCCACATCATTTTGGTTCATGTAGAACCATTGCTTAGCTTTTCCTAACAAGGAGAAAGGAAAGAGTCGCAAACGAATTGCGTCTGGGGTTACTCCTTTAATGCTAAAGGTGCTGCATATCTCCAAGAAGTGTTGGAGGTGTGCATTAGCATCCTCGTGAGCTTTGCCACAAAATGGGCTAGCTTGAACCATTGTGATTAATGCGGGCTTTAACTCGAACTGAGTATTCGTCTCGATGACACCAGGGCCTGTTGCTATATTAGCAGCAGAAGGTGCAGAGAATTCAAAGATGGTACTTTCGGCCATATTCGTGATTCTAAGGATAACTATCTAGACTTGACTTAAATCAAAGGAATTCAACAGTTGTCCTTCCCCGGCAACTGGCGCCAAACATGTTTGTTGACAGTTACCAACACTATCAAAAGAAGGTAGCCAAACCTATCCTTTAGCAAAGGTAACAATACTTCTCAATGCAATCACGGGGGTTGTCAATCCCTATGCTCAAAGTATGTGGTTGTTGGCCAAAAAGGCTATGGGTAGCTCTAAGGGATAGGTGATGGGATTCTGCAAGCGCACAGAACTATCGTGTAGCACTATACCTGGGAGTACCAGGTGTCGAATTTATATTTTCCCAAAGGAAGGCGGGGTTTGTGATTCCAAGGATATGATAGTCAAGGATCTAGATATGGATAAATGGGGTAATAACCTTGGTAAAGATAAATCAATGAAGTATAACTAAGGTGGAAACACGCACTAGGTAGCTCTGGAGTTTTAGGGGAGAACACTATCTCAGTAAAAGATCAAATGATTGTTATACCAAAGAGACTGCTATACTTGGGACACGCAAAGTCCTAAACTCGCCAGGGTTCGACTGATTAGGCACCGTACATCCCGAAGTCCTACGCTTATACCGGATACTAGGCCGAACGTGGTGGAATACAGAAGATCTTAGGGCTGTCACCACCTAGCACCTACCACTACTATCCGTGGGCCTAGCGGCACTCAAGGGTAAGTTATAGCATAAACACCACACTTAATCTATAAAACTTACTACTCTAACTCGAGCTCAAGAATTAGAGCACTCTAACCAAACAATGAGCAAGTATAGAGCTACTTAAAGTAAAATAATAGTAAATGAAGAAGGGGATCTTTATTACCGATAAGAGTGAAGAACACCGCAGAGAAGGTCGCCGACAAGCCCGGCTCCACCACAGACTTCTTCCTTCTCCCGACTTCTCTCCAACACTCTACTCTCTAGTGTTTCTTGAGTGCTACTAAGTGTTGCTTTGTGTTTCTACGTGTTTTGACTTACAAGTGAGGATCCTACCCCTATTTATAGTGTAGGAGTGCACCAGGGGTACTTGTAGGCTTGCTGGAAGGCAGTGGCGCGAAGGAGGGGGCGGGCACCCGGTTGGATGCACCGCCTTGCATCCAATGGCCGTCCTTGCTCCCCAATGGCAGTTGCATGGTCGGTTTGTGCCTTGGAAAGGCGGTTTGCAACCCCTGGGAGGATGACATGTGGGCCCTTCAATCCATGGCACTTCACTAGATCACCGTTGGATGAAAACTGACCAATTGATGGTGTAGATGGCTCCTGGACACCTTCCCTCGGATTGTGGACATGGCACCCAACTTTGACAGGGCGGGCAACCTGTTGATAGGGCCACCGGATCCCCGTGCCTTGTATCTGAGCCGTTGATGATGTTTCAACGTGCCACAGGCCATTTGGTAGGTTGGCACACGGATCAGTGAGGTGGCAAGTGCCATTTGGCAACTTGGACAGGGCGGGCGGCCCCCTCTGGCTCCCACGTGGCAGCTAAGGTGCTGAGGTGTCTTGCCATGCTTTAGTTTTGCTTGATTTCACCATTTTTCCTGCATACACAAGTTTTCTCCAAGGACATGTGGAACTAGGTAAGTTTCAAGGTGGGTTCTTTACATTTCATGTGGTTTTACCTTATTTATGGGTGAAATGTTGATGGTAAAACAGGGTGTTAGCGACCGTCAACAACTGGTGGGGACCACACCTGGCGGGGCCCACCAGTCATAGGGGGTCGGTCGACCCCACCTTGGTGCCTGGCCAGGTCGGTTGACCCCCACCGCCTTCCTGCATGACTTCCACGTGATGAATTCAACACTGCCGTCCATTCTGAGGCGGTATTGAGGTGGTTCATCCAAGGGAGGAGAGGCAAGGAGCACGCGGATTGCTGATGTGGCACCCCTCAACTCTCCCCTATAAATAGAGGCTACCATCACCCTCTTTAACACAGCCAAGATACACAAGATCCACAAGAGACAAGAGAAGCTCCACTCTTTAGTAGTAGTAGTAGTAGTATTAGTCTAATGTGGGAGTTAGAGTCGAGTCAAGCTATGCTCGGAGTCTCTGGAGTCGTCTGCTGGAGAGTCTGGTATAGCTCTTGTACATTTCCTTCTGTAAAACTTTACCTTTATCAATATATTATCTTTACTTTACTTTACAAAGTCTCTACTTAGTGCTTTACTATTCATTATAGTATTGTTGTGTTTTGTCTTAACTTATAGCTGAGTTATATTAGATAGTGATCCTGTAACCAACTCACGTGTGTAGTTCATCGCCTGTTATAGGGTGCTTTAGTTGTTGGTACGCAACTAGAGTAGTAAGGCTTAGTGTAAGCGTGGTGCTTTGACTAGATCTTGCCTTTGAATGCCGCTTGTCGCACGGATTGTTTGTGGGTGCTAGCAGGTGGTGAAAGTCCTGTCTAGTCTTAGTATCCCTCCACGTGTTTTAGGCAAGTTCTTAAAAGGTAGGCTCCCATAAGAGAGTAGGCGCTTCGGGTAGAGGTTATATCCTCTACTGTTTCGCACTACCCCCTACACACCGGAAGTAAGGTAGCTGTCTTAGTATAATTCATCCATTTGACAAGATAGTTCACAAGAGTAAAGTAAGTGTCATAGGAGTTTTATACTCACTCTTTGTCCTCCCACCTAGCTATACTCTACTAGTTATCCTTAGTTATCCAAAAACCTTGTCGTGTCTTGGTGTCATTACCCTTTTCTCTATATATCGATTTACCCCCTATCACTAGTTGATACTAAGTTGTTATAGACTTAAGGATCTCTCCCTTTTTATTAATTATTCATAGCAACCGCATTCCCTTGGGATAAAATAAATAACGATACCTTGGAATACTTCCGGGTGAAGTGCTACAGCGGTATATTCTGTGCACTTGCGGAATTATCCAATAGACATAAGAAATACCCCTAGGCACTTCTGGCGCCGTTATCAGAGATAGCCTAACACCCTGTCTCTGGTGGTTGCACTAAGAAGTGTCAACAAGCATTTCTGGCGCCATTGCCGGAGAAAGCATCAGTCTAGGAATATTATTAAAAATTGAATCCGGAGTTGAAAGGTCCTAAATGGCTACAGGGGGGTGAATAGCCTATAAAAATTCTACAAACAACACTTAAGACAAAGTGGTTAGACAATTAAGCGGCGAAGCGAATTTCGCGTTAGCCTACTAAAAGGCAAGCCACCTATCCTGTTCTACACTATAGTCTCTAAGGAACACACACAAGAAGCTAGGTCACTACTTTAAACTACACCTAGGAGAGCAACTACAACAAGTATACTACTACAAAAGTAAATACTCAAATGTAAAAGGGTAGAGAGTGATTTTTATACCATCGGTGTGAAGATGTGATGAATACCAATAAGAGCAATCACAATACACAAGAAATCCTCGGCAAGAGAGTTGACACAATGATTTTCACCGAGGTTTACTTGCTTGCCGGCAAGCTACGTCCCTCGTTGTAGCGATACACCCACTTGAAGGTTCACGCGCTAATTGGCATCACATGCCAAACCCTTCTCAAGGGTGCCGCACAACCAACACAAGATGGGGATCCACAAGCTACGAGCAATCCACTAGAGTAGCCTTTTGCGATCTCCCGCGGGAAAGGCTCAAGAACCCCTCACAACTTCACCGATCGGAGGCGGAGACAACCACCAACTCCCCTCAACAATCCTCGCAGCTCCAAGCCATCTAGGAGTTGGCAAACTCCAAGAGTAACAAGAGAAACCGCTGCGAAAGACAACTACCAAGTGCCTCTAGATGATCTCTATCAAAGCAATGCACTTGATTCTCTCCAAACTCACCAAATGATGATCACAATCAAGTAGGATGAGTGAGAATGGAGTGGGAAGGCTCACAAGCAAGTAGGAGTGATTAGAGTGGCCAAGAGAGCCTCTCCAAACCGGCCAAGTCCCTATTTATAAGCTACACCCAAAGACATAGCCGTTAGGGACTTCCTGCGCGCCGTCGGACTGTCCGCGTACGCCACCGTCGGACTAACAACACCTGTCCGACGCCTCGGATGGACGCCACGTGTCCTCTGCCGTTTGAAGTCGTCCGTTAGATCCCAACGGCTCTATTTTCGCTGCCAAGCAAAACTGTCGGACTGGACGGTCGTCGAACCAAGAACCATGGTCCTGACGCCCACTGCACGAACAGCGTCAGATGGAAGCAGAACAGGCCGTCATACTAATGATCACGACAGTCCGACGCTTCCAGAGAGGTTCCTAGGGCGCCAAAAATCGTCGGACAGCCGTCCGACGCCTGCCGTCGGACTAAGCATAACGGTCCGACGCCCTCTGAGCTCTCCACGTGTCAGTCCTTGCACGATCAACACCGTCGGATGCTCGGACAATAGTCCGACGCACAGAAACTGAGCGTCCGACGCCCACTGAAGGGGTTAGCCGTCGGACCGAAGACAATGGTCCGACGCTTAGTCAAGTTAGTGTTCGACGCTAGTTTTTCCATTGTAATGATTCCGAAATTCACCGAATCTTGCCTCGCAAGCTCGGCAGGAGGAAGAGAGGACCAAACCCTCTCTAACCCTCAAACTTCACCCCGTTCCAAAGTGTGCTAACACTCCAAAGTGTCTCTCACTTAGATGCACATGTGTTAGCCTTTTTCAAAGAGTTTTCCACAGGTTTTGTTAGTGACACTAGCATCTACATGCATATGCAATGAACATGAACACCTAGTGGCACTTGATAACCGCATTTCATCAACTGATTTCGCCTCTCTTAATAGTACGGCTATCTATCCTAAATGTGATCACTCCCTCTATGTAAGTCTTGATCACCAAAAGCAAAAGAGCTCCTATTTGTTATACCTTTGCCTTGAGCTATTTGCTTTTCACCATCTTCCTTCAAGTCACTTGATGAAGCTTGTGGACACCTTTGATGATGAACTTATACCATTTGAATGGATGCCAGTCATTGCCCTTCACTTGTGGCCTTCACCGACCCAGTCCTTTGCTCCATCTTGTTAGTTTGCTAAGTTATCTCATGAAACACTTAGAACAAAATATTAGCAAACTAGGTTTTATCAATTACCCAAAACCAAATATGGGCTTTCAGGAGTCTACTATCAATTTAGTTATCGACTAGTGTTAGGGGCTTACCCCTGTCTGTGTTTCTCATTATCGTGAAGCTAGACAGTGCATGAGCGGTTTCCAATTGCCATCAAATTTTATTGAAGATCCTGAGCAATTGTTGAGGAGAACTAGACGCCATTCAAGTTCCACCTCAAAGGTTCATGTCAAACCTGAATCCGTTCGAGGAAAGAGGCTCCGCCCTATCAACCAAGGAAGCTATGGCCTAAAAGACCATCTCTGAGTTCTCTGCACCGTCGGCTGACAACATTGCCACCGGTCTGCAGCTCAACTTGGGGGATGCTACTTTTGAGCTCAAGCTAGCACTGATCAACATGGTGCAAGCCAATCCATTCTGTGGGAAAGCCGCATGAAGATGCTAATGCCCATCTCCAGCATTTCTTGGAGGTGTGTGGTACCTTCACTATCAAGAATGTCTCGGCAGACGCCATCCGTCTTTGCCTATTTCCATTCTCACTGCTTGGGAAGGCGAAGCAATGGTTCTATGCCAATCAAGAATGAAGCTACCACTTGGGAGAAGTGTGCCAACTGCATTTCTCAAGAAATTCTTCCCAATAGGCAAAAACCAGCGCTCTTCGTGGAAAGATCTCAAGCTTCCAACAGCAAGCTGACGAGACGATTCCCGAAGCATGGGAACATCTCCAGGAGTACATTCATGCTTGTCCTCATCATGAATTGAAGAATGGCTCCTAATCCAAGGTTTCTACCATGGGCTGACTGGATTAGCTCGTAGTCACCTTGATGCTGCCGCTGGAGGAGCATTCCTGCAACACAATGTCAAGGATGTCAAAGACCTCATAGAAAAGATGGTTATCAACCAAGTATGGAATGAGGAGCGTCTCCAGCCCAACAAAAGGGGTATGCACACCGTTCATGAGGTGGACATGCTCTCAGAAAAAATGGACCTCTTGATGAAAAAGATTGAGGAAGATTCCAAAAAGGAAAAAGAGGGCCATTCGAACCACTGCCACCACACGAGCAATCGAAGCTGATCCATGGTGCGAGGTATGTAGAGGAGAAGATCACTCGGGCAACACCTATCCCGAGACGAAGGAGGAAGTGTAGCTTCATCAACAACAACAACAACAATGGGTATCGACCCCAACAACAAGGAGGATGGAACTCGCGCCCCTTCTACCAAGGAAATCAAGGTAATGGTTATAGCAATAATTTTAATAATTCTTATGGTAACCAATTTTCTCTTAAAGATCTTGTCTTAGGCCAATCTAAAATCAATGATAGCATAAACAAGAAAATAATGGCTAATGATAAGACTCTTGAAAATCTTAGTGAGAAAATGGATAGCTTTAACACTGCTATGAAAAATCAATTGAGCTTTAATAAAATTCTAGAAACCCAATTAGCTCAAATAGCAGTAGCTGTCCCATCCTTCGAACAAGGTAAGATTCCCAGGGAAACCTGAGGAACCAATTGAGGGTGTCAAGTTAATTTCCACGAGGTTTGGTAAGCCTTCGGTTAGGCCAAACCCGGGTTGCCTTCTTGACCCGCCATTCATGGCCAAGAGAGTGACCCTGGCCATCCTACCATCACCTGCGAAATCGGGCCGTACACCTTCAACAACGCCTTCTGTGACCTTGGATCTGGAGTCAACATCATGTCCAAGGTTGCTAGGAGGACCCTTGTACCCCACTTTTGTCAAATTACAGATGGCCGATCAATCCCTTCGGTTCCCTGAGGGATTGGCAAGGGACATCCTTGTCAAAGTTCAGGACGAGTACATCCCCGCCGACTTCATCATTCTTGATATGGGGGCCGATGACGAAGTCCCCGCCATCCTGGGAAGGCTGTTCTTCAACATCGTGAACGCCATCATCTACGTGGGATCCGGCCAAGTCCACTTCCTAACTCCCAGGTAAGAGAATTAAATGTCCTTTCAATGGTTATAAATCGATGCAACAGGCAAGGAAGAACCTGTGGAGAAACAAGCCACAATATGCACCCCGCCGAAAGAATCAACCGCCAAAGGCCAAAAAGGCCGAACTGGTAAGTAAAGCGGGAGGTGGTAAACAAGGCTGACTCTGCTGAGTCACAAGCATCAACCAAGAAGGAATGGCGGAAGAAAGAGGTGCGATCATCACGATCCCCATCTCCGGGACCGATCGAAGCACCCGAAGAATGAACTCGAAAAGGAGAGGTCCTGCTCTACGGACCTAAAACATGGAGCCCTTACTGGTAAGATAAATCAGTATTTATCTCATATTTACGTTTTCGCATTTCAATTCTTGCATTTTTGCATTGCATTTCATATTTAAATTTTGAAATAATTTATTTTGACAGAATAAAATAATTAGATAAATAAAACCTGAATAGAACTGTGTTGCTCACACCTGAGGTGGTGGGACCACCCAAGGTGGGGTCGGCCGACCCTACCATGGGGCCCACTCACCTCTGGTGATGTTGGTCTAGTGTCCTGATCACTGTTTCAACTTTAATCACCAGCTCAATTTGAATTTGGCCGACAACTTTTTGTCATGACCACTTTCACATGCTCCAATGAGAATCCAACATCCACCACCATCCAAATTCTAAAAAGTGGACACTTTGGCATGCATTAGTGTTCCCATGGTCCATGGGAATCACTTTAAAGCATGTCCCCACTTTTATCATACACCTTTCTCTTTCACAAAGCACTAGACAAAGGAATCTCTGAAAATTTCATCACTTTTGGTCCACCACTAGTCTTTGCTTTACTGGATAAAGTGAAACACACTGTTTAAAGCTGAAAAGGGGGCCAAACATGGGTCGGCCAACCCATGTTTAAAATCCTATCTGCAAAGTTGTGTTTGAATTCAAATAGATTCCCTGTCCAAAGGTGAAAGCAGCTTTGAACCTATCAGGGGTGGAGTCGGCCGACCTGGCCATTGTGGCCTGGTCACCAGCCCTTCTCCCCCTATAATACCATTGCATTGTGTGCTCAATTCCACACCCAAACCAGCTGAATCATCTTGAGCACATAATCTCTCTTCTTCTCTCCGTTTGAGTAAGTTCTTTCTCAAGTTTAGTTGTAGTTAGCCACTCAAACAAAAAAAATCAAAAATACTTGTAGTAGTAGAAGTTTGTCTAAATCTCATCTTTGCCCTCAACAACGTGTTTGTGGAAGGTAACCATACCCCGCAAGGACGACTAACATTGGGATAGCTAACGCTAACTCTAACGCTAACCCTTGTTGTCCTAGTGTGTTCTTGTGTTATCTCATTGCTGCAGGATGAAGAAGTTCTCCTCCGCATTCAAGAAGGCCAAGAGTGTCGTAGGGAGTTCCTCCCGACGACCCCGCCATGATGAAGATGAAGGAAGATAAGATCCACCAAGACGAAGCTTTGGAGTGCCTCCCGAGAGGATGCTCGACCCCGAGAGCGGCCTCATATTGAACCAAGAAGAGTACCAAAGGTACCTCTCCATCCGACACCGCGGTTATGAACATACCGGCACTATCGACTCTGTCCTTTTGGACAACACAGGTATGACCGCAGAGTTTAATACTGTTTTCAATACAATTGGGTGGGGAAGCTTTTGGGAAGTGCAAGAACTTGGAATTGAAAAACTCACCATTCAATTTCTATACTCTTTACAAGCCACTAATAATAATGTCTACTTTCGCATGTTCAATCAAGAGTATAATTTAACTTAGGGAAGTTTTTAGTTTGGCACTTGGCTTTGATAACAATTGCCATCTAGATCTAGTTCATGCCACAAGAAAATTTGATAAAGCTGAATTCTAGAAAGCCATAACTGGATCAAATGATTGCTCTAAGCCTAAAACTGATGAAATCCATAATCCTACTTTGCGCTTGCTCCGCTATTGGATGGCCATAACTCTTCTTACTGGCTCTAATGTGTAAATCCTTCTTAATGATGAACTAAGACTACTCTATGCCATGACCAAGAAAATAAAAGTTTCACCTACTAAAATTTTAGTCCGTTTTTGGCTTGGTATTTTCCATAGAAGCGAGCCCATATTCTTTACTTCTTTTATCACTCGCAATGCTGAAATAATGGACTTGCTAAATGAAAAACACTACTTTGAATATATTGCCTCTCCTAGAGATATTGTAACCGAAGATTTCTTCATAAGTGCTTAGGTCCTAAAAAGAGATGAAAATGGTGATCTTAAAATGATTTATCCAGACCATACAGCCGAAATCTCTCTCCCATGTGAGAGGCGTCGGCTTATGCGCTGTGAACACTAACCATAAATTGGGATCGAGAGGCAAGAAGCCAAAATGTTGCAGGGACAAGAAGGGTGACAAGGAGCATGTCACAAGCCGCTCAATTTGAGCAAGGCGGCACGTCACGAGCTGCAGGGGGATATGAAGAAGAAGGCGATGAGGCAAGTTCCATGGACATTTCAGGGTCCACGGAACGACCTCAACCGCACACGCCAAGAGTGCGCACTCCCCGTCCGTTCACTACGGGCGAGGGGTCATCGAAGCCAAGGATCGGAAATGGATCAACTCATTAACAATATGGGCGCAATGCAAGTTGAGCAAGATGCAATTCTAAGTATGGCACAACAAAATGCCCAATTATTGCAAGCCATACAAGATGAAGAAGCACAACGCTGGGCGGGATGATTCCAATACTATCCGCCGCCACAATGAGCAAAAAGACAAGCTTGGGGAGATCCTCTCCCCCACCCAGGTAAGTATTCTATCCTAACTATTTACATTATTTTAATTGATTGCATTTAAAAAAATGCATAAGATAAAAATACCAAAAATATTTCTCTTATTCCCATATGTCTCATTGATGTTTATCTTCCTCATGGAAATGATGAATAGTTGCTCTGTTAATGTTTCTTTAATGTCTAGTTTACAACTTAGTATTTCTTTGAGTATGGATCACTTGGCTCATTTAAATTATCATGAACCTGAAAATTTTATGGATGCTAAGTGCTAGAACTAAGTCTAAGTTGTTGTGAGATATGATATAGTGAAACAAGAGCTGCTATAATATTGTTCTAAGCATGCATGATTACTGGAGATTTATTTCTTAAACAATCAAAACCTTATTGTTCCTCAATGGTGATAAATTCCTACCACAGTTCCTTCAATGGTGATAAATTCCTACCACAGCCATATATGCTACATATGTCTAAAAAGCTTCTACATAAGCTATTTGCTTTGTATTGAGTTCTGTCAAGTCTTGTTGACCCTTATTGAGAGTCTTAACATGCTCCCAAGATCAAGATCATGTACACTCCACATAAATATGCTGCTTCTACACTGGAAGTACGCAACCACATGCCTTTCATTTTCACCAAATAAATGCTCCATATGTTAAAGTCATAGAAAATCTCTCATAGTTATTATACTAGAAGAGACAAAAAAGGCTATGCAAAATGAGAAGAAAAAGAAAGAAAGATGGACATGGGAAGTCCATAGAAAAGAAAAGAAAAATATATATGAGCAAAAGTTTAGGCTCATGAATAGAGAAAGGAAAAATAATAGCCATGTCTCTAAAATTTATTAGAGAGAGATACAATTACAAATAGAGGAGCATTATAGTTCATATTTTCCACACACTTGCACATCTTGATCTAAGGGCATGACACTTCTCTCTTTGGATCCAAGCTTTGACTCTACAACATATGCAAAGTAAGTATGTATACTCTTTCATTCCTACCTTAAGCTCCACATAAGCCATTTTTAGAAGTAGGATGACAAAAAGAAGGCAACATTTACTTTGTGCCTTGGTAAGGAATCATACACCATTTAAGCAACATGAGAGAACCATATGAGGAACATTAAGTTTTCTTTTGCAAAACATTGCTAAAACCTCCAGTATGAAACTTGCAAAGAATGAGAAAAATAGTGCTCAAGTTAAACTATTCTGTCTCTCAACCACCTAAGTCAAGGGAAAGGTCATTAGCCCCATAAAGGACTAAGGTATATGGGTGAATTTTTATAGCCAATTTTTCCATTAAAAAGAGAAGTATTATGTTGTGCACTTGGTACTATTGAAACATGAACATTGTAGCAACTCCTGATCCATCAGAGGCTAAGCTTGATTATTTTCTCGGGACGAGCAAAAGTTAAGCTTGGGGGATCTTGTTGACCATGGATATACCATGAAAATCCACATTCAAACACCTTCAACATGCCTCGGATTCAAGGGAGAATAAACATATCATGAACATATTTTATCAATAACTTGTTCCACTTGTACTCTTAGCTTATGAATGCAGGGAAGATCAAAATAGAACAAATTGGAGCACTTGGAGCCCAATATGATGGGTTAGCCGAACCATGTATTTTGGAACTAAGTCATCAAACTTCGACAAATGACTCAAGACATCACTTAGAAGAGAGGAGAGCTCAGAGTGGGCCCATGTGTGGGTCGGCCGACCCCACCATGGGGCCCCCCTAGCTCTGGTGACGTGGCAGGATCCGTGTGACATCCTACCCAGCTCAATTCCACCATCAGATCAACATGTGTTTCCATTCAACGGTGGAGAATCAAAGCACACGGATCAAGGCGTGAAACAATACAATCAAGACAGAACCAGCACAAGGCAACACTCTATGTCTGGTGGGGACCACACCTGGCTAGGCCCACCTGTCATAGGGGGTCGGCCTGACCCCCCTGGTGCCTGGCCAGGTCGGTTGGCCCCCACCACCCTCCCGCATGTCTTCCACGTGATGAAATCACCTCTGCCGTCCATCCTAAGGCGGTATTGAGGCGGTTCATCCAAGGGAGGAGAGGTAAGGAGCACGCGGATCGCTGACGTGGCGCCCCTCAACTCTCCCCTGTAAATAGAGGCTGTCATCAACCTCTTCAACACACCCAAGATACACAAGATCCACAAGAGACAAGAGAAGCTCCACTCTTTAGTAGTAGTAGTAGTATTAGTCTAGTGTGGGAGTTTGAGTCGAGTTGAGCTACGCTCGGAGTTTCCGAAGTCGTCTGTTGGAGAGTCTGGTACAGCTCTTGTACGTTTCCTTCTGTAAGACTTTACCTTTATCAATATATTATATTTACTTTACTTTACTAAATCTCTACTTAGTGCTTTACTATTCATTATAGTATTGTTGTGTTTTGTCTTAACTTATAGTTGAGTTATATTAGATAGTGATCCTATAACTAGCTCACATGTGTAGTTCATCGCCTGTCATAGGGTGCTTTAGTTGTTGGTTCGCAACTAGAGTAGTAAGGCTTAGTGTAAGCGTGGTGCTTAGACTAGATCTTGCCTTTGAATGCCGCTTGTCGCACGGATTGTTTATGGGTGCTAGTAGGTGGTGACAGCCCTGTCTAGTCTTAGTATCCCTCCACGTTTTTTGGGCAAGTTCTTAAAAGGTAGGCTCCCATGAGAGAGTAGGCGCTTCGGGTAGAGGTTATATCCTCTATTGTTTCGCACTACCCCCTACACACCAGAAGTAAGGTAGTTCACAAGAGTAAAGTAAGTGTCATAGGAGTCTTCACTCGTTGTCCTCCCACCTAGCTATACTCTACTAGTTATCCTTATTTATCCAAAAACCTTGTCGTGTCTTGGTGTCATTACCCTTTCCTCTATATATCAATTTACCCCCTATCACTAGTTGATACTAAGTTGTTATAGACTTAAGGATCCCTCTCTTTTTATTAATTATTCCTAGCAACCGCTTTCCCTTGGGATAAAATAAATAACGATACCTTGGAATACTCCCGGGTGAAGTGCTACAGCGGTATATTCTGTGCGCTTGCGAAATTATCCAATAGACATAAGAAATACCCCCAGGCACTTCTGGCGCCGTTATCAGAGATAACCTTACACCCTGTCTCTGGTAGTTGCGCTAAGAAGTGTCAACAGTGGTGTATGCTAGTATAGGTTTGAGTGATGATTTGATAACTAGCATGCATAGGTTGTTAGCTAGACTAGTGTTTTTTCAAGTATTACTAGAACCTTACTTATAATGTTGATCTCACAGGGTTTCCTACTATTCTTGCTTGTCTAGCTAACTATGATGCTAAGGATGAACTCAATGGTGCAATTTCAATTGGCTTCAAGCAATTGGTATCACGCTACAAAAGTTTATTCTATGCACCTTAGCATCACTTAGTGATGTTGGCACTCCCACAAATTCCATATTTATGCATGTGTGAATATTTGAAACCAAACCATTTGAGCACACATGTAGGGAGAGTTAACACTACCAAGTCGGGTTTTATGAAGCTTATCCAAGTCTAAAGATTTGAGCTTAAAGATGAATAAGTAACATAAAATCCAAACCCAAGTTAGTAATTTACACTTGTGTGAAGAGCTAACTTGGTTAATGCACTTAATTTCCATATCTTTGTAGAGTTGTCATCAATTACCAAAAAGGGAGAGATTGAAAGGTCCTTGTTTGGTTTTGGTAATTGAGTGACAACTTAGGTGGACTAATATGAGTTTAAGTGTTGATTACACAGGTGATTAGTCCACAGGTACATGTGTGTGAGCATCTATGCCATGGAGGTTGTTGATGGTAGTTATTGCTCAATTTTAAGCATCAACAAGACATGAAAAAGGACATAAAAACATCCTCAAACATAGAATAGGGTTTAAACTGACAGAATTCCATAAGTTTTGGTGAATCTGTGTTTTGCAGGGTGTTAATCAGAAAAGAGTCAAGGGAGACCAACATGTCAGATCCAAATATCGAATTCCGACGCGAAAGTGGAATAAGAACATTCTAGAGAACACCAGAGACGCGCCTGACGAAGCGGGGCCCAGTTGCCAGCCAGGGGAGGTCGACCGATCCCCCTGACAGGTCGACCGACCCTAGCCAGAGTCCTTTCCGCGTGCGTTTCTACGTGGACCCACATCTCAAAATTTCACGCAATCTCCAATGCCCGTCGAAAGTTGGTTTGATACAAGGGCTACGATTCATCCCATCGGCCTATATAAGGACCCCCAGACCCCCCAGGGTTTTAGATATCTCTCAGACTAGATCAGATCAGTTATCAATCAGAGAGCTCTCCACCAGAGATTAGGGTTAGACACTCAAAGTTCTAGTTTAGACCTAGATAGTAGATTGAAGTAGAGTTGAGCCCCTCGGCTTAGGATTCTGGATCACCTGTCTACTAGAGATTAGTAAATCTGTTGTATTACCTCTTATTATGACTTTATGCTATTTCAATACTATGTTTCGGTTTGTTATGTTCCTAATTTATTCTAGTAGTATATTTGATATGGTTATGATTGGTAATGAGTTTATGCATGAGTTCGCAAAGCGCTTAATCCAATACTCGAGTGGGTTAAGTGGTAGATATTTGTTGACGGTGGATATACCATGAAAATCGACACTCAAACACCATCAACTTGACTCGGTTTCAATGAAGAACAACATAACATGAACATATTTTATCTAATAACGAGTTCCACTTGTACTCTTAGCTTGTGAATGCAGGGAAGATCAAAACAATACAGAAGTGAGCAGCTGGGGGCCACTTGTGTGGGTCGGTCGACCCAGACATGGTGACCCCAGGCCACCACACTTCAAAACAATTTATACAACATCAATGGAGGAGAGCCAAGGTCCAGGTGGGCCCATGCATGGGTCGACCGACCCATGTATGGGGCCCATTGAGCCCTGGTGACGTGGCACCATCCACGTGACACTACAGCTAGCTCATTTCCACCTTCGGATTAAAGATGTGTTTCCAATCAACGGTGGAAGATCAAGGCACATGGATCAAGGCATGAACCGACAAGAATCAAGCAAACCAAGTACACAAGCATGGTCTATGACAGGTGGGGACCCTATTGGTGGGCCCACCCTACCATAGGGGGGTTGGCCGACCCCACTGTGGTGGGTCCAGGCCACCGCCATACTCCACCGACCTCCTGCATGCTTCTCACGTGTTGGATTCACCATGGCCATCCATTTTAAGTCGGTTCTAAGGAGGTTCATCCAAGGGTGGAGAGGCAAGGAGCACATGGATCGCTGACGTGGCACCTCTCCACTCCCCCCTATAATTAGAGGTTGCCTCCACCCTTTCAAGACACACAAGAGACACAAGAAGCAAAGGAAGAGTCAAGTTCCACTTCTTAGTAGTAGTATTAGTCTAGTGTGGGAGCTAGAGTCGAGTCAAGCTACGCTCAGGATCTCCGAAGTCGTCTTCTGGAGAGTCCGGTATAGCTCTTGTACCTTTCCTTCTGTAAGACTTTGTCTCTATCAATATATTATCTTTACTTTACTTTACTGAGTCTTTACTTACTACTTTACTATTCATTATAGTATTGTTGTGTCTTATCTTAGCATTAGAGTTGTCTTATACTAGATTGTGATCCTGTAACCAGCTATTGTGTGCTATTCATCGCCTGTCATAGTGTGCTTGAGTTGCCTTGTACACAACTAGATGTAACACCTCTGGTGTTAATAAACTAAAATCGAACATATCATCATGAAGCATTGCATGTCATCTATGATTTTTATTAATTTTGCCCTGCATCAACTGTGAATAAGTTTAAATTCCATTGATGGCTTGTGCTTAGGACAATAGAGTGATTTTGCCTGTCAATTAATTTTTAAACCTTAAATTGGGCTAAAACCCTAGTTTCAAAACTATGAAGAATTGGGCCTTGGTCCCAAAGACAAAGTTGTAGCTCTTACTTAATAGAGCAACTTTGGTATACAAAGTTTTTTGAGTTACTGTTTGGAAATTTGAATTAAACTTGAATTTCTATCTTCAAATTTGAATTTAAAACTTCAATTTAAAAATTACTTGGAATATGAAGTTGAACCTTAAATGAAAGTTGTGCAGCTCATCAAATAGAATAACTTTTGTATTTACATATTTTAACGTTGTTCAATAAATATTTGAGATTTAAATCGAATTTGAAAAAGGCCATTTACCCCCTTTTCAATAATTTCAAAAATATTCAAAATTTAAAAATGTTTCAAATATGAAAGTTGTTCAGAATGCAATTCTACACAATTCTTATTTTGGTCATTTTCCAACTTCTTACAAGGATTTTGGAGTAATTTGAAAATTAGAAACAGGGGATAACCCCTACTACAGCCTCCGAACCAATCAGAGCACGGCAGCGAGCAGTTTGCCGCTGTTCCACCACCCCTGCTTGACCTCATCCGCGGGCGCAGGCACGCGGCAGGGGACGTGGCAACGCTCGTCGTGTCGTGGCACACTCCGAAGCCGTTCCTCTCTCTGTTAAAGCAGGAAGCCTGCGTCGTCATTCTTCTTTCCTTTTTCTCCGTTCGTCACCGACGAACTCGCGGTTCTTACGCAATCGTCACCACTGCTCGCTCTTGCACCAAATTGAGTGTGCCCGGGAGTTCACCATGCCTTTGCGTCTCCGATGAACCACTTAGTTCCCCTCTGCTCGTTGAAGTGTACGCGAACGCCGCTGTCATCCTCGCGGCCGGCCAGTGCGCCGCCGAGAAGAGCGTCACGTGGCCTGGTAGCGCTGGTATTTCCCCGGTTCGTTTGGCTCTTGTTCCTGCTTCACCATGGACTTAAGAAGCTAGTAGGCCAAGTCATTTTGTCTTCTCCCACAGGAAGCCACCGAAACACCGGTGAGGACACTGGAACGCGCGGCCGCCGCGAGGTTCACCGTCGCCGACTAGCTCCGGACTACCTGTGCTCCAACCAATGTGTGCACGGGACTCTCGGTGAGCTCCGCTATGTTCTTGTAGTATCCAATTTGGCTCCGTGAGGGCCGGGGTGGCCGGAACGCAGTGCATCGTCGTGACGCCTGCCGTCCTGCCACCATGGCCGTGGCTAGACGAGCTTTGGCCTCTCACTTGCCCAACCAATTAGCTCAATAGGTGCGTGGGTATCTGTGGGAGCTCGGTGGTGCTTTTTCCCCTCGTCGGAGAGGCCACCGGCAGGCGAGTCCGGGCCGGCGAGGTGCCGCCGTGGTCTGAGCCGACGCCGTGCGTGCGGTGGGCACCACAAAGGATAGAGAGGAGAGTTGTGGGCCACGCTGGGCTACCTGGGCCGGCCCATCAACGCCTGGATTATTGAAGAAACGAATTTCTCCTTTTTACAGAAATCTTGAAAAGTGTTGTTCCTTGAAAATTCGTAGGAAAATAACCAGAGCTCCAAAACTCATGAAATTAATTGTGAAGTTTTACTATATAGTACTTTCCATGAGAAAAATATGAAATATGCTATTTGGGTAATTTCTAAATGTGATAAAAATACAGATTTTAATTAATAAATGGCACTTTGATGATTTTTAATCAATTATGTGATTGTCCAAAAATTATGAAATTTTTTGTGTAAAAGTTTTGAGCAGTGAGCTACCTCCACAAAAATCTGTAGCTCAGTTGGACAAGATTTAATTATTTTGCAATTTGTCCTTAATTAATTAAACATTAAAAACAAAATTAAGTGTTAATTGGTTTAGGGTTTGTTCTGGGTCTTCGAATCAGAGAAATGAGATTACCATGAGCTAAGTCGTGGGTCTGGGAGCTTTGCAACCCGTTGCCGCCCTCTCGGCCACCTCTGGCCGCTTGCGGTCCTGGTCGAGCTTGGCCTGGCCGGCCGGTGGCCATGGCTGCGCCTCTCTGGCTTGGCCAGAGCAGGCTGGAGCCGGGTTGGACCAGGCCATTTGTATTGGGAGTGCTAAGGGAACCAATCTGGGCCGTGTTGGTCATTCAGGCCGGTCCAACAGTAGAGGCTGAGTAGTTAAATAAATTTATTTATTTTTTTCTTGATATATGAAATGTATTGTGTCTTGTGGTTTTTCGATTGAGTGAAGACTAGGGATCATAAAACCATACCTGGTCCTTGGTAACTTATTTAGTAGAATAAATTATTATTGTTATGTGGTGGTTAATAATAGTTAATAAAATGATTAGGTGAGATAATAACCTACCATGATATTAGAATCTAAATAGGAACTTAATGACCCTTGTTGCTAGTTGGTAATTACCTTGGGGTTTACCAAAACAATGTAACCCTTAATTACAGGCTATCCTGACCTGTAATGTCATGAGATTGTTTCTTTAGATGCAACTTCATGGGTAAATACATCCAAGTCGAACGACTTCTCTTTTGGACCTTTCTGTACCCTAAGTCGTGCATAGAATTCCTTATAGGTACCCGTAAACCGCTAACCCAAGATGTTGGACAACAAGCTAGTCATGTTGGCTTGCAACTTTATCGCAAAGGAAAGTAGTATTCAACTTTCTTTGATTATTTAATGAAATGTATTTGTATGTTTCCATTATGCATCATGCCATGCATTTCATCATGCATTAATATTTCGTGTAGTGAACGCGGGATATTCGTATCTGAAGCAAGTCCCGAGTTGGTCTTCACTCTCTGGACGTGGAGTTTCCTCGATGATAGACATCAGGGTTGTATCTGCTCCAAGCAACAGGCAAGCCCCGGTGCATTAGCCCTTCCTTGTGATTTACAAAATTTATCACCTTGAGTTAAATTGCTGCATTAGGTTGATAGGAGTTGATTAGTCACCTACTTGCTGCATTTACCTGCCTTGATATATTATCCTTGAAACCTGATTTAAAGGCAAATGTTTATAAAATGCTTAGCCATGCTTAATAGTTAAGCTTTTATGAAAATGATATTTTGTATGCTTGGGGTATACTACTATGAACTATTATAATTGTTTGACAGGGCAGTAGACTTGCATTGAGAAAGGAGTCTCAATGTAGTGTCTCTGACTGTCTATTAAGAAAACTGAAATGGAATCCATTAGGGACCATTTGTTGTCGGCCTGCTAGATCGAGACTTTGCAACTAGCCACATACTACGGAAAGCCTCTGACTCCGGTCGCTTCTCTACTTGAACCGACAACCACGCACTGGGAGTGGAGAGATGGCGTGAGTAGCGTGCACCCTCATGGCCGAGGGCTGGATTGGAGGCGTGCTGTGTTCACGGGTGGTGCAAGACCAGGTTCAGGTTTTAGAAAAGCCATGGTAGGCGGGGTTGGCATATGCAAGCTTAGGTGCTACATATGCAGTGTGGATAGGGATCCCCAGCTGGGTACTCAATCGATTCGAATCAGTCATTTCTCCTCGATTAATGGAGACTTGATCCACTGACTTCCAGCGAAGAGTGGTTCGGAACTAGGTGAAAGATGTAGGAAATGGGTGAGTATTGAGATTATCTTAATGAAGCAATCTAGATTTAGGATTAAGTTTTAAGCTGACTTAGAGAGCTTTTCTGCAAAACTCTTTGATTCTTGCTAAAGGCTGTCCTTGATTCCCCTCAACCTGCATTCCTGAGTCTTCTCCCCAATTTTTGGTCGGGTAAGTCTTGCGGAGTACCCCATGTACTCAGGGTTTGTTAACCCTCTGTTGCAGGTTAAGTCAGGAGCAGTACAGGTTTGGCTATCGCCAAGCTAGTGGCACTGAAGAGCGGCCCTATGTAGTAGATGACATGTGCTTATCAGCACTTCCTTGGGCAAGATGTCATCTATATTACTTATAAGTGTAAGAGCTACCTTATTTTGTCTCCATCGACAAGTAGTTTTGTAAAGACCATCACTGGAATTTTTAAACTATAATTGTTCTCTTCCGCTTTTTACTCTGATGTATTTTGAACTCTATGAATGAATGTAATAAGATGGTTGGTTTACATTCCGTGAAATGATCCTTGATGGGACATTGCGGTGTTCGCGAGAGCACCTGACAGGGCTTCCAGGGTTATCAGGCTCTCGTGCATAGCAGTCGGAGGTCGTTGGACTACGGCAGGTGCACGTGGGCCATGGTAATTCGGGAGGTTCTGTCTCACTAGAGTAGTGAGAATTAGTGTAAGCGTGGTGCTTATACTAAGTCTTGCCTTTGATTGCCACTTGTCGCACAGGATTGTTAGTGGGTACTAGCAGGTGGTGACAGCCCTGTCTAGTCTTGGCATCCCTCCACGTGTTTTAGGCAAGTTCTTAAAAGGTAGGCTCCCATAAGAGCATAACCGCTTCAGGTAGAGGTTATATCATCTATTGTCTCAGACTATCGCCTTCACACAAGAAGTAAGGTACCAGTCTAGTTAACTCATCTATCTGTTAAGGTTAAGTTCACAGGAGTAAAGTAAGAGTCATAGGAGTCCTAAACTCACTCGTTGTCCTCTCACCTAGCTATACTGTACTAGTTATCCTTTGTTATCTTAAACCTTGTCTTGTCTCTGTGTCATTATCTTTCCTCTATATCGATTTACCCCCTATCATTAGTTGGTTGCTAATTTGCTATAGACCTAAGGATCTCTCTTTTATTAACATTCCTAGCACCCCTTTCCCTTGGGATAAAATAAATAATGATACCTTGGAATACTCCCGGTTGAAGTGCTACAAGTGGTATATTATGTGCGCTTGCAGAATTATCCAATAGACATAAGAAATACCCCAAGCATTTCTGACACCGTTGCCAGGGATAGAGTCTAACTCTGTTTCTAGTAGCGACTTTAAGAAGCCCCAATAATATTATAGAGGCATGGTGCTTACATATTATTTGCCTGCGAATGCGCTTTATATGCCGGGTCATGTGGTAGATCGCGGATGTGACACTCCCATTGAGTCCTTTGTATTCCACTCCTCGTATGTAAAGAGAGTAGAACTAAGTTATCAAGGTAGACTCGCTCTGTTCTTGTTCTTCCTGAATAATGTTCCTGATGCATAGATAAAGAGTCAATTATGGCTATACATGATTATATATTTGCTAGAGTAGATGAATAACATAATTAATTAGAAATGACATAAGAATCTGATCTCTTAAGTAATCCTATGCTTTGGTTGACTTTAATTTTGAGTAGTCCACACCTCTCTGGAAAGTTATCTAAGCCTTTATTATCATCTTTATTGGCTTACCCTGCTTTAAGTATGTGCTGTGTGATTGATTCTATTCATAAGTAATGTAACTTGAATCTACCCACTCATGCCTAGCTCCATACCTTCTCCCTGTGGTAAAAATATAAATCGACAACCCTTAAAATACTCGGGTAAAATACTACAATGGTATAATTAATCTGCGCGCTTGCAGATACTTTGAACTTGATTATTTATATTTATATCCTCTTTAGTCACTTGCATTCATAATAACTGCTTAGTATTAATCTGGGTAGTTTCCATATATGTCTCTTATATTCATGCTGGGGATGACAACCTAGTTATTGTAAGAGATATAGGTTTAAAAGAGGTGGCTAAGTAATTTGCCCTGTGACACTTAATTAATAGCAACAAGCATTTTTGGCGCCGTTGCCAGGGGAGAAGTAACAGAAAGGCATTTGAGAGAAAGATCAAGTACATACTTAGTGATAGAATCATACCTAGTACCTCTGCTTTTAGAGAATTACCCCTTGTTTTTCTTGTCTACATTTTATGCAGGGTATCACAGGATTCAATCAACTTCAATCATCCGAATCAAATCAGCGCAAGAAGGAGCTAACACCAAGTTCCTGAAGCCATGGCTGAGAAAACATTGTGAGAGTTTGCTACACCAAGCACCAAGAACATCCGCACCGGACCAGCACTCAACACCGATAACTTAGAGTTCGAACTCAAGCCAAGCCTCATAAACATGGTTGAAGCTATATAATTCAGTGGAAAGGCACATGAAGATGCAAGTGCTCATCTTCAAAAATTTTTGGAGATTAGTAGCACCATCACCAGTCAAGAACGTTGCTCAAGACATCATACTACTCCGCTTATTCCCATTCTCACTTTTGGGAAGAGCGAAGCAGTGGTTCTACGCCAACAAAGATCACATCAACACATGGGCAAAGTGTTCTAAGGCCTTCCTAGAAAAGTTTTTCCCTATAGGCAAAACCAATGCCTTAAGAGGAAAGATTACCGACTTTCAGCAGCAAAAAGAAGAAACTATTTTAGAAGCATGGGAGCGCTACCAAGAATACATCACAGATTATCCCCATCATGGAGTGGAAGATTGGTTACTCCTATAAGGTTTCTACCATGGATTAATTCAAAGGAGTCATAACCTAACTTGATGCAACTGCTGAAGGGTCATTCCTTGTCACTCACTCCAGGAAAAGCTGAAGCACTTATGGAGAAAATAGCAAGAAATCAAAGCTGGACCCATGACAATACCCAACATTGTCATCAGAGTGAGGAGACAACCGAAGAACTGTGTGCATTATCAACCAAGATGGACGTACTCTTAGGTTGGCTCGCACAGCGAGGCGACTACAAGAAGGACCGTCAAGCTATTCAAGATGCATTCAACACACAGAACAAATGGGAAGAGTACTTGGAAGTGAAGTTTGATCTACCACAAGAAGACATCAATGTCATTCTCAACAACTCTACTCCAAAGAAGCAAGGATGGAGTCAAAAACAACAATCCAACCAAGGTAAGTACCCAGGTAACTATCCTAAACAACCATTCCTTGAGAGATTTGGTATTAGAGAAAGCTAAGAATAATGATAATATTGATAAGAAACTTGCTTCTCATGATAAAATCTTGGAAAGTATAAATGTCAAAATAGATAACTTTTCTTCTGCTATCAAAGATCAACTTGACTATAATAAGAAGATAGAATCACAAGTAGCACAGTTGTCTGCTGCATTTTCTTTTGCCACTAACCATGAGCAGGTCAAAGCCATAACTATGAGAGGTGGAAAATCAACTCGAGATCCCCCATATCCAAAAGGAACACATCCACGAGGAACATCTAGGGTACCGGCAGCACCAGTGGAACAAGAAGAAAAGAGAGACGCTGAAGTAGAAGAAGTTGTACCACAAGAGCATGAAATGACACAAGATTTCCATGACTGTCAACTTTTTACCATTCCCGCGAAGAATCCAGAAGAATCAACAAGATGAGCAGTTCGGCAGATTTATTGAGGTCATCCAGAAGCTATATGTCAACATACCATTATTGGATGCCCTTCAAGTCCCCACTTATGCAAGATATATCAGAGACATCCTAAACAAAAAGACCACTGCCGACCACCGAAGTCATCAAGCTTTCAGAAGAATGTAGTGCGGCTATCTTCAATATAGCACCAGAAAAGAAGAAAGATCCAGGATGCCCCACTATCAATTGCTCGATCGGAGAACCATACTTCAACAATGCACTATGCGATCTTGGAGCAAGTGTCAGTGTGATGCCCAAATCAGTCTTTGGAAAGCTCAGATATTCCACCCTGGAACCCATATCAATGTGCATTCAACTGGCAGATCAATCAATTCGCTACCCCGAGGGAATTGCGGAGAACATTCCAGTGAAGATAAGAGACTTCTTCCTGCCAGTAGATTTTGTGGTCCTAGACATGCAAATAGACTCGAAAGTATCCCTCATCCTTGGAAGGCCTTTCTTGAGCACAGCCAATGCTCACATTGATGTCGGGGCAGAAGAAATCAGATTCAACATAAACGGGAAAGAAGAGCGGTTTGCTTTCCGTCCAAGACCAGAGGAACAACTCACTGCAAACATAGTGGAAGGGAAGGACAAACTAGCTGGATCATCATCTCCCGGACCGGAGAATTGACCCGCTAACTGATCAAGGAAAAGGAGTCTGATTCGGTGGACGAGAAAAAAAAATCCCAAACCTTCGCCTGAGAGGTAACCTTAGTATTTACCCGCATTTACTTCCTGCATTTCAATTCCTCGTATGCATTATAAAAATAAAATAAAAATTTGCATAGTAATATTTTTAGAGTCTCATATAGGTTTTTCTTGGAGCGTAAAAACTCCCTGGTGGAGTTATTTCACCACAGAGTCAGAAAATTATGAAAATTTCATATTTCAATTCCTTGCATTTTGTAGTTTCATAAAAGTATTATTTTTATAGTTCATATTTGCATGGTATTCAGTCTATGGTAAAAATATAGGAGACACATGGGTCCCACACCCATCACTTCCACCTTCATTATCATCCATTATCACCCACCATTATTTACTACCATCCATTCCTTTCCATCATACTCAACCACCACTATGGGAATCAGCAAACAAAGCACCAAGGGACCTTCACAGGATTGGAATTGAGGCAGAGAGCACCCACGAGAAAGGATAGAGAAAATGGCCAACAAGTGGGGTCGGCCGACCCCACCCCTTGATCGGCCGAACCACCTCCTTCCCATCTATAAAAACCCAAGTGCTCAGCTCTCCATTTGCACCATCCCAAACCCGAGAGCTCAACTTTCGTTTAGAAATTCATTCATAGAGTTTGGGTAGTAGCTAGTTCTTCATTTTAAAGAGTAGAGAGAGCCTGAGAGTGAAGCCTGTGAGAGTAGAAGTTCTGCTGATTTCCTGAGAGAAAAACATAGCACTTAGAGGAAATACTGTCCAATTAAAATCAAAGTAGAAAGTCATCACAAATTTGAGCTTAAAACTTTGTTGAACTTGAACGAATCCTTAAACGACTAACCTTTGAACGATTGACTTTTGGACGGCTAACCTCTGACATTTTCTTGTGCTAACCCCCTGTACAAGTTTTCTTTTGTGGTGTGCACTAAAGTTTTGCAGGTATGAGTTGGTTCAAGAAGAAGCTCACCCATGTGGGATTGTCACGCTCTACCGTATCCGTTCATCAGGCAGCGGTTCGGATATGAACATTGACCCTCCGTCTCATGAGCTACCGGCTGCACCCACCATCATCCTCACCGATGAGAAGCATCTGAAGCTGTGACGCCCCGAGAAGACCAAGTTCAACACCATCAAGAACCTCCCATTCACGCTAACGAGCGTCTTCAGCGATGACCTTCTCCACGATACAGGTATGGACACTGAATTCCTCCTTATCTTTCATGAGATTGGTTGGGAAAATTTTTGGCAAATAACTGAGCCGAGCAGCAAGCTTCTCACTGCCGAATTTCTTTGCACTCTTAAAGCTGAAAACAATGGAATTTCTTTCCGTCTTTTTAACAAAGAATTTTCTTTAACATGGAAAGAACTTAGCCAACATTTTGGTTTTAATTCGAAATGTGTGATAGACATGAATGTTGCTTTGCCTAAATTTGATAGAGCCAAATTTTGGAAGGAGATAACTGATGAAGATAACTGTAGACATCCTGTTACCAATTCCATTCAGCTGTCCTACTTTGCGTTTTATGCACCGATGGCTAGGAACTACACTTTTTCCTAGGGACGATGTTCGCATTGTTAGGACCAAGGATATGCAGATTTTGTTTGCCATGGCTAGACATAAGAAAGTTTCACCTGTTCATGCCTTGGTAGAACATTGGATAAAATATTTTGAAAGGAAGTTTGGGCACATCGAGTATATCTCTTTGGTAACTTGACTTGCCGGCAGTTTGGGTCTTCTAGAAAATGCCACTCTTGATTTTATAACTGAAGACCGGCCCGAGATTACCATTGAACATTTCAGGTAGGCCCAAATAATAAAAGAAAGGAAGAACAACATTCCCATCACTATGATGTATCGTGGCGATGCAACCGAGATCTTGTTGCCTAACCCGGGATTCGGATTGTATGTTGCACCTTCTTTTATTGTTTTGCCAAGCAGGGCCACTGTCGGCAGGAGCGCATCAGCACACCTGGACCAGATACCACAAAGATACTATGGCGCAGACCCGACTCCACAGGGGCCAGCATTCACTGGCTACCAGACGTTCGACCATACGGGCACTGTTGACGGTGGATAACGTCAAATTTTATTAGAACTTTAGACACCAAAGGATACATGAATACACACTAGTCTAGGGTTTTAACTGACAGTTTTCATGAGTTTTGCATGTTCTGTATTTTCCTGGGGCTATTCTAGAAAAGCCTAAAAGAAGGGTTAAAGAGCATGATTACCACGTAACTTAACCGCCAAGGAAACATCATCGCGAGAACACTAGAAGCATCTGGAACACACCCGAGGCACTGGGACCCAAGACCCCCCAGGGTGGGGCCGGCCGGCGCCCCCTGCTAGGGTTTTGGCCCACCTTCTAGAGTCTTCTTCCGCCGCATTTGTGGAGTCATCTCGACCCTTGTTTCAAGTCGGTTTGATCCTACGGCGCACGTGCATCCCACCGGGCTATAAATAAAGGGGCAGACCCCCTGGAGGCATCAACCCATCATTCATTCAAGGCATCAAGTCCTCAAGCCATCAAGAGCCTCGTAATTCATCAAGAGCCTCCTAGTTCATAGTTCTAGCCTAGTTAAATTAGAGAGTAGAGGAATTCTAGTTCTTCGGCGGATCTGGAGCCCCAGCGTCTGTCTGGAGCACGGAGTTCGGTATAATTCTAGTTCTTTCTCTATTATTATATTCTTCATTATGATTAGGGAAACATTATTCTTAATAGTTCATATGTTCTTGATTACAATTGTCTTTGTCTACTTTGATTATATGTCTAGTATAGTTGGTTTGATCTTATTGAATTCATGTAATTGCTTGTATAGCGTTTATTCATGCGTACGATGGATAGATGATGAACGATATGTAGACGTAGTGTCTAGGTATTTTGTTTATCTGCGAGTGCACCCTGATGTGCCGGGTCATGTGGTAGATCGCGTAGGTGACAGCTGTGTTGAGTCCTCTGTAGTCCACCCCCCGTATGTAGGCCAGCAGGCACGGTCGCGAAGTTGGGTGATGACTCTGTTTCACATATTTCCTAGATGATGCCCTTTGCATGTGATTATGATATAGGATTAGTCTAACAATGATTGCTAGATGTAATTGCACTAATTAGAGTTATTCATTGATGTAGTTATAGAATTACCTTTGATATTAATTCCTTAGATTATCCATTGGCTAGCTATTACTATGACTAGAGAAGTGCTCTGATGATTATCTTTTATTTATGATGCTTGATCATACTTATCACCTTTATCTTTATTTACCTTGTGACCTCTACCTGTTATGAGTAGAGTAAATGACATCGGTAACGTGACTTATCCATTGTATACCATCACTATCAATATAATAGATTAAAGTTTATCCTAGTCCTTCCCAGTGGTATAAATATAAATCGACAACCTGGTAGAACTCCCTAGGTAAAATGCTACAATGGTATAATTATCTGTCCGCTTGCAGAATTGATCTTAGTTTATATTATTTATATTTATTTCTGCCTAGTCACATAGATTAATATATAAAACCTTTATTTATTCTTAGCATTATTAATCAGGGATGACAACCCAGTTCATGCTAAAGAATGTTGGTAATAGAAAAGTGGCTAGTTGCTAATGACAAGTTAATTAATTACCATTCATCTTCTAATTTCGCCTCTCGCATTAAAAGTTATATAGTTATATTTGGCGACGTTAGTAGATGTCAACAGGCACCTCACGTGGTTTTAATAACCCGTGGGAGGCAACCCCATCCACACACTCGGAGGGATCCTGGCAACAAGCGAGCAGTACCCAGTGGCAGCACGGCTACTGCGGCCATTACCAACAGGGTAGTGGTCAGTTTGACATGCAGGAGGAGACTTCTGGAGGAATGCACTACCAACCTGAACGTGCTTCCTACTCCGGCCCTAGCTACCACGAGTACCAGCAGGACCGCCACGAGCTTCGCACGCAGCTGGGCAGAATTGAGGAGACGCAGAACGCCCTCATACAAGCCCTAGGACCAGATCTAGCAGCGCCAGGCGGTGCACGACAACAACTGGGAAGCGCTCTTCACCCACTTCCACATTCGACCACCGTACCAGTGAGACTGCACCAACAGCCAGCTTGGGGGAGGACCCCCGCAGGACTAGGTAAGTCATCTCGACCCACTTTATTTTTATGCTAGTAGTTTGCTTTAGTCTATTTAATTAGTTTGCTTTAGTTTGTTTATTTTGTTTTAGTTTGTGTGAGAATAAAGGAACTTTGAGAATCTGAATCTAGATGATAGTTGCTCTAGTGCCATGCTTAAATTAAAAATTCTCCTACAATTGAGTTATTAATTTGACTTGAGAATTTATTTTGAAACTTAAAATCTGTGGGAGCATACTTGAGCTAAGCCTAGATAATTGATAGACATGATATAAGAAGTTTGAGCTGCTATCTATCTAGTTCATTATGACACTAAATTTCGGATGCTTTATTTTTGAAAAAAATGCTAAAATCAAATGATGAGTTCCTTGCATGACCAAAGTTGAAATTCCTACTAGAGCCATATATCATATTTAGAATAGGAAATCTTTTTCATATATGCTGCTTGTATTGCATTGAGTTCAGTCAAGCTTTGTCGATACCTTATGAGAGCTTTGTCATACTCTTAAATTCAAGATCACACACACTCCACCCACATAGGCACTATCCCTACACTGGGGGTAAGTGCCACAACATGCCATTCCATCCAAAAATATTTTCTCCTACACTGGGAGTAAACACCAAAAATATTCCATATATTTCCACCCAATAAATGCTCCAAGTTCTTAGTGAATATCTCTCTAAAAATAGAAAGTTGAAGAGAAGAGGCATGAGGCTAGGCAAAAGCACGAGTTGTCAGAGAAAACAATGGGTACATAGATGCCCGCCTGAGAGGAAAAAATGGACAAGTGTCTGATGAAATGAAACAATGGGTACTTAGATGCCCGCCTGAAAAGAAAAAAAAGAGCTAGCCCATGTTGTCCTGCAACACAAGTTTCAAAGTTTCAAAAGAGAGATCTATTTTCAAGGAGCAAAAGTAGAATTAGCCACCATATACACCCCTCATACCAGCACATGCACATCTTGATTTGATTGTATGACTTAACTCTCTTTGGATCCATTGTTTGACTTTACAATAAATGCTTTGCAAGTAAGTGTTTACTGCTTTCCCACCTATGAGCTCCACAAAAAGCCTTATTAGTATTAGGAAGGAAAGCATACACTCTATTACTTTGGTGAGGATCTACAAATACCACATATATGAGAGATTGAGAGAGTGTCATACAAATGCAACTCTGAGTTTTATTTTGAAAGTGCAAAAATACCGGAATAGAGGTGAAATAATGGATTTGATATTTAGTGCTTACTTAATTATTCTATCTTTCAATTACCCAAGGCTAAGTGATAGTAAAAGTCCCATGATTGCAGGTCATATGGATAAATTTGAAAGTTAGATTAGTCACTCAGTTTTGGTAGAGAGATTTTAATGAAGGCATGTGTGCAGGAGCAATTCATTGTTTGCTCAGGGACGAGCAAAGGTTAAGCTTGGGGAAGCTTGTTGATGGTAGTTATTGCTCAATTTTAAGCATCAACAAGACATGAAAAAGGACATAAAAACATCCTCAAACATAGAATAGGGTTTAAACTGACAGAATTCCATAAGTTTTGGTGAATCTGTGTTTTGCAGGGTGTTAATCAAAAAAGAATCAAGGGAGACCCACATGTCAAATCCAAATATCGAATTCCGACGCGAAAGTGAAACAAGAACATTCTAGAGAACACCAGAGACACGCCTGACGAAGCGGGGCCTAGTTGCCAGCCAGGGGAGGTCGGCCGATCCCCCTGACAGGTCGACCGACCCTGGCCAGATTCCTTTTCGCGTGCGTTTCGACGTGGACCCACATCTCGAAATTTCATGCAATCTCCACCGCCTGTCGAAGTCGGTTTGATCCAAGGGCTACGGTTCATCCCACCGGCCTATATAAGGACCCCCAGACCCCCCAGGGTTTCAGATATCTCTCAGACCAGATCAGATCAGTTATCAATCAGAGAGCTCTCCACCAGAGATTAGGGTTAGACCCTCAAAGTTCTAGTTTAGACCTAGATAGTAGATTGAAGTAGAGTTGAGCCCTCGGCTCAGGATTCTGTATCACCTGTCTACTAGAGATTGGTAAATCTGCTGTATTACCTCTCATTATGACTTTATGCTATTTCAATACTATGTTTCGGTTTGTTATGTTCCTAATTTATTCTAGTAGCATATTTGATATGGTTATGATTGTTAATGAGTTTATGCATGAGTTCGCAAAGCGCTTAATTCAGTACTCGAGTGGGTTAAGTGGTAGATATTATAGAGTCATGGTGCTTAGATATTATTTGCCTGCGAATGCGCTTTATATGCCGGGTCATGTGGTAGATCGCGGATGTGACACTCCCGTTGAGTCCTTTGTAGTCCACTCCCCGTATGTAAAGAGAGTAGAACTAAGTTATGAAGGTAGACTCGCTCTGTTCTTATTCTTTCTGAATAATGTTCTTGATGCATAGATAAAGAGTCAATTATGCTATACATGATTATATACTTGCTAGAGTAGATGAATAACATAATTAATTAGGAATGACATAAGAATCTGATCTCTTAAGTAATCCTATGCTTTGGTTGACTTTAATTTTCAGTAGTCCACACCTCTCAGGAAAGTTATCTAAGCCTTTATTATCATCTTTATTGGCTTACCCTGTCTAAGTATGTGCTATGTGATTGATTCTATTCATAAGTAATGTAACTTGAATCTATCCACTCATGCCTAGCTCCATACCTTCTCCCTGTGGTAAAAATATAAATCGACAACCCTGGAATACTCGGGTAAAATGCTACAATGGTATAATTAATCTGTGCGCTTGCAGATACTTTGAACTTGATTATTTATATTTGTATCCTCTTTAGTCACTTGCATTCATAATAACTGCTTAGTATTAATCTGGGTAGTTTCCATACATGTCTCTTATATTCATGCTGGGGATGACAACCTAGTTATTGTAAGAGATATAGGTTTAAAAGAGGTGGCTAAGTAATTTACCAAGTGACACTTAATTAATACCAACAGAGGTGGAAATGGCTAGGGATGATTGCTTAGCTTACACATGTGATGATGGAGGAGCTTAATAAACGTGAGACATGACATGGAGTCATGTGGCTAGATGGAGAAGATCGAGACAAGGCTTGGCTTGATAGACTCATTGCAAGGGCAAAGAGCAAGTGGAGGCTTTGAAGTCGTTGGTACTGAGTGTCGGGAGACTTAAGAAAGACTTGGAGCCGAAGGCCGAAGCAAGGGTGAAGAGCAAGTGAAGTCGAGGATCAATGGACCAAAAACCACATGATGATATGAAGTGGATCATATCATTCATGAGGTGTTGGTGCATGTGCTACACCGGCATCGATGGTGTCGGAGACGGAGATGAAGACTGTGATTGGAATAGAAAGCGCAAGGCAAAGGTATAACCTGGGGTGTTTCCATTTCACCGATCTAAGGTTGAGTAGAGAAGTGCTTGACCGGATTTAGGATAGATGGCCGTACTATCAAGAGGGGCAAACTTGTTTGCACATCGGTCATCTAGTGCCACTCGGAGTGATCTAACTTTGCATGACGAGGATCGAGTGCTGTGGCAAGAAAGAGTGAAATCCTTTGAGAAAATGATTGTGAAAAGCTAACACACTTGCACATGAGGTTGTACACTTGTGTTGTTAGCACATTTGCCAAAGGAGTTGAAGGATGAGAGGGTTTGGGTTCTCTCTTCCTCCTGCCGAGCTTGCGAGGCAGGATTAAGAACTTTTCGGTGGTGTTTCAGTGGAGAAACATGCACCGGACGCTGCACCGGACGCTGAGGCGCGCGCTCGGTGAAGGTGGCCAGGGACAGCGTGTTTCGGTGCAGTTGCACCGGACGCGGGTACGTTGGCACCGGACGCGGAGCAGTTACTGTTCCCGCGTCCGGTGGTTGTGATGTGGCAGTGCGTGAGAGAGCAGAGGCGCACTGAACGCTGTGGCCTGTCCGGTGGGTGCGCACCGGACGCATCCGGTGGCACTTGGGTGCTCTCGGGTGCTCTCTGGTCGAGCACCGGACACTGAGCTCCGCGCGTCCGGTGTGAGGGCGGACGCGTCCAGTGTGGACAGAGAAGGCGCGAGCTGAGTTAGCCCTTGGCGCGTAACGGTTACTTTCAAACGGCTAGCTGATGTGGTGTTTTGTGGTGCACCGGACGCTGGGAATGTGTTTCCCTTGCTAGTGCTTGGCTTGGTGCCCTCCTACTCACTTGTGTTAATTGACATCGCATTCGAGAGTGAGAGATCGATCGCTAGTGCGTTGCATCGTGAGGATTGCTTCGAGTGGCACTAGTTGATCGAGTTGCAAGCCGGTGGTGCTTGTTACTCTTGGAGGTCACCACCTCCTAGATGGCTTGGTGGCGAGAGGCTCCGTGGAAGCAAGCAAGGAGATTGTGCTTAGCTCCGGAGCAAGCTTGTGAGGGTTTGGAGCTCACCCCGCGGGTGATCGCGAAGAGCATCGCTAATAGAGCGAGACGTGAAGAGCGACAAGTGGTCCGGCCGAGTCAAGTGCTAGAGCTTGTGGTAAGCACTCCACATGGGAGAGTGTGACTTGCGGGTCACCACTAGCAAGAGGACCGGCTGGCAACCTTGGAGCTTGTCTCAATGGAGGACGTAGTTTGTGGCGACAAGTGAACCTCCAGGAAATAAATCATCGTGTCAACATCTTCTCATTCTTTGCGGTGGTTTGCTCCCTTCTACACGAGTCATTTACTTTGTGCATTACTTTACTTGTGTAGTTGTAGTTGCTCTTATGAGACCAGTTAGCTTGTGTAGCTTGCCACTCACCTTCTTAGCTTGTGTAGCTTAGAAGTAGTGTTCTTGATTAGCTTGTGTAGCTAATCAAGTTGCGCTCCTTGATTAGGATTGTGTATCCTTATCATTGAGCACGTAGTGAGTGAAAGGTCCTTGTTTGGTTTTGGTAATTGAGTGACAACTTAGGTGGACTAATATGTGTTTAAGTGTTGATTACACAGGAGATTAGTCCACAGGTACATGTGTGTAAGCATTTATGCCATGGAGGTGGATATGGCTTGGAAATGATGCTTAGCTCACACATATGGTATGAAAGAGCTAAATGCACATGAGACATGACATGGAGTCATGTGGCTAAGTGAAGAAGATCAAGACGGAGGCTTGGCTTGATGGACTCGTTGCAAGGGCAAAGGGCAAGTCGGAGGCTTTGAAGTCGTTGGTACCGAGTGTCGGGAGACTTAAGCAAAACTTGGCGCCGGAGGCCGAAGCAATGGTGAAGAGCAAGAAAGTCAAGGATCGATGAACCAAAAGCCACGTGATGATATGAAGTGGATCATATCATTATTGAGGTGTTGGTACATGTGTTGCACAGGCATCGATGGTGTCGGAGACGGAGATGAAGACGGTGATCGGAATGGAAAGAGCAAGGCAAAGGTATAACCTAGGGTATTTCCATTTCACCGGTCTAAGGTTGAGTAGAGAAGTGCTTGACCGGATTTAGGATAGATGGCCGTACTATCAAGAGGGGCAAACTTGTTTGCATATCGGTCATCTAGTGCCACTCAGAGTGATCTAACTTTGCATTGCTAGGATCAAGTGGCGTGGCAAGAAAGAGTGAAAAATCCTTGTTGTGGAACACTTTGGAGTTGGCACATTTGCAAAAGGGTGGAAGTTTCGAGCTCGAGAGAAGCTTGGTTAGATCTTGGATGGATAAACTGCTTTTATCCTTTGAGTTTTGGATCAAGCAATCATGTGGGTTGTGTAGCCCTCTGAAAAAGCTTTCCAAAATGTCCAAGATCGTCGAAATCGGAGTTCGGATCTAAGAGATATCATCGTTTTAGTGAGCAAAGGTCTGCACATGACGTTGCACCGGACGCGGGAAAAAGAGCACCGGACGCGCTGGAGTTATTGTTCCAGCGTCCGGTGCGAATTGTGCTGATCGGGCTGAAAAAGAGCACTGGACGCTCCCGGCGTCCGGTGGGTAGGCACCGGACGCGTCTGGTGCGACCCTGGAACTCTCGGGTGCTGACCAACGGCTAGTTTGAATTGCGTTTTGAGCACCAGACGCTGCACCGGACGCGTCCAGTGCAACATAACTGCGCGTCCAGTGCGTGCGCAGTGAGCCCAAAGAAGGGGGTAATGGTATTTGTTTGGGGGCTATAAATAGGAGTGAGAGCCGGCCACGGCAGGAAATCTTGCACCTTGGGAATGTGTTTCCCTTGCTTATGCTTGGCTTAGTGCTCTTCAACTCACTTGTACTCATATAATTCACATTCGAGAAGTGAGTGATCGATTGCTAGTGCATTGCATTGTGAGAATGCTTTGAGTGGCACTAGGTGATCGAGTTGCAAGCCGGTGGTGCTTGTTACTCTTGGAGGTCGCCACCTCCTAGACGACTTGGTGGCGAGAGGCTCCGTTGGAGCAAGTAAAGAGATTGTGCTTGGCTTCGTAGAAGCTTTGTGAGAGGTTGGAGCTCACCCCGCGGGAGATCGCGCAGAGCATTGCTAGTAGAGCGAGACGTGAAGAGCGACGAGTGGTCCGGCCAAATCAAGTGCTAGAGCTTGTGGTAAGCACTCCACGTGGGAGAGTGTGACTTGCGGGTCACCACTAGCAAGAGGACCGGCGGCAACCTTGGAGCTTGTCTCAACGGAGGACGTAGCTTGTGGCGACAAGTGAACCTCCAGGAAATAAATCACCGCGTCAACATCTTCCCATCCTTCACGGTGGTTTGCTCCCTTCTACACAAGTCCTTTACTTTGTGCATTACTTTACTTGTGTAGTTGTAGTTGCTCTTGTGAGACCGGTTAGCTTGTGTAGCTTGCCACTTACCTTCTTAACTTGTGTAGCTTAGAAGTAGTGTTCTTGATTAGCTTGTGTAGCTAATCAAGTTGCGCTCCTTGATTAGGATTGTGTATCCTTGTCATTGAGCACGTAGTGAGTTTAGGTGCTTAGTGCGCTTTTGCTTGCTAGTTGGTAGGAGCTCCCCGGTGCTTAAAGTACTAGTGCTTAGACTTGTGTGACCTTGCGCTAGAACGGTTTAGGGAAAGCTCAAGCTAGGCTTACATCTTTGTTTCTTGCTAGGATCTTTGACAAGATGCTTAGAGTTCTACTTAGAGGGGTGAATCATTGCTAGAACCGAATAAGTTTTATTCCGCTGCGATTAGTTGTTAAAAAGGACTATTCACCCCCTCTAGTCCGTCATCTCGACCCTGCATTGCTCTCGGGAGCTCTCTGGAAACGTCGGACGGTGAAGTTCTTTAGTCCGACGGTTTGAGTGTCTGACGGTGTTCTGTTGGCGCGAGTAGCTAGCCGTTGTGATCCAACGTTCGACTTCAAACGGCTAGGGACACATGGCACGAATCGAGGGCGTCGGACCATGGACTCTGGTCCGATGGTGGCGCGCGTGAGCATCCGACGGTTGCATCCGACGCCCCGCAGAGAGGCCTAACGGCTAGGTTTGAGTGAGGGGAGTATTTATAGCTGGTTTGCTGGCTTGTGCTCTCTCTTTTGGCCATTCTAATCATTCCTACTAACCAGTGAGCCTCTCCACTCCACTCTCACACCTTCCACTTGATTGTGATCATCATATGGTGAGATTGGAGAGCATCAAGTGCATTGTATGAGTGTGTTCATCTAGAGGCACTTGGTGATTGGATTTCACAGCGGATTCTCTTGTTACTCTTAGAGTTTTCCGACTCCTAAACGGCTTGGAGCTGCAAGGATCGTTGAGGGGAGTTGGTGATTGTCTCCGCCTCCGATCGGTGAAGCTATAAGGGTTCTTGAGCCTTCCCCGCGAGAGATTGCAATTGGCTACTCTAGTGGATTGTGCGTAGCTTGTGATCCCCATCTTGTGTTGGTTGTGTGACACCCTTGAGAAGGGTTTGGCGTGTGATGCCAATTAGCACGTAAACCTCCAAGTGGGTGTATCGCTACAACGAGAAGTAGCTTGCCGGCAAGCAAGTGACCCTCGGTAAAAATCATTGTGTCAACTCTCTTGCCGAGGATTTCATTTGTATTGATTGATTGATTTCTTTGGTATTCATCTTCCCTTCACCGGTGGCATAAAATCACGTCTCTACTCTTTAGTTGCTTGTATTTATCTTTATATAGCTCTCTTACTTAGTTGCTCATATAGGAGTAGTGTAAAGTAACAACTTAGCTTCTTGTGTGTGTTTTAGAGATAATAGCCTAGAACGGTTAGGTGGCTTACTTTTTGTTAGGCTAGCGTAAAATTCTCTTCGCCTCATAATTGTCTAACCACTTTGTTTAAGTGTTGTTTGAAGGATTTTTACAGGCTATTCACCCTCCTCTAGCCATTTAGAACATTTCACATAGTTGGAGTCCAGATTTATTTGGTATTTTAGATTTAAATAATAAAGGTAAGTCGAGATGTAAAAGGCTTAACCCTAAGTCGTGTCACGTAGGTTGGCGGCAGGGCACAGCATGCGGCGTCATCAAGCTATCCAGCTCGAAGGCGAGCTGGGTCTTCGAGGGCGGGGGAGATGTCATGGGCAACCAACGGGCTGCCAACGGCCCAAGGTGGGGCCCAAGATGGCCCAGGCCTGAACAGTGCCCGCGGCGGTAGTGTAGCACACACTGTAGCGCCCCTGTTAAGGAATGGATAATGATTAGGAAATATATTAGATTAGATCTATTAGAGGGATTACTTAGGGGTTAAGTAAACCTCTCTATATAAGGAGAGGATATGTATCAATCTAGGAATCAAAATTCAATCATGGATTATTCTAATCTTCTTCTAAAACGCTAACGGGCGCCGAGGGGCAAAACCTCACTCCCCAATCTCCCTCAAGCTCTAGCATAAGGCCTAATTATGTCCACCAATCCACCACCATAACATCAGCATTATTATTTTTCTTTTGCGCGTTGTGTGGAACTTGCGGGGAGAGCTTGTGGCTTCATTTGAAGACCATTTGCTTTGGCATCGTGATTTTAGAGGCAACAAAATTTACATCACTGGTGACCAGGATCTTATCATCTCACACTGCAAATCAGAGGCAGTGGCTGAGGATGGTACAGGTGCAGTACTCAGACCATGACCATTTCCTTGAAAAATTATTATTTGCATCATTCAATTCAATTATATAATAATAAATGGAACTGCATCTGTCTTTTAAGTGCATTTCAGAAGTTCTGGAGGATGTCACGGCGCTCTTCTACAACGAGGAGACGAACGAAATATATACCGGCGACAGGAAGGGGATGGTGCATGTGTGGTCCAAGTCTAACAGGCCACAGTCTATTTGTGCCAAGCTGTTAGGTTGCAGTCTCCTTGTAATGGTCCTCCGTATTTTCGTGCTAATATACCATGTTGGGCTAGTAGTAAACAAAAGTTGTAGAACTTTAGTCTCCGGGTAGATAGTGCTTCCAAGCTTCTGGCAGCAAGACTGAACATCTGAAGGTCCAGAGCTTTACATAATTTTCATGAGCCATTTTTTTTTAGATCAAGGCATTCACCCGGCTTTATTAGAAAGCTTAATGAACACCCACAATCCAAGTACTGGGGTTACCAGTTTACAAGATAGCACAGCACGAAAGTAAAGTTCAAGAACTCTACCACACACCCAAAAGAGACTTCAACAGAACAAGAACACAGCAACCAGCACAGCCTAGTGTCAAATGTGGGGCGTCGACAACAGATGGAGCATTTCATCTGCTGTGGGTTGTAGCTTCTTCTTCAGAAGAGGACGCCACATCTTGGTCGTCGCCAGCATCTTGTGTATGATCGTCATTGGGGACGGTAGTATCTTCTTGTTGATTGCCGCATCGTTTCTTGTCTTCCAGATTGTCCAAAGCGCTCTTGCACATATGAAAAGTGTAACCTTATGTTTTTTTTCCCTTTGCACTCGTTAGCGAACTCTAACATAAACTCAGCACAATTGCAAGGGATTTTCTCCCAGGCAAAGGTCTCTTTCAGCAAGGACCACACAAAGATTGCAATGGGCCATTGGAACAGAATGTGATCGCTGGTCTCCAGTGAGTCACACATGACACAATCTACTGAACCTGACCAATTGCGTTTTTTCAATTGGACTGCAGATTGGATTTTGTCATGGACAGCCATCCAGATAAAAATCTTAACCTTTAGAGGTATATTACTCTTCCAAACACTCATCATCTGCATATCTCTAACCCCACCAAAAGTCATCAACTTGTACAAAGATCTTACAGAGTAACGTCTCGACTGTTCCAGCCCCCAGAATACCTCATCATGGCCCTCTCCCAGGGTTACCTCATCTAACCGAGACTGTAAATGTGTCCATTCCTCTCTCAAAACCCCATCCAACTGTCTTCTAAACTGAATTGCCCAACGGCCATTCTCAAAGGCTTGTGCCACTTCTATATCCGGGTAAGTAACCACCTGGAAGAGTTTATGAAACTTGATTTTCAGTGGACATTCTCCCAGCCAAAAGTCATGCCAGAATCTTGTCTGTTGCCCATCTTTAATCATCACCGCTCTACCTCTTTGGTACCAGTGTCTCAAATCAAGAAGCGACCTCCAGAATTGTGAGCCTTTTCTGTTTTTGATTTGAAATATACTTTTCTGACCAAGATATTTCTTTCGAAGTATCCGGCAGCACTTCGAATATGCATTTTGCAGATAGTAGTTACCTGAAATTCGAATGCCCAAATCAGTCAATGTCTGATCAAGTGCTCCGTAAATGATTTTTTGATAATTTTGCTGAGCTATTGTCACCTAATTGCTTGAACGCAGATGCCCCATGTAGCTTTGGTCTAGTGCTCTACCTGAGCGTTCAGAAACTCATGCATTCTCGGCAGCATTTCAACAGTTCAGTATAGAACCTGGACGGTTTTGGAAAACAGCAGCCCCAAAAATGGCAATATATTCTATTTCCTCATGAGTGGAATCAAGAATAGTATTCAAGGCCAAAGGATGCTTGGCCTAGCGGTTAAGACACTCGAGCGGCACTCCACAAGTTCCTCAGTTCGAATCCCTGTGGGAGTGAATTTCAGGCTATGGTTAAAAAAATCCCCTCGCCGGTCCCGTATAGCCAAAGCATTGGTTTAGAACCGGCCCAGGTCGGCCTGAGGACCGTGTATGACTCAGGCAGTCGTCTCACGGGTTATGGATCCCAGTGTCAGGGCAGGGCCGGGGTTCGGGGGTTTTCTCAGCCTGCGTGAGAAGGCCTTCTTCTTACCATTAATGCCCGGGGGACGGCTTGCCTCTCGCAGATCGAGTTTTTTAAAAATAGTATTCAAGGAACCTGCCGCCACAGGTCCATAACGAAATTTCCAGAATCGAAGTCTTGTAAATTGTTTTGAAATGTGTCAACGAGGATCATCAAATGCATGCTTCTTCAGATAGCTCTCTCTCTCTCTCTCTCTCTCTCTCTGCCTGAAAGTAGGTGGAATTTCAGTGCTCGATTTGAAGTCTTGTCTGATCGTGAGCTTGATATGCTATTTGATTGTTCCACTGAACAATATGTGCCGCTACTGCTTGTAAACAAACAACATTAGGAAGATAAGTAATCCTCATCTTTATCATTGCGTCGGTAGCACGCGTTACTGCAAGATTTGCAAATGAACCTTTGTGGATGCTAGATATGCTGACGTGGACAACTAAATGTATATTAGTACATGATGTGATGTCCTTACGTGGATAGGTTGCATGAATTACTTGTGCTACTGAGATGCTGATGTGGATGACTTGAAAAATGTAGAAATTTAATTTTTAGCGGGGTTTAGAATTATAAGATATATAAATAAATATAGATTTGAACACCATTGTATTAACTGGATATCAAGTAATGCTAAAATCAGGTTTAGTATGGAACATAAAAAAGTGATATAGGACAAACAACAGACTCTAAAATGGCATATGCTAGTTCATTGGTGAAAACAGCAACCTGACGTTATTTTCTCAACAATGAGAATATAATTTTGGTTTTACAAAGAACCCAGGTCTCTGACAAAATTCCAGAACCAAATTACAGGAAATTTGAAGCGAACAGGTATCCTACATATTTACATCACTCTAGAGAACAAAACATTCTAGCTTTCTACCCAGAGGGTTCACAAATGCAACGAACTGATGAAACATTGCAGACCGCACTCTGACAAAGCACGACGAATTAGTAGTTCTCATTGGGTACAAAGAAGTCAAAGGTGACATCAACGTTCCCTGAGGTTTCTCCGGTGTCCTTGAAGTCAACGCCAACGATTTTCCCTCTGTACTGTTCTTCAGATTCCTGGTACTCCGGCTTCACACGGCGCACAGGAACTGTCACAGAGTACACCGGTGCCAAGGCCAGCATCAGTTGAGATATCCACTTGGACGTTATCCCTCGATTCTATCTCAACAAACTCAGACAATGCCTCAATGACGTGCTCCACAATCTTTTTCTTTGCTTCATCACTGACTTCGCACCTGTCGGAGAACAGGATCATCTTAAGCCTCTGTTTTGCGATGTTCGCATTGGAGGTCTCCTTTATGATTGGTGCAGGAAACATTATATTCCATGCTAATTTCAGACGGTCAAGAAATCCCATGTTAACAACATTGTGAAGGAAGCCTTCCACATCTTGAGTTATAGGAGAAAAATCCTTCCTAGAAAGAGCATAGGTCTGGGTGGAGCTCTGCGAACATCTTTGATGTTCAAAGCATAGACGGTTGCTTGTAAGCATGTGATTGCTAGATGCTCCATGAGGAAAAGTACAAAAATGACCCTGCAGCATGACATAACTAAAATGGTAAGAATTCCAGTATATTCATTACTAACATGCTAAGAACACATCATGGTACAAAAACTAGTGCAATCCCAGTAAGATCCAACTGCCAGTCCTAAACTCACCATAGTGAAACTTGCAAGAATTTAAACAATAGTAACATCAAAACTGTATACAGTAACAGTCCACCGAGTGGCACAACAGTGAAATAGCTTAAATGTTTAAATACACACATCACATGTATGTTGAGTCATTGCATAAGCAAGCAAGCATACATTCAGGCCTTTTGTAACAAACATGCACTGAAGAAAAATGAACACAAAAACCTAGCCTACTAGAGCAATGATAGCATAACTAAAGGGTAGAAACAACCACACTTGATCAAGCGAACGCCATAATATATGCACAAAGATAGCCTCAGCTGTTCTCTTAATTCTTAATGACAAGGCAAGCCTACACTCGTGTTGCAATTTCTCATTTCGGCACCTAAAACGAAATGATGCTTAGCTTGAGGTTTATATCAAAGAAATTAAAGAAACATGGTACAAAATTTCTCATTTCGGCACTGAAAACGAAATGATGCTTAGCTTGAGGTTTATATCAAAGAAATTAAAGAAACATGGTACACTATTGTAAATACAGACTTCCTTATTTCTAACTACCTCTCAAATCAAACTCATACCCTCTAGAGCTACTACTAGGTACTAGTGTACAATGAAACAAATGTCAATGAAAGAAAAAGAAGGAATCAGCCGGTTTGGGTAGTGTCAGAAATACCAATATTTGCAAAGCCTGAAAAGAAAACACCATACCGTAGGAGATGGAGACGGTAAAAAACGAAGGAAAAAAAGGGCAGCCCAAAAAATGCCATATACCAAGCCAACCTAGACATGGAAATCAGATAGTCTGGTATTGTTAAGCAAGGCTGATACTGCTAGCACTACTAAGACACAGACTTCACAAGCTTAGGCAACCCATGTGAAACAGAGGAATCAAACCACTGCCAAACTGATTGTTGGAGTGAACTCTAATTTTCTAATACATTAGCAATTAGCATACACAGGAAATAAACTGATTGCAATGGAAAAGGCCAATAAACTGACTTTGAGTTCGAGCAGAGCACCATCAAATGGGAAACAAAAGCTGTACATATAGGCCAACGCATAAAAACATGAAGATAAAATCCTTTCACCAAAAACTCAAATACAAGGCACTTATTCTTATTCATGGCAGGACAATATACGCAAAGATACAATCCGTAACTCGAGAAGAGTAAATCTGAGGTATTGTCTCAAGAGCTTCAGCCCTCTGGTAGGGTTTTGGCAGGCTCAGAGAGAGCCTTGACGTTGTCCAGAAATGCAGGTGTTCCAGTGGGTCTACCTCACACCAGTGTGGCACTGAATCTCTAGTTCGTCTGTGCTACACACTACTCAGCTCCACTGCAGAACACACATGCTGCACGACTCAATCCACATGATTTGTCAAACTAATTCCTCCGTTCCCAGTTGCTAACATGCACTTGAACATTTAGCCTGCCAATCAACACAAAAATGCACTTCGCACAACCGTCAGACTGGCCCAAGGCAGCCTCACCCACCCATCGGACCATCGGAGGCACGCACTAACCCAGAAGAGTAACAACAGCACCGCGGACTTCCAGCAGCCTACCAGAGCATCTCCCGGCAGAGATTTGGGCCTCCCCAGCCAATCGAAAGCCTCGCACTCGTGCTAATTCCTCCTCTAACAGGCATGATTAAACTAAACAAATGCTAGGGTTTAGGGGACTGTGAGCAGCCGAGCAGGAGTACAGACCTTGGGGCCAGCGGCACGACGGAGCGGCGGGCGGAGCGAGGACGCGGACGGCGCGAGGAGCGTGCCGGAGTCGCCGCCGACGCAGCCGCCGGAGATGGACAACGCCATGGATGCGACTGTGCTAGGGTTTTGCGCTCCCTTTTCCTCTTTTTCTTTTCGCTTTTGCTGTTGGCTGCTGGTGGACTGGACTGGACTAGTGGACTCTCAGTTGGAATTTTTGGAAGGAAGTTGGAACGGCAGAGTTGGTGCCAGGTGGACAGCACGTGGGACCCGTGTGGGATTTGGAACGGCTTCTTTGGTTTGAGCATTTACAAATTTGCATGGATTATTTTTCCAAAAGAAAAAGAAAAACATTTTTGAACGAGATTTTTTTTAAGAAAAAACTTGCACAGATTAGCTTCCAAGCGTTTGACTTTGAATGCCCCGGTCAAAATTTTTTATCTCATTATGTGGCTAGACAATGATTTACAGGCTTCCACGCAGTTTTGCCTCAGGAGTTGACCCAACCATTCTGATATACAGTACAGATCAGTAAAAGAACTACAGATCCAGTAGTACGTATGTGTTTTGTTTGAAAAATGAGCATAATATTAATTCAGGAATGTGAAATCTCCAGGCTCAAGATTCAGGACTTCAATCTGTGCAGAATGTATAGTTATATGGTTTGGCTAGTTGCCAAGAGTATGCCATGTACATCCACCCTGTTTCTGTGCTCACAACAGCGTCATTGATGTACATGGCAAGAGAGATTATTGGGTTACAATTCATGTTCTTTTTGGGAGAAATTCCTCATCTGTTGAGGGTCACTGACAAAACAACAGAGAGTATGAACCACGCCAGGAGGAAGTAGCCAACGAGCTTGGTTGGAAACTCGTCTTCTGGTTCCTGTTTCATCAATCAAGCAACACCTTTAGCTAAGTTATGCACAATAATGAGCAACATTTCAAATTGAATTTAACCTTTGCTAGTAGTTCAAGGAAACAATTTCCTAGCAGACTAATGAGAATTTGCACTTTCAAAAATGTCATGGCTTGTTTCTGTATCATTAACATGCATGTTGGACCTACGTGTCATTCTCACAATGGATAGACATTCTCAAAACAGCACCATTAATTCATTATGGAGTAACATTTATCCACTTTTTCCATCTTTTAATCTGAAGATAATAAATTCTTTTATTGATCTATTTGTACCAAGTGAGCTACTTCATACTAAAATAATGGATCCATGGGCCCTAGCACCCTACGAAATATAACTATAGTTGGTTTATCTGGTTTTGCATTAGCAGTTTCATTTGTATGCTGTTTAGAAGCTACAATTCCTATGAAAATCATGGAGCATGTTGAGTAAAAAATGTTTTCCAAAGGAATATTCAAAAAAAAACTTTTTAAGAGGACAAGTCTCCTCATAAAACCCCAGTTTTGCTTTGAGCTGATGCAAACCTTTGGAGGATCTGGTGCCATCTCCAATGGATCAACTTGAAATGGCCAGACGTATCGCTCAGGCTGTCCACTTCTTGACAAGCTCCAATCATATAATCTTCGTTCTTCCTCGGTTGATAGTATGGTAAATGATTCCTACAATGGTGCATATATGATTGAAGCACAGGAAATGGGTGAATTAAGGCATTATGACTGCTAGTTTAGGCTGAGAACCTTTAGGAGCTCATGTTCCTTGTTAAGCTCCTCTTCTTCTAGTTCTTTGCTATTTAGTTCTTCACACAGCTTCTCGTACGCAGCTTTTACCTGTTTCAAGTCCAAACTCAGTTACTAAGGGTGTTTTGTTTGAAGAATCACTCCATCGTAGATGAGATGGTTTACCATGAGTCCATCTCATGATTTTTGGTGGAATTATCTTGTTATTAGATTATGAGGGACGATGTGGTGGAGAATCAACCCATATATTCCACCACCAAACAAAAAAGTGAGGATCGTGAAGATGAGGGACCATTCTCAAACCAAACACACCTTGAAGGATCTTAGTACTCAGTAGAAAGCATCTAACAACTAGTGATCAACAAAGGCAGTTCATAAAACTTTAAAGTGAGATTGAGAGTAAAATTGTTCCTGCAACTATAAAAGGGTACAGGACTGACTTCAAATCCAATCTCTGGATTTTCTGGTCTCTATGAGCTATGCGAACGAAACACAATGCACTTGATGACCATGCAAATTTAGTCTATGGATATATCTGGTTACTTAGAACTCCAGGGCTAACTGAATCTCATAGTGTATAATTTTGGCTCTTAGCTTGAATACTCACCAAATATCATGATATAGTTAAAAGTTTCTTTGGCACAGATTCTCATTATTAGAATTGAGTGCTCTACTATACATATTCCGAAATATAGTCATTGTGAACATAACACGATAGCGTAGCTATAGTAGTATCTAACTTTAGCAATTAGCATGGTTATCAGATGCAAGTAGGAAGCTTGCCATAATGGAGCCAGCCAAGTTATTGGTCGGTAGCAACAAGAGTTTGCAAAAGTTTGCCAGTCTTTGCAGTTTGCATCTACCAGGTACTTTGTTAATGCCATTGTAATGAGATGCATACTTTTTCGGGGTCAGTAGCACGGCGGTATGGAGATTGTTTAACCGGTTTATTGCCAGGTCAGGCCTCCATCTCAAGTGGATGCTAAAGCTCATGAGATGCTTTAAAAGAAAGAAAAGAACTATACTTGTGGAAAATTTCAATCTACCTCATCGGTAGAAGCTAGCCTGGTGACTCCAAGCCTCCCATAGTGATCAACATCTGTAATTGCTGCAAGTTTGGGGAAATATTGTTCAATATACAACAGTAGTGTGCAAATGAAGCAAAAACATTCTCCAGAACCAGCATAACATTGTGGCTAAATTAACTTCTTGAACAAGGGAACTTTAACTACAAATGCCATTATATGGGTCACTCAGTTTACCACTTACTAGGAAGCAGGGTTTCCAATCGTAAGGAGAACAAGCCATATATATCCATGTGGCAACTCGCATACATTTAACATAAATAAAATCATCATCCAAACTATCCACTACATGCAATCCTACAACAATTGAAAAGGGAATTAACATCATATTGGTATACAGACACTTCAGCATGCTAGACCAAGCAAATATTATCCAATGCAATTAAATTATCAGTAAGCTTTATAACACTTTACACTTTTCCTTGCGGCATAACAGTGTAACCCTCTAAAATATAAACGCCTCAAAGCAGCCCAGTCCCCAAACTGAAATTTTGTAAGCAGTTCCACCTCACCCAGTTCACATGCCAACAGTGATAACGAAGGAATCGAATGCGCCATATGAATCAAGAAACACGCACCGAGGCCGCGCATCGCCTTCTGCACGTTGTCCGCGGAGATGATCGAGTAGGGCGGCCGCGTGGAGGTCGCGGCGCCTCCGGCAACGTCCGTGCCCGCGTCTTCCAGCTCCGCCACAGCAGAGGCGCCCTCCGAGGCCGCGGCCCCAGCGTCGGCAGCGGCGGCGCACCGCCAGCGGAGCGAAGGTACGGCGGCGGTGAGTCGGGTGGGGTGGCGGGGACGGCGGAGGCCCAGCGCGGAGGAGGAGGAAGGAGATGCGGCGGGCGCGAAGGCGTGTGGCGCCGGAGGGGAGGTGATGCCGACGGCGGCCATGGTGGAGGCGATGGGTGGGAGGAGCCTGCAGGGAGTCTGGGAGAAGAGGAGTGGGAGGAGCGGAAGTGCAGAGCGCGGGAGATAAGGGAGGTGGGGATGGAAATTAACGAGTTTGACTTTTCATTTTTTTTTCTCTCTCTTATTTATTCACTTTTTTTATTTATTTTAAAAGTTACATGCAATAAATAAAGCTGAATGCTAAGTTTTTGGACCATGTCCGCAACTGCCGCTGCGTTATCCAACACTGAGCTGTCGTCTGTTTATTGCCAGGTGGTTTAATTCAACTTGTTTTTTTTTATACCGTTTAATTCAACTTGTTGATTCACTTGTTGTGCCCAACGCTAATGTGTACTATATATTTTATTTTTAATTTGGTCAATCCGCCAATTTTTTCTTCTTATTTTTGCTTGTGCATTCTTGCTATGCTACCTGTTTGAAAGGTTTCTTCGATTCTAGATGTAACTGTGTTTGTTTGCTTCGATTCAAAGTTCAAACTAGAAGGATTGACAAGAGGTATGGATCTGTCATCTGTAAGACTCAAAGTTCACTGGGAACGTGAGCGTCAACTCATTATTATCCACATCCTGTTCGACTTTAGGACGTTCGCCTCGCCGGTTCCTTGAACAGTTCCAGCTCGTCTACAGTAATACAGATTTGACTACCATTCCTGGTTGGAAAAGCATTCCGGGACCTGCCTAGGAGCAACTCCAAGAGCTTAGCTAAATTTAGATACGGAAATTGACTCTCTAAAACAATTTAGCCATTTAAAAAAGAGAAATCCTACAGCAGCTTGTCTAAACTGAGCTTTCTATTTCTTGAACATGCGCCACATGGGGGGTGAGGGCCTGGGACAGCCGCAGCACTTGGCAGGTCATGGCCAGTAGCGGATGGGATGGCGAGCCAAGCCTGCTCGCTTCTTCTCCCGAGCGAGAAAAGCGGGATAGCTACTTTTCTATTTTAAAGATTCAATTGACGAGGCTGTTGAAGCCTTATTTTCTCTCGTTTTGTCAAAACTTGATACGATAGCTAACCTGTTGGAGGTGCTCTTAAGGAAATAAATCAAGCGAACAGGAAAGGACGACGTTCATGGGATTGCGGGGTGTCTCCTACCAGATTGGGCTGAACCAAGCAGCCGTATAGCAAATCTCCACCATAATCTGATTAGTTACATTTTGCTGAACCTAACTGCCACCTAAATTTGAGGAATTTGGCATACCAACCTGAACAATGGTCTAATCCTATCAAAGTCTAGTTCTTATGGAACCAGAACAGAAAATTGGTTGCACATCGAACTCTAATGCTTACAGTATTAGAGAACAAATGGTACCCCCACAACCAGCATGAGGTATTGAAGTACTTCCAATGTTCAAAATTTTTAGTTTTTCTGGCTTTTTTAGTACACAGTTTTGTTATGTACCTAGACTAGATGTATACTATGTTTCTAGGTACATAGCTTTTATATCCATCCAGATATATATTATGTCTAGACATGTGGTAAAAATTATTGTATCCGAAAAGCAAAAAAACGACTTGCAATTTAAAATGGAGAGAGAGTACTAAGGAAAATGGTTACTTTGGTGCATGGCAACAGTGTAGTGATGAAATATGCTGATTCAACTAACAAAGATGTGCATATTCTTTGTTCCAAAATCTGAGACAGTACAAAATTTAGCAAGTACACGCTCAGGTCTCACAAGACCCGAAGGCATCTCTCTGAAGGGTAATACTAAACTACGAGCATTGAGCTGTTATTCATCAATCAACTGTGAACTTTCAAGTTAGATCAGAGATCTCCAAACACAGCGAAGACTTGGCCATGACTTGCACAAGGGACCCAAAAGTAATGGTGACCAAAAATCCAGTTTCTTATAGTGGCAGCTGCATCTTCTCAAAAACAATTATAGCAATAATTGGCCCTGCAAAATCTCCCAAGGCACAACCTGCAAGGTATACAAAGATACAGTTAAGCAATGTTACTTATGCTAATTTACTGACCTTATTCAGCTAGCTCAAACTGAAACTTGAAAATATGTGTATTTCTATCAAGTGAGGAAATGAATGCTTGCAAAAGTATTGTAGCGTCTTAATGCAAAAGTGCACTCAAGACAGCTGGGAAATTATGACTCACCAAACCATTGTCCATGCACTGGATGCACGAGGGCACCAATGCCTGCTCCAACTGAAGCAAAAACCAAAGAGAAACAACTTTTGATAGTAATCCCATAAATCTTCCTCCCAAACAATTTGAATTTATTTATATCGTCAAACTGTTCATCGCCATCGCTTGGTAGTGCTTCATTGTTCCCGTTAGGCTTACGGATGAAACATCTGTATACTTCAATTATGGATTGCACTACCCAAGCAGCAGTTACTCCCAATGCATGTGCTGTCCAAAAAAGAAAGTTGAGATAACTATATATAAAAATAGAAGAAACACCAATAGTCCAATACAAGCAAATCTAACCTCGAAAAGTAGTTCTGGCAACACAGTATGTATACTGTGGAGTTGACATCCCCCTTGCAGCTTTCCTTTTTGATGATTTTGAGGCATCTATTGAACAGAGAATCAGATACAATGTGCATAAAAATTGTGATAACAATAAGCCATAAAAACAAATGGATTGGGAGATGAGAGCAAGATGGATAAATAGATTCATAGAAGCATCATCATTATACACAGAGTATATCTGTGACCTTGTCAACATGTCATATGACCACAGAGAAAATGTAGCTAGCATATCTATACATGTGGAAGTACATGTATAAGCTTGCAAAAACACAAGCTCAGATAAAGACTGATAAAAATGTAGGATTTTTGGCAGCTTGGATTGGTTATCACAAAAGTTCAACAAAAAGTTAAGGCAGAACAAGCTTGTTCAGGAGAGTGCTGCTCCTAATGAATGCATTTGTCTTTTACAGTGGGTCATACATGTTGATCTCATTTTAATCACGATTATAATATTACTTGTTGTACGTGGCTAAATCCATTTGAAGTCAAAATATATGACCATTCATGAGGAATCAAAAGGTGATAACTGCATTCAATGTTTTTCCACTTGCTACACACCTATTTCAATGAAAATGCGGTTAGAAACTGTTCGTAAAATTTATAGCATCATGTGTAGGCATTATAATTATATTTTCTGAAACTTGGTGTGTCCTTTAGTCTATGTACAAAGATCAAGGTGAAATAGAGATTAGTGCTCTTGCATCTAATTTCCAAATATCACACCATTCACAGCTTGTATGAACTGATTGGGCTGAAAAGTTTAAAACGCCAAAAGTTCTAAGTTACTCATTTAGTTCCTGTAAAAACAGAATTTGTTTGAGACACAGGGCATGTCTCTAGAAATTTAGATAGCACATTAATATCAGAACAGAGATAAGAATCATGCCAGGTGGCACTGGAGGGAGAGATGATTAAGAAATTTAACAGAAGTACAGAGTAATGTAGTCCACGTTTTTTGTCAAGCCTGTTGACAAAAATACATGGTTCGACATATTTATAGTTACTGGTTTCTGAAGCAACACATGCTAAACCCCTACATGATAATATAATACAATGCCTATTGAATAACCCAATGCATAATGGTACAACTTAGAAATATCAAGAGACCTCATCAGATGTCACAACTCACAAGCACACAACCCTTTACAGTAAGTTTTAAGCGCTGGGAAATTCAAAGAGGCATTATTACCTTTGAGAAGTTTCCATGCTGTTCTTTGTGAAACATGACGAACTGCAATCCTTTCCAATACTCGTCTGGTCGTCACAATAGAAGTCTGAAATGTAAATACAACAATATGTAAATAACTTATACTTCTAATCCAACAGAAAAATTGCACAGGCCTTTTGGCCAAACTTAAGCTTGTACCACAACTTAGGTCTATACGTGCCATAGACCTCCCACTTAATGGGTTACATTATTTGGGGTTTTCTAGTACAAAGTAAACCTAGCCATTCAGATTAAGCCCCAAACCACATGGATACTAGGAACAAAGTTATAATTCACATAGATGAAGAAACTATTATTATTTTCAAGGTAATAAGGATGGAAAACTAACATCACTGAAATAATAATTCTTAAAAAGTGCAGCGAGCATCAAATCTGCATGGATCAAAATGCAAGTTTTGTGAACGAAAAAAGAAATAAAGAAGCAAGAAGCTCATTTCAGGTGTTACCGTCAAGTTATGCATTAGAAACATTCAATATCAAGGTAATGAAGTGTTAAAAATTAGAACATATTGTAACTAATCAATCTTATTCTCAAGAGTTTATTACCACACAGTTTGACTAAAGAGCATTTGTAGAAATTCGTTATTTAACGTTTTTAAATATAATAATTATAATGCTTGCTATTGGAGAGGCACAGTAGCTAGTTCACGAAAGTCTGCTATACACAGAGAATTGATCACATTATCCATAAAGTATAATCATAATAAAAGAATTTACCTCACGCATGATTTGCTTTACTGAATTGTAGAAGGGAGTAACCAGATCCATGGGTTTCTCTTGAGTATCATGAAGCAGATCATCATCCTCATCTTCAGAATCAGTGTGAGGTTTAGGTTGTATGAGTGGCAAATAATACAATAGAAAAGACCTTAGGGTTGTGATAGTAAAATTTTTCAACCCAAAGGCAGAAAAGAGTGGCTTCAGCTCTGAAGGGTATTCCTTTGTTGTGTTTTGCAAGTAGTCTTTTCTTGCATATTGCATGGAGTCAAGAATCTTGGTATTAAGCTCATCAACAAGATCACCAGTACCATCATTCCATACAGCAGTTGTGCCAGCATCACAATGAGCAACAGGAAACCCATGAAAACTAAATAAAAAGATACAATTAACTAGTGTCAGGACAATAAAAAGATATGCAAGTAAGCAAAAGAAAACTAGATGCACTACGAAGGCCAACGAACAACACATAAATATATGCTTCAACATGCATTTACATATGATAAAAGCTTGTTATAGTTTTCTTTGCTGACTAAGTGCATCACTTGTGTTTGCTGAACTGTCCACTAGATGTAAAGTCTTATGGGTATACGTTCTGCCAGCGTAGCAAAACAGAATTCCAAATGTACAGTGATGTACATTTAGGGCAAGGGCTATTGTGACCATAATCAGATACGTGCTGTGAAACTAAAATTGGCTAATTCACATATGACAAGGGCATATAGTGACATATAAGCCAAGTAAAAAGTAAAAACAATTTGTCTCATGGACAAGAAAAGTTTATGCTTACAAGAATCTGCCACATAAATTAACAAATAATTTCGAGAATGTAAAAGGTAAGCTTCACAAGGATCAGGGGACCAGTCTGTATTAGCGCAAGTTTACTAGTGCTCAGTTTATTTATGTTGTATAAGAACGAACAGCATCATTACTAACAAGAAACCATGACTCCTCCCAGAGATAAACAATTAAACATTTAATTCTCTAAGTTACCTCACAATCAGCACAAAGTTACTTCCCGATTGTATATACCATACTACATTAGTTGGATAAGAATACTCAATGAGCTTCTAGATATCAAACAGCCAACACAAATCTGTTTACTGAGCAGAAGTGTTGCGTATAATCAAAATTTGACCTCACAGAACTATAAAATATCTTTCTGCCGACTATTTATTATCTTATAAAAAATCATATCTTTCTGCTTCCTGCTTCTCTGCTGTGATCAGATGGAGCGACTAATAATTAACATGCGGCGACCGAACCACGCACCACCGGAGCCCAGAGCGCTGGCTAAACCGCGAACCAGACCCTAGTCATAACCTGCTAGGCAATGAATCGAACACCTCTACCGCGACACGAGCAGCCGTGCTCTGGCAAACCAAGCACGCGACGGGCAACAAGTAGCCAGCTCACAGGGAAAGAACAAAGAAGCGTAGCAAGACGTGATGGAGGAAGGGCGATAGGTGCAGGGGAACGAACCCGAAGAGGTGGCGCGCGGAGAGGGGCACCCCGGAGGACGAGAGCGCGGCCGCTGCAGTCGCGGCGAAGGCGGCGGCGGAGAGGCCGGGGTGGGATTGGGCGGCTGCGGAGGCGGCGGATGCCCCGGCGCGGGGCAGGCGCGAGGTGAGGTCGAGCAAGAGAGCGACGCCGACCGTCATGGCGCGGGGATCTCGAGCGGGGAGCTGGCGGGGATGGCCGAGCCGAGCCGACCGGGTGTGGAGAGAAAGAAACAGAAGAGGAGGGGACGGGGAAGACGAGAGGGATATATGGGCCTGGTCCGAGTTCGGGCCAGATTACACCGTCCGCGACGTGCAAGCTATGGACACTTTTCTTTTTCTTTTTCCTTTTTTTACCAGCAAGCTATGGACCCTTGTTTCCTTCACCTTCCACTAAAAAACCTTGTTTCCTTCACCTGTTCCTAATAAAAACTTTGTTTCCCTCACCTTAGATTGGACCCCGTTTATAGCTCCTCCTCGTGGTATGGCTCCTCTGCAGAATTTATTGGTTCCTCTCTCCCTGTGCCCACCTCATCAAAAGTGAAAAGGTGCCTCCAGGGCTGAGCAAAAGACATTTTTCAGTTGGCTCGGTGGCTCACTTTTTAAAGTGCTCCACGTATACTTCCTCTATATAGTTCTAAAAATATTTACTGAAAAGTTTTATATATATGTGTATGTGTTTACATCAAAATTTGGACCGGGAGCAGATAGTCGATACCGGGAGCAGATAGCTGATGCCGAGACAGATAGCCGATTTCGGGGGCAGAGCCTGGTAGACAGCCGATCGGGTCTCAGATCGAGTGTTGCGCTGAAGCAAGGAAGGCGCGGTCAAGAGTCGGTTGATAGATGACAGTCAGCATAGGTCTTTGGCGTCAGAAAACGATCACGTTCAGAGTCCGTTTTAAAAGAGGAAGATTAGACTCCAAATTACCTTTAAAATAGGAGAGTTTGTTAGTTTCCATATCTTGAGTTGTAATTCGATTAGAACTCTATCTTATCAGTTCAGTGTATAAATATAAACCCCCGGCCATTGTAATACGTACGTACACATCAATACAACGCACCTTTTGGCTCTAGCCAAACCCTTAGGAGTAGGAGTAGAGTAGATATCAGCGAGTTTCTTCGAACGGGCTGAGTGTCATTCGGTGGACGCAGGCTTGCTTGTAAGTACCATCATGCCTTGCTAAGGTTTGTCTCTTTAATGTCATCCGGTGGACATGAGAACATAGTAGATCAGGGTTGATTCTTATTTGGTATAAGTTTAGCGTCATCCGGTGGACGTGGACTTAGATCAAATAAGGGCTAGTTATCGATTCATGTTTATTTTCTTGATTAATTTATATTTAGCATCATTCGGTGGACGAAGGTTTAGATTAAGATAGTTAATGTACATGAATTAGTTATCGGCTTTAACTAATTTGGCATCTTAGTTAGATTCATTAAGTTATCGGTGAGGTTTGAATCTATTTGTTTACTTATATGTAATACTTACCAAATTTTTCCCAATCTTAATCTATTTATGTTGGCTTTATATTTCATAGATCTGTTTGTTCAATGAATGATAAACTGTTACTCTTTATACATGGATGAATAGAAAGTGTTTGCATTAACCGATGGATCTAGATCTCGATTGTATACAGGTCGCACTCAAGAGAGGATGAATATCGTCTAGATTCAATAACTAATAGATTTAAGTCATGGTTTACATTATGGCTGTGTCGATCCGTTCGATCAACACTGTTGTAAACAATGAATTGAATATATTGTTTTGAAGATCAAAACATTGTTCATCTTATAGGCTTATATGTTGCCTGTATTTGCCGAATCGGCTAAACAGCCGATTCCTCCCTGCTCTGCACTTAGACATTCAGTATCAAATGAGATTGACGTATGCACATCATTTATATTATAATCCGTCATGCATGAATTACTATATCTGTTTGACACGTGAATCGGTCATTCAACATTGTAATGTTTATTTCATGAAAATCGGTTCATACAAACTGGATATCGACTCTTTAGTCGATAGCCTAGAAACAGGGCCTTTGAGGCTGGATATTTGAAACTGTCTAGACACAGCAGCGAGTTCCGCCTTGTATAACTAATTACTATCTTTTCCTTGTCAATTGCAGGTCAAATTGACTGGCACGCTTGAGAGTCATTGACACTCTCAAACCGGGTTTGAAGCTAGCTAGATCTGCAAGGCTCCAGTGCTCTTGAGGATCATTTTCGGCTTCGCTAGTGTGTTGAGCGCGGAGAACCACATTTTGTGCCAACAAACTTTTTGGCACGCCCGGTAGGACCTTTTCACTCATGGCTAAGGATAAGAGCACATCGGCTGCTGGTTCGAAGGATGACGGCGTCGTCAAGGTCCAGCGTGATGAGATTGATCCTGAAGATGCTGTTGTTCTGGACAAGATCATTGAAGAATTCACTGATGCCTGCTTGCTGTCGTTTGGCAAGACCCGTAAAGGTCGTGTGTGGAAAAAGACCTAGGTGGATTATGCATGGCCACAATAACAAAGGTGAAGATGAGTTCAGGAACTTCCTTGAATCAGCTATTTGGTCAGCTTCACACTAAGCAGTTGGGCATCATCACAACGTCTTCTTGCAAACATTCTACGACATCATGAAGACTGTCATCAAGAGGTAGGACTGGGAGTCTCTAGGCCCAGCTTACTTTGGCATACCTCCAGAAGGCTAATGCAAATGCAGCGGCAGGCACGTTCATTGCTCCGCCGCAACAGCCGAGTTCACAGAAGCCACCCATTTCAAATCCCAATATGATAGTGGGCTCGGCTCCTAAAAATAGCTGCCTCTCCTAAGCTGTATAGAGATTACTCTCCTGAGCAAACTAACGCTAACATGCAGACCACTGGAATGATGGCATATCCCCCAGGTTTCCACTATGGGCATACTTATCAGGATCTCACTTCAGCACCAAACCCCGGGTATCAAGGAGCACACACTCAGTCGCCGCAAGATGAGCTGTTGAAAAGGATGAGCCAAATGCTCAGGGATCAGTTCGGCTTACAGCCGAAAGCAGGGGTCTCAGTTATGTACAGACGCCCATATCCTGAATGGTTTGACCGCGTGGCGCTGCCTTTAAGGTATCACATGCCAGACTCCACCAAGTTCAGTGGGCAAGACGACGTGTCCACCATGGAACACATTAGCCGATACCTAACTCAGCTTGGTGAGGCATCGCAGGATAATGCTCACAAGGTCCGCTTCTTTTCACTATCGTTGACTGGCCCAGCTTTCAGTTGGTTCACCGCTTTGGAGCCGGGATCGATTCAAAACTGGGCGGAATTGGAGAGCAAGTTTCACAGCTATTTCTTCTCTGGCACTGGAGAGAAAACTATTGTTGATCTGACCAGCATGCGCCAGAAGAGCAGTGAGACCAGGTCGGCCTTCATCAAGTGCTTCAGGGAGATGAGGAATATGTGCTATTCGTTGAACCTGATAGACAAGCAGCTCGCCCACCTGGTTATCGGTGGACTGCTCCCACACGTTCAAGAGAAGCTGGTCGGTGCAAAGTTCGACAACATCAGCCAGGTTATGCAGAGGGTGGCGGCACTTGAATTGCAAGCTCAAACCTTCAGGAGGGAAGGAAAGTACAGGCCCACTGCATATGTCAACAATTCTGACTCCGAGGAGGAAGATGAAGACGAGATTGCTACCATCGAACTGAAGTGGGGCAAGAGGCCCACGGCTATGCCTAAAAGCTGGAGTACAGAGGAGTAGTATGATTTTGACATGACAAAGTTGGACAAGCTTTTCGATTTGCTGGTCAATGCTAGGCAGATAACGTTCCCTGCTGATTATGTGAGACCTTCTCCTGAAGAGTTAAAAGGAAAGAAATTCTGCCAGTACCATGGCCGAGATTCGCACGATACAAATGAATGCCGAGGTTTCAGGATCAGATTTAGAGAGCCATCTCTCGAGGCCTCTTGAAGTTTGATAGCCCTGCCAAGGGGAAGATGAAGATTGACAAAGTCCCGTTCCTGAAGGGCCAGAATATGGTTGAGCTGGCAGTCCCTGCAGGCAAGATGAAAGTTCTGACCTTTGACCAAGTAAAGAAGAGCGCATCAGTCGATCCAGGCATGCAGATATCGGCTGAGGAGCTAGAGATGATCAAGAGGAGGAGGGAGCAGAACAAAAGTCGATTTGAGAGAGGAGAGTCTAGCAAAACCAAGGTGACCTCTTGCCACTTATTGAACAAATGTTGAAGGGAAAGGGAGAAGAGTCACCAGAGGCAGCTTGAGGAAGAAGAGTACCGGAGATGGGCCCGTGACGAAGAAAAAGCTCGCTATCAGGAGGAGCTAGCCCATCACCGAGAAGAAGAAGAGAACCATTGGTATTGCCTGTTTTTCTGACACTGCTGGAACGAAGGTTTGAAGTTGCCAACTGTCTACAACTGCCCGGAGTGTAGTGATCAGTACCGAGAGTACAGGCATTCCCAAACCAACCGCCGATCTGTGCATGAGAAGCTTGGATGACCACGTGATATGCAGGATCGGCATGAAAAAAGAGACGTGCATGATCGGCTTGATGCGGCACTAATCGATCACGAGGAGCCGGTTTGGCAGGAGGGCCAATGGTGTCCTGGATACTTGACCAGGAGTCAGAGACACTGAGTGCAGTGTCTCAGGAACAGAGAGCTCAAGGCAGAAGGACGCCCGAAGCAAGTCTGGCGAGAAAAACCTTCTCAAGATAAAGGGAAGGCGATAGCCGATGCACAGATGGTGTTCGTGCTCCGAGCAGAGTTCATGGTGCCCAAGGTCAGGACGTTTCTTCCAATTCTGACGAGTTAGAGTCTGAACAGGGCGCTGCTCGGCTGATCTTTGCACAGCAAGCTACTTTTGACAAGCCGGCCAAGCACCAGAACCTGAAGGCCCTATACCTCAAAGGATATATTGAATGACCAAAATGCTGGTGGACGGTGGTGCTACAGTCAATCTCATGTCCTATACCACCTTTCATAAGCTGGGTGTTGACGGTAGTTATACCATGTTTTTACTCCATCAAAATCGTCAGCAAGGCATTCTTTCTAGAAGGAAACCACCAAACACATAGTGACTTAGGTACAAATAACTTGGTTCCACATGTACTTGTCATTATTTGGTTGCAGGCACTCAGAACAGGTACTTTTCAGTGTCCAGAAGCTCTATATGAAGGTTGGGCAACTAACCAAGTATGGCCAAATGACAAACCAACTTCACAATCATTAATATCATAGCTTATGGAGACGATGTGCAAAAGATGGGCACAATGAGTGGTTCGGCCGAACCACCCATTGGCAAGTTAGCATCACCATTTTACTTAGAATTGCATGAAGAAGCCACCTGCAGAAGATGGACCTTTGGTTCCACCAAAGGTGGTTCGGCCGAACCACATATGGTGACACCAGGCCATGACATTTCAGCACATGAGTCATATCAGCATACACAAGGAAGATCAGGGCAAATGGAGCACATGCATGGTTCGGCCGAACCATCCATGGGGCCCACAGGACTCTACTGACGTGGCACACCCTCTGGAGTCCATTTCCACCCTTAGATCACAAGTGTGTTTTCAATCAATGGCTAAAGAGCAAAGCACATAGATCCAGGCATGAATCGATAAGACCAAGGCAAAACAAGTACATAGCCACACTCCACGACAAGTGGGAACCACAGTGGTGGGCCCACCTCACCACAGGTGGGTCAGCCCAACCCCACTTGGTGGGCCCCGAGGCTCGGCATTATTCCACTGTCATAAGAAAGCTTTTAGAAGACCCTGGCTGGGCCCACCTGCCATAGGGTGGTTCGGCTGAACCACTCCATGGGCCCAGCCAGGTCGGTTGAGCCTCCACCACCTTCCTCATGTTGAACATGTGCAGGAAATCCTCCACCCTTGATCCTAAGGCGGTTATATGGCGGTTTGATCCAACGGTGCATGATAAAGGTCACGCGGATTGATGGCGTGGCAGTGGAGTAGTCTCTACTCCACCTCCCCCTATAAATACCCCTCATAGGCCTTCACTTTAGAGCATGATTCAAAGGAGAAAACACTATGTAGTAGCTTTAGCTCTGCCATAGTGCTGTGCTAGTTGGGAGAGAGTGAGGGAAGTCTTCAGGAGAAAGCCCCGGGCCTGTCGGGAATCTTCTCCAAGATGTACCTCAGCGGATGCGAATCTTTAAGTAAGTTTTACATCCGAGTCCTTCTAGTATTTGATATCCTGGTCCTGGTATTTTAAGTATATACTTGCTTTACTTGCACATTGCTTTACTTAGTGAAGTGCTCTAGTCTCTTGCAAGGATTAGAGTAGTAAGTGTAGTGTAGACGTGGTGTCTAGGCTATATCTTATCAGTGTGGGCCGCTTGTCTCACGGATTGTTTGTGGTAGCCAGCAAGAGGTGATAGCCTTGTCTGGTCTTCGTATTCCACCATGTGTGTAAGACAAGTTATTAAAACGGTAAGGCATCAAGACAATAGTATAGCCACCTCAGGAGGAGTTATATCTCCTCCTGTTTCTCCTATCGCCTGTTGTAAAGGGAGGAGGTGGTAAACCTCTTTATACTTAGAACACTAAGACTAGATATCTTTGCTATATAAGAACCTCTACCCAGTTATCATAGATCCTTTGTCTCATCATTGGACAGTCTTGAACCTAGTTAGAACACTTCATGTTCCCCGTGGAAAATACGATACCTGGAATACTCCCGGTGAAGGCTACATTGACTACCGTACGCTTGCGGTATATCCGTTTGCCACTTCTGGTGTCAACAAGCTTTCTGGCGCCGTTGCCGGGGAACGGTAGCTGTCTTAACTAGAATCGAGTCGTCCGAGTTATCCTTATTTTATCTTTCTTTTATCTTTATCCTTTTGACACCATGAACCAATCAACCATCTCTCATCTTGCTGCTCCAAAGGGCGCTAGTTTGGAGCCACCACCATCATCCCATCCTATTCTTTCGCCTAGCTATGAGCTTCGCCCTAGTTTCATAGCTAAGGGTCAGGAACAATCATTTGCTGGGGAAGAAGATGAAAACCCCTACACTCACTTACGTGATCTTGAGCAATTGTGTTCATGTCTTCAAATTGAAGGCATGACACGAGATACCTTGAAATGGAAGCTATTCCCGTTCTCTTTGACAGGAGCAGCTAAACATTGGTATGCTCGACACGTAGAAAGTGCACATGGAGAGTGGGAAAGCGTTCAATCCAAATTCTGCTTAGCTTTCTTCCCTATCTCTCGTGTTGTTCATCTTCGAAGAGAGATCGTAGCCTTCAAGCAAAAGGAGAAGGAGACTCTAGGTGCGGCATGGGCCCGTTTCACAAACTTAACATCTTCTGGCCCTGATTTAGCTATAACTGAGCCGGTACTCTTGCAACATTTCTACCTCGGTCTTAGCCAAAACTCCGCACAATTCCTTGACATATCTTCTGGAGGAGCATTCCTTCGTTGTACTATTGGCGAAGGGAAGAAACTTCTTGCTAAAATTCTTGAAAACACTCCCCACACCCAAGGGTATAATGAACCTCCTAAGGAAGAAAAGGAATTAGCCCCCAAGCAAAAAGAAATCTCGATAGCCGAATCACCAACAATGCTATCCAAAGATTCCGCCATCGATCCTGAACCTCAAATACCACAAACATCGAGGGAGGAAGAATTCCACCCTCCAAATCACTCCTTCGACTGCGAGGCTAAACTCTTATCTGACCTTGCTAGTTTTGGCAATGCATACAATTATACTATCCAAAAGAGACCTTCTAAGGAACTTCATTCAAAACCTCTCAAGAAAGGATGTCTTCAAAAATCTCCCAAATTAGCATCATCTGACGCCTCGATGTCCAATGTGGCACATAGGAAAACATCTAGGATCTTGGATGAACCTCCAAAAGGAATGCTGACTGTGACCATAGAAAGAGAACTAAAATGCTTAGAAGAAAAATCTATACTCTCCCCTTCTATGCCTACATCCACCACGTCCTTTGAACCCATCTCTAAACTCATCCTTGATCCCAATGATTCCAATTGTGCCCTTCCTCCAACGTCTTATGATGATCCGGTCATTGACTCTGGGGATTCATTAAGACACCCAAGGCATGAGAGTCATCAGGCCCATAAATCTAACCAAGAAGAAAAACAACAACAGTTGGAGAATCCATCCACTGTTGTAAGTCAAGAATGGTTAGAGGAGACCAAAGATTCTAATGAAATCACTAAGATGCCCACTCATGTAAGGAGAATATCTTGTCAAGTCATGGGCATCTATAGTGAAATTTGATATGATCCTAGCCTTGGGATAAACATCATTCCTCATTTCCATGTTCAAGGTTCATCAAAGAATCACCTGCTACAATCCCAAAAACACCTTAAGCTCCCAAATGGTCAAGTCCTTGATTGTTTAGGAGTCCTTCAAGACTTACCTGTAGTGATTGATGATCTAAAGATCTCCCTAGAGTTTCACATCTTTGACCTTCCTGAACGTTCCTTTCATCTCACATTCATTGGAAGGCCAATCATGCAAATCTTGGAGGAAATTGGAAATGAGAAGCTTGGTCATAGAATAGGTGACGAGTATCTACCTGTTTGGTCTTCACAGCCTCTCAACATAGGGGTAGAATCTAAATCTGTTCTTGATCCAAGGGGTGAGGTTAAGATGATTTCACAAACAACCATGACACATCCAAGTCTTGAGGAGGATTTGGAGCGTCCTGAGAAGAAAATCGGTCACCCACTCCTTGAGATGGAGAATTTCATCAATAAGCATGGAAATTATCCTTTGATCCTCTCATCAAGTCCTTGTTCATTTAAGAAATATCCCAACTCAATCTTTCTTTCTACCACTACTCAATAAGAGATCTACAACCCCTTCAATCTTCTTGTGTCCAAAATCTTTGCAAGAGAGGTTGTAGACGCTTTTGTTTATCATAAGTTCTCCGAATCTCGTAGTGGTATAAATTCTTGCAGTTAGGCCCCCACAAGATGGCTTCAATTTAACATCATGGAACTTGTGTGCCTAACTTGAGTAGGGTAGTAAGACTTTTGGTTCTGTTGGTGTGTTGCCACCAACAGAACCCCTGCACTTGATGTTTTCTCTATTTCCATGACTCAGGACACACCTTACACCAAGTGTGAGGGGGTCATTTGACCCCCTCAAACACATTTAGGCGTTGAAGGACATCCCAAGAAAAAAGTAACAGTGCAGGAACACATCATTAGAGGTAAGAATGCACAAGGAAGGAATCAAAGTGGCTAGAGCCTCCAGGGCGACCCCACCATGGACCCCTCAGCCCACTAGTCAACGTCCACTATGTTGAGCCATACCTCTTGACTGGTTTGTCACTTTCCCTTCTCTTGTTTACTGCATCCCTCTACTTTTGTCTTCAACCCTCTAAAACAAAATAAAAGGAAAAAATGCTTTTTGCCTTCACCACTCATGCTATTGTTTCTAATAGAATGAATCTTGTTTATTCAATTATGTTTCCTTTTCTATGTTAGCATGCTTTGGTTTGGGTGTATAGATCGGTCATACCTCTATAGTCTTTTTAAATTAAGCATGGTGCTTAGGTTAAATAGACTAACTTAATCAAGTAAGACATGGCGTTAAGCTTGATTATTGAATCAAACATACTTGCATGGAACTTGGTTGCACTTTTGGACTAACCCCTGTAGCAAGAGCCTCGACATCTCTATGGGTAAGTCATAAGATCATTCAGGGAGATAGATTGAGATCCTCATGGTCAAAAGTCAAGTTATTCGGCTAAGGAGAACTTTGATGCAACTGAGGAAGACCACTGCTACAACTCATCATCTTTAAGGTAAGTGGCCACCTTCTTAAAGTTTTCCATTTACATGAACCTTTGAAGAATAAGTTGACATGCTAGAATTCATCTCTGATAATGAATTGACATAATTAAAATCTACATGTCTTACTTTCTTTTTCAATTGTTTGTATAGCTTGATCACTAGATAGGTTCTCAATTAACTTGAAATCCTTCCTTTCTTTACATTGGGTCCCCAAAACCACCAATTAGAAGTGGACAGCCAAAATTTGGTGACCACTTGGGACAAAGATTAGGCCAAGCTATATAATTTTTAGAAATGCAAAATCTGGTCGCAATGGGCCATTCAAACCCAGGTTGGGCGACCCGCACTTGGCACAATTTAAAATTTTGGAAAATAGAACAAGGTTCAGGAGCTCTTGTAGGCCACGTGACAAAAGTTTAGGGAAAATATATGGGTTGGCCGACCCATACTTGTCGTCCCCCTAACTCGTCACGTTTAGGGAATCACTTGGCAAATGAGTGAGGAAGTGGCCACGGCCATATGACCCATTGTTGGGGTCGGCCGAACCACCAATGACAACCTGGTGCCACCCATCGGCTCCAGAATGTTGTGCCCATGTTCCCCCGACGTTTTCTCACGATTTCGAAAAGGAGAACGTTGGCACTCGTCTTCTTAACCCCTTCCTCTCCTTCTTCTTCCTTCCACCTCCATTCTTCACCATTCCATCCGAGAGATCACTTTTCGAGACCCTAAAGGTCATCATGGAGGTCAAGGTCCTTGAGGTTGAGCCCTATGAAGTATACCAGCCCTTACAAGCCTTCGACGCCCACCTTTCATGAAGAACCACATGGTTATTGGCGGTGGGCTGGGACAAGGGAAGATGTTGTTCCCCAACTCACATACGAGGAGAAGAAGTAGTTGCGTGAGTAGAGAAACACCACTAGCTCTCCAAAGACCACCTGGCGGAAGGTTAATCCTCCATGATCAATGGGCCATCAAGGCACTTTGAGGATGACCGCACCGAGAAGAGTGTCACGGAGAAGTTCCTTCGTGTGGTTTCCACATATAGGAATGACAATAGTGCCTTAGAGGAGCAAATGGCAAAGTTGAAAACAGATCACCTGTATTTAGAAGACAACTTCTGCGCTCTTCGCATTAGCGCTAGTGTGAAGATGAAGTGTATCTCTAAGGCCATGGGGCGTGAGGTCATCCACTTTTCACGATAGATATCTTACAAAAAAATCTCTTCACAAATAAGATAGGCACTTAGTTAGGCTTATCTCCTAGTAAGTTGTGCCTATCTCCTAGTAAGTTGTGCCTACGTTTAATAAAATTTTGGTTCTGTTGGTGTGTTGCCACCAGCAGGGCCCCTGCACTTGACATTTCCTTTCTCTCTGATCCAGTATGCAGCAAGCCAAGTGTGGGGGGGAGGTTGGTGACCTCCCCAACACACTCAGGAACAATTCAGAACGCACCACGATGAAATTCACAACAAGACACGTCTGCTCGACAAAACCTGTCCCAAGAAGCCTTTAAGGGCAGGTCGGGCGACGTGCACAAAACAGGAAATCACAAGTGCTGGAGCACCTTCAAAGGTGAGGATTCGAATGGCGATCACCGGAGTGGCCAGAAGCTCCATGGTGGGGTTGGCCGACCCCACCTGGGACCTCTGGACCCACCAGTCAGCACCTACCAGCATCTAATTGCTTCCCGACTGGTTTACCACTCCTACTACCCTCTGTTCTTTCATTTTTACTTTTTATTTGCTTTCCTTAGATGAAATAAAATAAAAATAAAAACAAGAAGACGTGCATCTGAAAATAAAATGTGACATGATTTATAACATTTAAAGGGTAAAAACATCACAAAGTTTAATTCTTGCATATGCTTATACTTGTGGGTCACATATCTTGATAGGAATATCATATTGACTTAGTTGTTGACAAATGTGATATAGTTCTTAGCTCATGATCCATACCTTTTCTATTCAAAGTGCTTAGAGATTTATTTCTAAAAATGTCATAAAACCATTATGTCACTTACTCCTCAATAGAAAGGAAATTCCTACCAAAGCCATATATGTTCATACCATGATTCAAAACCCTTCTATATATGCTACTTGTACTTGTGTTGAGTTTGGTCAAACCTTGTTGACCCTAGTTGAGAATTATGTCATAGTCCCAAGATCAAGATCACACACACGCCACATATACACATGCTGCTTCTACACTGGAAGTACGCAAAAACATGCCATCCATCTCCATCATAAATATGCTCCATGCTTTAAAGTTTAGAATATCTCTCTTAGTATGACTTAGTAGATGAGACACAAAGGCTATTCAAAAAAATTGGACACATGAAGGTCCATTACCTTATTCAAAAAAAGAGTGGACACATGAAGGTCCATTACTTTGAGAAAAAAAGAAAAAAATGCTAGCCATGTCTCAAATAAAATAAAGTAGAGAGAGATCTTATCAAATAAAGGAGCATTACAATCCATCATTTTCCACACACTTGCACATCTTGATCTAGGATTATGATAGTCTTCTCCTTGGATCCTTGTTTTGACTTTACAATAAATGCAATGCAAGTATGCTATCATGTTTATCCCTACCTGAGCTCCGCATAAGTTTGATAGATGTAGGATGAAACAAAAGAACGCAATCTGATGTTGTGCCTTTGTCGACAGAATACCGGCGATAGTCTACCGAGAGGTATGCCCAAGGTAGTAGATGAGACGGTGAGGGTGCGCCTGAGACGAACAAGCGTTGCGCAGTAAGCGTGAGACACGAGATTTATACAGGTTCAGGCTGCCGCGAGGCGTAATACCCTACGTCCTATGTGTTGCTGTCTTATATTATTATGAGTTGAGTTGAGGGGATCTATCCCTGCCCTTCTTTATATAGTCTGAAGGGATAAGGTTACAAGTAAACTAATCAAGTTGGTACAATAACCGTGCGGTGCACTGCCTTGCGCTGCACGTCTTTATCATCTGGGCCAGGCCAGCTTTGATGGTGCGGCCCACGTCTTGACTTATGGTACTGGGGGTTTATATCCCCACAGCTAGTCCCCGAGCGCCTTGCATTCGTCGGGAGGTGCCGATCTTCAGAGTTGCTTGACCAGACGGATGTAAGGAGCTCAGAAAATTTTTGAAAAAGAGCTTCTCTTTGGTGAAGTGTATCCACTTAGTCCCCGAGCCTGATAGTAGGTGATGCAGTCACGTGGTGTCAGGGTCAAAATCTTTATCCTTGTTGATCTTGTGAAGTGTCGACGAAGTCCCTGAGCACAACAAGTGATCGGGAAAAAATCTTCTGAGTAGGCGAGGCGCATATCAAGACCCCCGATGTGCTGCCCAAGATCAGCACCCTGATCCGAACAGCATGGAGTGACTTGATAGCTTGGCGACGAAGTCCCCGAGTAGCTGTACTGCTCAGAAACGCTTGACGAGGCGTCGAAATCCCCGAGCAGCTGTACTGCTCGGAAACGCTTGGCGAGACGACGAAATCCCCGATCAGCTTGGTGCTCGAAAACGCTTGACGAAGACGACGAAATCCCCGAGCATGTCTATTACTCGGAAATGTTTGACGAAGATGACGAAGTCCCCGAGCAGCTTGGTGCTCGGAGACGCTTGATGAAGACGACGAAGTCCCGGCGTAGTCCGAGCAACACGAGAAAGGTGAGCAGCGACGACGAGTCCCAGCGTGGTCGGAGATGATGTCCGAGCACCGTGAGGACGGCTTGGAGCGACGGCGACGAGTCCCCGGCCTGGTCGGAGACGATGTCCAAGCAGCGTGAGGATGGTGAGGAGCGACGGCGACGAGTCCCCAGCGTGGTCGGAGATGATGTCCGAGCAGCACGAGGACGGCGAGGAGCGACGATGACGAGTCTCCAGCATGGTCGGAAGCGGTGTCCGAGCAGCGCGAGGACGGTGAGAAGCGATGACGACGAGTCCCCAGCATGGTCGGAAGCGGTGTCCGAGCAGCGCGAGGACGGCGAGAAGCGACGACGACGAGTCCCCAGCATGGTCGGAAGTGGTGTCCGAGCAGCGCGAGGACGGCGAGAAGTGGCAACGAGTCCCCAGCGTGGTCGGAGGCGATGTCCGAGCAGCGCGAGGACGGCGAGAAGTGACGACGAGTCCCCAGCGTGGTCAGAGACGGTGTCCGATCTATGCGAGGACGGCGACGAGCAATGATGAGTGTCCGGCAAAGAGTTCCTGCAAAATAAATATGTACAGTGGGTAGTACATGATGTAGATTTTTGGCGGAGAAAGCAGATCCGAATATTGTAGAATGCATGATAAGATTGCCCGTTTCTTGCTCTTGTCAGGTCACATAATTTCCCCTGGTAGTTGGCCTGTTACGTTTAAGCACCTGACCCGGCGTCTGGTTCAGAGGTTTGTTAACATGACCATTCGGTTTGACGGCTTACGGGGCGAAGACAGGTTTCACGGATTAAGGCGTGGCTACCAAGGTACGTTAAGCAACCCTTGAGAGGAAAAAACGGAGAGATACTTTGTATCTCATCGGCGGAGAAAATCTTCTGAGTGCCCGAGCGTGGTCAGGGCTTATGTCGGCGAGTTGCCCGAGCTTTGTCGGGGCTTATGGAGAGGTCGGCGGCGAGTGCCCGAGTGTGGTCAAGGCTTATGAAGAAAGTATCCGGAGATATATGGAGATCGAAGGATTCGTAGAAGAATATTAAAAATATGACTTAGCTTGATTGACGTCGGGCGGAGTGGTCGGCGTGTCGAGAAGTTGTTTGACGTTTTACTGCTGTTGAAGCCGTCGCGAAGTGTTGTCGACGAGAGGCACGATTGAATCTTTAGCTTTGCTCGTATGCATGTGTCCGTGCACAGGATCTTGGTCGCGGCTTGCATGCGCGGTCTTGTAGTCGTGGCCATCTTGGGTACGCGGAGTTGTAGGCCAACGGGAATAATCAGAGTCAATCTGCGTACCGCGACGTGCAGCTGATCTGCCTCGTATGTGGGTGCCTATATGGAAATCTTGGTTGCTTGCATGTCATCCGACGGGCGTATGGCCTTCATCGTGTGTAGAATGGATCCAGGTTGCTTTCCACGTGATCGTAGTTGTAGGGCCTGTAGATGCCTCAATCTTTTTTGTTCGATGTAGCCAGCACCGCCTGACGTTGCGTGGCGATCTTTTTTACCATTGTCGATTTGTCGAAACAGGTCTTGCAGTATCATGATGGATCGATCTTGATGCATAGCAACGACGCTCGACCCTGACTGGACGTGGTAGGCCAGATCGGATCGCGAAGAAAAATCTTTGTCTCTTTTAGATCGTGCTCGGTGACGTGGTCGACAAGCCAACGAATGCTGGTGGCGTCGTAAGATTTCGGCGATATGTAAATAGAGCGCTCGGCGATGTGTCGATGGAGAGCTCGGGTGTAGAGCTTGACTGGAGGATGCTATGGAGTCCGATGTCTTGACGAAGTCCCCGAGCGTAAGGCTCGACTGGAGAACATGAAGGCACTGGCGTGTCTTGGAGAACGACGACAACTTGGTTATCTCCTGGAGGTCGACGAGTCATGGAGAGCGGCGAGGTACCCGAGCATGGTCGGAGCTTTGAGTGGTCGACGAGTAGTCCAACATGCCCTGCGTGTTACCCATGCTTGTGCCGGGGCTTTTGGAGACGCTGCTAAACTGCCCAAGCGTCCTCGGGGCTTACGTATTAGCGAAGACTTAACGGCCCAGGCGTCCCCGAGGCTTACGTGGTGGCGAAGCTGCCCGCGCTAGGTGGGGGTTACGCTTATCGTGGGCGAAGGCTTCCCGCATCTTTCGGGGCGGTCGATGAAGTGCTGAAGTTAGGCGGCCTATCATGTGTAGGGCTTACGCGGCGTCGAGCCAGATGCTGCCCGACGGGTGCGGGGGTTACGCATTGGCGAGATTTTGCTGCCCGAGCAGGTGCGGGGCTTACACATTGGCGAAATTGTGCTGCCCGAGCAGGTGCGGGGCTTACGCATTATCTTGGACGTGCTGCCCGAACCGTGCGGGGCTTACGCATTCACGGCGAAGAATCTTGGAGATAATCTTGGCGATGATATTCGAATTTGGCTTGCTTAGCGATGGCTTGACGTGGATTCGTTAGACTGCTCGACGTGGCTTCGTTTAGCCGTTTGGAGAACTCAGATGGCTCCAAGATTGTTGTTGTCAAGGCCGCTATAGTGTGTCGACGATGAGACGTGCGATGAATTTCTGCTAGCAAGTTAAATATCACGTAGATTTGTGGATAAATCCGAAGACAAGTCATAAAAAATAAAAATATATAAATAATTTGACTTAGCTTTTGAGTGGAGACGAGTCGTCGTCGTGGCTGAGCAGAATAATCTGCGTGTCGCCATATGTGGAGAGGTGAACGTGGCTTGCTTTGGGTCTTCCGTTGATGAGCAGCAAAATTACTCGATACGCCACATGTGCATATATCATATGCCGTCTCCATGTCGGTCAGCCATGTATAGCATGTATAGTATGTCTGTGTGCATGTTGGTCTCTCTGTTTTTTTTCCTTTGCCGATGGAATCTTCGCCAGCTTGCATGGTCTTGTGGACGTGGCTGTCTTCCTCTGTTCTATGGTGCTTGGATGTGACGTATCTTCACGTGACGCCTCAGCATCGCCGCCACGCAAAGTTGTTGGGCCTCTGGCCGCGGCCGCTGCGGTTGATGGTGAAAAAAGACGACACACCGTCGGATGCTGAGTTTTGGTCGGAGTAGTAGGTGACGTTGGCTCGTTGGCCGCTGGCCGTGTAGATCGGATCTTGCACGCTTCTTGGCGGATGACGCTGCGCCATGGCTAAGATACAGGGAGTCGTAGAAACTGTGGATCGCGCTTGGCTCCGTCCACCATGACTTAGAAGTCGACCGCATCTGTAGACTGTAGTAGGTTTGCTTGCCGGGCTGCACTGCTAGCTTGCTTGGCTTCTTGACGTATACGCATATATCAACATGAACTTTGCAGGCTCTTCTCCTTGGAGGATCTTCTAGGCCTGGTGCAAAATCAGATCTGATCTGATTCGCTGTCGTACCCAATTTTAAGGATAAAATTGAATGAACCAACTTATGTGCGCCCAGAGATCAATCACACACATAAGTGACAAATTACATAGTACCATTATAAGGTTCAATATATAACGAATAATATCACAGAGTCTTTACATTAATAATAGCGGAATAATATAGATAACTCTCTCGCGGAATCTCCATTCCACAGGGAATAGTTGACTGGTGAACACAATCCTAATAATCCTCAGAATAATCCTCATAGTCATCTCTTACCCATCCGGGATTTTTATCAAATATGAAAAATAAAGCAAGCGTAAGTACATGTCGTACTTAACAAGAATAACATGGGTTTATGAGGCTCAAATAAGGCAAGACACTGGTTGACAGCGGTTGCTTTTAGTTGATCATGTTTTAGCAATTTGAGTAGCAGCAATAGAATATACCAAGGAACAAGATTTGCATGATCATATAAACATGATAATTAATATGGAATAAACATCAATAGAAACTTCAAATAAATCAATATTTAATTAGTTAAATTCCTGTAAGACGTCCAAGGCCGCTCGTGACCATGAGTACGGCTGATATATCAGTTTTACACTCTGCAGAGGTTGCACACTTTCACCATGAGTCGTGATTCCCATGTGTCGGGGTTTGCAAGGCCCACACTACACTGCCAAGGTGCATAACAGGGTCTTACTATGAAGTCTTTCAAAAGGTTCTCTAACAAGTTACCAATCAATCCGGGCGCAATGGCAAGGGGCGGTAGAGCCCTCCTTCCAAGTGGCACACACACGCAGCAGTACACACAAGGACAGGAGCCGCAAAAGAACCAGCTCGGCAAGGAACCTTTCAAGATTAATCAACATGATAGAAAGTAACTTCCTACTTGACTAAAGGCAGAGCCATATAGCCTCCATGGTTGCGCTGTAAGTCCCGGTGTCATACTTACAGATAAGTCCTTAGTCCATGTTGCTAAAAAGCATCTTTTAATCTTTATTTCATAGTTAATTATTCAAGTTCATAAGATCATGACCCATCAAAGCACTAGCATCACTACTCAAATGCAATCTCATAGGTATCAAGGATCAAGTCATCAAAACTAGGAATAAACACTATGGTTGCCAAGGTAGACATATGCATCATGAATTTAGTGATTAAGGTGAATAGGCAACAAGGATGGTCCATGCTATACTTGCCTTGATCAAAGTGATCCTGAGAATTTGGATTCTCAACGGAGTACTCTCGATCACCAACGTATTGCTCACCGTCTGAACTCGATCATAAAATCACCACACAATCATCGAGGCAATCATACACGAAGCAAACAAGATCTATATTAGAAATAGTACACCAACAGTGGAAAAACAGGTTGAAAAGTGTATAAAAATAATCTACGCGTCGCTACGATTCCAACGATATAAAGATCACGAAAATCGGAGTTCAAACGGGAAAGTTATGAAATAAACAAGTTTTACTTTAATAAAATAATAGATTAAATCTAATCTCGAATTTTAAAAGTTGAAAACATGAGTAACAGTAGCATCATTAGGTAGATTACGAAATTACGAATCTAACGAGACTTGAACGGATCAAATCGGAGCTAAAACGAATAAAATATGGCCGAAATAAACTGAGTGGCAAATCTGTAAATATTGAAAACGCCTTTTGAATTAAAACCGAGGAAATACGTTTTCTAAATAGGAAAGCGTAATCAGAGAAATACGCAAGGACCGCGGGTTAGAACATTAAAAAGCTCAGGGGGTTCTCTGCAAAATTACCGGCGAAGGGGTATCTCTCACTGTGAGCCGTTGGATCGGCCGTGGACGGCGTAGGTTAGCTCGGGGGAAAGAGGGGCGGCCCTGGTCGCCGGAGTCGGGCGGCGCCCGGCCGATTCCTCGCCGGAAGATGGCCGGAGACGGTGTTTTCGGGGCTAGGAAGCTCGGCACACCTCGGGATCTGGTCGGGAAGCAAGAGGAGCTCAAGCCAAACCTATCTATGGTTTCGGTTGCCACAGAGGTAGGTCGGAGAGGATGCGGCGAGCTAGGTGGCGGAACTATGGTGGCGGCGAAGCTCGGCATCATGGCCATAGTGCACAAAACCGAGGGAGAAGAGGTCGGGAAGGTCCCTGATCTTGCTGCGAAGCTTGGAGAACAACCAATTTCGACGGAGAAGTCCTCCCGAGGAGAAATCGACGACGGCGGCGGAGCTCGGGGTGGCGGCGGCTCTGTGGCTGCGGCTAGGGCAAGATTGGAGGGCGTGGCTTGCTCGGGAACTTGTGGGGAGGGACGGCAGGGCTCGGCCGACCTATATAGGGGCGCGAGGGAGGCGTAGGAGAGCTGGACTTGGTTGGGACTCGACCCGGAGGAGGGAGCGCTCGTGCCTCGCGCGGACTCCGACTGGAGGAAGGGGATGGCGCGGGGCAGCGGGCCCTACGTGTTAGCGGCAGAGGGAGGGGGACGAGGGTCGCGGCTTCCTTTTATGGGCCAGTGGAGGCATGCACGGGATGGACTCGGCCACGCCAAGAGAGGAGGCCGGGGTGGTTACGGCGCGGCCGTGTCCGCTTCGAACACGAGCGGGAGAAGGAGGAAGATGACTCGTGGGCCCCGCGTGTCGGTCACCGAAGGGGGAGGGAGCGGGGCTCCAACCGCTGGGCTCGGCCTGAAGTTGGGCCGCGCGGTGGGAATACGGAAGAGGGCAGCTAGCAGCTCGGGAAAAAAAGGAGAGCAGGCCGTGGTCTTGGGCCAGGCATGAGAGGTGAGGCAGGTTATTCATTTTATTTTTCTAAATCACTTTTCAAATGAGTTTTCAAAATATGTTTCCAATACATCAATACAAAATAAATAGAGGCAGCATGAATGCATCACAACATGTTTCTAAATTATGATTACTTTTAATTTCCGAGAAAAGAAAAAAAATATTATTCTCTAAATTAAATGCCAAGCAAATGCATAAATAAATTCAATTTATCCTTAATTAATAAATCAAAAAAATTTCGGGTGTTACATTCGCGCTGAGGCGGTTAGCCACCAGCCTTTTGCTTTTCTCCTCACGAGCTGGTGTTGAATTCGGGGAAGGTGCAGCAGAACCGGAGCTTGATTGGTCGGCAGTAGCGCTATGTGCTCGGCGATGCAGATTGTCTGACTTGAAAACAAAACGCGAAACATGTCGGCGGCTGCTGCTCGTCACGAGTACGTCTTGTTGTAGGCGTTTGTTGATGAAGAATTCCGTGGCATGAGTCGCCCTCGAACGTGGCTTGCCATCACGTGTTGCATCGTGGCCAAAATCCTTGCCGGTGAATTTGTGCGTGGATGCCGCTTTGAAAAATCATCTAGATCCTCGCCAATATGGCCCTGTAGGCCTTGTAGATTGGATCTCGTACTCTGTTTCAGCCGGTGGAGATGTGGACTCAGCCTGCTAACCTGGTTTGCCGCCGTCGAATGCCGTGGTCGACGACGAAAAAATCACCGTCCTGTTCGCCATGGAATCAGGAAGCACACCCCCTACCTGGCGCGCCAACTGTCGACGGAATACCGGCGATAGTCTACCGAGAGGTATGGCCAAGGTAGTAGATGAGACGGTGAGGGTGCGCCTGAGACAAACAAGCGTTGCACAGTAAGCGCGAGACACGAGATTTATACAGGTTCAGGCCACCGCGAGGCGTAATACCCTACGTCCTGTGTGTTGCTGTCTTGTATTATTATGAGTTGAGTTGAGGGGATCTATCGCTGCCCTTCTTTATATAGTCTGAAGGGATAAGGTTACAAGTAAACTAATCAAGTTGGTACAATAACCGTGCGGTGCACTGTCTTACGCCGCACGTCTTTATCTTCTGGGCCAGGCCAGCTTTGATGGTGCGGACCACGTCTTGACATGTGGTACTGGGGGTTTATATCCCACAGTCTTGGTGAGGAATCATATACCTACTGAGTGACTTGAGTATACTATTTGAGGAGTAAGAATGAACTATGTGCTTTCTTTTAAAATCATTATAAAAAAAACTCTAAGTACTAAGGATATGAAAATGAAAAGATGACTTTGCTTTGAGAACTATTCTATTTTTCAACATCTGAAGGATATATGCTAGACAATACCACATAACCAACTTGTATGAGATATGTCTTGAGTAAAGCTTTGTGTTAGCTAATACCTTAAAAATGTCATAATCATATTTTATCATTCTCTCTCTGACCTTTGCTCGAGGACGAGAAAAGACTTAAGTGTGGGGGATCTTGCTGACGGTAGTTATACCATGTTTTTACACCATCAAAACTGTCAACAAGGCATTCTTTCTGGAAGGAAACCACCAAACACATAGTGACTTAGGTACAAATAACTTCACAATCATTAATATCATAGCTTCTGGAGACGATGTGCAAAAGATGGGCACAATGAGTGGTTCGGCTGAACCACCCATGGGCAAGTTAGCACCACCATTTTACTTAGAATTGCATGAAGAAGCCACCTGTAGAAGATGGACCTTTGATTCCACCAAAGGTGGTTCGGCCGAACCACATATGGTGACACCAGGCCATGACATTTCAGCACATGAGTCATATCAGCATACGCAAGGAAGATCAGGGCAAATGGAGCACATGCATGGTTCGGCCGAACCATCCATGGGGCCCACAGGACTCTACTGACATGGCACAATCCGTGGCACACCCCCTGGAGTCCATTTCCACCCTTAGATCACAAGTGTGTTTTCAATCAATGGCTAAAGAGCGAAGCACATGGATCCAGGCGTGAATCGATAAGACCAAGGCAAAACAAGTACATAGCCACACTCCATAAGAAGTGGGGACCACAGTGGTGGGCCCACCTCACCACAGGTGGGTCGGCCGAACCCCACTTGGGGGGCCCCAAGGCTCGGCATTACTCCACTGTCATAAGAAAGCTTCTAGAAGACCCTGGCTGGGCCCACCTGCCATAGGGTGGTTCGGCCGAACCACTCCTTGGGCCCAGCCAGGTCGGTTGAGCCTCCACCGCCTTCCTCATGTTGAACATGTGCTAGAAATCCACCACCCTTGATCCTAAGGCGGTTATATGGCGGTTTGATCCAACGGTGCATGATGGAGGTCACGTGGATTGATGACGTGGCAATGGAGTAGCCTCTACTCAACCTCCCTCTATAAATACCCCTCATAGGCCTTCACTTTAGAGCATGATTCAAAGGAGGAAACACTATGTTGTAGCTTTAGCTCTGCCATAGTGCTGTGCTAGTTGGGAGAGAGTGAGGGAAGTCTTCAGGAGAAAGCCCCGGGCCTGTCGGGAATCTTCTCCATGGTGTACCTCAGCAGATGCAAATCTTTAAGTAAGTTTTACATCGGAGTCCTTCTAGTATTTGATATTCTGGTCCTGGTATTTTAAGTATATACTTACTTTACTTGCACATTGCTTTACTTAGTGAAGTGCTCTAGTCCCTTGCAAGGATTAGAGTAGTAAGTGTAGTGTAGACGTGGTGTCTAGGCTATATCTTATCAGTGCGGGCCGCATGTCGCACGGATTGTTTGTGGTAGCCAGCAAGTGGTGACAGCCTTGTCTGGTCTTCGTATTCCACCACGTGTGTAAGACAAGTTATTAAAACAGCAGGGCATCAAGACAATAGTATAGCCGCCTCGGGAGGAGTTATATTTTCTCCTGTTTCGCCTATCGCCTCTTGTAAAGGGAGGAGGTGGTAAACCTCTTTATACTTAGAACACCAAGACTAGATATCTTTGCTATATAAGAACCTCTCTAGCCAGTTATCATAGATCCTTTGTCTCATCACTGGACAGTCTTGAACCTAGTTAGAATACTTCACGTTCCCCGTGGAAAATACGATACCTGGAATAATCCCGGTGAAGGCTACATTGACTACCGTACGCTTGCGGTATATCCGTTTGCCACTTCTGGTGTCAACAGCAACACATTTTTTGGCACGCTCGGTGGGACCGTTTCACTCATGACTAAGGGAAAGGCTCCGGAGACCATGGCTCCCAGGGACGACGGCGTCATCAGAGTCAACCGTGAAGAGATCGATCCCGAGGATGCTGTGGTGCTGGAGCAGATCATTGAAGAGTTCACTGATGCCTGTCTGTTGTCATTTGCGAAAAATCACGATGGCCGCATGTTCAAGAAGAACTCCTACCCGAGGTGGGTCAGCCTGGCTACACCGACAAGGAGGAGCAAGAGTTCAAGGAGTTCATCCAGAGCGCCATCTGGAACGCTTCACATCAGGCAGTCGGACATCATCACAACATTTTCCTTTAGACATTCTACGACATCATGAAGACCGTCATCAAGAAGCAGGATTGGGAGTCATTAGGCCCGACGTACTTTAATATTCCTCCAGAAGATGCCAACTCAGATGCCGTGGCAGGAACATCCAATCCTCCGCCGCAACAGCCGAAACCGTCAAAGTCGTCTATTCAACATCCCAATATGACGATGGATTTGGCTCCAAAAATAGCTCCGCAGCCTAAGCTATACAGAGACTACTCTCCTGAGCAGATTGCTGCTTATATGCGTACAACTGGGAACGTGCCGACTGGGAACGTGCCTTCAACAACTTCAAACTTTCACATCGGGCACACTTATGATGGGCTCACGTCAGTGCCACATCCTAGTTATGCTCAATGGCCTCAAGATGAGTTAGTAGACAAGATGAGTGCAATGCTCAGGGACCAATTTGGCTTGCAGCCGAAGGCGGGGGTGTCGATCAGATACAGGCGCCGCTACCCTGAATGGTTTGATCGCGTGGCATTACCACCAAGGTATCGCATGCCGGATTTCACCAAGTTCAGCGGTCAAGATGACGTATCCACCATAGAGCACATCAGCCGTTACCTGACTCAGCTCGGTGAGGCGTCGTACGAGGATGCTCACAGGGCCTGTTTCTTCTCACTATCATTGACAGGGCCAGCTTTCAGTTGGTTCACCACTCTGGAGCCCGGGTAAATTCAAAACTGGCCAGATCTAGAAGGCAAGTTTCACAGCTATTTCTTCTCTGGCACTGGGGAGAAAACTATTGTTGATTTGACCAGCATGCGCCAGAAGAGTAGCGAGACCGGATCGACGTTCATCAAGCGTTTCTGGGAAACGAGGAACATGTGCTATTCACTGCACCTATCTGACAAACAGCTCGCTCACTTGGTCGTTGGTGGAATGCTCCCGCACATTCAAGAAAAGCTGGTGGGCATTGACTTTGATAGCGTTAGCCAGGTGTTGCAGCGAGTGACAGCCCTGGAGCTGCAAGCTTAGACCTTCCGTAAGGAGGGGAGGTACAAACAGACGGCGTTCATCAGTAATTCAGACTCAGAGGATGAAGATGAAGATGATATCACCACTGTCGAGCTGAGGTCAGGCAAGAAGCCCATGGTCGTGCCCAAGAATTGGAGCGCAGAGGATTAGTATGATTTCGATACAAATAAGCTAGATAAATTATTCGATCTGCTGGTCAGTGCTGGGCAGATTACCTTCCCCGCCGATTATGTAAGACCCTCTGTTGGCGCAAAAAATGGTTCCCTAAGCACAACACACCAGCGAAGCCAGAAACGACCCTTGAGGCAGTAAAGCTCTCGCAGATCCAGCTAGCTTCGGACCCGGTCTGAGAGTGTCAGTAACACCCAAGCGTGCCAGTCAATTTGACCTGCAATTGACAAGGAAACAAGACGTAATCAGTAATCACAGGGCGGAACTAACCGGTATGTCCAGGTAGTTCCAATTGTATGGCTCGAAGAGCCGATGTAATGGGAGATCGACTAGAAAACCGATTCCGTCATGTTATGAACCGATTGTAGCGGAACATGCATTATAACTCAAGTTAACCGATTCAGACATGAATTCAATGATATATACTTACATTAGACGGAAGTATATTATAAAAGATGTAGTCACAGCAAGCTAACATGATCATAAGATGTCTCAATGTAAAACAAGAAGAAATCGGCTATTTCAGCCGATTTAGTGTATACGAGCAACATACAAGCCTATAAAGCAAACAATGTTTCAACTCTCCGGCTAATATATCTAAATCACAATCTTGCAACAGTGAAGATCGAGCGGATCGAGGCAGTCATGATGAAGTTGCAACTTAGATCCGTTAACCCTTGAATCTAGACAATGTTTATTTTACTACTTGAGTGCGACCCGTATCTAATCTAGATCCAAAATACAACCGGCTGATGCAAAACATTCTATCTTATCAATGTAAAACGAATGGCAAACATAATTCGTTGAACATATAGATCTATTAGATATAAGCCGACGCATATGGATCAAGACGGGCAAATTGATGATTGCTTTAAATAATAAACAATAAACATAAGCAACATCGGTAACTTAATGAATCTAGCTAAACTGCCAAATTTAACTAGAGCCGATAACTAATCCATGCATGCAAACTGTCTTAGTCTATAGCCTGTCCACCGGGTGACGTTAACTAATAGATTAATCAAGCAAACAAACACGAATCGATAACTAATCCGTGCGTGAAAACCGTCCTAATCTGCATCTCGTCCACCGGATGACGGTTAACACAGATTGATCGGGTAAACCAGCGTGAATCATCCTTGACTCACTGTGCTTCCCACGTCCACCGGATGACGCCAAAGAAAAAGAGCTTAGCAAGGACCCTGGTCCGCCATGCTTCCACGTCCACCGGATGACGTTAAAAAGACATAGTTTAACAGGGGGTTGACGATACTTACAAGCAAGCCTGCGTCCACCGGATGACACCCAGCCTGGATGAAGTAACTCGCCGGACTCGACTGACTTTAGGGTTTGTTTGGCCGGAGCCGAAAGTTGTGTTGTATTGATGTTGTTGATTTACAATGGCTGAGGGCTTATATTTATACCCTGAGCATAGATAGAGTCCTAGTCGAATCACAACTCATCAACAGATAAGGAAACTAACAAACTATGCTATATCTAAGGTAACTTGGAGTCACATCTTCCCTTTCATAACGGACTCCGATCGTGATCGCATCCTGGCGGTGCAGACTCTAGATGACGTCACCAATACCGACGCTGTACGCCTTCTGTCACCTTCGCCCGATAACCGATTCACCGTTCAATCGGCTATTCTCCTTCCTTCTGCTGGACGGAATCTGCTTCCGAGATCGGCTATCTTCCTTCGGTATCGGCTATCGGCTTCTGGCATCGGCTATCGGCTACCAGCCCAAAATTCGGTGTTAACACATGCCCCCCTAGTTCGGAGTATGATTTCTTCATGCTTTGAACTATGATCTGATGGTCTTCCTTGTGCCGAGAGACTCACTAGCAGCCATAGTGTGTCTAGGTCTTCTTCCTCTAATCCTTGAAATATAAGCATATTCTCACCATATTTCCACACTTCTGTATGCAAGTCCATCGTTGAATAATATCCGATTAATAGAAGACATAGTTTAACGCCGTTTATGTCTTACTCAAAGGTCTTATTCGCCATTATTTCTTCGCATCTGTACGTCCCTTCATTCTAGGCCGATAAAGATGTTGACGACTTTTTGCTGCATACGAATCGGCTCTCAGGCTTGCATTGTATCTTAGAATTGATTACCCAGCCTGATCCGTTCTACATACGAATCGGCTTTCGGGTCTGCTTCTTAGCATCGGCTCCGTTCGGCTTTCCTTCGGAACTAACCCCTCAGCCAGATTCATCACGAATCGGCTTGTGGGTACTCACAATAGGATCGGTTAAAACGGCCTGACCCAAAAAACCAATCGGCGTGCGACCATTGATGGCGGCGCTTCGTCTCCCTGATTTGGTAACTGTTCCGGATTCAAGAAACGTGGATTAACTGCAACCTAAAATCCGCCGTGCCGTCTCATTTCCCAAAGAAACCGCCTCGGTGCCCGTGTTGTCTTATAAATAGTTGGCAGGCTTGAGGCAATATCACACGCCATCGTATCCGTCTCGCCGACCAACTCTCCCGGCCGCCTCCTTGTATCCAATTCGCTTCCGCTCTCAATCCTTGTTTACGACCATGGCCGGCGATGGAAACCATGGGAAGCGCCCGGCGTCTGAGCCCGTCGACGGCGATGGAACGGAGTATCCGCCGTATCTGGGCCAGCGTCGCCCGAATCGAGCAGACTTTGGGGTAAATTCAACTGTCAGCCTACCATCTCCTCACTGTTTCCATCTGATTTGATCCGTTTCTGCAGTCACCAACCATCTCTCGTCAGCGGCATTGCTAGCTCTTTAGCCGGCCTGAACAACCCTGCCCCCAGCGCTGATCTTCCTCGGGCAGCCCTGGCAGATGGTGACGCCGTTCCTGCAACCGGGACAGCAACCCCGGAAACCCCCGCCGCTGGTGACGCCGCCGGGCCCTCTGCTCCTGTAAGGGCTCCAATCAGGCGTATGATGCAAGTCAGCGGACGGGGAGTCCATAGCAGGTATCTTATTCTCCCTTTTCGTCGATCTTTGAATCTGGCTAAGTCTGGGTGCCTGATCTGACGATCCCTTTCAGCCAACGTCTCCCGCTCCATCTTCCTTCCGGTGCACCAATCGGCGCTAGTTCCTCGGTGCGTCGCACAGCACCACAAATGAACCTCCCTCACACTCCGGCTCGCAGCACCACCTCCGGAGCAGAATCGAACTCGGAATCATCTTCGAGTTCCCGCGACTCCTACACCGCCGCCGACGGCCGCCACTTCCACCATGAGATGGTGCGGTATTGCAACCTCTACCCCGAGGCAACCAAAGAGGCCGGCCGGCTGGATAAGAAGAACGAGGACCAAGCCGTCGCGCTTGTTGTCGCCAGTATTGATTTGATGGAGGCGTGGGCCAACCTCGCGGAGTCGCAGGCCACCGTGGCGGGTAATCTCCCGCTTTGTCCAACTATGTGCACGACGCATTTCCAATCACTGACTTTCCTTGTTTATGCAGCTCTGACGATGCAGCTGCACGAACTGCGCGTGGCTGTAGCGAACATCACCGACGTCCTCCGCGCACGGGGGCAAACGCAGATGGAGCAGCTTGCAGACGTGCACCACCGCGTTCGCCAGGTGGCGATGAGCGGCGTCCGTCACGGTGCCGCGGGAGCTCTGACCGCCGCCCAGATCAACTCCGGCATCGTGCTAGAGAACGTCGAACCGGAAATCCGGGCAGGCCAAGACATGGAGGAGTTCAGCACGCTGATGGCCGCTTTCGCCCCTCATGCCGACGGTCTCTCCGTGTCCATAGACGCCGAGGACGTGATCCGGGACGGCGTTAATAACCCGAACTAGATTGTATTAGGCATTCTGATGTATATGATACTTCTGAACTTGCTATGCCCGAAACAATCCAATTTGCAAAACTGTATATAAATTTTTTTTTGCTAAGGGCGACTCGTTACTACGATGTCGGCCATTTTTGTCCTGAAGGCGACCCGCCTGCACGGCATCGGCTGTTAGAGCCAGATTCACATGAATCGGCTATTATCCCCCAACTGGGATGTTAGGGTAGTATTTCTTCAGATGCTTCCCGTTGATGGCTCTGGCGAGTCTCTGCCCTTCCAAGTCTTCAAGGATATAAGCATTACCCGGAGCGCATTCCACCACGCGATACGGGCCTTCCCAGTTTGGCGACCATTTACCGAATCGGCTATCTTTGGTACCAATAGGTAGAATGACTTTCCATACCAGCTCTGATTCAGTGAAGCTCTTGCTCCTTACCTTTGTGTTGTAATACATTGGCCACCCGTACCTTATTCTTTTCAATATATTCCAAAGCCCTAAGCCGATGACAGCGCAAATCTCCTAAACTGTCCAACATAATGTCTTTGTATTCACCGGCCATAAGCTCGTTTTGCAACGTGACACGCCGTGTCTCAGACTGAATCTCCCATGGCAAGACAGCAGCGTGTCCATAGACTAGCTCATAAGGTGAAGCCTTGATCGATCCATGCTGTGCCATGCGATATGCCCACAGTGCCTCGCTCAAATGCAAATACCATTTTCTGGGGTTCTGCTCAATCTTTTTCTTGATGACCTTGATCAAAATTTTATTGGAGGCTTCTGCTTGTCCGTTGGCTTGGGCGTAGTACGGCGATGAATTATAAATCTTGATGCCCATGTCGTCAGCAAAGGTCATAAACTCCTCTGAAGTGAACATTGTCCCCTGATCGGTTGTGATCGTCTGAGGTATGCCGAACCTGTAAATAATATGCTCCGTCACAAATTCGATCACGTCAGCTGAAGTGGCGCTCCTCAAAGGAACGGCTTCTACCCACTTGGTGAAGTAATCAGTCGTCACTAGGATCCATTTGTGACCCTTGCTCGATGGTGGGTAGATTTGGCCGATTAGATCAATACCCCATCCCCTAAACGGCCATGGTTTAATTATAGAATTCATAGCAGAAGCTGGAGACTTTTGTATATTTCCAAACTTTTGGCATTCTTGACACCCTTTATAATATTTGAAACAATCTTCCAGCATCGTAGGCCAATAATAACCAGTCCTCCTGATGATCCACTTCATCTTGTGAGCTGATTGATGTGCACCGCAGACTCCATCATGTACTTCGCTCTTCAGCTTTACTGATTCTTCTGCCCCCAGGCATTTGAGCAGCACTCCTTCAACAGTCTTGTAATACAACTGACCATCCAACAACACGTACTTGATGGCTTTGTATCTTAGCTTTCTGCTGACCTGTTGTGAAGGATTTGCCAGGTAACCTGCTATCTCGCCCCTCTAGTCATCAGCTGATTGCTCGCTGTTACAAATCTCCTGCATCGGCCGATAACCCGACGCGTTCTGCGCTAGCCGATTAGCTTCCTGGTTCTGGGCCCTGGGGATGTGACAGAGAGATACCGTCATGAACTTCTTGATGAGAGCCTGGCACTGATCATAGTAGCCTCTGAGTATCTCGTCTTTACACTCATACAAACCTTGCAATTGGTTGATGACTAGTTGTGAATCGCCAAATACTTCAACTGCATTGGCTTTTGCTTCATGCAGAAGCTGAAAACCTTTCCATGCGGCTTCATATTCAGCTTGATTGTTTGTGATAATCGGCCCTATCTAGAAAGCATACTCAAAACGCAGACCTCGCGGTGAGATGAGCACTACTCCGGCGCCACCACCTTGCTTGCACGAAGAACCGTCGAAAAACATAGTCCATGGCGCTATATTCGCTACATTAACCGATCCTCCGTGATGCTGTGTAATGAAATCGGCTATCGCCTGCCCTTTGACCGCCTTAGCCGATTCGAACCTCAAGTCAAACTCTGAAAGCACCAGGATCCATTTGCCTATCCGACCATTTAAAATAGGCATCAAAAGCATGTGCTTGATGACATCCTCCTTGGACACCACCACACACTCCGAGGCAAGCAAGTAGTGCCTCAACTTGGTGCATGAGTAGAATAGGCACAAGCACAACTTCTTGGTCGGTGTGTATCTTGTCTCAGGGTCAAGGAGCCGCCTGCTCAGGTAGAAGACTGCTCTCTCTTTCCCTTCAAACTCTTGAAAAAGGGCCGACCCAATGGTATGGCTTTCGGCCAGTCACGTACAACTTAAAAGGATTCCCTACCCGTGGCGGTACTAAGACAGGAGGAATCTTCATGTATTCTCTGATCTCGTCAAAAGCCTTCTGTTGCACATCACCCCATTTGAACTCTTGATCATTCTTGAGCTTCAACAATGGTGAGAACGGCAGCACCTTCTCTGATAAGTTGGCAATGAACCTTCTGATAAAGTTAACCTTACCAAGTAAAGACTGCAATTCCTTCTTGTTGTTTGGAGGTACGAGTTCATCGATCGCCTTCCTACTCTTGCTGCCGATCTCTACCCCTTTGCGGTGGACCATGAATCCCAGAAATTCGCCAGCTGACACGCCAAACGCACACTTGTTAGGATTCATCTTCAGACCATGTCGTCTTGTGCACTCCAAAGTGGGTCTCAAATCAGGCCAGGTGATCTTTATTGCTTTTGGATTTCACCACCACATCATCTATATAAATTTCAACGACTTTGCCGATCAACTTGTGAAATATATAATTCATAGCTCTCTGATAGGTTGCACCGGCATTCTTTAATCCAAACGTCATGACCACCCATTCAAACAAACCAAGCGCACCAGGGCACCTGAAGGCGGTCTTCGGGATGTCTTCATCAGCCATAAAAATTTGATTATAACCAGCATTGCTATCCACGAAGCTAATAACTTGGTGCCCAGCAGCCAAGTCTACCAACATATCGGCTATTGGCATAGGGTAGCCATCCATCGGTGTAGCTCTATTTAAATCCCTGAAATCAATACAGACTCGCAATTTACCATTTTTCTTATACACAGGGACGATGTTCGATATCCACTCGGCATATCGGCAAGCTCGAATGAACTTGGCTTCTAACAACCTCGTGATTTCGGCCTTAATGTCGGGTAGAGCATCCTCTCTAAAACGACGTGGAGGCTGCTTGTGTGGCCGGAACCCTGACTTGATAGGTAGCCTGTGCTCAACAATAGATTTGTCCAATCCAGGCATTTCATAATATTCCCAGCTGAAACAATCTTTGTACTCTTTCAATAGTTGAACCAGCTCCTGCCTGAACTCTGGGTCTAAATTGGCGGCAATAAACGTCGGCCTTGGTCTGTCGTCGGGTCCAACATCCACTTCTTCGAGCTTGTCGGCCGACGTGAATCCTTGCCCCAACTTACCCTCTGTGCCGTCGATCGGATTCTCCATTTAATAAAAAGACTCAGAGCCGATTGCCCTGATCGGCTGTTGACTCTCATCACTGACCTTGATGGAGCCTCCTTCCCAAGTCTTGCTAGAGAAACAGTCATGATTCCCAGCTTCCCAGTATGTGGCATCTACCGTCGCCACGCTGACCGAGTCGTCGGCCGGGATCACTTCGACCTCATCGCCATGCCACTAAATGAGGCACTGATGCATGGTCGATGGCACGCAGCAGTTGGCATGAATCCAGTCGCGTCCGAGTAGCAAGCTGTAGGCACCTTTACTGTCGATCACGAAAAAGGTGGTAAGCAGTGTCTTCTTCCCCACTGTTAGCTCGACGTTGATTGCCCCCCGAGTGTTGGAAGAATTGCCCCCGAAATCCTTGAGCATCAGATCAGTTTCTATTAGATCATCGGGACCCTTGCCTAGCTTGCGGAATGTAGTGTAGGGCATGAGATTGACAGTGGCACCACCGTCCACCAACATCTTCGTCATGGGCATGCCGTCGACATAACCTTTGAGATAGAGGGCCTTCAAATGTCGACTCTTGGCTGGCTTATCAAAAGTAGTTTGCTGTGCGAACACTAACTTGGCCACTCCGTCTTCTGATCCCGAATCGTCTGAGTCGGACTCGGTATCATACTTCTTGGCTCTGAACTCTGCAGGCAGCACGAACACCATCTGTGCATCGGCTACAGCCTTTCCATTATTTTGTGGAGGCTTCTCGCGCCATACCTATTTGGCACGTCCCTTAGCTTGGAGCTCTCTATTTCTGAGCCACTGCACCCGGCGCCTTTGGCTCCTAGTTAGATCCCTTGGGCACCACTGATTCTCTTGCCAAACCGGCTGTCGGCGTTCAACTACCGCTTCATCAAGCCGATCGTGCGAGTCCCTTTTTTCACGCCGATCCCGCGGGCTGTGGGGGCTCCCCAGCCTCTGATGCACAGACCGGCGGTTGACCTGGGACTGCTTGTACTCTCGGTACTGATCGCTGCGTTCTGGGCAGTTGCGCAGCGTTGGCAGTCTCAGGCCTTCATTCCAACAATGTCGGAAGAATGGGCAATGCCAATGATCCTCCTCACCTCCCCGGTGGCGGGTCATTTCTTCATGATAGCGCGCCTCTTCTTCTTCGTGGAGCCACCTGCGGTACTCCTCTTCTTCGCGCTGCAGCCGCCTCTGATGATCTATCTCTTTCTGTCGCCGCCACTTGTTCAGAAGGTGCTGGTGTGTGGGCCTCCTGCTCTTGGTGCCACTGGATTCTCCCTGCTCCAGCTGCCTCTGATTCTGTTTCCTCCTTTCTTTGATCAGCGCCAGCTCCTCAGCTGTGATTTGTGCATCGGTATCAACTGAGGAGTTCTTCCTGGCCCGTTCGGAGGTTAATACCGTTACTTTAGTCAGAGGATTCACGATCTGGACCATGTTCTGCCCTTTCGGGAATGGGAATTTGTCGATCTTCATCTTCCCTTTGGGAGGAGCCTCAAATTTCAACAAACCGCGCCTAATAGCATTCTGGATTGCTGCTTTGAAATTGTGGCAATTGTTTGTGGAGTGTGAGGTGAGGCCGTGGTACTGGCAGAATGGTTTTCCCTGCAAATCTTCAAGAGATGGCTTGACGTAATCAGCTGGGAAGGTGATGTGGCCTGCACTGACTAATAGGTCGAAGAGTTTGTCCAGCTTGCGCGTGTCAAAGTCGTATTGATCTTCCGCGCTCCAACCCTTCGGTACGGCCATGGGCTTTGTTCCCCATTTAAGCTCAACAGCAGTCACTTCTTCATTCTCTCCATCCTCTGAGTCGGAATCACAGACATAGGCCTGTTTGTATTTTGATTCCTTCTTAAAACTCTAGGCCTGCTGTTCTAATGCGGCCACCCTCTGCATCACCTCGCTGATGCTATTGAAGTTGGTGCCCACAAGCTTCTCTTGGACGTGTGGGAGCAACCCACTGACCACTATCTTGGCGAGCTGCTTGTCGTTCAGGTTCAAAGAGTAACACATGTTCCTGGTCTCCCTGAACCGCTTGATGAAAGACGATCCAAGTTCATTCGGCTTTTGGCGCATGTTGGTGAGATCTGTGATGTCTTTCTCCCCAGTGCCGGAGAAGAAGTAATTATGGAATTTAGTCTCCAGATCTTCCCAGCCTTGAATCGAGCCAGGCTCCATAGATGCAAACCAGCTAAACGCCGACCCTGTCAATGATAGCGGAAAGAGCCGGACCCTGTGAGCTACCTCATACGAAGCTTCGCCGAGCTGGGTCAGGTAACGGCTGATGTGCTCCATGGTGGTGATGTCGTCCTGCCCACTGAACTTGGAGAAGTCGGGTAAGCGATACCTGGGCGGCAATGTCACTCGGTCGTACCACTCGGGTTAAGGGCGCCTGTATTTGATTCCAGTCCCGGTCTTCGGCTGTAAACCGAACGTATCACGGAGCATGGCACTCATCTGCTCCAGCAGCTGATTGTTGGGTGTCTGGGCGTACCCCGGATGCGGCGCTGCCTGAAGGTCTTGATATGTGATCCCCTCATGGTATACAGGAGTTGGGTTGGCCACGTCTGCCGCCGGCGTATTTCCAGCTGTCGGGTTCACTGCTGATGAGTTCATCAAGTTCACCGACTGTCCAGTGGCCTGCATGAAAGCGGCGAGCTCCTCCGGAGTATGATCTTTGTATAATCTTGGAGAAGCTGCTATTTTTTGAGCCGAACCGGCCGCAGTGGCACCCTGCCTTGGCGTTTTCGGCTGGCTCGGCTGTTGCGGTGAGGAATTGGAGGTCCCTGCCGCTGCTTTTGGATCTGCATCCTCTGCGGGTATGTTGAAGTAAACCGGACCCAGAGACTCCCAATCCTGCCGTTTGAGAACAGTCTTCATGATGTTATACAATGTCTGCAGGAAGGATTTATGGTGATGGCCGACTGCTGAATAGGCGGCCTCCCAGGTCGCTTCTTCCAGCATCAGCTTGAGGTCGGCCTTACACTCCTCTTCAGGTTTATCAGAATGGCCGTCCATGATCCATCTCGGGAATGCATTCTTCTTCACTACAGAGCCATCACGCTACTTGCTGAATGAAAGCAGGAAGGCATCAGCAAATTCTTCAACAATCTTGTTCAGCACTGCCGCGTCCTCCTCACTGAGGTCTTCGACCCTGACCCTGAGGACACCGTCATCCCTGGAGGGGCCGTCCGCCGCAGCCTTTCCTTTTGCCATGGTCTTCAATGAAAGGTCCCATCGGACGTGCCAAAAAGTGTGTTGGCGCAAAAAGTGGTTCCCTAAGGCCAACACACCAGCGAAGCCGGAAACGACCCTTGAGGCAGTAAAGCTCTCGCAGATCTAGCTAGCTTCGGACCCGGTCTGAGAGTGTCAGTAACACCCAAGCGTGCCAGTCAATTTGACCTGCAATTGACAAGGAAACAAGACGTAATCAGTAATCACAGGGCGAAACTAACCGGTATGTCCAGGTAGTTCCAATTGTATGGCTCGAAGAGCCGATGTAATGGGAGATCAACTAGAAAACCGATTCCGTCTTGTTATGAACCGATTGTTGCGGAACATGCATTATAACTCAAGTTAACCGATTCAGACATGAATTCAATGATATATACTTGCGTTAGACGGAAGTATATTATAAAAGATGTAGTCACAGCAAGCTAACATGATCATAAGATGTCTCAATGTAAAACAAGAAGAAATCGGCTATTTCAGCCGATTTAGTGTATACGAGCAACATACAAGCCTATAAAGCAAACAATGTTTCAACTCTCTGGCTAATAGATCTAAATCACAATCTTGCAACAGTGGAGATCGAGCGGATCGAGGCAGTCATGATGAATTTGCAACTTAGATCCGTTAACCCTTGAATCTAGACAATGTTTATTTTACTACTTGAGTGCGACCCGTATCTAATCTAGATCCAAAATACAACCGGCTGATGCAAAACATTCTATCTTATCAATATAAAACGAATGGCAAACATAATTCGTTGAACATATAGATCTATTAGATATAAGCCGACGCATATGGATCAAGACGGGCAAATTGATGATTGCTTTAAATAATAAACAATAAACATAAGCAACATCGGTAACTTAATGAATCTAGCTAAACTGCCAAATTTAACTAGAGCCGATAACTAATCCATGCATGCAAACTGTCTTAGTCTATAGCCTATCCACCGGGTGACGTTAACTAATAGATTAATCAAGCAAACAAACACGAATCGATAACTAATCCGCGCGTGAAAACCGTCCTAATCTGCACCTCGTCCACCGGATGACGGTTAACACAGATTGATCGGGTAAACCAGCGTGAATCATCCTTGACTCACTGTGCTTCCCACGTCCACCGGATGACGCCAAAGAAACAGAGCTTAGCAAGGACCCTGGTCCGCCATGCTTCCACGTCCACCGGATGACGTTAAAAAGACATAGTTTAATAGGGGGTTGACGATACTTACAAGCAAGCCTGCGTCCACCGGATGACACCCAGCCTGGAGGAAGTAACTCGCCGGACTCGACTGACTCTAGGGTTTGTTTGGCTAGAGCCGAAAGTTGTGTTGTATTGATGTTGTTGATTTACAATGGCTGAGGGCTTATATTTATACCCTGAGCGTAGATAGAGTCCTAGTCGAATCACCCAAAATTCGGTGTTAACACCCTCTCCTGAAGACTTAAAGGGGAAGACGTTTTGCCAGTACCACGGCCTCACCTCACATGACACCAACGGGTGCCGCGCATTCAAAACTCAGATACAGGGGGCTATCTCCCTCGGTTTATTGAAGTTTGATAGTGCTGCTAAGGGGAAAATGAAGATTGATAAGTTCCCATTCCCGAAGGGCCAGAATATGGTCGAGGTGTCGGCCTCTGCAGGCAAGATGAAAGTTCTGACCTCCAACCAAACTAGAAGGAATGCATCAGTCGATCCTGATATGCAGATATCGGCTGAGGGGTTGGCGATGATCAAGAGAAGGCGAGAGCAAAACCAGAGCCAATATGAAAAGGGAGAGTCCAGCGGCACCATGAAGACCAGGCCTACTTCCCGCGATCTGCTAAACAAATGGCGCTAGGGGAAGGAGAAGACCTATCGGAAGCAGCTCGAAGAGGAAGAGTACCGGAGATGGGCTCGTGATGAAGAAGAGGCCCGCTACCAGGAAGAGCTGGCTTGCCACTGGGAGGAAGAAGAAAGCCACTAGCATTGCCCATTCTTTAGGCATTGCTGCAATGAAGGTCTGAGATTACCGACTCTTGGCAAATGCCCGGAGTGCAGCAATCAATACCGAGAGTACAGGCACTCTCAGACCAACTGCCGGACTGTGCATGAGAGGCTTAGACGCCCACATGACATGCAGGATCGGCGCGAAAAAAGAGACCTGCGCGATCGACTCAACGAAGCAGCAGTTGATCACCAAGAGCCGGTCTGGCAGGAGAATCAGTGGTGCCCTGGGAACTTGACCAAGAGCCAGAGACGCCGTGTGCAATGCCTCAGGAACAGGGAGCTCAAAGCAGATGGCCGCCCGAAGCAAATCTGGCGGGGGAAGCTTCCTCAGGACAAAGGGAAGGCAACAGCCGATGCGCAGATGGTGTTTATGCTTCCGGCTGAATTCAGGGCACCCCGAGCCAAGAAGATTGAAGGTCTCTCTAATTCTGATGAGTCGGAATCCGAGCAAGCCACCACCAAGCTGGTTTTCGCGCAGCAAGCTGCCTTTGACAAGCCGCCCAAGCACCGGCACCTGAAGGCCCTGTATCTCAAAGGATATGTTGATGGGATACCCATGACCAAGATGCTAGTCGATGGTGGTGCCACTGTCAATCTCATGCCCTACACCACCTTCCGCAAGCTGGGCAAGGGCCCTGATGATTTGATCGAGACTGACATGATGCTCAAAGATTTCAGGGGCAACTCTTCAAATACCCAGGGGGCAATCAATGTCGTGCTAACAGTCGGGAAGAAGTCATTGCTCACCACTTTCTTCATGATTGACAGCAAGGGTTCTTACAGGTCTGCCACTTGGGCATGATTGAATTCATGCTAACTGCTGCGTACCATCAACCATGCACCAATATGTGATGCAGTGACATGGTGATGAGGTTGAGGTGTGTCCCAGCCGATGACTCGGTGAGTATAGCCGCAGCAGATGCTGCCTACTGGGAAGCTGGGGATCATGACTGTTTTTCTAGCAAGACTTGGGAAGAAGGCTCCATCAAGGTCAGCGATGAGAGTCAACAGCCGATCAGGGCAATCGGCTCTGAGTCTTTTTATTGATGGACAACCCGGTCGATGGCACCAAGGGCAAGCTTGGACAGGGTTTTACGTCGGCCGATAAACTTGAAGAAGTGGATATTGGATCTGGTGACAGACCAAGGCTGACATATATTGCCTCCAATCTTGACCCTAAGTTCAGGCAGGAGTTGATTGACCTATTGAAGGAATACAAAGATTACTTCGCCTGGGAGTACTACGAGATGCCTGGCTTGGACAAATCGATTGTCGAGCACAGATTGACCATTAAGCCTGGATTTTGGCCGTTCAAGCAGCCACCACGATGATTCAAGCAGGATTCATTACCTGACATCAAGGCCGAGATTGAGAGGTTGCTGGAAGCCAAGTTCATTCGAGCTTGCCGATACGCCGAGTGGGTATCGAATATTGTCCCTGTGTACAAGAAGAATGGTAAGTTGCGGGTCTGCATCTATTTCAGGGATTTGAAGAGAGCTACCCCGATGGACGGCTACCCAATGCCGATAGCCGATATGCTAGTCGATTCGGCTGTGGGGCACCAGGTCATCAGCTTCATGGATGGTAATGCTGGCTACAATCAAATTTTTATGGCTGATGAAGACATTCCTAAGACTGCTTTCAGGTGTCCTGGTGCTATCGGTTTGTTCGAGTGGGTTGTAATGACGTTCGGTTTGAAAAATGCCTGTGCAACTTATCAGAGGGCTATGAATTATATTTTTCATAAGTTGATCGGCAAGATCGTAGAAATTTACATCGACGATGTGGTTGTGAATTCGAAATGCTGCTAGGAGCACTTAGCCGATTTGAAGGCTACCCTGGAATGCACTCAGAAGCATGGCTTGAAGATGAATCCTAATAAATATGCTTTCGGAGAGTTAGCTGGCGAGTTTCTGGGTTTCATGGTACATCGCAGGGGAATCGAGGTTGGCAGCAAGAGCAAGAAGGCCATCGATCAGCTTGTGCCGCCGACTAACAAGAAGGAATTACAGTCCTTACTTGGCAAAATTAATTTCATCAGAAGATTCATTGCCAATCTGTCAGAGAAGGTGCTGCCGTTCTCGCCACTGTTGAAGTTGAAGGACACTTAGGAATTCAAATGGGGTGACGTACAGCAAAAGGCATTCGATGAAATCAAGGAATATATGAAGTCTCCACCTATTCTGGTACCGCCACAGGCAGGTAAGCCATTCAAGCTGTACGTGACGGCCGATGACCATACAATTGGATCGGCCCTTTTTCAGGAATTTGAAGGAAAAGAGAGGGTAGTTTTCTATCTGAGCAGAAGACTCTTGGATCCCGAGACAAGATACACGCCAACTGAGAAGCTGTGCTTATGCTTATTCTACTCGTGCACCAAGCTGAGGCACTATTTGCTATCGACCGAATGTGTGGTAGTTTCCAAGGCCGATGTGATCAAGCATATGTTGTCAATGCCTATTCTGAACGGACGGATCGGGAAGTGGATCTTGGCTCTCTCTGAGTTTGACTTGAGGTTCAAATCGGCTAAGGCAGTCAAAAGTCAGGCGATAGCTAATGTCATCACCCAGCATCATGAGGGCGCCGTCAGTATAGTTGATGTGGCGTCGTGGACTATGTTCTTTGATGGATTATCTTGCAAGTAAGGCGGAGGTGCTGGGGTAATACTAATATCACCTTGAGGTCAACAATTTGAGTACGCTTTCCAGATCGGGCCAACAGTGACAAACAATCAGGCTGAATATGAGGCGATTTGGAAGGGATTTTAGCTTCTGCATGAAGCAAAGACCGACATAGTTGAGATTTTTGGAGATTCACAACTAGTCATCAACTAATTGCTCGGCCTATTTGAATGCAAAAATGATGTACTCAGAGGCTATTATGATCAGTGCCAAGCTTTGATCAGAGGGTTCTTAGCAGTTTCACTATATCATATTCCCAGAGCCCAGAATCAAGAGGCTAACCGTCTAGCGCAGAGTGCTTCGGGTTACAGATCGATGCAGGAAATCCTCAATACCGAGCAATCAGCTGATGACTGGCGGGGCGAGATAGCAAGATACCTTGCAAATCCTTCACAGAAAGTTAGTAGAAAGCTGAGGTACAAAGCTATCAGTACGTGCTGCTGGACGGTCAGTTGTATTATAAGACCGTCGAAGGGGTGCTGCTGAAATGCCTCAGGACAGAACAATCGATGAAGCTGATGAGTGAGGTTCATGAAGGAGTCTGTGGTGCTCACCAATCGGCTCATAAGATGAAATGGATTATCAGAAGGACTGGTTGTTATTGGCCAACAATGCTCGAAGATTGTTTCAGGTATTACAAGGGTTGCCAAGAGTGCCAAAGATTCAGGAATGTGCAGAAGTCTCCTGCCTCAGCTATGAATCCTATCATCAAGCCATGGCCGTTCAGAGGTTGAGAAATCGATCTGATCGGCCAAATCTATCCACCGTCCAGTAAAGGTCACAAATGGATTTTGGTTGCAACGGACTACTTTACTAAGTGGGTAGAAGCTGTTCCTTCAAAGAACGCCACATCTGGAGATATTGTCGAGTTTATAAAGGAACATATCTACAGATTTGATATACCATTGACTATCATGACAGATCAAGCGACTATGTCACTTCAGATGAGTTTTTGACCTTTACTGACGACATGGGCATTAAAGTGTATAATTCATCACCTTATTATGCCCAAGCCAATGGTCAGGCTGAAGCATCAAATCAAATTTTAATCAAGATTATCAAGAAGAAGATTGAGCACACTCCCAGGAGGTGGTACTTGACGCTGAGTGAAGCTCTGTGGGCATACCGGATGGCTCAGCATGGATCAACTAAAGCTACGTCGTATGAGTTGGTCTATGGGCACGCTGCTGTTCTTCCTTGGGAAATTCAGTCCGAGACACGGCGTGTCGAGTTACAGAACGAGCTTACAGCCGGTGAGTACAAGGATATCATGATGGACAGTCTTGAAGATTTACATTGTCATCGGCTCAAGGCCCTGGAGTATATTGAAGCTAATAAGATACGGGTGGATAAGTATTACAACACTAAAGTAAGAGGTTGCTTTGCCGAATCAGAGCTGGTATGGAAGACTATCCTACCTATCGAAACCAAAGATAGCCGATTCGGCAAGTGGTCGCCAAATTAGGAAGGCCCGTATCGAGTTGTTGAATGTGCGCCCAGCAATGCCTATATACTTGAAGATATGGAAGGAAGGAGATTTGCCAGGGCGATCAACAGAAAATATCTGAAGAAATACTATTCTAATATCTCAGTTTGGGGATGATAGCCAATCGATGCAAGATTTGGCTCATACAGCCGATTCTAAGTGGGGAATCACCTTCAGAACAAAAATAAGAGTCTGTAATAGCTGATTTCGTTCTAACGGATCGTCTTTAGCATAAAAATAAAACATCCCCGATGGAGTGTAACAGCCGATGTGATTACATCACCTTTAGTCAAAAAATAAAAAAATCTAAATGTATATGTATCCGGACACTTAGAAATCAGATTGATGATTATAAACAAAGTTTTTATTTCTGATCATGTTTACAGGAGCCCTACTACATTCTAATTCGGATTATGGGTGGCTCTATCTATGATGTCCTGGGCGTCGGTGACAGCCGCGACCCCGTCAGCATGGGGGAAGAAGTTCGCCAGTTGGACGCTAGCCTCCTCCATGTCCTGGCCCTCCGGGAACCCAGGCTCGGCGGCCTCCAGGGCTATGCCAGAGCGGAGTCGTGCGGCCGTGAGAGCACCGGTGGCGCCGTGACAAACGCCAGCCATGGCCACCTGGAGGACGCGGTGTTGAACATCCAGGAGCCGCTCTGCCTACGTGTTGCCACAAGCATTGACGACATTGGCGGCGGTCTCGGTGGCTACGCGCAACTCTTCCAGCTGCGTGGTCATGGCTACAAGAAGAAAGAAGGGTCAGCATGAAGATGATCATCAGCGCATCACAATAAAGGCTTGAAGGCATTACCTGCCACCGCGGCGTCCAATTCGGCGAGCTGGGCCTGCACCCTGGCCACCTCGGCCTCGGCGGCGGCAAGGGCAGCGGCTTGAGCTTCATTGATGCCCTACAGCCGGCCATTCTCCTTCATAGCCTCTGAATAGAGGTTACGGTACTCCACCATCTGGTGGTGGAAGCGGTGACCGTCAGCGGCAGTGTAGGACCCGTCAGAGTCCTTAGAGGACCCCGAATCGGATCCAGCGCTCGGGGCCAGGTCTTGAGGAGGGTCTTGAGGAGGCGCAGTTCAGCAAAGCCGGGTGTCTAGACCAATCGGCGCATCTGGAGGGAAAGGAATCAGACAGGCCTGACTGAAAAATGGCAAAGAAGCAGATGTATCTGGGTCGAAAAAGATCATCGCCATGGATGCAAACTGATTTACCTGCTATAAATGGCCAACTGCCGGGGCGTCACCCAACGATGACAGCCGCGAGACGGGCTTGCGGTAGCACCTGCACCAGGGGTGGCTCCAGTAGCCGCAGGGGCGGCCTGAGATGGCCCGGCAGCAGTTTCCAATCCTCCGGCACCGGTAGTTTCCGCATCGCTGCGCAAGACGTCGATGGTTAGATTAGATCAGATGGAAGTATCAAGAAGTGAACAGCAGCCTTACCCTAGCCAGGCTTGCAGACGGTGCCTCCGTTCACCCACGGCCCACAGGCTCCGGCTAAAGTTGTCTCCTTCAGCGGAATCCGAAGCCGGCCGCTTGCCACGGTCTCCGTCGCCGGCCATGGGTTGGTTTTGAAGATTTGCTTTTCTCTGTTTGAGGAGAAGAGGCGAAGGGTAAAGGCCGGGTGAGCAAAGGCTATGGTGTCTGTGGTTGCTCGCTCAGGCCAGGCATCTATTTATAAAGACAGAGGCACCAAGGCGGTTTCCCCTCGGGAGACGAGACGACATGGCAGATTTTATGCTGGAGTTTACCCACGTTTCTTGAATCCGGAACCGACGCCGCGCATGGGAGGTGGAACATCTTGATCGGCTATTTTGGTCGGTTGCCTAGAATCGGATAATCAGGCCGTTTGCTTGGGATCGGCTAAGTAGGTCAGTTACTTGGATCGACTAAATAGCCGATTTCTGCAACAAATACTGAGGATTAGGCTGAGTAGCCGATTCAAAGACAGAACAGGAAGAAGGCCCATTTCAGTCTGGCCAATGTACTTTACATGTTTCACAAAAGAAGTTAAACATCAGTTACAAGCCCAACAAGGACCGAATGGAAGAAATACATTCAACGTGAAGAGCATGGCCGGTCTGCACAGACTCTTGGTCTTTATCAGCTGTTGAATTGAGAATGTTCAGGCGCTGGTTGATCTGTCTGCCTTCGATGACCCTGGCGCTGACTTGCTTTCTCTTCTCGGTCATATCAACAGTACTTGTTGATACAGAATTCTCATGTTGAGTAATGGCCAAGTTTACTTCCTCAAGTTCCTTCATCAGCTACTCGCGCCTGGTTTTTAAAGTATCCAACTCTGATTCAGCCGAGGTGATGGTGTTCTTCAGCAGCTTGACTTGATCTGCCAGCTCATGGGCCTCTTGTTTGTTGATCAACTTGTTATTCTTCAACTGTTCAAGCTCGGCCAAGTTTATATGGGCAGTATTGATTCTAGGAGTGGCACTTTTGAGCCTGACAAGCTATTTCAGAAGGCTGAGAGTTGCCGGGCGTGTATGCTGTTGAATCAACTCAATTGCCTGAACAATTGTTTCAGGTTGCCGGGATAGATCAAAAAGTTCTACTTCCAGCTGAGGCAAGAGCTCATTTAGCCGATTCTTAAAATCTGGCTCTGGCAGCGTCATGAATTTGGAGCTTAGTTCACCTTCATCACAACATTCCTCCAAGTCGAAAGAGTAGCTGGGAGTTGAAGGCTGTAGCACCTGTATTCAGATATTAGGAGGTGATAGCATAAATAATATGATCGGTTAAAGGATGCGTGCTTCACCTGAATAGAGGCTAAAGAAACTGGAGCTGATGAAGTGCCTGGTTGATCTGTTGTGGTAGCCTCTTTTCCGGCAGTGGGGGTGGCGTCAGCATGTGTCTCTTCACCTGGGCAGATTTCCTCTTGGATCTGTTTTTCTTGGTGGATATCTTATGGAGACTCGATGAAGCTTTTCTCTTTAGAGCTGGAGCAATTATCATGCTGACAAGGGCCTGCATTATTTGCTTCACTGATGGAGCCTGGGAGCCCAGCATGGCAATTGGGCATCGAGGATAGTAATCGATCTGCACTGGTGGTTCAACTTCTGGGTCCTGCATTGACAAGGAGTTAGAACATATATAACAGCCGGTTGTAATGAAATCGATTACCAGTGCTTACTACTGTTGCAGAGTTGAAACTTGGGTCCAAGGCTTGGCATTTGTCATGAATTTTCTGACAGAATAGATGAGCATGCCACTGTTGCCACCAATGATCAAAGCTTTCATGAGTCATTGATATTTGATTTCATTGCTCCATGGTACAATGTGGCAGATCTGTCCCTAGGTTTAAAAATCTATCGGCTTCTAAGTTTGAAGTGAGCTCATCTCTAGGTCTCAGGAGATGTAGGAATGGAAGCTTGGGGGTGCAGTTGGCCAAAGCCCAGTTGTCTAGGCTGCTACGTTGGGATGGTAAAATTCATATGAGGGCCAGCTGGGTTCAGTTTTGCTGGAGCTTCAGAGATGCTTGAAGTCAGCTGGTAATATGCAGGGTTTTATCATTACATTAAGGATCTCAGTTGCTCTTGCGTCAGAACACCCTATGCTGAATTTGAAGTTATAAGGCATTGGGAATTCCTCATCTTCTGTGTAGGGAAACCGATTCAGAATTTCTGGTCCTAGGCCTCTGTAGAGTGTTTCAAGCAGCTGGCCTCGACTGGCATTGATGTTTATGGCTGAAGCAGCCTCGCCAAAGCTCTGGCAACCTCGGGTGACCTTATGTTGATCTTCTGCATATTCCTTAGAAGGGTAGCCGAGACTTTTCAAGTTTGGTCTGACCATCCTGTGCAAATGAAGATTTAGCCATAATTGGATCAGCCACCAGGGCCCTGTTGTACACTGAACCTCTTCGCCCTTGAGTAGATAGCCGGCTACTCGGCTCATTAGTCTATAAGCAGAGCCTAGCAGAAGATTTCCCAGAGGGATTGATTGACCTTGGGCTAGTTGCTCTGTAAGAAATTTGAAAGGATAGGCTGGTCCAAGAGAGGAGCCACAAAAGATGAACATCTCCAGCCACAGGATCAAGAATGCTATATATTCCCTTTCGTTGACGCTGGAGGTTGTCATCTGGTGGGTATCAATATAGTCTGTCTAGCCTTTATACTCAGTCAGTTTGAGGAACCTCTTCTCGCCTGTGGATAGTAAATTTCAATACTGGTAAGTTCCAGTAATTTGGAGGCCGGTGAGCATGTGGATGTCACCAAGGGTGATGGTCATCGGCCCGTCTCTGAATATGAAAGCATTCAGGGAGTTTGACCAGAAATAGCTGGCGGTGATGAGAAGTGGTTCATTCTTCTTTATCTTGCAGAGAGATAAATCAAGGCATTGGCTCAGACTGTGCAGCTCCCAGTCTGCTCGTTTCTTCTCAGAAACGCAACGGAATCAGTTCCTCCATCCTGTGGGTATGTTAGGACAATTCCGGAAGGAATTATTTGTCCATGAGGATGCATTCACTGGAGAAGCCCTGAAGGGGATTTGGTTGGTCTCCATGCTAATGAGTTCTGTAGGGTCAGAATCGCCCATTGGGCCGAGGAAGAAGGCGGTCGGCGCGTCCGACAGCGGAATCAAAATCTCGTTCTTCAAAATCTGGAGGTGGGTGATATATGTGACCAATAGAACAAAGATTCATGGATGGGGAGCAGATTGACGGGATCCATACCTCAGGTATTTCAGAAGGAGTCACCATTTGCTCGAGCTAATTAAAGGCGGCGGACTGAAACTTGAGGAGGAGTGTGACGCGAACCTTCATGGTTAGGGTTTTGTTTTGGTGCGAAGTTTTGAAGTCCTAAGCGGGAGATTGCGGTTCGGTTGCGTTTTGAGGATGGAAATTGATTAAGACTCAGTGCTAATTTTGGAACAAAGCAAGTTTATCCCAAAATTGGGGGGGCATGTGTTTACACCAAAATTTGGGCTGAGTATATATATAGCCGATACCGAGAGCAGAGACAGTCGATATTCGGGAAGCGGAGCCTTCTATGCGACGATTTGAGAATAGCCGATCGGATCCTGGATCGATTGTCGGGCTGAAGAGAAGACGGCGCGACTGAAGATAAGAGACGATTCATGACGTCAGCGAATCTCCAGCGGCGAGGAGTGGTCACGTTCGGAGTCCGTTTTTAGAAAGGGAAGATTGGACAAAAAGTTACCTTTAGATTAGGAAAGTTTGTTATTTTCCATATCTATTTCGAGTTGTAATTCGACTAGGACTCTATCTTGTCGAGCCAGGGTATAAATATAAACCCCCGGCCATTGTAATATCACACACATCAATACAACACATCTTTCGGGTCCGGCCAAACCTTAGGAGTAGGAGTAACGTAGATCTCGGCGAGTTCTTCAATCGGGCTGAGTGTCATCCGGTGGACGCAGGCTTGCATGTAAGTACCGTCATGGCTCGCTAAGCTTTGTTTCTTTAATGTCATCTGGTCGACATGGGAGCATCGTAGATCAGGGTTGATTCTTGTTTGATATGAGTTTAGCGTCATCCGGTGGACGTGGGCTTAGATCAAATAAGGATTAGTTATCGATTCATGTTTGTTTTCTTGTTTAATCTATGTTTAGCGTCATCCGGTGGGCGAAGGCTTAGGTTAAGCTCGATTATGTGCATGGATTAGTTATCGGCTCTAGCTAATTTGGCATCTTAGTTAGATTCATTAAGTGATCAAGATGTTATCTGTCATTTATTGTTTATTTATCAATATAACATCTCTCTGCCCGATTAAGATTGTATAGTATTGACCTTAGATCTACATGAAAAAGGTTCACTAGGTTTCGTTTGTGTTTATGCTTTGTTACGATATCGCTTGATTCGGCCAGTACTATCGTAGTCTTGTTCGTACGTGATGAAAGGGCTTGGCAAGAGCCGATTTGTACGGATACAGAACCGCCGGCCTTTTAGACCAGTTCAGTATTCTTGTAAATCGACTTGTGGTTTTTGCTACCGCCAAGTTTTCTGCTTCACGGACCCTGGATCGGCTAATTAGCGGATGCAGTTTTGCTTTCACGAGAAAAACCAGTTAACCGATCGTGTTCTGCCAAATCGGATAAATAGCCGATTTCTGTCTGTTTGACATTCAGACAGCCTGAACTGAATGATTTGACCTGTTTATAACAATCGATTATGCTTTAATCTGTTATAACTATCTGCATAGACTTGTTTAATGTAGATTGTTCTATTTGATTACACATATCAATCGGTTACGTATCAGTTCAATAATTGTTTCCCGTGGCAAGACATGCATACATGCCGGAATCGACTCTTTAGTCGATTTTCGATTCAGTCGGCTCTCAGAGCCACATAGTTGGAACTACCTGGACCCACCGGTTAGTTCCGCCCTATGATTACTGATTATTATTTTTTCCATGTCAATTGCAGGTCAAATTGACTGGCACGCCTGAGGGTTATCGGTACTCTCTGACCGGGTTTGAAGCTAGCTGGATCTTGGAAGCTCCGACGCTCTTGAGATCATATCTGGCTTCGCTGGTGTGTTGAAGCACAAGGAACCACATTTTGTGCCAACAGAATCAAATGTGCAAGAGAGTCACCAAGTGATCAGGGAAGGAGTATAAATACCCCTAAGTGCACTCTTAGCCGTTACCCCACAGAAAACAGCCGTTTACACACTTTTTGGGGCGTCGGACGCTATCGTCGGACGCACCCCTTTGGACTAATTGCTTCAGTCCGACACTCGGATGGCTGCCACGTGTCGGCCAGGATTCAACCTCAGCCGATCGATCCCAACGGCTAACAGCTCACGCCACTATATCAGACCGTCGGACTGGACAGCGCCGGACTAAACGTTCACGCCGTCCGACACTTTCAAAGAGCACGCAGAGAGGATTTTCTTCGTCGGACAAAACACCTCCGTCTGACGCCTTGAACTCAGCTCGCCACGCACGTGAACAGAACGTGAACTCGCCACGCCACGCCGTCGGACCGAGGGCCAATGGTCTGACGCTCACCCTTCTCCACTCATCGGACTGTCCGACTCTCACAGCCAGCGAACGACTAAGCCACCGTCGGAGGCTCTCTTAATAGTCTGTCGGACCAATTATTTCCATCGTCCAACGCTTCCAGAAATGACCAGAGAGCTCCAGAAATGCTCGGACGGCGTCCGTCGGACCAAAGAGTACCGTTCGACGCTTTTACAGTTAGAAATAGTGCCTGGGGACCGTCGGACGCATGTAGACATTAGTCCGATGCCCCCGCTCTCTAGCGCCCGACACTTTGAGAACTTCTCCTCTCAAGTTAGTTTCACACCCCTTGCTTCTATGTGCAAACACTCAAGGTTTTCAACAGTTGTGCACAGTATGTTAGCATTTTCAAAACAATTTCTAAGGGTTTCTAAGTTGATCTCTAGGTTGAGTTAGATTCAATGCAATGAAAAGCAACCTAGAGAACTTGAAGGTAACCCAAACACTTAGTTCTCCCCTTAATAGTCGGCTATCTACTATAAATATGATCACACCCACTTGGTGTCTTGATCACCAAAAGAAAAGCCTACTTGGGGTTATACCTTTGCCTTCAAGCCTTTTCTTTTCACTTGATCAACTTCATTTGATCCACTATACTTGATCCATGGTTGAGCCATCTTGATCATCACCAACTCCTAGGCTCCTCACACACTATGGTTAGGACCACCTACACTTAGCCATCACTTAGCAAGTAGGTTAGTCCTTACGGTGTCATCAATTATCAAAACCAAACTAGGGCTTTTAATCTCCCCTATTTTGGTAATTGATGACATCGTATACAAAGATAAGAGTTAAGTATGTTTTTGAACTTGTGAGCTTGTCCAAACAAGATTATCATGTTTATTTTTTGGAATGGACAAACAACACAAATTCGGTTTGGTGGCTATTTAGCTCCCCTACATATGTGCATGAGTTTGGATTTAAAAGTTTGCACATATGCATAATAGAGATTAAATTTCCGCTAAGATGTGCTAGGATGGTTAAGATAAACCTTTGAAGCATACTACCAATTGAAATATTCATCGAAGTCGTGGAATCTCCATCCTTAGCACTTTTATTATCTAGATGATCACAAAACTTGAACATACCGTGATATCAACATTATAAGCAATACTCCGATATCAAATGAAAACACAAGATCATCTAGCTATCACCTAAGCGTGCTAGTTATCAAGTCATCAATCAATCATATTTCTAGCATACACCACTCAAGAACATGCCAATTGAAAGCAAATATATATGCAAATGCAATAAGCATATGTAATTGCACATTCCAAATGCATTCAACCAAGTTCATGAGTTTGCTCCCCCTCAAGGTGAGCTTATCTTTAGTAAAGGTTTTGATTCAAAATTTTGATCCCTTTACTTTGGCCTATATGCTCTCCCATCATCGGCCTTAATGATGGTTCATCGCGAAGCTTAGTCCAATTTTATCTTCTCCACATTTCTTATCTTTGTTTTTCTCCCCTTTGGCATCAAGTACCACAAAAAGGGTCAAATCAATGGAGAGTGAGATTAATTTTCAATTTTGGTTCAATCTAGTAAACTTGCACAAGATGTTTAACTTGGTTTGAACCAAAGACATGCTTCTTCACGCTACTAGTGGTTATCTTGCCTATATTGAGTTAAGCACTTGATTGCTCATTTGACTAGATTCAACACTAGGTTTGCATCCCCATGAACAAGTTATCTGCCATCACTAGATCAATCAATCAAACAAGCAATAGTGATGCCATATATACTTTAAATCATTTTGGCTTTCAATGAATGTCCTAAAAAGAACGAAAGTATGTCTACATGTTCTAACAAGTCCTAGCAAAGTATGTATGCATATGTCAAATAATGATACCTTTGCCTTGCTTGGAGGATAGACATGTCATAAGATATTCATGAAGTGCAACAACACATGTTGGAATAGTCAAGTATGTTCAATTCATTCCTTAGCTTGCAAAATCTTGCTTCATCAAGAGGTTTCGTGAATATGTCGGCTAGTTGATCATCGGTGCCCACACTTGTGATTGCAATATCTCCCTTGGCTTGGTGATCTCTTATGAAGTGGTGCCTCATGTCTATGTGTTTGGTTCTTGAATGTTGCACCGGATTGGTTGTGATCTTCACCGCACTTTCATTGTTACATAACAATGGAACCTTGTTGATTTTCAGCCTATAGTCCTTTAAGGTTTGCTTCATCCATAAGATTTGTGCACAACAACTTCCCGCACTAATGTATTCGGCTTCGACGGTAGAGAGTGCAATACTATTTTGCTTCTTGGATGACCATGAGACTAGTGATCTTCCCAAGAGTTGACAAGTACCGGAAGTGCTCTTTCTATTGATTTTGCAACCGGCATAGTCCGCATCCGCATAACCAATCAACTCAAAGTTGGAGCCCTTAGGATACCACAAGCCAATGTTAGGTGTGCTCTTCAAATTCCTCAATATTCTCTTTGTAGCCTTCAAATGACTTTCTCTCGGAGAGGCTTGATATCTTGCACACATGCACACACTAAACATAACATCCTGCCTCGAAGCGGTCACATAGAGTAGACTACCAATCATTGACCGATATTACTTTTGATCAACCAATTCCCCTTCTTCATCCGGTTCTAAGCTTCCACTAGTGCCCATTGGTGTTGAGATTGCCTTTGCATTTTGCAATCTAAACTTCTTCACCATGTCCTTGATATACTTGCTTTGACTCATAAAAGTGCCATTTTTCAATTGCTTGATTTGGAGTCCAAGAAAGTAACTAACTTCTCCAACCATAGACATTTCAAATTCTTTGGCCATCATTTCTCCAAGGTCCACACAAAATGCTTGACTTGTTGATCCGAAGATAATACCATCAACATAGATTTGCATGATGAACAAGTCATTTCCAATCTTCTTGGTGAAGAGAGTGGTGTCAACCTTTCCCATCTTGAACCCTTTAGAAAGTAGAAAGTCCCTCAACATCTCGTACCATGCTCTTGGTGCTTGTTTCAAACCATAGAGAGCCTTCTTGAGCTTGTACACATGGTCGGGTTTCTTGTCATCTTCAAAACCGGGAGGTTGCACAACAAACACTAACTCATTGATGTAGCCATTTAGGAATGCACTCTTGACATCCATTTGATAGAGCTTGATATTATGAGCATATGCATAAGTCAATAGAATCCGGATTGCTTCCAATCTTGCCACGGTTGCATAGGTTTCTCCAAAATCTAAGCCTTCAATTTGAGTATAACCTTGTGCAACCAATCTTGCTTGTTCCGGAAGACCCATTTGGTGCCAAACACATTGTGCTTGCTTGGTCTTGGAACTAATTTCCATACTTGATTTCTCTCAAAGTTGTTTAGCTCTTCATGCATTGCATTTATCCAATCCTCAGCCTTGAGAGCCTTCTCAATGTTAGTAGGCTCCTCTTGTGAGACAAAGGAATAATGCTCACAAAAAGAAGCTACTGTTGACCTTATTTGCACACCTCTACTAATATCACCAACAATTTGATCTAGATGATGGTCTCTTGCTATATGAGTTGGTTGGAGCACATGAGATGAACTAGCACCTTGAACTTGTTCTTGATCTTGATCATGAACTTGAGAGTCACTTGAGCTTGCTTGATTTGCATCATCTTCCACTTGCACAATAGGAGGAGTGACATCTTGATCATCATTTTCTTCAACTTGTCTAAGCCTAATGTCACCAATGTCCATGTTCTTCATAGCTTCAACTAATTGAGGTCCTCCCACATCATCAAGATTATCCTTCTCATCTTGTGACCCACTAGTTTCATCAAATTCAACATCATGGACTTCTTCAACTATATGATGAACCAAGTTCCATACTCTATAGGCTTTGCTTGTAGTTGAATAACCAAGTAGGAAACCTTCATCACACTTCTTCTTAAATTTACCCAAATGAGTGCCCTTCTTCAAGATATAGCATTTGCAACCAAATACTCTAAAGTATGTAATATTGGGCTTTCTTCCATTCAAGAGCTCATAGGATGTCTTCTTCAACATTGGATGACAATAAAGACGGTTGCTAGTGTAGCAAGCCATGTTGATAGCTTTGGCCCAAAACTCATCACTCACATTGTACTCACTTAGCATTGTTCTTGCCATATCAATAAGAGTTCTATTCTTTCTTTCCACAAGACCATTAGATTGAGGAGTATACTTGGCCGAGAATTGATGCTTGATTCCCAACTCATCACATAGCTCATCAATTCTTGTGTTCTTGAACTCACTACCATTGTCACTTCTCACTTGCTTCACCCTTGTATCAAACTCATTTTGGCTTCTCTTGATGAAAGATTTCATACACTTCACTTTTGTCAATAAGAAAGAATACCCAAGTGTATCTAAAGAAGTCATCAACTAACACAAATCCATATTTCTTTCCTCCAATACTTGCAAAAGTTGTTGGACCAAACAAATCCATATGCAATAGCTCAAGTGGACTAGATGTACTCATGATGCCTTTCTTAGGATGCGTGTTTTCAACTTGCTTTCCAAATTGACAAGAACTACACAACCTATCATTTTCAAAGTGCACATCTTTCAAGCCTCTAACCATATCATGCTTGACCAATCTTCCAAGTTGCTTCATTCCAACATATCCGAGCCTTCTATGCCATAACCAAGCAAGACTTGATTTTAAGATCAAACAAGATGAGAGTTTAGCTTCACTATCATTGACATCCACCAAGTAAAGGTTTCCATATCTAAAGCCCTTGAAGATCAAGTTGGAACCGTCCACACTTACAATCTCAATATCATCAATACCAATGATGCATTTGAAACCAAGATCACAAAGTTGTGCAACCGATAATAAGTTAAAATTGAGAGATTCAACTAGCAACACATTGGATATGCTCATATCATTGGACATAGCAATCTTGCCTAAACCCTTCACCTTGCCTTTGCCATTGTCACCAAACGTGATAGAATCAAACTCTTGATTGCCACTTGTGTTGATAGAATTGAACATGCTAGATTCTCCGGTCATATGTTGAGTGCATCCACTATCAAGCACCTAATGCCTTCCCCCGGCTTTGTAATTGACCTACAAAGAGTAAATCAATTGGTTTTAGGTACCCAAGTATTCTTGGGTCCTTGGGGGTTAGTGACCAAAGACTTAGGAACGCAAATAGATCTCATCCTTGGGTTGCCACTTGGTGTACCAATATACTTGAGTTTAACACCCTTCACTCTCTTGGTGAGCATGTAACAAGAGTCAAGGTGAATTGAAGTCGCTCTAGCAAAGTTGACTTGCTTGATCTTGTTGGCCATGCAATATTGCTCATTATGCCCCACTTACTTGAATCTTTGGCAATACCTACCATTGCTCCTCACAAAGATAGTTTTGGGAGTCACAAAGGTGGCCCTGCCTTTCTTGGGGGTATAGCCTAGTCTCTCCTTAGAGTGACTAAATCTTTGGCTACCCAAGCACTTTAGCAAGCGGGCATCCTTACCATAGACAGTACCTACGGCACGAGTGAGCTTGTTGACCTCCTTCTTGATGTTTTCCACCACAAGTGAGGCCTTAGAGCCATCATCTTTGGGTGAAATAGGAGTGGTAGAGCTGCAAGAAGGGTTAGTGACAACAATAGATGTAGAAGGAATTGACTTGTCACTAAGGATGTCATATGATGAACCCATGTCACATGTCTTGATGGATGCCCTCTTCTCATTTTCGGCCACTAGAGAGGAATGAGCTTTCTCTAGCTTGAAGTGAGCCACCTTGAGGTTCTAATGGGCTTCCATTAGCCTCTCATGAGACTTCAAAAGCTCATCAAAGGATTTCTCAAGGGCTAACTTGCCTTTACGTAATTCTTTGCACTCCTTTCTCTTGGCCTCAATGTAAGTATTGGCATCATCAAGCATGGACACAAGCTCATCACATGAGAGCTCCTCCTCATTACTCTCATCATCGAATTGTACCTTAGATGGCTTGACCATCAAGCATGTGGATGGAGTGTCGAAGAGAGATAGCTTGTTGTTGAGAGCAATACTAGCAATAGCTTTCTTCTTGATGGTCTTGCTCTCATCATCACTATCATCATCATCGGTAGAGGCATCACTATCATCCCAAGTAACCCAATATGGTTTCCCCTTCTTCTTTTTTTTTAGTGTCACATTCTTGGTCTTTTCTTTCTTGTCCTTCTTCTTGCTCTTCCTCTTGTCATCATCACTCTCATTGTCATTGTCACCATTGAGCGGACAATCTGCAATGAAGTGATCCAAGCTCTTGCACTTAAAGTACCTCCTTGGCTCTTGCTTGTTCTTGGAAGTGAACTTCTTCTTGCCTTGAGCAAAGCCCTTCCTCTTCATGAATCGTCCAAACTTGCGCACCAGAAGCGCCATAGCCTCATCATCATCATCACTTGAAGTCGATACTTCATCAAGCTCAATCATCTAGGCTTTGCCTTTGCTCTTGGATGATGTGGCTTTGAGAGCCACACTCTTCTTCTTCTTCTTCTCCTCAACCACCTCCTCATTGTTCATATCTTGAGTGATGATCTCACCGAGGATTTGGTTGGGCTTCTTGGTGCTCAAGTCTTCTCTTGCAAGCAAAGTCTTGATGATCGCAAATCTTGCGGGCAAGCACCTCAAGAACTTGTGAGAGAATTCCTTGTCCTTGATGTCCTCACCCAAGCTCTTCAAATCATTGACTTTCACTTGCAACCGGTTGAACATCTCTAGCACACTCTCACCATCATTCATCTTGAAGGTGCCAAACTTCTCTCTCAACATGTAGACCTTGGCATTCTTGACCTCTTGTGTACCCTCATAGGTCTCCTCCAACCGTATCCAAATGTCATGAGCCAAATCTAGATCATTGATTTGCTCAAACACATGAGACTCAAAAGCGGTGTAGAGAGCATTGATAGCATGGGCATTGCACTCCATCTTCCTCTTGTCGACATTGGTAGGAACTTGAGCACTCTCATACTCAATCTTTGTCTCCGTCTCCTTCCACACTTCAATATGCATGGTCATGAAGTGGACTATCATCTTTCTCTTCCAATGATCATAGCTTATGCCATCAAACTTTGGCGGCTTCCCCAACACATTGATTTGAGCCATCTTGCACCACGAGGATGTTAAGCCTCAAACGGTGGTGACCTCAGCTCCGATACCAATTGAAATGACCGGATAGGCTAGAGGGGGTGAATAGCCTATAAAATTTCTACAAAGAACTAGACCACAAGTTAGCAATTAATAAAGTGATTCTAAGCACTAGTTCTAGGCTATCCTATGCAAGCCACCTAACACAAATATACTATACAAGTGAATATTCACACAAACGCAAGAAACCCTCACTTCGATCCTATAGTGAGAGCACCTAAACAAGAATATAAGTGCAAGTGAGAAGTGTACGAGAAAGCTATACCACCGAGGAGAGAAGAGGTTGATCTAATCACCAGGAGAATATCAATATGAATACCAAGTGATCAACCAAGAGAATACCGGAAGACCAATCACCCACTTGATGGTGGAGAAGAGAGAACACTCGATTTTTTACCAAGTTTCACGTGATCGCCATCACACTACTCCTCGTTGTGGTACCGGTCTTCCTTGGTGGATTGCGAGCTAGGCTTCACACGCCAATCCCTCACCAAGAGCCGCTGACCAACACAAGAGAAGTGGCTATCAACCATGAGCAATCCACTAGAGTCGGTTTTGGCACTCCGCCAGGGAATAACCGCAAGAACCCCTAACAATCAACATTTCGGTGTGGGCTTGAACAATCACCAATGAACCTCAACACCAGAATCACCTCCAAGCCGCTAGGGACACGGCAATGCCCCAAGAGAATAAGAACTCAGCGTAGGATTGCTCTCAAGTGCTCTAGAATGCAAAACACAAGCAATGATGCACTTGAGGATCACTCAACTCACAAAGATGATCAAAGATGAACAAGTGAGTAAGTGGGATGCTAGAGAGTGCTCATAAGTGTATGGCAATGAATCAAATGTGCAAGAGAGTCACCAAGTGACCAGGGAAGGAGTATAAATACCCCTAAGTGCACTCCTAGCCGTTACCCCACAGAAAACAGCCATTTACACACTTTTTGGGGCGTCGGACACTACCGTCGGATGCACCCCGTCGGACTAATTGCTTCAGTCCGACGCTCGGATGGCTGGCACGTGTCGGCCAAGATTCAACCTCAGCCGATTGATCCCAACGGCTAACAGCTCGCGCCACTGTATCAGACCGTCGGACTAAATGTTCACGCCGTCCGACGCTTCCAGAGATCACGCAGAGAGGATTTTCTTCGTCGAAACAAAACACCTCCGTCCGACGCCTTGAACTCAGCTTGCCACCCACGCGAACAGAACGTGAGCTCGCCATGCCACGCCGTCGGACCGAGGGCCAATGGTCCGATGCGCACCCTTCTCCACTCGTCAAACTGTCCGACTCTCACAGCCAGTGAACGACTAAGCCACCGTCAGACGCTCTCTTAACAGTGCGTTGGACCAATGATTTCCATCGTCCGACGCTTCCAGAAACGACCATGGAGCTCTAGAAATGCTCGGACGGCGTCCGTCGCTCACCGTTAGACCAAAGAGTACCGTCCGACGCTTGCCTTGGGACCATCGGAAGCATGTAGACATTAGTCCGACGCCCCTGCTCTCTAGCGTCCGACGCTTTGAAAACTTCTCTTCTCAAGTTAGTTTCACACCCCTTGCTTCTATGTGCTAACACTCAAGGTTCTCAACAGTTGTGCATAGTGTGTTAGCATTTTCAAAATAATTTCCAAGGGTTTCTAAGTTGATCTCTAGGTTGAGTTAGATTCAATGCAATGAAAAGAAACCTAGAGCACTTGAAGGTAACCTAAACACTTAGTTCTCCCCTTAATAGTCGGCTATCTACCCCAAATGTGATCACACCCATTTGGTGTCCTGATCACCAAAAGAAAAGTCTACTTGGGGTTATACCTTTGCCTTCAAGCCTTTTCTTTTCACTTGATCAACTTCATTTGATCCACTATACTTGATCCATGGTTGAGCCATCTTGATCATCACCAACTCCTAGGCTTCTCACACACCATGGTTAGGACCACCTACACTTAGCCATCACTTAGCAAGTAGGTTAGTCATTAGGGTGTCATCAATTATCAAAACTAAACTAGAGCTTTCACTCTTACAGTCTATTGCTTGGGCGTGACTGGATCCATGCCAATTGCTGCGTGCCATCTACAATGCATCAATGTGTGATCCAATGGCATGGAAAGGAGGTTGAAGTGGTCCCGGCTGATGATTCGGTGAGTGTAGCTACCGCAGATGCCGCCTACTGGGAAGCTAGGGATTATGACTATTTTTCTGGCAAGACTTGGGACAAAGGCTCTATCAAGGTCAGCGATGAGAGTCAACAGCCAGTTCAGGCAATCGGCTCTGAGTCTTTTTATTAATGGAGAATCCGATCGACGGCACCGAGGGCAAACTTGGACAGGGCTTCACATCGGCTGATATGCTTGAAGAAGTAGACATTGAACCTGGCGACCGACCAAGGCCGACGTACATAGCCACCAACCTTGACCCCGAGTTCAGGTGGGAGTTGATTGATTATTGAAAGAATATAAAGATTGCTTCACCTGGGAGTACTATGAGATGCCTGGATTAGATAAATCGATTGTTGAGCACAGGCTGCCTATCAAGCCTGGATTTTGGCCATTCAAGCAACCTCCATGCCGGTTCAAGTCAGTGGCGTTACCTGATATCAAGGCCGAGATCGAGAGATTGTTGGAAGCCAAGTTCATTCGAGTTTGCCGATACGCCGAGTGGGTATCGAATATTGTCCCTGTATATAAGAAGAATGACAAGTTACGGGTCAATATTGATTTCAGGGATTTGAACAGAGCTACCCCGATGGATGGCTATCCTATGCCAATAGCCGATATGTTAGTCGACTCTGCTGCAGGGCACCAATCCATCAGCTTCATGGATGGTAATGTTGGCTACAATCAAATTTTTATGGCTGACGAAGATATTCCTAAAATAGATTTTCGGTGTCCTGGTGCGATCGGTTTGTTCGAGTGGGTAGTGATGACCTTTGGGTTAAAGAATGTCGGTGCAACTTATCAAAGGGCTATGAATTATATTTTTCATAAGTTGATCGGCAAGATTGTTGAAATCTATATCGATGATGTGGTCATGAAGTGCAAGAGCTATAAAGATCATTTAGCCGATTTGAAGGCTACCCTATTGTGCACAAGAAAGCATGGGTTGAAGATGAATCCTAACAAGTGTGCATTTGGGGTATCAGCTGGTGAATTTCTGGGCTTCATGGTTCATCGCAAGGGAATAGAGGTTAGCAGTAAGAGCAGGAAAGCCATCGATCAGCTCGTGCCTCCCACCAATAAGAAGGAATTGTAGTCCCTACTTGGCAAAATCAATTTCATCAGAAGGTTTATTTCTAATCTGTTGGAGAAGGTGATGCCATTCATGCCATTACTGAAGCTGAAGGACAATCAAGAATTTAGATGGAGTGACGTACAGCAAAAGGTTTTTAACAAAATCAAGGAGTACATGAAGTCTCCACCTGTTTGGTGCCACCACAGGTAGGAAAGCCTTTCAAGTTGTACGTGAGGGCCAAAAGCCATACGATTGGTTCGGCCCTTTTTCAGGAATTCGAAGGGATAGAGAGAGAAGTTTTCTATCTAAGCAGAAGGCTTTTAGACCCTAAAACAAGATACACACCGACTGAAAAGTTATGCCTATGTTTATTCTATTCATGCACCAAATTGAGGCACTACTTGTTGTTAGCCGAATGTGTGGTGGTGTCCAAGGCGGATGTTATCAAGCATATGTTGTCAATGACAATCCTGAATGGGCGAATCGGCAAATAGATCTTGACACTCTCTGAGTTTGACTTAAGGTTCGAATCGGCTAAAGCAGTCAAAGGGCAGGCAATAGCCTGTCAGCATGATTGATGTGGTTCCATGGACTATGTTCTTCGATGGGTCATCTTGCAAGCAAGGAGGAGGTGCTGGAGTTGTGCTCATTTCACCTCGAGGACAGCGTTTCGAATTTGCTTTTCAGATTGGACCTACGGTGACGAACAATCAAGCTGAGTACGAGGCGATCTAGAAGGGACTTCAGCTTCTGCATGAAGCAAAGGCCGATGCAGTTGAGGTTTTTGGGGATTCACAACTAGTCATCAACTAATTGCTCGGCCTATATGAGTGTAAAGATGACATACTCAGAGGCTATCACGATCAGTGCCAAGCTTTGATCAGAGGATTTATGGTAGTTTCACTTTGTCATATCCCCAGAGCTCAAAATCAGGAGGCAAATCGCTTGGCACAGAGCGCCTCGGGCTACAGGTCAATGCAGGAAATCCTCAACACTGAGCAATCGGCTGATGACTGGCGGGCCGAGATAGCAGGTTATCTTGCAGACCCTTCTCGAAGAGTCAGTAGAAAGCTGAGGTACAAGGCTATCAAGTATGTGTTGCCAGATGGTCAGTTGTATTATAAGACTGTTGAAGGGGTGCTGTTAAAAAGCCTTGGGAGAGAAGAGTCGACAAAACTGATGAGTGAGGTCCATGAAGGAGTTTTTGGTGCTCACCAATGGGCCCACAAGATAAAGTGGATCATCAGAAGGACTGGTTATTATTGGCCAACAATGCTCAAGGATTGTTTTAAGTATTATAAGGGTTGCCAAGAGTGCCAAAGATTCAGGAACATACAAAAATCTCTTGCTTCTGCCATGAATCCTATCGTCAAGCCATGGCCGTTCAGAGGATGGGGAATCGATCTGATTGGCCAAATCTACCCACCATCGAGCAAAAGTCATAAATGGATACTGGTTGCAACTGACTATTTCACCAAGTGGGTAGAAGCTGTTCCTTTGAAGAATGCTATATCTGGGGATATAATTGAGTTTGTGAAGGAGCATATCATCTACAGGTTTGGCATACGATAACCATCATGATTGACCAAGGGACAATGTTCACTTCAGATGAGTTTTTGACCTTCGCTAACGACATAGGCATCAAAATTATAATTCTTCGCCTTATTATGCCCAAGCCAATGGTCAGGCCGAAACTTCAAATTAGATTTTGATCAAGGTCATTAAAAAGAAGATTGAGCAGAATCCCAGAAGATGGTTTTTGACTTTGAGTGAGGCGCTGTGGGCATACCGGATGGCTCAACACGAATCGACTAAAGCTACACCACATGAGTTAGTCTATGGGAACACTGCTGTCCTGCCCTGGGAGATTCAATCCAAGACATGACGTGTCACGTTACAGAACAAGCTTACGATCGGTGAGTACAAGGACATAATGATGGACAGTCTTGAAGACTTGCACTGTCATCGGCTTAAAGCTTTGGAGTGCATTGAAGTGAACAAGATGCGGGTGGCCAAATATTACAACACTAAAGTAAGAGGCAAGAGTTTTGCCGAATCAGAGCTAGTATGGAAGGTTATCTTGCCTATCGGTACTAAGGACAGCCGATTCGGCAAATGGTCGCCAAATTGGGAAGGCCCATATCGAGTATCAGAGTGTGCGCTCGGTAATGCGTACATTCTTGAAGATTTGAAGGGGAACAGGTTTGCAAGGGCAATCAATGGAAAATATTTGAAGAAGTATTATCCCAGTATTCCCGTTGGAGGGTGACAGCCGATTCGTTCAAAATCTGGCTCTCATAGCCGATTCTAATGCAGAGGATCACCTTCATGACAAAAATAGCCGATTTCGCCGTGACGAGTCGCCTTCAGAATAAAAATTGTGATTCAAATGCAGATGTAAAGACCCTCGAAGGGGAATAGCTGATTTGCAAAGAGCAGATCGCCTTTAGCACGAAAATGAAATACCCTCGATGGGTGTATGTCACACCCAATTTTAAGGATAAAATTGAATGAACCAACTTATGTGCGCCCAGAGATCAATCACACATATAAGCGACAAATTAAATAGTACCATCACAAGGTTTAATATATAACGAATAATATCACAGAGTCTTTACATAAATAGCAGCGGTCTAATAATTATAATCTCTCGCGGAAACTCCAATCCACAGGGAATAGTTGACTGGTGAACACAATCCTAATAATCCTCAGAAGAATCCTCATAGTCATCTGTTACCCATCCGGGATTTTTATCCAAATATGAAAAATAAAGCAAGCGTAAGTACATGTCGTACTCAACAAAAATAGCACGGGTTTATGAGGCTCAAATAAGGCATGACACTGGTTGACAGCGGTTGCTTTTAGTTGATCACATTTTAGCAATTGAGTAGCAGCAATAGAATATACCAAGGAATAAGATTTGCATGATCATATAAACATGATAATTAATATGGAATAAACATCAATAGAAACTTCAAATAAATCAATATTAAATTAGTTAAGTTCCTGCAAGACGTCCAAGGCCGCTCGTGACCGTGAGCACGACTGATATATCAGTTTTACACTCTGCAGAGGTTGCACACTTTCACCATGAGTCGTGATTTACCCTTTTTCTCGAGGTGATCAGCCTCTCGATCCACTACCAAGGTAGATCGGCGGGGTTCACTATGAAGTCTTGCAAAAGCCTCGCTAACACGTTACTAATCAATCCGGGCGCAATGGCAAGGGACGGTAGAGCCCTCCTTCCAAGTGGCACACACACGCAGCAGTACACACAAAGACAGGAGCCGCAAAACAACCAGCTCGGCAAGGAACCTTTCAAGATTAATAGCATGATAGAAAGTAACTCCATACTAGACTAAAGCCAGAGCCATATAGCCCCCATGGTTGCGCTGTAAGTCCCGGTGTCATACTTACAGATAAGTCCTTAGTCCATGTTGCTAAAAAGCATCTTTTAACTTTTATTCCATAATCAATTATTCAAGTTCATAAGATCATGACCCATCAAAGCACTAGCATCACTACTCAAATGCAATCTCATAGGTAACAAGGATCAAGTGATCAAAAGCTAGGAATAAATACTATGGTTGTCAAGGTAGACACATGCATCATGAATTTAGTGATTAAGGTGAATAGGCAACAAGGATGGTCCATGCTATACTTGCCTTGATCAAAGTGCTCTGGAGAACTTGGATCCTCCGTGTACTCTGGATCACCTACGTATTGCTCACCGTCTGAACTCGATCATAAAATCACCACACAATCATCGTAGCAATCATACACGAAGCAAACAAGATCTATATTAGAAACAGTACACCAACAGTGGAAAAATAGACTGAAAAGTGTATAAAAATAATCTACGCGTCGCTACGATTCCAACGATATAAAGATCACGAAAATCGGAGTTCAAATGGGAAAGTTATGAAATAAACAAGTTTTACTTTAATAAAATAATAAATTAAATCTAATCTCGAATTTTAAAAGTTCAAAACATGAATATCAGTAGCATCATTAGATAGATTACGAAATTATGAATCTAACGAGACTTGAACGGATCAAATCGGAGCTAAAACGAATAAAATATGGCCGAAATAAACTGAGTGGCAAATCTGTAAATATTGAAAACGCCTTTTGAATTAAAACCGAGGAAATACGTTTTCTAAATAGGAAAGCGTAATCTGAGAAATACGCCAAAGGACCGCGGGTTAGAACATTAAAAAGCTCAGGGGCTCTTTTGCAAAAGTGCCGGCGAAAGGGTATCTCTCACTGTGAGCCGTTGGATCGGCCGTGGACGGCGCAGGTAGCTCGGGAAAAGAGGGGCGGCTCTGGTCGCCGGAGTCAGGGCGGCGCCCGGCCGATTCCTCGCCGGAAGATGGCCGAAGACGGCGTTTTCGGGGCTAGGAAGCTCGGCACACCTCGGGACCTGGTCGGGAAGCAAGAGGAGCTCAAGCCAAACCTATCTATGGTTTTGGTTGCCACAGAGGTAGCTCGGAGAGGATGCGGCGAGCTAGGTGGCGGAACTATGGCGGCGGCGAAGCTCGGCATCATGGCTATAGTGCACAAAACTGAGGGAGAAGGGGATCGGGAAGGTCCCTGACCTTGCTGCGAAGCTTGGAGAACAACCAATTTCGACGGAGAAGTCCTCCCGAGGAGAAATCGACGGCGGCGGCGGAGCTCGGGGCGGCGGCTAGGGCAAGATTGGAGGGCGTGGCTTGCTCAGGAACTTGTGGGGAGGGACGGCAGGGCTCAGCCGACCTATATAGGGGCGCGAGGGAGGTGTAGGAGAGCTGGACTCGGTTGGGACTCGACCCGGAGGAGGGAGCGCTCGTGCCTTCGCGCGGACTCCGACTGGAGGAAAGGGATGGCGCGGGGCAGCGGGCCCTACGCGTCAGCGGTGGGGGAAGAGGGTCGCGGCTTCCTTTTACGGGCCAGTAGAGGCATGCACGGGATGGACTCGGCCGAAAAATCCGGCGGTTGCCTTCTGTTGGAGGCGGCGCTCGTGCTCCGCTCGGACTCCGTCCTGAGGAGGGAGACGACGCTGAGCCGTGGGCCTGACGTGTCAGCGAGACCGAGAGGGAGGAAGGCGGGCTGCGCTGAAGCTGGGCTCCGGCCTGGCCGGCTCGGCCCATGCGGAGAAGGAGGAGAGGGGCAGCGCCCTGGGCTGAGGAGAGGGGATGGGCCGTCTCGGCCTACAGAGAAGGGGAGGGAGTTTTCCCTTTTCTAATTTTCTCAATTCATTTTCAAATTTGTTTTCCAAATAGCTTTTCAAACTAAGTTTTGAACCCTTGCAAAATCCAATCAAATCTCAGGAAACAAATATGTGCAGCAGCATGTATGCAACATAACATGTTTCTATGCCCAAGGGTTTATTTTAATTCACAAAAATATTATTCTATATATTAAATGCTCAATCAATTGCATAAATAAATCAAATTAAATTTCTATTTCAAAAATTGAAAATTTCCGGGTGTTACAGTGTAACAGCCGATGCGATAAGTATCGCCTTTAGAACAAAATATGAAACCAACAAAATTTTGATTATCAATCATATTTATATTGTGCCCTAATACAATCTAATTTTCTGAGTTGTTGGCTCCATCGATGATGTCCTCGGCATCGGTGACGACGGCGACTCCTTCGGCGTGGGGGAAGAAGGCCCCTAGCTGGGTGCGGGCCTGCCCCATGTCTTGCCCTTCCGAGAACCCTGGTTTGATGGCCTCAAGAGCTATGCCGGATCGGAGTCGCGCGACGACGAGGGCTTCGGTGGCGCCGTGACGGACGCCGGACATGGCCACCTGGCGGACCCGGTGGCGGACGTCCTGGAGCCTCTGCGCCAGCGTATCACCACGGGCATTGACGACATTAGCGGCGTCCTCAGCGGCAACGCGCAGGTACAGCTGCGCGGTCAGAGCTGCAAGAAGATAAAGATCAGCATCGGGGTCTCCATCAACGTGTTCCAAGATGATTTCAGGGTGTTCACCTGCCACCGCAGCGTCTGATTCGGCGAGATGGGTTTGCATGGCAACCACCTCGGCCTCGGCGGCTTTGAGCGTGGCTGCTTGGGCTTCATTGACACCTTGTAGCCAGCCATTCTCCTTCGTGGCCATCGAGTAGAGGTTGCGGTACTCGACCATCTGATGGTGGATACGCCGGCTGTCGGCGGCGGTGTAGGAGCCATCCGAGTCTGATGAAGACCCCGAGTTGGATTCCTCCCGGGACGCGGTACTAGAAGCCGGACCTTGGGGGAGGTTTGGCTGAGGCGCAGAGCGGCGCAGCGGCGAGGCGTCACCTGTCGGAGCACCCGGAGGTAGACTGAGGTGACGCGTCTGGCTGGAGATGACAAGAAGAGAATGTCTCAGATTTGAAAGCCGAAATCTAATGCCAAAGGTATGGATCGGCTTACCTGCTATAGACGCGTAGCATCCGGGATGTCGCCTTGTGCGTCACCCCACGAGATGGACCCGTGGCATCGCCAGCTGCGGACGTGACTCCACCAGCCGCAGGAACGGCACGAGAAGACCCGGCGGCGGTTCTAGAACCCCTGGCACCGGTGGTTGCCCGATTGCTACATGGGCGACAGCAGTCAGATTGAAGTTTGATCAAGAACATCAAGATGAGCAGTGGTTTTACCTCATGAAGGTATGCAATAAGTTGGTCTGCGACCTCAGGGCACGGAGTCGCCGATCGAACTCATCGCCCTCGGCAGAGTCCGACGCCGGGCGTTTGCCGCGGTCCCCGTGGCCAGCCATGGAATCTGGTCAGATTAGGGAATGGATGAACTAGGTCTAAGGAGGAGAAATGAAGAAGAAAGGCCGGGTGAATGAAACTAGTGAGCGGTTGTTTGCCCAGGCCTAGGATCTATTTATGAGACGGAGGCGTCGAGGCGGTTTCCTTGGGAGACGAGACGGCGCGACGGATTTTATGCTGGAGTTAACCCGTGATTCTTGAATCCGGAATAGACGCGGCGCGTGGGGAACGAGACGTCTCGATCAGCTATTTTGGTCGGTCACTCAAGATCGGTTGATAGATTGGTTTCTTGGATCGGTGCAAGAGATCTCGCTGTTTAGCCGATTTAAAAGCAAACAAGTGGTAAGAGCCGATTCATGACTAAATGAGATCGTTTTAGCACACTATGTGAGTGGCCATTACAAAAGCAAAAACAAAAGATTACGGATCCAGCAATGATCGAATAGAAGAAATCGTTTCAGCATCAAATGTGTGACCAGCCTAGATGGATTCCTGATCCTCATCGGCTATTGACCTCAAAAAGTTCAGGCACTGATGAAGCAGTCTGCCTTCGGCAACCATGGCATTGACTTGCTTTTTCTTCTGGGTGATATCAATAGTATTGGTTGATACTATTATTTCCCATTGAGTGATGGCCAGGTTGATTTCTTCAAGCTCTTTCATCAGCTGCCCGCGCCTGATTTTCAGCGTTTCTAATTCTGATTCGGCTGTGTAGATTGAAGTTTTCGACAACTTGACTTGATCGGCTAGTCCAGTGGCCTCTTGCTTGTTGGTCAGTTTATTATTCTTCAGCTGTTCGAGTTCTGTCAGGTTTGCATGTGCAGATGTAATCCTTGGAGCTGCATTTTTGAGCTTGGTAAGCTACTTCAGGGGAATGAGGGCTGCTGAGCGAGTCTGTTGTTGAATCAGTTGGATGGTCTGATCAATCGGCTCGAAGTTCAGAGCGAGGTCGATTAAATTTCCCTCCAGCTGAGGTAGAAGCTCATTTAGATAATTTTTGAAATCTGGCTCTGATAATACCAGGGATTTAGAGCTGAGTTCCTCCTGATCACAACATTCTTCCAGATCAAAGGAATTGCTGGGAGATGAGATCTGCGGTGCCTGCAGTTACGTCCAGTTTTGTCAGAAGGATGACAATATAAGGGGCGATCAGTTGATCTGTTAAAGGGAGTACTTCACCTTGCTAGAACCTGAGATAGGTGGGGCCAATGGAGTTTCTGGTTGTATTTCCAAAGCCGTTTCCTTCCCAGCGTCGAGTAGAGTATCAGTGTGTGTCTCTACGATCGATTGGGGTTCTACAAAAATAGAAGATAAGTGATATAGCGAAAGCACAACAGTTTTAACAACCGGATAGCCTTGCCCGGCGATTCAGTAGATGGCATCCCCTCTTTTTCAAGCCCAGCCCAGGTGTCTTTAGAGGAGGGGTTGTTCGGCTGTATTTTTTATTTAGGATAGAAATACCTAGAGAGGTGAGATTGAGTGCCTAAAGTTTGATCATCGACTGTGTTTTCAGCAAATAACTGGGTTTTGGTTGCTTCCTGCTGAGTGTCGGGGATTTCGGCCATGCTCGAGGAACCTGCTGTAGTGTCTGGATGGCTGATTGATTCTGGTTAATCTTCGGGTTGAGTTCCCTCGAGCAATGCTTGAATCGGCTGGGTGTTCGCCTAACGATTAGCCGATTTAACCAGACAATTAGATAGATGATGCAGGAAGTGTTTCAAGATATCTAGGTACCTGGGCAGTTTTCCACTTTGGGGCTGGAGCAGTCGTTATATCGACATGGGATTTCACATTTTCTTCAATAATGGGGCTTGAGAGCCTAACCTTGTAGCTGGACAAGGGGGTAGTAGTTGATTTGCTCTGGTGGATCAGATTCTGGATCCTGTGTTAACAGAGATTAGAATACAGCTGATAGCCGATTTAGATGGAATCGGTTGGCAATACTTAATGCTGATTCAGAGCTGAAGCTTTGGTCCAGGGCCTTGCACTTGTCAAGGATTCTTTGGCAGAAGAGATGAGCATGCCATTGTTGCCACCAATTGTCAAAGCTTTCATGTGTGATCGTCATTTGACCCCACTTGTTTACTGTGTAATGTGGTAGGCCTGCCCCCAGTTTGAAAATCCTATCGGCCTCCAACATTTCAGTAATTTCATCTCTAGGCCTCAGTAGGTGTGAGAACAGGAGCTTGGGGGCAGTTGACCGAAACCTAGTTGCCTTGCTGCCATATTTGGTTGGTAAAATTCATAGAAAGGGTAACTAGGCTCATTACTGCTGGCACGAAGATGTTTGAAGTCAACTGGCAGTATACAAGGCCTTATGATAATATTGAAGATCTCAATGGCTATATCGTCAGGGCATCCTGTGCTGAATTTGAAGCTATAAGGCATTGGGAATTCTTCATCTTCTGCATAAGGGAACCAATTCAAGATTTCTAGTCCCAGGCCTCTGTAAAGTGCTTCAAGCAAATGGCCTTGGTTAGCATTGATGGTAATAGCTGAAGCATCTTCACCAAAATTTTGACACCCTCTGGTGATCTTGGTCTCATCCTCTGCATAGTTAATGGCAGGGATGGCTGAGATTATTGAGATTTGGTCCCACCACTCTGTGCAGATAAAGATTGAGCCATAATTGAATTAGCCACCAAGGGCCTATTATGCACTGCACTTCTTCACCTTTCAGCAGATAGCCGGCAACTCGGCTCATGAGCCTATAAATAGCTCCTAGCAGAAGTTTCCCTAAAGGAATTGAACCTCCATGAGCTAGTTGTTCTGCAAGAGCTTTGAGAGGATAAGCTAGTCCAAGAGAGGCACCACAAAAGACAAATCTTTCCAGCCACAAGATTAAGAAGACTATATATTCTTTCTCACTGATGCTGGAAGAAGTCAGATGGTGAGTCTTGATGTAGCCAGTCCAGCCTTTGTATTCATTTACCTTGGGGAATTGCTTTTTGCCTGTGGAAAGGAGGCTCCAGAACTGATAGGTCCTAGTGATTTGAAGGCCGATGAGCATATGGATGTCACCCAAAGTGATGGTCATCGGCCTATCCTCAAATACAAAAGCATTCAGAGAATTTGACCAAAAGTAACTTGCAGCAATCAAAAGAGATTCATTTTTCTTCATCTGAAAGAGGGAGAGGTCGAGGCACTGGCTTAGGTTGCGCAGTTCTCAATCTGCTCGCTTTTTCTTTGAAACAAGACGAAACCAATTTCTCCATCCGGAGGGCATGTTGGGCCAGTTCCGGATAGAGTTCTTGGACCATGAAGATGCATCTACCGGAGAAGCTCTGAAAGGAATCTAGTTGGTTTCCTTGCTGATGAATTTCGAGGGATTTGAGTCGCCCATTGGGCCCAAGTAGAAAGCGGTGGGAGCATAACTCAGTGGAATCAAGATCTCGTTTTTCAGATCCTAAGGATGATGAATAATATGTATGACTGATCGGGTAAGGATTCATGAATGGAAAGCAGGTTAGCGAAATTCGTACCACGGGGATTTTAGGAGTCTCCATCGCTCACAGGTTCTGGAGGCGGCGAATCGAAGCCGGAGACGCAGCGGAAGTTTTCTTGGTTAGGGTTTCGGTTTGTTGCGGAGCTCTGGAGTGCTGAGCGGGAGTCTGCGGATTTTGTTGTGTTTTCAAAATGGAGGTCGATTGAGACTCGGTGCTAATTTTGCAATAAAACCAGTTTATCCAAAAATTGAGGGGGGCATGTGTTTACACCAAAATTTGGACCGGGAGCAGATAGCCGATACCGGGAGCAGATAGTCGATACCGAGAGCAGATAGCTGATGTTGAGAGCAGATAGCCGACTTCGGGGCAAGAGCCTGGTAGATAGCCGATCAGGTCTCAGATCGAGTGTTGGGCTGAAGCAAGGAAGGCGTGGTCAAAGACAGAGTCGGTTGATAGATGACGTCAGCATGGGTCTTTGGCGCCAGGAAGCGATCACGTTCTGAGTCCGTTTTGAAAGGGGAAGATTAGACTCCAAGTTACCTTTAAAATAGGAGAGTTTGTTAGTTTCCATATCTTGAGTTGTAATTCGATTAGGACTCTATCTTATCAGCCCAGGGTATAAATATAAACCCCCGGCCATTATAATACATACGTACACATCAATACAACACACCTTTCGGCTCTGGCCAAACCCTTAGGAGTAGAAGTAGAGTAGATCTCAGCGAGTTTCTTCAAACGGGCTGAGTGTCATCCGGTGGACGCAGGCTTGCTTGTAAGTATCATCATGCCTTGCTAAACTTTGTCTCTTTAATGTCATCCGGTGGACATGAGAACATAGTAGATCAGGGTTGATTCTTGTTTGGTATAAGTTTAGCGTCATCCGGTGGACGTGGACTTAGATCAAATAAGGGTTAGTTATCGATTCATATTTATTTTGTTGATTAATCTATGTTTAGCATCATCCGGTGGACGAAGGCTTAGATTAAGATGGTTAATGTGCATGAATTAGTTATCGGCTCTAACTAATTTAGCATCTTAGTTAGATTCATTAAGTTATCGGTGAAGTTTGAATCTATTTGTTTACTTATATGTAATACTCACCAAATTTGCCCAATCTGGATCTATTTATGTCGGCTTTATATTTCATAGATATGTTTGTTCAATGAATGATAAACTGTTACTCTTCATACATGGATGAATAGAAAGTGTTTGCATTAGCCGATGGATCTAGATCTCGATTGTATACAGATCGCACTCAAGTAATAGGATGAATATTGTCTAGATTCAATAACTAATGGATTTAAGTCATGGTTTACATTATGGCTGTCTCGATCCATTTGATCCCCACTGTTGTAAACAATGAATTCAATATATTGGTTTGACGGTCAAAATATTGTTCATCTTATAGGCTTGTATGTTGTATGTATTTGCCGAATCGGCTAAGCTTTGCACTTACACATTCAGTATCAAATGAGATTGATGTATGCGCATCATTCATATTATAATCTGTCATGCATGAATTGCTATATCTGTTTGACACATGTGAATCAGTCATTCAACATTATAATGTTTATTTCATGAAAATCGGTTCATGCAAACTGGATATCGACTCTTTAGTCGATAGCCTAGAAACAGGGCCTTTGAGGCTGGATATTTGGAACTGTCTGGATACACCAGCAAGTTCCGTCTTGTGTTACTGATTACTATCTTTTCCTTGTCAATTGCAGGTCAAATTGACTGGCATGCTTGGGAGTCATTGACACTCTCAAACCGGGCTTCAAGCTAGCTAGATGTGCAAGGCTCTAGTGCTCTTGAGGAGCGTTTCCAGCTTCGCTAGTGTGTTGAGCGCGGAGAATCACATTTTGTGCCAACAATATATTTTTATAAAAATATATTTAATGACAAATCTATTCATGTAGTTTTTATATTTGCAAACTTAACAAATTAAAAGTCACTCATGATTTATATTTGAAAGATCCCGAAAGGGGTAGCCAGAACTGTAGCCCCCAGCCCAGCCTAAGAATCTCTATACAACCGTAGCTCCAATCCCTTTTGTCGAGTGCCCACACCGCCAAGCCCTGGATTCGTGACTTAAGCTCCATTGATTTGCAACTTTCCTTTTCCAAATGATGAGGACTTGATTGACTCCTTGATTATGGACTTACACCATCTTTATAGCTACTGTCATTGCTCCTCACTTGGATGTACCAATCATATATTTAATCATGACACTTAAGTACTATTGACGGTCGATAACGTCAACTTTTATTAGAACATTAGACACAAAAGGATACATGAAAACATACTAGTCTAGGGTTTTAACTGACAGTTTTCACGAGTTTTGCATGTTCTGTATTTTCTAGGGACTATTCCAGAAAAGCATAAAAGAAGGGTTAAAGAGCATAAAAGACACGAAACTTAACCGCGAAGGAAACATCATCATCGGGACGTGGGAAGAGTGTAGAAGGCACCCGAAGCAATCTGGGGCCAAGCCCTGGCTAGGTGGGGCCGGCCGGCCCTGGGGTGGGGCCGGACGGCGCCCCCCTAGGGTTTCGCCGCCGCCTTCTGGAGTCTTCTTCCGCCGCCTCTTAGGAGTCATCTCGGCCCTATGTTTAAGTCGGTTTGATCCTACGGCGCACGTTTATCCCACCGGGCTATAAATAGAGGGATAGACCCCCTGGAGGCATCAATCAATCATTCATCGAAGGCAACAAGTCTTCAAGCCATCAAGAGCCTACTAGTTCATCAAGAGCCTCCTAGTTCATAGTTCTAGCCTAGTTAGATTAGAGAGTAGAGGAGATCCAGTTCTTCAGCGGGATCTGGAGCCCCGGCGATCGTCTGGAGCGCAGAGTTCGGTATAGTTCTGGTTCTTTCTCTATTATTGTATTCTTCATTATGATTAGAGAAACATTGTTCTTAATAGTTCATATGTTCTTGATTACATTAGTCTTTGTCTACTTTAATTATATGTCTAGTATAGTTGGTTTGATCTTATTAAATTCATGTAATTGCTCGTATAGCGTTTATCCAAACGATCGTTAGGTAGATGATGAACAATTTGTAGACGTGGATGTCTAGATATTCCATTTATCTGCGAGTGCACCCTGATGTGCTGTAACAGAACCACCTAAATCACGCGGCCCACAAGCACCTGTCATCGCCACTAATGACATCTGATAGCCCGGCCCATGTTCCAGATGACCTAGGCAGCTCTGCGGGGCTACATAAGCACCCGTTATCTCCAACAGGATCTCATTGTGAAGCCATTACAGGATTACAACATTTTATAACAAAATACATCAGAGTAAAAGTGCGGAAGATTAAATAGTACTTAGTTTACAAACCGGTTGTTCAAATAGAAATTAAGTGCAGTTATTATAGACCATAATTAAAAGTGGTAACAGTAGTAGTAGAACAATATTACAACAAGATAGATAGGTAGTATACGAACCCTGCCCACAGGTTCAACTTTATTCTTCCTCGCTCTCCCGGATGATAGTGACACAGCACGGAGCAAGACAGACTTCAGGCTCCTGCTGACTACCTGGAACGGGGTTAACAAACCCTGAGTACATAGGTACTCCGCAAGACTTACCCGACAAAAAGGTGTAAAATTAGACTCAGAATGCAGGCTGAGGGGAGTCAAGGTAACGCTTTAGCAAGAGTTCAAGAGTTTTGCGGAAAAGCATTACTAGTCCTGTTTTAATATTTTATTTCCATAATATTATTAATCATTACCATATTTCAAGTACTTTCCAATATCCATCATCATTCTTTCAATATATATTTATTCATTTCAAAAACATCCTAGTTCCGAACCACTATTCGCTGAATGGTTGAAGGATCAAGTCTCCATAACCGAGGAGCAACGACGATTCGAATCGATTAATACCCAGCTGGGGATCCCTGTCCACACTGCGTATGTAGCACTTAAACTTGCATTCGCCAACCCCGCCTACCACGGCTTTTCATACCCCGGAACCGGTCCTGCGTCACCCGAGAGCACAGTACTCCTCTCGTCTCCAGGCACGACGGCCACGAGGGTACACGCTACTCTCGCCATCTCTCCACTCCCAGTGCGTGGTTGTCAGTTCCAGCAGTAGAGCCACCGGAGTCAGAGGCTTCCCGTAGTATGTGGCTAGTTGCAAAGTCTCAATCCAGTAGGCCTACAACGAACGGTTCCTAAACCTTTTTTCGACGGCGACAGTGCATTGGGACTCTAACCCAAATACCCCGTCCCTTCGGTTTTCAAATCCCGTTTCCGTCGGTGACAATTGTTGGGACTCTAACCCTATGCCACGATCACCGAGTAGGAAAACCCTTTCTCGTTGATGATAATGAACTTGCTAGGAACACTACCAACCAACAAGGACATAACCAGTCCCATAAAGTGATTCTTTTTGCTTTATATCATCACAAATTAAAATAGCATTTTTGCAAAACTAACCATTAAGCATGACTAAGCATTTTTTTAATACTTTTAATAAATCAGGTTCTCAGGTATTGACAGGTATTCAAGGATGGTAATGCATCAATTGGTTGTCACTGAACTCCTATTAACCTAATGCAATCAATTAACTCGAGTGATAAATATTTTTAAAACAACAAGGATAGGGGCAAATGCACCGGGGCTTGCCTTGGATGGTGTAGAGAGTTGGGTCTGGGTCAGTGCCACAAATATCAAAGCCCTGCACAATCTCCAGAGCAACGTCCTCAGATGTACCCTCAGATTTTATCTTCGGATTCTGGGTCACTACACGTTGGCAATAAGGAATGTATGAATGCGATGCACATGAAATGACAGATAGAATTCAATAATACGTAACACAGATCCAATCATATTCCTACCATAGGTTAACCATGATTATTCTAATTCATCATGCCCTAGGACATAAAGGTGATTGACCTAGAATCTCAATCAATCCAAAAATCACACCATTCAATAATTATTTCATTTCCTATTTCTTTTATTAATCACTTAAACCAACATATAATTTAATAAATATTTAAACTATTTTCATTTGATGCCAAATTCCACCAACAGTTAGCTCTAGGCCTAAAACAGTACCAAATAAATTTTCATGATTTTTGGATCTACAGAAAATTTATTAAAAATCATCAAAGTCCCATTTATTATTTAATGTGCTGATTTTTAGTTGCTACATAAACTACCCAAACATCATATTTAGTATTTTTATTAAAGACTATACACTGCCCAGAGCCTACACTATTAATTTCATAATTTTTGGCGTAGTAAAATAATTCTACCAAAAATAACAAACTTTAACACTATTCATTCTAATTAATAAGGAAAATCCCTAGAAAATCTCTCTGGAAATAGAAAAACAAATTCACCCGAGTCGGCCCAGGTAACTCGAGCCGGCCCAACTTGGCCCACGCGCGCACGCGCGCGCACTCCTACTCTCACACCGAGCGCTAACAGACGGGCCACCCCTGTCAGGCCCGTCTTCCTCCTCCCGCCCGCTCTCTCTCTCACCCACGCGATGGCACGGCGCGGAACCTCACCGCCGGCGACCCCCGGCAATGAATCCGAGCGGTCCTACGCCTACCCTAGAGTCAAGCCTACCACCCTACACACCTAACCTACATCCTACTCGCCTCCGGCGAGCTCGTGCCCGCCCATGGCGGAACGGCGCCGCAGCAACGAGTGTTCCGGCCGGTGGGATGCAGTAAAGCCAAGAAAAAGGGTGCAGGAAGACTCGGGAGCTCACCAAGAAGCTAGCGGACGGATTGGTTGAAGGAGCGGTAGCGTGGTGAGGGCGGCTTGACGACGACGGCGGTTGACACGGCTCGGCAGTCGATGGCGAAGGCCCGTTCCGACGAACCTGAAGCGCCATACCACACGACATCTAAGGATCAAAATCACTGAGCTACCAAGAGCTCGAAACACCCAGCGAAAGGACTAGGCCCTCACCACAGAGACACGAACTCGACGACGAGGCCCGCGGCGGCGCTCTGCACACCCGCGGAGACGGCGACGGTGTTCTGGGACCCTCGGACTGCTACAGCTCGCACCAACGGGTGCAAACGAAGCGCAAGGGAAGTGGCTAATTGTCTACGAGATAGAGAGTGTGGAGGTGGAGCACGGGCGACGAATTTCACCGGTAACCGCAATCGTTCACCGGCGAGCCGAGCGGGGAAAAATGGCGAGAAAGGGGCGCTCGACGCCTTTATGGGCAGAGGGATTAGCGGGATAAGAACGGGAAGGTCCGGGGCCCCCAACACTCGCTTTCCCAGTGGCGACACGGTGCTGCCTTGGCCGTGCGACGCCGGCGCGGGGCGCGGCGCACGCGCGCGGCGTGGCCATTGTGGGTGTAGGGGTCCAGTACTGTAGCTAGGTCATGTAGGTCAAAAGCTATTTGAATTAAATTGGGAACCCTACAGTGTGAATCTGAAGAAGTGGCAAAAATGAAAGTTGTGCCAAATTTCCAGTGGAACATTTTTTCTTTTGGAACCATATTCAAATTCAGTCAAATTCTCAAACTACAGGAAAGGGGGTAAAGTAGGGTTTGAATTTCAAACAAAAATTTTAAAATTACTTTTGATTTTTCTCAACAACTAGAAAAATGTTCGAAATAAAAGTTATTCCCCTCAATGAGCTCTATAACTTTTATTAAGGAAGTTTTATCAGATTCTCAATATTTTTGAAATTGAAGTTACAAATTTAAATTTCAACATACTCATTTGAGTTAAATTTGAATTTCTGTAATATAACATCAAAATCTCTAAAAATAAAAGTTGTTCCAATTTAAAAACTCTACAACTTTCATTAAGACACTTTCATCAGATTCATTGTAGATTTTGAATTAGAGTTTTAGGTCAACTCTAGGGCTTAATTTGATTTCTTATTTAATTTTTATTTTTGACTTTTAATTAAAGGCTTAATTACACAATCCACAACACATGAAATCAAATCACTCTAGTGACCCTAAGCATAATCATATGTGGATGCTTAAATTTAAACATGATGACATGGCAGGTTAATTGCTTTGTAATACCAGAGGTATTACATGTGCCGGGTTGTGTGGTAGTTCGCGTAGGTGACAGCTACGTTGATTCCTCTGTAGTCCACCCCCCGTATGTAGGCAAGCAAGCACGGTCGTGAAGTATATGGTTGTTCATTGTATATGGTTGTTATCAATATAATAGATTGTAGTTTATCCTAGTCCTTCCCAATGGTATAAATATAAATCGACAACCTGGTGGAACTCCTAGGTAAAATGCTATAATGGTATAATTATCTATCCGCTTACAGAATTGTTCTTAGTTTATATTTATTTATATTTCTGCCTAGTCACATGGAATAATATATAATACCTTTATTTATTCTTAGCATATATAATTAGGATTGACAATCCAGTTCATGTTAAAGAATGATGGTAATAGATAAGTGGCTAGTTGCTAATGATCAGTTAATTAAATACCATACATCTTCTAATCTCGTCTGTAGTGTTAAAGGTTATAAAGTTATATTTGGCGACGTTAGTAGATGTCAACAAGCATTTTTGGCGCCGTTGCCGGGGAAGGCACATTAAACTTAGGAAATATTGATAACACATATGCATCATGGATAAGATTGTATTACCGATTGATCTCTAACTCAAACAGGCACACCCCTGTTTTTATCATTTACTTATCTTATGCAGGGTGACGAATGAATGGTTTTTCTCTTCTAAATAATTTCACTGACGATCCAGAGAAACTCCTGAGAACAAAGAAGTTTGTAGAGGCGAGGAACAATTTCAAGTTACCATCAAGAACACCCGTCGCTGCTCAAGTTAGTTCATCAAAGGAGCCAGCTCCAACATTGGAAGAAGAACACTTAGGAGAAGATTTATCTCCTACGTTTGAAGACATGGCTGACAAGACACTACGCGAGTTCTTGCCCCAACAACAGAAAACATCCGGACTGGACCAGCAGTCAACACGGGGGAGAATGGATTTGAGCTCAAGCCTGCTCTTATCACCATGGTTCAAGCCAGCCAGTTTTGTGGAAAAGCTCATGAAGATGCAAGTGCACACTTACAACACTTTTTAGAGATCTGCAGCACCTTCACGATCAGAGGAGTACCAAGAGATGCTATTTTATTCCGTCTTTTCCCATTTTCACTTTTGGGGAAAGCTAAGCAGTGGTTCTACACCAACAAAGACAAGAACACTACATGGCACCGGTGCTCAACTGCTTTCCTGGCAAAGTTCTTTCCTACAGGCAAAACAAATGCTCTGCGCGGAAAAATCTCAAGCTTTCAACAGCAACATGACGAATCATTCACTGAAGCATGGGAGAGATTACAAGATTACATTGAAGATTGTCCTCGTCATGGGATAGAGGATTGGCTATTGATGCAGACCTTCTACCACGGGCTTATCTCAAGCACCCGTGAGTCCATAGATGCTGTAGTTGGAGGAGCTTTCCTGTCACTGAAGCTTCCAGAAGCTCAAGCACTTGTGGAGAAGATGGCCTCAAATCCGAGCTGTAATGAATAACGTACTCAACCTCGCAAGAGAGGAGGAGGCATCCATTATTTCAAGGAGACTGACATGGTCACTGCCAAGCTGGACCTCATCATGAAGAAACTCGACATAGAGAAGAAGGAAGTCATGCATATTGATGATTCTCACATGACCTGTGAAGAATGTGGAGATTATGGGCATTCAGCTGTCAACTGCCCTACGTTGCAAGAGGATGTGAACTTCATCAACAATAACACCTACTATCTTCCACAGCAAGGTCAAGGATGGAACTAGCCAAACCAAGGATGGAATTAGCAACCTCCACAAGGTAATTACCAAGGTAACAACCAAGATAATAATTACAATAATTATAATCTTCCACCTTTAAGAGATTTAGTTGCTAGTCAATCTAAATTAATAGATCAAATGTCTAGAAAAGTAGCCTCGAATGATAAAGTTTTAGAAAATATAAATACCAGAATGGATACCTTTGCTTCTGCTATAAAGAATCAGCACGGCTTTAATAAAATGTTAGAATCACAATTAGCTTAGCTTGCTGCTGCTGTCCCTCTATTTGAGAAAGGTAAGCTTCCGGGCCAGCCGGAAGATTTGGAAACTGCTAACCTTGTTGATATTCACAATGCAACACAATACCAAATTGAGCCTGCAGATATAAAGTGGATAGATCACTCACTACCTGAGAAGATGGGAAACCCTGGGAGACCTGTCATTCCAATCTCCATAGGATGTCACAGCTTTCCAGAAACTATCTGCGATTTCGGCGCCAGTGTCAACATAATGCCTAAGGTAATCTATGAGAGAATATTAGGTGACCCTTTGTTGTACACAGACATGTGTTTGCAGCTTGCAGATCAGTCTATTTGCTACCCCGAGGGAGTACTAGAAGAAGCTATTATCAGAGTGGGGCAATCATATGTCCCAATTGACTTTGTGATCATGGATACCGGAGGAGATGAGAAGGCACCCATTATCTTGGGACGACCATTCTTATGCTCAACCAAAGCCATCATCTATGCAGAACACGCCAAGATTGTCCTCTCCATCAAGGACAAGAAGGAGAGATTCTCATTCAAGAACCGCATCCTAAAGGATCCAGCAGTCCCGAAGCAATTCCATCAACAAGAAAAGCAACAACAACAAGTGCCCAAGAAGAAGAACAATAGAAGATGGAGGAAGAACAAGCCCCAACATGTACCTGAAGAAATCGCTCAACTAATCAATGCTATCAACACAGAAAATGATCATATGCTCCCGAAACCATTCCCAATAAAGAAAGGTGACCCAGGTGTACCAATCATTGAATGCACAATTAGAGACATCACTTTTTCCAACACCGTCTGCGACACTGGATCAGGTGTCAATGTAATGTCCAAAAAGGTATATGATGAATTATTTGATGATTTACCATTATACCCAACATATATTCAGTTGCAGATGGCAGACCAATCACTAAGATTCCCTGAAGGCGTAGTCAAGGACGTCATGGTAAGAATTCAAGATAAATATATACCCACAGATTTTCTAGTTCTTGACATGCAGGAAGACAACGAATCGCCTATTCTTTTGGGAAGACCGTTCCTCTACACCGCCAATTCTATCATCTACATCGGGTCTGGACAGATCCACTTCAACCTACCCACTGGAAAGGTATGCTGTCAATTTAGAACACTTATTAACCATGAGCAGATTAGGAAGCAACGCAACAGGAGGAAACGCCAAGCCCGCCATCAGGCTGCCCAACCTCACTGTGGATGGGAGGAGTTCCCTGTTAAGATTGTGAAGTATGAAGACTGCTGCAAGGAGCAAGAAGAAGTCGTACAAGCACCACGCTGGAGTGAGTGGGAAGCGAAAGCTGAGAGGATGGACCAGATTGCTAAGGCAGAGAAAGAAGAGATCCAGGCACAAGTAGAAGAATGGATGAAGAGAGACGAAGAATCAAGAGAAGCATACAAGGAAGAGCTAGAGCTAGAAAAGAGAGAAACAGAAGAGATAGAAAAGAGATGGAAGGAGAAAGAAGAAGCACCTACTACACCACCGCAAAATGAGGAATTGACTGAGGTAACCTCAGACGATGAACCTACTAAGTAAGTACTCTCCTCTATCTAAATCCTGTCGGTAGACTTTAAATTCCATACCCTAGCCATAAGGTTAGAATAGTAGTTATCTAATTAATTTAGCATTCATTAGTAATTTTACTTTAACACATTTAGCATAATCATTTTTGCATATTAAAAATAAACCAACAAAAATATTCACTGCTTTATTTCTAAAAGAGAGCATAGTTAGAATTAGGATTAGCCACCTCATATACACCTATCCACCATATTCCATACACATGCACATCTTGGTTTGATTGTATGCCCCGATTCTCTGTGGATCCATCATTTGACTTTACAACATATGAATTGCAAGTATGCTTAAACCATGTTATTGCCACTCCTATGAGTTCCATTATAATCTTTAGTTATAGGAAGGCATAATATTAATGCCTTAAGTGAGATCCACAAATATCACATATTGAGGGACTTGAGGTGTCATACAATTAAGTTCTGAGTTTTATTTCGAAAACTTGCAAAACTCTGGAATACTGGTACTGCGAAGAATTTGAGACATAGTGCTTGACTTAATTGTTCTATCTTTCAATTGCTCAAGACTTATGCAAGGGTTCTAAAGCTCCATAGTTAAAGGTAAAACGAGTAAGTCTGAAGGTTAGAGCAGTTATTGTCTAACCTGGAGGAGAATTTCTGTTTAAAAGCATGTGTACTTGGAAAGAATGAAAGCATTGTAGCAACTCCTGATCCAAATACATTAGTAATTAGGCTTAGTTTGTTTGCTAAGGGACTGGCAAAAGGTAAGCTTGGGGGAGTTGTTGACGGTCGATAACATCAACTTTTATTAGAACTTTAGACACAAAAGGATACATGAAAACATACTAGTCTAGGGTTTTAACTGACAGTTTCCACGAGTTTTGCATGTTCTGTATTTTCTAGGTACTATTCCAGAAAAGCATAAAAGAAGGGTTAAAGAGTATAAAAGACACGAAACTTAACCGCGAAGGAAACATCATCATCGGGACGTGGGAAGAGTGTAGAAGGCACCCGAAGCAACCGAGGGCCGAGCCCTGGCCAAGTGGCAGGGTGGCGTCCCCCCTAGGGTTTCACCGCCGCCTTCTGGAGTCTTCTTCCACCGCCTCTTAGGAGTCATCTCAGCCCTTTGTTTAAGTCGGTTTGATCCTACGGCGCACGTTCATCCTACCGGGCTATAAATAGAGGGGCAGACCCCCTGGAGGCATCAATCAATCATTCATCGAAGGCAACAAGTCTTCAAGCCATCAAGAGCCTACGAGTTCATCAAGAGCCTCCTAGTTCATAGTTCTAGCCTAGTTAGATTAGATAGTAGAGGAGATCTAGTTCTTCGGCGGGATCTGGAGCCCTGGCGATCGTCTGGAGCGCAAAGTTCAGTATAGTTCTGGTTCTTTCTCTATTATTGTATTCTTCATTATGATTAGGGAAACATTGTTCTTAATAGTTCATATGTTCTTGATTACATTAGTCTTTGTCTACTTTAATTATATGTCTAGTATAGTTGGTTTGATCTTATTGAATTCATGTAATTGCTCGTATAGCGTTTATCCAAACGATCGTTGGGTAGATGATGAACAATATGTAGACGTGGTGTACAGATATTTCGTTTATCTGCGAGTGCACCCTGATGTGCTGGGTCGTGTGGTAGTTCGCGTAGGTGATAGCTACGTTGATTCCTCTGTAGTCCACCCCCCGCATGTAGGCAAGCAGGCACGGTCGCGAAGTTGGGTGATGACTCTGTTTCACACCATTCCTAGATGATGACCTTTGCATGTGATCATGATATAGGACTAATCTGATAATGATTGCTAGATGTAATTGCACTAATTAGAGTTATTCATTGACGTAATTATAGAATTACCTTAGATATTAATTCCTTAGTTTATCCATTGGCTAGCTATTACTATGACTAGAAAGTGCTCTGATGTTTATCTTTATTAATGATGCTTGATCATACTTATCACCCTATTTATCTTTATTATCTTGTAACCTCTATCTGTTATTTCATTTATTCATTGTATATGGTTGTTATCAATATAATAGATTATAGTTTATCCTAGTCCTTCCCAGTGGTATAAATATAAATCGACAACCTGGTAGAACTTCTAGGTAAAATGCTACAGTGGTATAATTATCTGTCCGCTTGCAGAATTGTTCTTAGTTTATATTTATTTATATTTCTGCCTAGTCACGTGGAATAATATATAAAACCTTTATTTATTCTTATCATATATAATTAAGATTGACAACCCAGTTCATGCTAAAGAATGTTGGTAATAGATAAGTGGCTATTTGCTAATGATCAGTTAATTAAATACCATACATCTTCTAACCTCGCCCCTAGTGTTAAAGGTTATAAAGTTATATTTGGCGACGTTAGTAGATGTCAACAAGTACAACGGTTAGTACACTTATGTTTCATCAATCATCCAAAATCAAATTAGGGCTTTCAATGAGCGAAATTGCGAATTCAGGGCTTGGCGACGTGGGCACTCAACAGAAGGGGGCTGAAGCTACGGTTGTGTATGTTGTGTTTGGTTCCCTGCATTAGCCCCTAGCCAGGCTTGCATAATACAACTTGGGCCTATTTTGTTTCCTGCATGGTCTTCTAGCCAGGCTTGCATAGGACCATTTTGTACGGATTTGTTGGCTTGCTAGAAATGCTCAGACAGCTCATTCTTGTAGAGCCAGGCTTGTGCTAGCGACGAGCACGCGTCCGCTCACCCCTCTCGCCGCTCTCGCATCAGGCATCCGCATCCCGCCGGCGAGCACGCTCCTCCACCTCCACCCCATCGGCCGGCGAGCACGCTCCTCAACCTCCACCCCACCGCCAGCGAGCCCCTGTCCGTCCTCCTCCCCACCGGTCGGCGAGCCCCACTCCCTCTTCCTCCCCACCAGCTGGTAATCCCCGCTCCCTCCTCCTTCCCACCGGCCGGTGAGCCCCGCTCCCTCCTCCTCCCTACCGGCCGACGAGGCCCGCTCCCTCCTTCTCCCCATGGCCGGCGAGCCCCGCTCCCTCCTCCTCCCCACGGTCGGCGAGCCCAGCTCCCTCCTCCTCCCCACTGGTCGGCGAGCCCCGCTCCCTCCTTCTCCCCACCGGCCGGCTAGGCCCGCTCCCTCCTCCTCCCCACGGCCGGCGTGTCCTGCTCCCTCCTCCTCCCCACCGGCCGGCAAGCCCTGCTCCCTCATCCTCCCCACAGGCAGGCATGCCGTCCTTGTGGCCCAGGATTGTGTCCTCCGCGGTGGCCGTTGCCGCGGCAACCAGGGCAATGACGAGGCGGCGGTGGCAGACCCAAACCACGTAGCTGGTGAGCAGAGGATGACGGTGAAGGGGGGGTGAGTTCACCAATGTGGGAGAAGTGGTAACAGTACCAACTAATTTAAGCAACCAAACATGATCTCACCCAAGCCAAGCCAACCAGACCAATCAACCAAACAGTGGCCTATTGGCCTGCTGGAACCAGGCGTGCAGTGCCCAGGTTAGGATTTCTGGCCAGGCTCCATGAGGCCGACAAACCAAACACACCCATAGAGATTATTGGGCTGGCTGGGGGCTGCAGCCCCGACAACCCCCTTTTGGGATCCGTCACTGAACATTGAAAATATAAAACATGAGTAATTTTTAAATTGTTAAGTTTGAAAATGTGAAAAATATATAAATAGATTCGTCTTGAAATATACTTTCATGAAAATACGCATATGTCACTTTTCAGTAAATATTTTTTATAAAATTGTAAAGTCAAAGTTATGCTTTGAAGACCATGTCGTTATCCAAAATGACTTCTTTTACCAACATGGAGGCATTTTCTTTCATAAACAAAAATAGTGATTTTGAATGTATTTTAACTTTTATTGGGGTTGCTAATCTTGGTCTGAAGTGAGGCTCAAACAACACGAAAAACTATAATAAAAGATATAGCAATTTCAAAGAAACCTCAAAAAAAGTTAGTTAGTTTGTTATCCACCATAGGTACCACATAGAAATCAATAGATAAATAGATAGGTAAATAAAAGAAATATACCAAAAAAAGGGTAATCTTATAGCTCTAGCTGTTATTTATTTCCATTGGTATGCTTTAGGCTTCAACTCCATGTTTTATTACTCTTTTTCTAAATTTTAATAACGATTTATATAAAAAAGTAAGAGTTAGATATGGGGCATCCACTATTCGACTAAACTATCTTTTAAACCATTTAAACACCATATTAATTAGAAGAACACCCTACCGGACTTTCTTAAGAATAATTGCACATATTATATATATATATATATATATATATATATATATATATATATATATATATATATATATATATATGTTGTTGAAATTGGGCAAACTAATGAAAGAATAAAATAAAGCACTTCTGTAATATTAGACAATGGAATTATTGGAGGATGTGATGGACAAATAAACAAATAACTTCCTCTATCCATAAAAATACAACTATGGAATTTATGATAGTCAAACTAGTGTTTAACTTTAACCAAGTTTGTTACAAATAGTATTAACATTTGTATCTCTAATAATGTTAACTATAAAAATATACTCCATAGTTAATGTTATGTATTTTTTTTAAGAATGTTAGTACTTTTTATATAATTTTACTCGAAGATCCTTGAAAAACAAGAAGTGCATCCGTTTGTAGATGGAGTAGTATGTGTGGATCTCTTGTATGGTGATAGACTATAAATAGTAATTGCACTTAGTGGCAAATGATGTAGCATTTTGTTAGAGTGATGATATGACACTTAGTAGGTACGATATGTGGATAGCTTTTATGTAGAGATTAAAAATTAGTATGATTTGATTTCATAAAAGATATAGATAGATATAGATGGCAACTAATGGTATTTGTGTTTCTTTTTTATCAATCATTTTATCCCATTTATACTTAACTGTTTAACTCGTTTATTAAAATGTCCTTTTAACCAAATAATGCCTAAATGGTTTTAGTTTCATCTAATGTTTAGGGAAACATTGAACAAATGTGGTTTTGGCAATTTCATACAGTCAACGCCATAATTTGGTGGCTACCATTATCAAAATATGGTTATGTTTCATAGAACACTACAACAATGATAATGTTCTTTTTAGATTTGAGGATAGAGAATGTGATTAATTTCTCTTCATACCTTGTCTTTCTCTTCTTGCTCCTAGAACTCTGTCTTCTCTCTTACAACCGCAGCTTACACTGTATCCATGGTCAACTGCTCCATCCGGCCCGGCTAAATCGCGAACAATCACCGGATGGAAATCAGGCGAACGATTCTCCGACACGCTATTTAAGGAAAGAAATATTGTCGCAAACTCAGTCATAACTCATGCGAGCCAACGAAAATGGAATCTTGGCTCTAACATCATGACACGAAATACGAGAAAACAAAATATTTATTTTAAATTGATATAACTTCTAAACGGTGAATCCATTTTTAATTTCATTTGCATCTCTGGGTTCTTCGTAATGAAACGAACAAAAGTAGACCTGACTTGCATATGTTTCAAAAAAATTTATTCTAACAACAACTTATATTCGCTAACTTGTAATATTTAACTTATGTAAAAAAGTTATATACTGTAAAAAGTTATTAAATGCAAAGTAACAAATTGGAATCACAAAAAAAGTTATTGAACTCAAAGAAAAGAATTGACTTATAATATAATTTAGAAACACAAAACTATGGGATATAACTTATATATAAAGTTATCAAACACAACTTATATATATAAGTTATGTTGTATGTTATAAATTAATATACATAAATTGAGACTAAAAATAAAATTATTTAAAATATATATAAGTGGGGTATTATAACATAGCCAGAGGGGTATAAACACACTGATCCAGATAAAATTAAAAATAGATTATAACATTATAAAGTTAGAGTATTATTTTTTTCTTGGTCTTTATCAGTAGTCACATCATAGCCAGAGGGGTGTCAAACTAAATTTCAGAAGTCCGGCGTCAGAGAGATGGGAAATGGAAGAGGAACAGAGGAAAAAAAAGAAAACAACAGTTGCATCATGTCGCACGCGGTTTGATCGTGTATGGTTGAGCATTCACCCGTTTCCATATGGTTGAGCGATCACCCGTTTCGAAACGAGCGAACGACCGCTAAAAGGAATTTTGGCTGCTCGATCGATATGTCCGATCCATGCTATGTTCATGTCGCCTCTTTCTCCCCTATAGCTATAAAATGGCAACTTTCATGTTTTACACCATAACTGTAGGGTTTAGTCTAACCAGTTCCACAAGTTTTGTGTCACAATATGTTTTGCGGGGAATATGGATAATTCAATGCACAAATAGCATAAATAATACTCCCTCCATCACGTAAAATTTTTCATACTTGCTTTCCGAGAACTCAAATATTTTTATGTTTGGCCAAATATATATAAGAAAAATATTAGTATTTATGGTTCATAATTAGTGTATTGGATAGGCCATTAAATATAATTTCATTTTGAAAATATTGTTCTTAATATTTTCTACAAACCACTAGCTTAATGTAGTGTGCAAACGGTTTCATGATAGTTATCATCATTTGCTATTACATAGTGTAAACTCCACTTTTCATCCTCAAAACAGAGCAACAGTCTGATTTTCAGCCTGAAAATGTGAAACCGGGTGTCACACCCTCCAATCACCGAAGCCGGACAAATTGAGTCAATTGCATGGTTTTAAAGATGGTTTTCTATTTTAAATCCGTTTTGGTCTCTAGAAATTTAGAATTAATTTATTTTAAATCATAAAAATAAGAAAGGTCAAGTTTTGGTCAAAAACGTTACGTGTCTATTAGTACTATATTAGACTTATCAGATCTTACTTGTTTTAAATAAATACTGAGTACAATAACGAGAAATAAAGCTATATAAATAAAAATGAACCAATTTTAAATACCTATATATGGATCGGAAACAAGTGCAGAATACTTTTAGAAAAAATAGGTACTAGTTTCATACTTTTCTATTGTAAAATAAATTATTTATGATTTTTAGATAGTAATCGAGTCAGAAGATTATTATTTTTTTTACAAAATACAAAACCACCATCAAGACCAGCATAAGAGCATCTCCAAGAGTTCCTCTAAAATTCACTCTCTAAATCATCATCTAGAGAGCCATTTACATAAAATCGTTTTCTAAATTTTAACACCCTCCAACAGCTTTTCTATATGGTCTGCGTACTCTAGAGAACCATTATCACTATCTATGTTTGGCTAACGAAAAATCCGAAATAGAAGATAGCTATATTTGGATAACCAATTAAAGAGTCTGTTAGAGAGTATTTTTCTATTAGAATTTCTATTTCTAATAATTAGGAAAGATACAGAGAGTCTCTTAGAGTTGCTCTAAGCACCAAATTTATTGTCCAGTTTTCATAATAGAGTGTTTGTTACCCGATTTTATATTTTAAGTACCTGCAAATTAGAGGATGAAAAAAAAGGACTTTACCCAACAATGTAAAGGGGTCCGTTGTCCCTTGTAATGTACTAATACGATTAAATGATTAATCCCCACCAATTGTTTCTTTAGCAGCCTACGTAAATTACTAACACAATAGTAGACCCTTGCAAATCTACATTTTTTCTATTGTTAAACAATTTGTAGAAAGCGAAGGGACCTGAGGTCCAATGGTAGAATTGTCCAGTCAGACGCTATTTATCAGAGTTTAAATCCTGGTGCTCCCACCTTTTTTTGGGATTTTCAGGCGACGTCTCTGTGGATAGCGAGCTGACGCCTTCGTGAACTTTAAGATCTGTCAGTCCAGTCCTTTGGAGGTGCTTATTGGTGTAGAGTTTACGTACGGATCTATCAGCTTAGTCCTTCGGAGGTGCTTATAAGAGTAAAGTTTACCTACGTGTATTCATAAAGATAAGTGTGCGTGTGTAGACGTCTACGGTGTACCTTGTAATTAAAAAAAAAGTTGCAGAAAGTTCAACGGATTAGTATGGGCACGTGACACTAAGGTAACATTCTTTTTAAGGTTCGTAGTACTATGCACTTCTATGGTCCCTTGCACTTACAGTATGTATCTTTCTTGAGAAAATATTTATACTATATATAGTACCTACGCGCGAAGTAACATAATAAGCCTAAACTTGGGATACTGGTAAGTGGCTACCTTGAATAGCAGGCTCACCAAGACCAAGAACAAGGTCGTCTACAAGTAACCTTGGAGTAGGAGAGATATATGAGACTGTCGCATGTGCTGGCTTCTCCAGTGGCTGATGCATGGACCAACGTGATAATGCTAAAAAACTCATCGAAAGCCAACTTATGTCATGGAGGAAAGAATAAATTCATAATTGAGGGTCAACCATTACTGATAAACAAAAAGGATTGATTCAATTATTCTCGCTATCAAATAGCAACTCATCACAGTTGATGTAGCAGTGTAGATCTGAGCTCGATGGATGAGCCAGAGGCGAGGATACATGGCCAGTGGAGAGAGTAGATCTCGATCGAGCTAGACCGAGGCAGTTGGAGCAAACACAGATGTAGCGTGATGGCATAGATTTAAGGGCTTGTTTGACAGGGATTTATATTCACCAAGTTTGTGTTTATGAGCTCGAATTCACCAAAATCCCTGCCAAACAATTTAGTTTCACATAGATTCGGATTCACCAAAATAGTGGATCTGAGGGTTGGATCACTAACTCAAGTTTAATAAATCTGGAGAAAATTACTCACCACTACCACTCATTACATATGTGCCGGTTCGTTTTTTTCTTTCTTTCTTTTCCCTCGTGCCTCTCTTAACACCGCCTCCCTCTCTCCTTCCCCCCTCTCTCTCTTTCAGGACACCGAGCGGATGAGCGTGCGGGGCGGCGGCAGCAGCGTGCGAGCATATGGGCACAGGGCGGCGGCGGCGTGTGAGCGAGGGGGGCACATGGAGTGGCGAAGCGTCCGGGCGCGGCGTGACAGCTGGCACACGGGGTGGTGGCGGCGCTGCGTGCTGCTGCTGCCTTTGTGCCGTCGCTTGTCATTGCCGACTGAAGAAGAAGAAGAAGGCCTCCTCTATCCCTCTCTCTTTGGATGACAAGGTAGGCCAGTGACACAAAAAGATCACTCGAGATTAAGGGTAATTCTGGGCATTCCAATAAAATTGCTCTTATATGGATCTGAATCTGAATTCCTGCCAAACAGATTCTTGTGGTGATGACGAACTCCAGATTCAGATTCATTTTTTTACGGTGCTGAATTGTCCGTACACCTAACTTGGCCATAGATCTAAAAGGGTGCGGTGGATCTCCGGCTTTAGATGAGGTTCCCAATGCAAGAGAAAAAATGACGAAAATTGTGTGGGACGACCATGAAAGCCCCAAGCGCAAGTGTTGTAACAATGCAAAGGCTAGGGAGCTATGAATTACCTTTAAAAACAAAAAATAGGTCTGGCCAATAATGCTTTTAGCCTATGAGTCGAGTCCCCATTATGATTTTATGGTTGTCTCACTCTTTAATGAATCAACTCACCGCTGTCAATATACCCTAGTAGTAATATGAGTACCGTGGCATGTCATGACTAAGTGTCATGTCTGCTATGTAAATACTAATCTATCACGCAACAGTAACACTATTAAAAGTGAGTTGAGATCTCTTTAGTTTCTTAGGCTTCTAGGCTAAGCATGTATATACAAATGGACAAGATGAAAACAAACTTAGATAGGAGATTTGCACATGATCTTAGTGTACTTTAAAGTTTTAAATATTCGACTCGTAATGGCATTTGTGTATTCAACAATATCATTCATGACCTTGGAAAGTGAAGAGTATCATTACCTATTATTGGTAAGTGTTGCTTCTCGATTACCTCTTATTCAAATTAACTTGCTCCATAGCCTGGTCCAACGTTGTACTGGTAAACCAAATAAGTTTTAGCGAAACACCAGCCCAAGCTAAAATCCATTGCTTCATTAAAGAAAATCCCTGTATTTTTAATTAGTCCTCTTAGATATACACAACTATTTCTAGAATAATGGAGCACTAGCACTTTCCAAAACTATGTTTTGTAACTTGAACATTTATCTGAGTTCCAAAAATTAATGAATAAGATTTTTTTTTAATATTGTGCTCTCTACAATTTGACAAGTAGGTAACATAATCTCTCATTCTTATAGATGAAAATGGATCAGTTTTTTCAAGTCCGAACGTAACTCTGAGGTTCAAATTTAGAATACTATTATTCCTAATCTACAGGTGCAATTGGGGGAAAATGTAGAGAGCACTAATCTACAAAGTATGACGAATTGGAATCCGTGGTACAAAAGTATCGAAGCGTTTAGCGTGGCAAGTTTTTAAAATATTGGTGTTAATTTTTTTGCGACAAAGAAACAAATAAGAGCCTAAGATCATGTTCATTGTAGCGTGGAGTGGCAATAATGCCAATTGCTAAAGTTCCCATATTGGAACATGTTGGAGCAAAAAGTGGTTCCCTAAGCCCAACACACCAGTGAAGCCGGAAACGACCCTTGAAAGCAGTAAATCTCTCGTAGATCTAGCTAGTTTCGGACCCGGTCTGAGAGTGTCAGTAACACCCAAGCGTGCCAGTCAATTTGACCTGCAATTGACAAGGAAACAGATATAATCAGTAACCCAAGGCGGAACTAACTGGTGAGTCCAGATAGTTCCAACTGTACGGCTCAAAGAGCCAGTATAATCGAAGATCGATTAGAAAGCCGATTCCCTCATGTTATGAACCGATAGTATAATAATGAAGTAAAACGGCTATCAGGATATTCATATGAAGATAATAATCGTGCTAGCCGATCTAATTCGGTTAATGTGTATAAAAGAAAATAGATCACGTGTACAGATCTGATCTGTACATCAAACAAGCAGAAATCTGCTAAAACTGGTCTAAAAGGCCGGCGGCTTTAGTAAATCATCTTCGTTAAGTTCACCAAGTCAGCGTTCACCTGGTCTATCGGCCAGCGGGCTTCGACAAACCCAACAAACGAAGTTAGATCGTTTGATATCCACATAAGTCTATATGCACGATCTATTCGTCAAAGCATAACTGAATCGGCTCTTTAGCCGATGTAGGGTCCATGAAGCAGGAACGAATGCTAGCGTAGTCATAAACAGACATCAAATTAAAGCAAGTCTAATCTAGCGAACCTTATTCAGGTTAAACCTGTTCCACCGGATGACACTCAATTTAACTTAAACAAGGACACGGAAATAAGACTTACGATAACCTCAGAACCACTTATGTCTCAACTAGAACCGAACGCACAACATGTAATGAACAAGATTGATAGGGAATTAGCCGATGTAAGCATGGAACCGATCATCATGGTAACGTAAGAAAGCATAAACGACGATCAGATTCAAGTAAATGTAAAGCCAAATCTATCAATCTTGATCAGGCAGAGATATTGTTATAATAAGGTAAATCAATTTAAACAAACAATACCGATAACTTAATGAATCTAACTAAATTGTCATATTTAGCTTGAGCCGATAACTAATCCATGCATGCAAATTATCTCAATCTATAGCCTGTCTACCGGATGACATTAACTAATAGATTAATCAAGCAAACAAACACGAATCGATAACTAATCCGCGCGTGAAAACCGTCCTAATTTGCATCTCGTCCACCGGATGACGGTTAACACAGATTAATCGAGTAAACCAGCGTGAATCATCCTTGACTCACTATGCTTCCCGCGTCCACCCGATGACGCCAAAGAAACAGAGCTTAGCAAGGGCCCTGGTCCGCCATGCTTCCACGTCCACCGGATGACGCTAAAAAGACATAGTTTAACAGGGGATTGACGATACTTACAAGCAAGCCTACGTCCACCGGATGACACCCAGCCCGGATGAAATAACTCACCGGACTCGACTGACTCTAGGGTTTGTTGGCCGGAGCCGAAAGTTGTGTTGTATTGATGTTGTGTTGTTGATATCAATGGCTGAGGGCTTATATTTATACCCTGAGCATAAGAAGATAGAGTCCTGGTCGAATTACAACTTATCAATAGATAAGGAAACTAACAAACTATCCTACATCTAAGGTAACTTGGTGTCCAACCTTCCCTTTCCATAATGGACTCCGATCGTGATCGCACCCTGCGGTGCGGACTCTGGATGACGTCATCAATACTGACGCTGCACGCCTCCTGTCACCTTGGCCCGATAACCGATTCACCGTGCAATCGGCAGTTTCCTTCCTTCCGCTGGACGGAATCTGCTTCCGAGATCGGCTATCTTCCTCTGGTATTGGCTATCGGCTCCCAGTCCAAAATTTGGTGTTAACACATGCCCCCCAATTTTGGAATAAACTGGTTTATTCCGAAATTAATGCTTGAGCCTTCAAATAGTCAAACTGCAGCTTCCCTCTCGGCGCTTCAAACTTTCGCATCAAAACAAAACCATAAACAGTCGCAATTTCCGCCACGGGCTTCAATCCGCCGCTGTCAAACCATCCCTGAGCTAATGGCGACTCCATCCGAGGTCCCTGAGGTATCAATTTCATCGATCCACCTCCTGATTTGTGAATCCCTCTTCAACCTTACTGAATACAAGTTTCAAATCCAGGCACTGAGGAACGATATTCTGATTCCGCTAATGGACATCCCCAACACCTACTACCTGGGTCCGATAGGCGATTCGGTCCCCAAAAATTTTATCGTTCAAGAAACCAATCAGTTCCCATTCCGAAGCTCCATGATGGGCGCCTCTTCCTGGGCCAAGTCCTTCAGAAACTGGCTGAGCGTACCTGCTGGATGGAGGAACTGGTTCCGCCACGTCGCGGCGAAGAAACGCGCGGACTGGGAGATGCGCCATCTGAGCCAATGTCTTGATCTATCATTATCAGAGATGGCAAAGAATGAGCCGCTCCTGATAGCCGCCAGTCACTTTTTGTCCAACTCCCTGAACGCTTTTGTATTCGGAGACGGTCCAAAAACCATTACCCTGGGCGATATCCACATGCTCACCGGGCTTCAAATCACTGGATCGTATGACTTCTGGGATCTCTGCACCAGTGGCAAGAAGGACCCATACTTCCCGAAGCTGGACACATACAAAGGGTGGAGTGGCTATGTTCAACACCACCAGAAAACCTCTTCTTCCGTCAGCGAGAAAGAACACGTCGCGTTTTTGACCATGTGGCTTGAGAGATTCGTGTTCTGTGGTGCCACTGCCGGACCAGCATACCCTTATCGGGTCTTGGCAGAGAAACTGGCTCAAGGGCACTCCATCCCCCTGGGAAAACTCCTGTTGGGTGCAGTATACAGGCTTATGAACCGGGTGTTCAGCTCCTTGATCATAGGTGAAGAAGTACAATGCATAACAGGCTCCTGGTGGCTAGTACAGCTGTGGCTCAACCTGTATCTGCACAAGCTCGTAAGAACACAACTCCAGGGCCTCAGCTTTCCATCCACCAAGTACTCAGAGGAAGAGGATCTAAAAACCAGAGGCTGTCAAAGCTATGGTGAAGCTGCTTCTGCCATAACCATCCCAATTACAAAGGGCAACATGCTGGAAACATTATACAGGGGCTTGGGACCAAAGGTTACTACCTGGTTCCCCTATGAGGATGAAGATGAATTTTCAGCGCCCTCCAGCTTCAAGTTCAACAACGGGTGCTCTGATGATGAGGCTACCAGAATCCTGAATGCAATCATAAAACCTTGTGCCTTGCCAGTAGACTTCAAACACCTTCGGAGCGCAAGCGGCAAGCCAACTAGCTATCCCTCTTATGAATTTTATCACCCAAACATAGCAGCAAGACAGCTACGCTTTGGGCAATTGCCCCCTCGGCTCCCTTTTTTGAATACCTTGAAACCCAGGGAGAACGTTACAGAGCTCCTTTAGGCTGGCAGAATTTTTTAACTTGGAGCAAACCTGCCCACATTCTCGCCGAAGCCATGGAATCAAGTCTGCATCACCCATCAGAGTTTTGATGACTGGTGGCAGCGATGGCACGCTCACCTGTTCTACCAGACTGTCCATGACAAGTGCAGAGCCCTGGACTCGAACTTTCAATCTTCCCGAGCAGTAAGTGTTCTCAGCCGATTCCAGTAAAAACGGCTTTAGTCAAACATGTTACCTGACAGATGTTTCTCGCAGGACTCATCAGTCCAATCCACCAGAGCGAGTGGAATACTATCCCCCTTGTCTGACAGCGAGGCTAGGTTCTCGAGCACCGACGCTGCGACAACTAATGTCAGGCCCTGTTATACTGACACCCCCTTCTGCCTCAAAACGACCAGCTGCATCTCAGCTTCAAAAGCAAGCACCCAAGAAACGCCGTTCGATAAGAAAAGTTCAGGTATTTAGAAATAGCATCGACCTTCCTTCACTGCAGTATGCTCCGATCCCTAAATTGGCTTTTTACCAGGTGAAACCCCAGCCGATTCAAGATATCTTAGAAGAGAAACAGGCCGAAGAATCACCAGAATCCACCGGCCATGAAGAGTCAGCTGCTCAAGAAGAAGGGATCCAGGAAGAAGGAGCCAAAACTCAGGTATTACTCATTGGGCTCTTCTCTTCTCGACGCAGATACCCTGGTTGACCAAATCTTCTTTTCAAAAATACAGCCGAACAGCCCTTCCGACGAAGTCTGGGTGAACCTTGAAGAAGAGGAGTCTCCCCCTGAGAGGAATCCAGGTAACTCCTATTCGGCTGTTAGCAATTATTCTTACTTCCATACTGCTCTCACTCCTGGTTTGCAGAAACCCATCTGCCCGAGACAATGACAGCTGAGGATCCGCATGCCGCAAGAGACAAAACTGTCTTAGTCGAACAAGCAACATCGGCATCAACCCTACAGACCTCAGGCCCCATTCAGGTATCCTGTCTCTGCCAGAAAACAATTAATCTATATTGTACCCTTTCTGATGCGAGAATGTATGTATTGCAGGTACCGAAGCCTTCGTCTCCCGGCTATTCATTTGACATAGAAGAATTCTGTGATAGAGATGAACTTGCTTCTTCCTCCGAGAAGCTTTCAGAGCCAGATTTTAGCAACCGGCTGAGTGCACTTCTACCCCACCTAGAGGGTGATCTAGTTGCTCTGGCCTCCAATCCCGGACTGGTTGATCAAATAATTGAACTTGTCCAGCAGCAAACCAATCTGAGAGCCTTAAAATCCCTGCAAAGACTCGGTGATCTTAAAGTTACAGCATCAGGGATTATCACTGCTCATGGGAACCTAGCAGAGCTTGAATAGCTGAGGAGTAATAAATCAGCCAACAGACAAGAGGCCACTGGATTAGCCGATCGAGCCAGGCTGCTCAAATCTTCAATCGGCACAGCTGAAACAGAACTGGAAACATTGAAAACAAGACGAGAACAACTGAGAAAAGAACTGGAAGCAGTTGAGTCGGCTATCAGCGAGCACGAAATCACCATTTCCACCAGCACGGCTCTCCCAGAAAAAGAAGGAAATCAGCAGCCTGGTCGTTGCAGGCAGGAAGACATGTCAATGCCTGGATCTGTTGCAGTCCACTGAAAACCGAAATCAACAATTGTTGCAGGCTGGCCATGCGCTCTGTGCTGAATTAGTGAAACTGATCCGATCTTTATTGACTTTGTAACGTGATGGATATACTACTTGGCATGTTCTTTTCTATTTGCAACTTTGTTCTCGTGCTGTTTCATCCTGAGTTTGAACATTTAGCCTGATTTGCCTTTGGATTCATACATTAATATCGGCTTCGCCCTGTTTCAAATCGACTTGTTCAGCCTGATACGTTTCTGCATGCGAATCGGCTCTCAGGCTTGCATTGTACCTTAGAATCGATTACTCAGCCTGATCCGTTCTACATAAGAATCACTTACAGGCCTGCGTCTTAGCATCGGCTTTGTTCTGCTTTCCCTCAGAGTTAACCTCTCAGCCTGATTCACTACGAATTGGCTTGTGGGCACTCACAATAGGATCGGCTAGGCAGCCTAATCCAAAAAGCCGATCGGTGTGCGACCACTGATAGCGGCGCTTCGTCTCCCTGATCTGGCAACTGTTCCGGATTCAAGAAACACGGATTAACCGCAGCCTAAAATCCACCGCGTCGTCTCGCCTTCCGAGGAGGAAACTGTCTCGATGCCCTCATCTTTATAAATACACGCTCGGCCTGGGCGAGCAACCGCAACATGAAAGCCTTTGCTCACCCGGCCTTCTCTCCTCAGATCAGAGAAAACAAATCCCCAAAACCAAATCCATGGCTAGTGACGGAAACCACGGCAAGCGGCCGGCCTCGAGTTCCGCCGAAGTTGACAACTTCAGCCGGAGCCTGCGAGCCGTGGGTGAATGGAGGCATCACCTAAGAGCCTGGTTAGGGTAAGGCTGCTGCTCACTTCTTGATGCATTGATCTGATCTAATCTGACCATCACCGTCTTGCGCAGCGATGCGGGAACTGCCGGCGTCGGAGGTTCGGGAACCGGTGCCGGGCCGTCTCAGGCCGTCCCTGCAGCCGCTGGAGCTACCCCTGGCGCGGATGCCGCTGCTGACCCGCATCACGGCCGTCGTCGCTGGGTGACGCCCCGGCAGTTAGCCATCTACATCAGGTAAATCAGTCTGTACCCAAGACATTGGTTTTTGGTCGATTCTGACACATCTACTTCTTTGTCAACCTTCAATCAGGCCCGCGTGATTCCTTTCCCACCGGGAGCACCGATTGGCGTGGACACCCGGCCTCTCCGAACTGCGCCTCATCAGGAACCCCCTCAAGATCCGGCCTCGAGCGCTGGATCAGAATCGGGGTCTTCTGACGGGTCCTACACCGCCGCCGACGGTCGCCGATTCCATCACCAGATGGTGGAGTACCGTAACCTCTACTCAGAGGCTACGAAGGAGAATGGCCGGCTGCAGGGCATCACCGAAGCCCAAGCCGCTACCCTTAAGGCCACCGAAACCGAGGTGGCCAGGGTGCAAGCCCAACTCGCCGAATCGGACGCTGCAGTGGCCGGTAACATCTTGAATTGTGACGCGCTAACGATCACCTTCATGCTGACACTTCTTTCTTTTGCAGCCCTGACCGCGCAGCTTGAAGAGTTGCGTGTGGCCGCCGAGGCCGCCGCCAATGCCGTCAATGCCCGTGGCAACACGCAGGCAGAGCGGCTCCTGGATGTTCACCACCGCGTCTCCCAGGTGGCCATAGCCGGCGTTCGTCACGGCGCCACTAGGGCTCTCACAGCCGCGCGACTCCGCTCCGGCATTGCTCTGGAGGCCGTCGAGCCCGGGTTCCCGGAGGGCCAGAATACGGAGGAGGCCAGCGCCCAACTGGAGAACTTCTTCCCTCACGCCGATGAGGTCGTGGCTGTCACCGACGCCCAGGACATCATAGACAAAGCCACGCATGATTAGAATGTAATAGGGCTCCTGTAAGCACAATCAGAAATAAAACCTCCTTCAAAAAAGCATCAATCTGATTTCCATATGTGTCCAGATACATATATATTTTCCTTTATTATTTTTTCTTTTCTTTTTTTGGACTAAAGGCGATGCTTATCGCATCGGCTGTTACACCCCATCGAGGGTATTTCATTTTTGTGCTAAGGGCGACTCGTTACTACGATGTCGGCCATTCTTGTCCTGAAGGCGACCCGCTTACATGGCATCGGCTGTTAGAGCCAGATTCACATGAATCGGCTATCACCCCCCAACTGGGATGTTAGGGTAGTATTTCTTCAGATGCTTCCCGTTGATGGCCCTGGCGAGTCTCTGTCCTTCTAAATCCTCAAGGATGTAAGCATTACCCGGGGTGCATTCAACCACACGATACGGGCCTTCCCAGTTTGGCGACCACTTACCGAATCGGCTATCTTTCGTACCAATAGGCAGAATGACTTTCCATACTAGCTCTGATTCGGTGAAGCTCTTGCTTCTTACCTTAGTGTTGTAATACTTGGCCACCCGTACCTTGTTCCTTTCAATATATTCCAAAGCCTTAAGCCGATGACAGTGCAAATCTTCTGGACTGTCCATCATAATGTCTTTGTATTCACCGGCTGTAAGTTTGTTTTGCAATGTGACGCGCCGTGTCTCAGACTGAATCTCCCATGACTAGGACAGCAGCGTGTCCATAGACTAGCTCATAAGGTGAAGCTTTGATCGATCCATGTTGTGCCATGCGATATGCCCATAGCGCCTCGCTCAGATGCAAATACCATTTTCTGGGGTTCTGCTCAATCTTTTTCTTGATAACCTTGATCAAAATTTTATTGGAAGCTTCTGCTTGTCTGTTGGCCTGGGCATAATACGGCGATGAATTATAAATCTTGATGCCCATGTCGTCGGCAAAGGTCATAAATTCCTCTGAAGTGAACATTGTCCCCTAATCGGTTGTGATCATCTGAGGTATGCCAAACCTGTAAATAATGTGCTCATTTACAAATTCGATCACGTCAGCTGAAGTGGCGTTCCTCAAAGGAATGGCTTCTACCCACTTGGTGAAGTAATCAGTCGCCACCAGGATCCATTTGTGACCCTTGCTCGACGGTGGGTAAATTTGGCCAATTAGATCAATACCCCATCCTCTAAACGGCCATGGCTTGATTATGGGATTCATAGCAGAGGCTGGAGACTTCTATATATTTCTAAACTTCTGGCATTCTTGACACCCTTTATAATATTTGAAACAATCTTCTAGCATCGTAGGCCAATAGTAACCAGTCCTCCTGATGATCCACTTCATCTTGTGAGCCGATTGATGTGCACCGCAGACTCCATCGTGTACTTCGCTCATCAGCTTCACTGATTCCTCTGTCCCCAGGCATTTGAGCAGCACTCCATCAACAGTCTTGTAATACAACTGACCATCCAACAACACGTACTTGGTGGCTTTGTACCTTAGCTTTCTGTTGACCCATTGTGAAGGATTTGCCAGGTAACCTGCTATCTCGCCCCTCCAGTCATCAGCTGATTGCTCGCTGTTGCAAATCTCCTGCCTCGGCTGATAACCCGACGCATTCTGCGCCAGCCGATTAGCTTCCTGGTTCTGGGCCCTGGGGATGTGACAGAGAGATACCGTCATGAACTTCTTGATGAGAGCCTGGCACTGATCATAATAGCCTCTGAGTATCTCATCTTTACACTCATACAGGCCGAGCAATTGGTTGATGACTAGTTGTGAATTGCCAAATACCTCAACTGCATCGGCCTTTGCTTCATGCAAAAGCTGAAAACCTTTCCACGCGGCTTCATATTCAGCCTGATTGTTTGTGACAATCGGCCTGATCTGGAAAGCATACTCAAAGTGCACACCCCGTGGCGAGATGAGCACTACTCCGGCGCCACCACCTTGTTTGCATGAAGAGCCATCAAAGAACATAGTCCATGGCGCTATATCCGCTACATTGGCCGATCCTCCGTGATGCTGTGTGATGAAATCGGCTATCGCATGGCCTTTGACTGCCTTAGCCGATTCGAACCTCAAGTCAAACTCTGAGAGGGCCAGGATCCATTTGCCGATCCGACCATTTAAAATTGGCATCGAAAGCATGTGCTTGATGACACCCTCCTTGGACACCACCACAGGCAAGCAGGTAGTGCCTCAACTTGGTGCATGAATAGAATAGGCACAAGCACAACTTCTCGATCGGTGTATATCTTGTCTCAGGGTCAAGGAGCCGCCTGCTCAGGTAGAAAACTGCTCTCTCCTTCCCTTCAAACTCTTGAAAAAGGGCCGATCCAATAGTATGGCTTTTGGTCGTCACGTACAACTTAAAAGGCTTCCCTGTCCGTGGCGGTACTAAGACAGATGGAGTTTTCATGTATTCTCTGATTTCGTCAAAAGCCTTCTATTTTACGTCACCCCATTTGAACTCTTGATCATTCTTGAGCCTCAACAATGGCGAGAATGGCAGCACCTTCTCTGATAAGTTGGCGATGAAACTTCTGATAAAGTTAATCTTACCGAGCAAGGATTGCAATTCCTTCTTGTTGGTTGGAGGTACAAGTTCATCGATCGCCTTCTTGCTCTTACTGCCGATCTCTATCCTTTTGCGGTGGACCATGTATCCCAGAAATTCGCCAGCCGACACGCCGAATGCACACTTGTTAGGATTCATCTTCAAGCCATGTCTCCTTGTGCACTCCAGAGTGGCCCTCAAATCGGCCAGGTGATCCTTATAGCTCTTGGATTTCACCACCACGTCATCTATATAGATTTCAATGATTTTGCCAATCAACTTGTGAAATATGTAATTCATAGCTCTCTGATAAGTTGCACCGGCATTCTTCAAACCCAACGTCATGACCACCCATTCAAACAAACCAAGCGCACCAGGGCACCTGAAGGCAGTCTTCGGGATGTCTTCATCAGCCATAAAAATTTGATTATAACCAGCATTGCCATCCATGAAGCTAATGACCTGGTGCCCTGCAGTCGAGTCTACCAGCATATTGGCTATTGGCATAGGGTAGCCATCCATCGGTGTAGCTCTATTTAAATCCCTGAAGTCAATGCAGACTCACAATTTACCATTTTTCTTGTACACAGGGACGATGTTCGATATCCATTCGGCATATCGGCAAGCTCGAATAAACTTGGATTCTAACAGCCTCGTGATTTCGGCCTTAATGTCATGCAGAGCGTCCTCTCTAAACCGACGTGGGGGCTGCTTGTGTGGCCGAAACCCTGGCTTGATAGGTAGCCTGTGCTCAACAATAGATTTGTCCAATCCAGGCATCTCATAATATTCTCAGGCGAAGCAATCTTTGTAGTCCTTTAGCAGTTGAATCAGCTCCTGCCTGAACTCCGGGTCTAGGTTGGCGGCAATAAACGTCGGCCTTGGCCTGTTGCCGGGTCCAACATCTACTTCTTCGAGCTTGTCGGCCGACGTGAATCCTTGCCCCAACTTACCCTCTGTGCCGTCGATCGGATTCTCCATTTAATAAAAAGACTCAGAGCCGATTGCCCTGATCGGCTGTTGACTCTCATCGCTGACCCTGATGGAGCCTCCTTCCCAAACCTTGCCGGAAGAAACAGTCCTGGTCCCCAGCTTCCCAGTACGTGGCATCCGCCGTCGCCACGCTGACCGAGTCGTCGGCCGGGACCACTTCGACCTCATAGCCATGCCACTGAATGAGGCACTGATGCATGGTGGATGGCACGCAGCAGTTGGCATGGATCCAGTCGCGTCCGAGCAGCAATCTGTAGGCGCCCTTACTGTCGATCACGAAAAAGGTGGTGAGTAGTGTCTTCTTCCCCACTGTCAGCTCGACGTTGATTGCCCCCCGAGTGTTGGAAGAATTCCCCCCGAAATCCTTGAGCATCAGATCGGTTTCTATCAGATCATCGGGGCCCTTGCCTAACTTGTGGAATGTGGTGTAGGGCATGAGATTGACAGTGGTGCCGCCGTCCACCAGCATCTTCGTCATGGGCATGCCGTCGATGTAACCTTTGAGGTAGAGGGCCTTTAAATGTCGATTCTTGGCCGGCTTGTCAAAAGTAGCCTGCTGTGCGAGCACTAACTTGGCCACTCCTTCTTCTGATCCCGAGTCATCTAAGTCAGAATCGGTATCTTACTTCTTGGCTCTGAACTCTGCAAGTAGCACAAACACCATCTGCGCGTCGGCCACAGCTTTCCCATTACTTTGTGAAGGCTTTTCGCGCCACACCTGCTTGGCACGCCCCTCAGCCTGGAGCTCCCTGTTCCTGAGCCGCTGCACCTGGTGCCTTTGGCTTTTAGTTAGATCCCCCGGGCACCACTAGTTCTCCTGCCAAACCGGCTGTTGGCGTTCAACTACCGCCTCATCAAGCCGATCGCGCAGGTCCCTTTTTTCACGCTGATCCCGCGGGCTACGGGGGCTTCCTAGCCTCTCGTGCATAGACCGGCGGTTGACCTGGGACTGCCTGTACTCTCGGTACTGATCGCTGCACTCTGGACAGTTGCGCAGCGTTGACAGTCTCAAGCCTTCGTTCCAGCAGTGTCGGAAGAACGGGCAATGCCAGTGATCCTCCTCACCTTCCCGGCGGCGAGCCATTTCTTCATGATAGCGCGCCTCTTCTTCTTCGCGGAGCCACCTGTAGTATTCCTCCTCTTCACGCTGCAGCTGCCTCTGATGGTCCTTCTCTTTCTGACGCCACCATTTATTCAGGAGATGCTGGTGTGTGGGCCTCCCGCTCTTGGTGCCGCTGGACTCTCCTTTCTCCAGCTACTTCTAGTTCTGCTCCCTTCTTTCTTTGATCAATGCCAGCTCCTCAACTGTGATCTGCGCATCGGTGTCAACCGAGGAGTTCTTCTTGGCCCGTTCGGAGGTCAGCACCTTCACCTTGGCTGGGGGGTTTACGATCTGGACCATGTTCTGCCCCTTCGGGAATGGGAATTTGTCGATTTTCATCTTCCCCTTGGGAGGGGCCTCAAATTTCAACAGGCCATGCCTAATGGCATTCTGGATCGCTGCTTTGAAATTATGGCAGTTGTTTGTGGAGTGTGAAGTGAGGCCGTGGTACTGGCAGAACGGTTTCCCCTGCAAATCTTCAGGAGATGGCTTGACGTAATCAGCCGGGAAGGTGATGTGGCCCGCGCTGACTAACAGGTCGAAGAGTTTGTCCAGCTTGCGCGTGTCAAAGTCGTATTGATCCTCCGCGCTCCAACCTTTTGGCACGGCCATGGGCTTTGTACCCCATTTGAGCTCAACAGCGGCCACTTCTTCGTTCTCCGCATCCTCTGAGTCGGAATTATAGACGTAAGCCGACTGCTTGTATTTCGATTCTTTCTTGAAGCTCTGGGCCTGCTGCTCTAATGTGGCCACCCTCTGTATCATCTTGCTGATGCTGTTGAAATTGGTGCCCACCAGCTTTTCTTGGACGTGTGGGAGCAGCCCACTGACCACTATCTTGGCGAGCTGCTTGTCATTCAGGTTCAAGGAGTAGCACATGTTTCTGGTTTCCCTGAATCGCCTGATGAAAGCCGATCCAACTTCATTTGGCCTTTGGCGCATGTTGGTGAGATCTGTGATGTCCTTCTCCCCGGTGCCAGAGAAGAAGTAATTATGGAACTTGGTCTCCAGATCTTCCCAACCTTGAATCGAGTCAGGCTCTATGGACGCGAACCAGCTAAACGCCGGCCCTGTCAGTGATAGCGGAAAGAGCCAGACCCTATGAGCTACCTCATATGAGGCCTCGCCGAGCTGGGTCAGGTAGCGGCTGATGTGCTCCATGGTGGTGACGTCGTCCTGCCCACTGAACTTGGAGAAGTCAGGCAAGCGATACCTGGGCGGCAACGTCACTCGGTCGTACCACTCGGGGTAAGGACGCCTGTACTTGATTCCAGTCCCGGTCTTCGGCTGCAAACCGAACGTATCACGGAGCATGACACTCATCTGCTCCAGCAACTGATTGTTAGGTGTCTAGGCGTACCCCGGATGCGGCGCTGCCTGAAGGTCTTGATACGTAATCCCCTCGTGGTATCCAGGGGTAGGGTTGGCCGTGTCTGCCGCCAGCGTATTTCTAGCCGCCGGGTTCACCACTGGTGAGTTCATCGAGTTCACCGTCTACCCAGTGGCCTGCATGAAAGCGGCGATCTCCTTTGGAGTATGATCTTTGTATAATCTGGGAGAAGCTGCTATTTTTTGAGCCGAACCGGCCACCGTGGCACCTTGCACTGGCGCTTTCGGCTGGCTCGGCTGTTGCGGTGGGAAATTGGAGGTCCCTGCCACTGCTTTTGGATCCATGTCTTCTGCGGGTATGTTGAAGTAAACTGGACCCAAAGACTCCCAATCCTGCCGCTTGAGGACGGTCTTCATGATGTTATAGAACGTCTGCAGGAAGGATTTGTGGTGGTGGCCGACTGCTGAATAGGCGGCCTCCTAGGTCGCTTCTTCCAACATATGTTTGAGGTCGGCCTTGCACTCCTCTTCAGATTTATCAGAATGGCCGTCCATGATCCACCTCGGGAATGCATTCTTCTTTACTATGGAGCCATCGCGCTGCTTACTGAATGAAAGCAGGCAGGCATCAGCGAATTCTTCGACGATCTTGTTCAGCACTGCCGCGTCCTCCTCGTTGAGGTCTTCGATCCTGACCCTGAGGACACCATCATCCCTGAGGCCTCTGGCCTCCTTGGAGGAGCCGTCTGCCACGGTCTTCCCTTTTGCCATGGTCTTCAGTGATCGGTCCCACTGGGCGTGCCAAAAAGTGTGTTGGCGCAAAAGTGGTTCCCTAAGCCCAACATACCAGCGAAGCCGGAAACGGCCCTTGAAAGCAGTAAAGCTCTCGCAGATCCAGCTAGCTTCGGACCCAGTCAGAGAGTGTCGGTAACACCCAAGCGTACCGGTCAATTTGACCTGCAATTGACAAGAAAACAGATATAATCAGTAACCCAAGGCGGAACTAACTGGTGAGTCAGATAGTTCTAACTGTACGGCTCAAAGAGCCAGTATAATCGGAGATCGACTAGAAAGCCGATTCCCTCATGTTATGAACCGATAGTATAATAATGAAGTAAAACGGCTATCAGGATATTCATATGAAGATAATAATTGTCCTAACCTATCTAATTCGGTTAATGTGTATAAAAGAAAATAGATCACGTGTACAGATCTGATCTGTACATCAAACAAGCAGAGATCTGCTAAAGCTGGTCTAGATGGCCGGTGGCTTTAGTAAATCATCTTCGTTAAGCTCACCAAGTCTGCGTTCACCTGGTCTATCGGCCAGCGGACTTCGACAAACCCAACAAACGAAGCTAGATCGTTTGATATCCAAATAAGTCTATATACACGATCTATTCATGAAAGCATAACTGAATTGGCTCTTTAGCCGATGCAGGGTCCATGAAGCACGAACGAATGCTAGCGTAGTCATAAACAGACCTCAAATTAAAACAAGTCTAATCTAGCGAACCTTGTTCAGGTTAAACCTGTTCCACCGGATGACACTCAATTTAACTTAAACAAGGACACGGAAATAAGACTTACGATAACCTCAGAACCACTTATGTCTCAACTAGAACCGAACGCACAACATGTAACAAACAAGATTGATAGGGAATTAGCCGATGTAAGCATGGAACATATCATCATGGTTACGTAAGAAAGCATAAACGATGATCAGATTCAAGTAAATCTAAAGCCAAATCTATCAATCTTGATCGGGCAGAGATATTGTTATAATAAGGTAAATCAATTTAAACAAACAATACCGATAACTTAATGAATCTAACTAAATTGCCATATTTAGTTAGAGCCGATAACTAATCCATGCATGCAAACTATCTCAATCTATAGCCTGTCTACCGGATGACATTAACTAATAGATTAATCAAGCAAACAAACACGAATCGATAACTAATCCGCGCGTGAAAACCGTCCTAATCTGCATCTCGTCCACCGGATGATGGTTAACATAGATTAATCGAGTAAATCAGCGTGAATCATCCTTGACTCACTATGCTTTTCGCGTCCACCGGATGACGCCAAAGAAACAGAGCTTAGCAAGGACCCTGGTCCGCCATGCTTCCACGTCCACCGGATGACGTTAAAAAGACATAGTTTAACAGGGGATTGACGATACTTACAAGCAAGTCTATGTCCACCGGATGACACCCAGCCCGGATGAAGTAAATCGCCGGACTCGACTGACTCTAAGGTTTGTTGGCCGGAGCCGAAAGTTGTGTTGTATTGATGTTGTGTTGTTGATATCAATGGCTGAGGGCTTATATTTATACCCTGAGCATAAGAAGATAGAAGTCCTAGTCGAATTACAACTTATCAATAGATAAGGAAACTAACAAACTATCCTACATCTAGGATAACTTGGAGTCTAACCTTCTCTTTCCATAATGGACTCCGATCGTGATCGCACCCTGGCGGCGTGGACTCTGGATGACTGTCATCAATACTGACGCTGCACGCCTCCTGTCACATTGGCCCGATAACCGATTCACCGTGCAATCGGCTGTTTCCTTCCTTCCGCTGGACGGAATCTGCTTCCGAGATCGGCTATCTTCCTCTGGTATTGGCTATCGGCTCCCAGTCCAAAATTTATTGTTAACAGAACAAAAAAGAAAAATGAAAGGAAGACCAGCTACCTCGAATTTATTACTCTTCCAGCAATCACAACGAGTAGCTTTCAAAGAAGAAGGCTAATGAAATAAATTTATCAGAATTCGTGAAATTCTTCCTTGGCAAATGAGGATGCAGCACTAAGCTGCCACGGCTTTGGAATCTGAACCTGGAGGATGTGTTTCTGCATCAACACGGCATCCATCCATCCGGTCAATATTTTTCAGACAGCTGAAAAGCTGGGCTGATCGAGCAAAGCTGCGTATTAATACTGGAAAAAGTTTCAGCAATGTTGTTTAGCTGGGCCTACCGCAAAACACTGAAACTGGGAACACACTGTTTTTCTCCTGTGATGGTTAGAACTGTTACTCTAAAATTGTAGGTATTTGATCTTTCGAAAAAAAATTCTAGCTATTTTATCCTTTTATGTACACAATATTTGTGACTCTTCAAATGTTCCACAAGATTTGTCTATCTCAGATTTTTCTATATTTCAAAATGTAAATATCTATTCCTAATCTAAGGGACTTCATCGAACATAGCCTGACATCAAGAGTTTTTTTTTCACCAAACGGTTGGGCACCCGCAATAGGGAGTAGTAAGGGGATAAGAAGCATTTAATGCACCACTACTACCGGTTGGATACATTGTGCGCTATGATAGTAGTAAATATCGGATAGTAGTGCTACTTCCGGTAGCAAGCAAATAAAGAACAATATGTGTACAGTGTTTCTGGTCACATGGAATAGAAAATTGAAAAGCAGTTGCTCTGTTCCCGGCCGTTGTATTCTAGCCGTTGCTCTTTCGATAGCTGGTACTGCTTCATCTACATTTTCTTGCCGTTGCTCTTTCGGTAGCCGGTACTGCTTCATCTACATTTTCTTGCCGTTGCTTCTCCTTCTTCGTCTACGGTTTCCTACCGTTGTTGGTGCTGCTTCATCTACAAAATAGAGGCAAACTCAGGACATATCACCACACCACCAAACTTTGGCATACGAGATGGATCCAGCCAATAGAGGTTTCATGAACATTTTCAACCAAGGCTCCCCAAGTCAACATTCTAGGAGTAGTAGACAAGACTCCCCTTCTACTCAAATTCCCTCGGCATTCCCCCAAGCACAGCCTCCCCATTCCTCTCAATCCCTCTCGCCTAATTTCCACAACTTCTACCCATTTGGGCTTCCAGCCAACTATCAAGTATATGGCAATTCTCCTCCAGGCTTTCATGGTTTCCAGCAGCAAGGAAATTGGCTACAATCTACACCAATCAGCTTCCAAGGTTTTCAGTCCTCAAGGTTTTCAGCAGCAGCAAGAAAGTTGGGGGTACTCACCAAATCAAGCTGTTGGATGTGCTTCTTCTCATGGATCTAAATCAGCCTCCCCGTGCCCTGCAACACATGAAGAGAAGAACTTTGTTAGTGTTGAAGATTCAAGCGGAGGTGAAGAGGAAAAGAGGATGGAAGAGGTTGGGGGAAGACAAGAGGGAGGGAGGCGAGGTATAAGGTTCAACTAGATAGAATATGAGAACATAAGGCTCCTTAGTGCTTGGGTCCGCCACTCAGTGGATCCCATAGATGGAAATGACAAGAAATCAGAACACTATTGGAAAGTTGTAGCTACAGAGTTTAACAGCAATACACCAAGCAATGACCGCAAAAGGAGAGTTGTGCAATGCAAGACACATTGGCAAGGTGTTAAGAAGGACGTAACAAAATTCTGTGGAGTCTATTCTCGAGTGACAAGAACTTGGAGGAGTGGAGAGTCTGATGATATGATCTTACAGAGGGCTCATGCATGGTATAAATCCGAAAACCAGGAGAAACCATTCACGTTAGAATATATGTGGAAAGAACTAAACAAACTACCAAAATGGCAAAGACTCGTTGAGGAGGACAACAATAACAAGAGGACTAAGATTTCAGAATCAGGCGCATACACATCATCATCCAACCAAGACACTGAAGAAGAAAGTAGATGCCAAGAGAAGCATCCCAAGGGGCAAAAGAAAGCCAAAGCCAAGCTAAAAGGGAAAGGAAAAAATTGTCAACATCTCCTTTGGGTGATCAGCCTTCTCAAGACTTTGTTCTCTTTAACGAAGCTATTAAAGTGAAAGCAGCAGCAATGGAGAAATTGACAGAAGCAAAGCAGGAACAAGTGAGAAGAGATCTGTATCAAACATATGCAAAGTTGCTAGACAAGGACACTTCGAATTTTACTGAAAAACAGCTAAAGAGGCATGAAGATGTTCTGGAGAAGTTAGCTAAAGAAATTGCTGAAGCATAAATAATCACAGAGTGCCATATGTGCCCCTAGGCCCTAGTGTTTAGAGCATTGGTATTAGGTGTAATATTTAGACTAGTGATAAGATTGTAGGGCTAAGTTTGTAACATTTAGTATTGTCATAAGCTTGTATTCCTATTCTGTAGCAATGGTTGATTTGTATTCATATCCATCTTCCTGGTACCTTGACACTAACTGTTGGCATGAAAACTAGCTGTTGGCATGTTGAAAACTAGCTGTTGGCATGTTGAAAACTAGCCGTTGGCATATTGACAAAAAGTAGGACTGTTGGGAACTAGCTGTTGGAATACAGACAAAAACAAGACAGGAGCATTGCTTTCCTACAAGGATAGGCTACCTATAAATACAAGTAGTAGTTCAACAAGGCAGCAACACACACTACCTTCAGCTTCCACACAACAAAGCTTCCTACTACCAACTAAAGGATTTCTACTAACTCACAAGATCACTCTAGCAATTCTGATGAGTCCGTGAATAGTGAGAAGATTGAAGAGATGATGTGGGAAGAATTTAATAATCCCATTGAGGCACAAGTTGAAGCCCAACTAGAAGAGAAGCTGCTGGCTCGCCTTAGTGGTAACTCAAGCCATCGTGGGGGCTATAAACGCAGGTACATCAATAGAGATCATGAAGGTGACCACAACAGATTGTTTGCTAAGTATTTCTCAAGCAATCCTTTATACAATGATGATCAGTTTCATAGAAGATTTCACATGCGGAAGCATTTATTTTTGCGCATTGTGGATGCTCTTAGGGTTTGGTCTCCATATTTTCGTCTTAGGCGAGATGCATTTGGCAAGGTTGGCCTATCACCATTGCAAAAATGTACTGCTGCCATCCGAATGTTAGCATATGGTACACCAGCTGATCTTATGGATGAATCATTTGGGGTAGCAGAAAGCACAGCAATGGAGTGCATGATCAACTTTGTTCAAGGTGTGAGGCACTTATTTGGTCAACAATATCTGCGTAGACCTACCAAAGAAGATATTCAACGTTTACTTCATTTCAACGAGGTGCATGGATTTCCTGGAATGTTAGGTAGTGTTGATTGCATGCATTGGGAATGGCAAAATTGCCTGGTTGCATGTGTAAAAGAACCTGCTAAATCACATGGCCTACAGGCACCTATCATTGTCACTAATGACCTCTGACAACCGGGCCCGTGTCCCAAATGATCTAGAAGGCCCTGCCAGGTTACATCAGCACCCGTTTCTCTGACAGGATCCCATTGCGAAGCCATTACAAAATTACAACATTTCATAATAAAATACATCAGAGTAAAAGTGCGGAAAGATTAAATAGTACTTAGATTACAAACCGGTTGTCCAAATAGAATTCAAGTACAGTTGTTACAGACCATAATTAAAAGTAGTGGCAGTAGCAGTAGAATAACGATACAGCATACTAAGATAGATGATAACACGAACCCTGCCCACGGGTTCAACTTTACTCTTCCTCACCACTGTCCTGGACGATGGTCATGCAGCAGGGGGCAAGACAGACCTCCGGCTGCTGACTACCTGCAACAGGGTTAACAAACCCTGAGTACTGGGGTACTCCGCAAGACTTACCCGACTAAAGAAAAGGGAATGAGACTAAGGAATGCAGGCTGAGGGGAGTCAAGGTAAGGCTTGAGCAAGAGTCAAAGAGTATGAATCATTTGGGGTAGCAGAAAGCACAGCAATGGAGTGCATGATCAACTTTGTTCAAGGTGTGAGGCACTTATTTGGTCAACAATATCTGCGCAGACCTACCAAAGAAGATATTCAACGTTTACTTCATTTCAACGAGGTGCATGGATTTCCTGGAATGTTAGGTAGTGTTGATTGCATGCATTGGGAATGGCAAAATTGCCCGGTTGCATGTGTAACAGGACCGCCTAAATCACATGGCCTACAGGCACCTATCATTGTCACTAATGACCTCTGACAGCCGAGCCCGTGTCCCAAATGATCTAGAAGGCCCTGCCAGGTTACATCAGCACCCGTTTCTGTAACAGGATCCCATTGCGAAGCCATTACAAAATTACAACATTTCATAATAAAATACATCAGAGTAAAAGTGCGGGAAGATTAAATAGTACTTAGATTACAAACCAGTTGTCCAAATAGAATTCAAGTACAGTTGTTACAGACCATAATTAAAAGTAGTGGCAGTAGCAGTAGAATAACGATACAGCATACTAAGATAGATGATAACACGAACCCTGCCCACGGGTTCAACTTTACTCTTCCTCACCACTGTCCTGGACGATGGTCATGCAGCAGGGGGCAAGACAGACCTCCGGCTGCTGACTACCTGCAACAGGGTTAACAAACCCTGAGTACTGGGGTACTCCGCAAGACTTACCCGACTAAAGAAAAGGGAATGAGACTAAGGAATGCAGGCTGAGGGGAGTCAAGGTAAGGCTTGAGCAAGAGTCAAAGAGTTTTGCAGAAAAGCATTACTATCCTATTTTAATATTTTAACTCAATCTTATATTAATCATAATCCATAATTCCAAGTTCATTCTCATATATCATCATACTTTCAATTCTTAATTATTCTCAAAAACACCTAGTTTCGAACCACTTTTCAATTATAGGTCAAAGGAACATGTCTCCATACCCGAGGAGCAACAACGATTTGAATCGATCAGTACCCAACTGGGGATCCCTATATCACAGAACCGACCAATTTATACGAGCACAAGTACAACGATCGCATTTTAATCGCAATCCAGTCGCACTTGAGCCAATATAAACCCGGTAGTCCGGAAATCTCGAAGGATTTCAAACATTTCATACCCCAAGGATCATTCATTCAGCAATACCCGATCACATGACACATAAGTTCGCAACCGAATTTAAACATCAGAGTACAACATAGTCTTTTACACAAATATAGTAGTAGCGGAAGTCAACATAGTTTTACACCACAGAATTCAAATACGAGTACCATCAAATGACCCTGTCGCAGCATTCTTACAACATCTAAGGATAGGTAATGACCCTGCCCTCGGGTCTAGTCTTCTTCGCCCGCAGGGGTGAAGCAATTCCTGCAATACGCGTAGTAGACTACACCATCTGCAACAATGGGAATAAAACCCTGAATACTCAATTGTACTCAGCTAGACTTACCCGACAGGGAGTAAATAAAAAGACTCTCAAGGATATGCAAGGCTTATTTGGTGGAGCTCAGAGGGTAGCATCATTTTTGCATCAAAAGCATTACTACAGTAGAACCTCAACTTATTTATTTTAATTGTGATAAGCTTCGATTTCAGTTAAGCTATTTACTAAGATTAGCCACTATACTAAGCATTCACTGAACATTGTAGCAATCAATAAAACCATATGATTTCCGATATCCACAGATATCAACCTCATCTCACCATAATCATTATGTTCAAGTTATTAGCCTCTACCTCACCAGAAGATCAGTTCAGTTTCTCACTAACCAGGAGAGATGGCGATTCGAATCGATTGTACCAGCTGGCAAATATGCCAATCACAAACCCTGTCAGCCGAACCACTGGCTTCTTGGGCCACCGTTAAATCCTTCTGAGTCACAATATGTCGCGGGCTTGGCGGGGACCATATTCTCAGAGACCAACCCACTTCCAGGATGCATCAGGTCCCTGACCTGCCCTTGGTAAGATGGTGTCTCCGCACATACTTCCTACCTCCAGAATATGTCTGCCTAGTCGCACCAATTCCCGGCTCAGAAAGAAATACTCGGCTTCGCGGTCAGAACGACTTATCTGGCCAGCTATGTGACGACGTCTTTCAATCTCAACTGATGTCTGGTGGCCTCAGTCCTAGTCGGCCGCAAGCAGCACCGAAGACGGCATGACCTCAACCATGTCATGCGGCTCCCCGCTACCTAGCCTTGATTCTCTCATTAGACACTGTGGCATGGTGGCACATATAGTCCATCATGTGGAATCCAACCCCATCATCATTAGTAACCACCTATGCTCGCGAAGGACAGGAAATCCCTCGACTTCTACTGGTCTAAGCATGGCTAAGCATAGGATCGAACCCATCCCCTTGTCTAGTAATAACTTCAGGATCAAGTATAAGTGGACAAGGAATAAATGCAGCAACGGTATCATATCAACTCCTATACTTAAGTACACAATCATACGATTTAATAAAGACCAGTGCATTTGTAAAAAGAGTAGGTGGAGACTTAGGGATGCTCCGGGGCTTGCCTTTCACAAAGTTAGTAGGTTGGTGATCAGGGCACTCTGGAAGTTCAGCTTCTTCTTCCTGACCTTCGGGAACCTCTGGCACTTCAATCTCCGGCGGAACTCGCTCCTCCGGTGGATCGAACTGCAACAGCGTCACGCCTCCCGGCGATCCTGTATGTATGATATGCATATATGAGAACTGAGAATGCACATGACATGCAAGATAGAGATGCACGAATTAACCCATGATATGCAATCAGTTTAACAATCCACACTCATTTACTGGGTACGTGCATATTTCTTCCCTAGACAACCAACTCATACTCACCCTTCTTAAGCAAGGCATAGAACAATTTCTCGTCCCGGGTGAGGGGTCTACAACCTGCACTTAATAATTAACATGCATCAACTAACCTACCACAACCAACTTATAATTAACAAGCGCGAGCAACATCATATAAATAAAATATTAACCTTGCTGCCCTAAGCTCAAAGTAAGATTATCTCTACTGTTTAACACAGGTGGTAATGCTGAGCATCACAGAAATTCATAAAAACATTCCCCAACCAAAACATATTTGCTTAGAAACAATTAAATAAACCCTAGCCTATAACTGGACCTACTGTTTGCTGTGACCAGAAAAATCCATAAAAATTAGAATAGCTATTACACATCCAGATTAGCCTACTGACAAAATTTCAAGTCATTTGGACAAGTATAACAGTCTACACAAAAATAACAAACAACCAGCCTTTTAAGCAATGGAAAATACTTAACACAGTGAAAAGTATCAAACAACAGATTCCCCAATTTTCTTAGCTTCTTTCCAACATAACATGGTCCAGGAAAAATATTCATGACCATATCCTTAACACATTAAGCATAGTGATTTTTGCAAGATTAAAGCATAAAAAGCACATTATACTAGACATCATATAAATAACAATGCAACACCAGCAACAATATTTTTCTTAGATTCTATTTCCCTAAACAAGATTAATGCAAGTGGAATCACATTTTTAGCACATTCCTACAATTACTTATGCATTTATCAAGTTTGCAAGCAATTAACAATTTAATTATAACTGCACATAAAAAAGTATTCAAAAAGTACATTTTATATTTTTCCTTGATAGAGCTCAGAAATACAAACACAACAAAATTTGGTTCATCCCAATTGGACATTCCTAGCTCCAGATATGAATTTTGGAAGATTTTACACATTTTCTAAAAATTCATTTTATAAATCATAAAACCCAAACCCGATAGAACTGCTACGTGCACCCGGCTCAGTGAACCAGAGGCGCACCCGAACGGCTGACTCGCGGGCCCCGGGGTCAACCCGACCCCACGCGTCAGAGAGAGGGGCAGAGCCGCCGGCGCTGACCGGCGAGAGCTCGCCGACGGCGAGGTCTCCGGCGACGCCGAGGCTACCTACCGACTCGTGGCAACGAGACGAACCCGATGGACCAACTGCCGAGGGTCGTACCCCACCGGAGCGAGCTCGACGGCGGCAATGGCGGACGGCAGTGGTCCGGCGAGCTTGCGCCGGCCGATTCTGGCCGTTGCTCGCGCGGCTAAGCTTCGTTCCGTGTCCCTGGAACCCTAGCGGACCTATGCGTGCGACGAATCAAACTATTGCGCACGGGAGCTCACTGACCGCGCTCGCATGGCGGCACGGCGGCGAGCGGGTTCACGGCGAGCTCGGGTTCCGGCGAACCTACGGCGAGATCGACCTATCCGACGGTCTAGAATGGATCTATGGCTAACGGAGACTCCTAGACGAGTAATGGAGAGAGAAGCCGACCCCGGCATCGCCCTCGTCGCGGCGACCCGAGAGCTCGGCGGTGCTCCGGCAATGGCGCAGCGGCGAGAAGCTCGCTGGAGCTATACCTTAGGTCGGCTGAGGTCGGCAACGGGTCTAGGACGAAGAGCAGAGCAAGTCGAAGCTACGCCGAAGATGGAGCGGTCGGAGACGGCTCGGTGGCGGCGGATTTCACCGCGGCGGAAATGGCGACGGCGGAGGGGAAAGTGGAGAGCAGAGAGGCGAGGGCGAGCGAGTGAGAGTGAAGGAGCGTGCGGGAGACAGAGTGGAGTGTTGCCCTTTTGTAAAGCCGATCGGCGCGGCAGGGCAACGACGGCGTACGGCGCCACCTGGCGGCCGATGCCTGACGCGGTCGCGCGGCGATGACCGACGGCCGAACTGAATCGGCTCCGATTCAGTCTCCGCGAACCCGACTGAAACCCGATTTTGATCGATCTATAACTCGCGATCCAGGGCGTTTCAGCGAAAACTTCACTAATATGGATTGAAGAGCTACATGAGTAGATCATTTCATATTAAGGCACTTTACTCTAGTTCGGCCTGGATTGAGAGATACAGGTCGATGAACAGGGGTACACCGAAACTGAAAACCAGTTTAGACTTAGGAAAATTTTGAAAACTTCAAAACAGCTCCAAATCTGCACTAATTCAACTTTTTGACCTCCTTCCACCCATTTTCATGAGTTGACCCAAAAATAAAGTTTGTTGCTTATAAAATTCTACACAACTTTGATTAAGGGTGCACTGACATGCAGAATCTCTAAAATGCCCTTCTTGTTTGGTCAAACAGAATAGCTTTTAGAGGGCTCTCTAGTCAACTATGAGCTAGAGGGGTATTTTGGGGATTTCACCAACATGAACATTGTTCCAAATATTATCCCAAACATGTCTAAAGCATTTAGAACAGTAAACAAGCATCACATTTGCATGTCAACACATTTAGCATGTTATGGACATATAAACAAACATGTAGCAATAAAAGGGAATCAAATAAAATACAATGATGATGATGCATGAAATGACATGATCTATGCTTGATGACATGCAAATGCAAGTGTGAAAATAGTAACTAACACTAGGGTGTTACACCCTATCCACACTGCATATGTAGCACTTAAGCTTGCATATGCCAACCCTGTCTACCACGGCTTTTCTATCCCTAAACCGGTCCTGCGCCACCCGAGAGCATAGTACTCCTCTCCTATCCAGGTACGCCGGCCACGAGGGTATACGCTACTCTCGCCATCTCTCCACTCCCAGTGCGTGATTGTCGGTTCAAGCAATAGAGCGACCGGAGATAGGGCTTCCCGTAGTATGTGGCTAGTTGCAAAGTCTCGATCACAGCAGGCCTACAACGAACGGTCCCTAATTCTTTTCCCGCTGGTGACATTGCATTGGGACTCTAACCCAAGTACAAGTGTCCCAACTGGTTTTTAAATCCCTTTCCCGCTGATGGTCAAGCATTAGGACTCAAACCCAAATTCACAACCATCGAGCGGAAAATCCCTTTCCGTCGGTGACGGTGCATTGGGGCTGCTACCCAAGTGCACAATCCCCGAACGGACTCATAGCCCTTTCCTTTCTCATGATTCATTAACATCATATCATCATAAGTCAAAAATAGCATTTTATGCAAATCTAAACAAATTAAGTAGGGCTAAGTATTTTTCAAACATTTTTATTTTAAATAGGTTTCAAGGGTAATATATCAAGGTAGGTAATGCAGCAAGGTAGGTGACAATCGACTCCTATCAACCTAATGCAAGATTTAACTCAAGTTATAAAGATTTTACAAATCACAAGGAAGAGGCTGAATGCACCGGGGCTTGCCTTGGATTGCATAGAGAGTGGGATCCGGGTCAGTGCCACAGATGTCAAAACCCTGAACCAGCTCCGGAGCAGTCTCCTCCGTAGTCACCTCAGCTTTCACTTCTTCGCTCACGGGCACTATACGTAAGCAATGATGCATGCTTAATATGATGCAACATGAAATGACATGCAAGATTCGAGAATAAATAAAACATAACTTGAGCATAACTTTACTCCATAAGCTAACCATAACAAATCTAGCCTAAGGTGCCCTAGGTCATAAGGGTGTTTGACCTAGAACTACAACCAATCATAAAATCATACAAACCTAAGAATATTAATCATTTAATTACCCTTTTTAATTAATCCATTATCCTAGTATTAATAAAACCTTAATTAAACTACTTCCAAATGAACCCAAACTTCACCAACAAATAGTTCTTGATCTAAAATAGTGCAAAAATAAATTTCATGATTTTTGGAGCAACACAAAATTAGTTAAAATTGTTCAAAGTTGTATTTATCAATTAATCTATTGATTTTTTGTGCCTGCAGAAAATGTCCAAAACCATTATTTAATATTGTTATCAAATACTACACAGGGCACAGAGCATAAAAAATTTATTTCATAATTTTTGGTATAGCACATTTATTCTACCAAAAAGATGAAATAGAAGCACTATTCATTGATTTAGAAATGGAAAACACATTGAAAATCCTAGAAAATGGAAAATCTCCTTCTGATACGGGGCAGCCCACGAAGGTCTGGCCGGCCCAGTCCACCCGCGCCCTCCCCCTTCTCACTGCGCCCGCTCTGGCCGGCCCAAGCGGCCCAACACATGGGCCACACGGCCTCTCCCTCCCCCCCCGAACTGGACGGTGGCCATGCGCGCGCGGCGAGCATAGCCGCCGGCGACACGGTCGCGTTCCAGGCACTCCAAGGACCGAAAGACCTATCTGGCTATACCAAGAGGAACAGGAAGCTTACCAGAGGACAGTACGTGCACTGGTTGAGGGTGGGGATGACCGGAGACAGATCCTCGACGTCGACCGAGCTCGCGGCGGCATAAACCGACGACGAGACAACGTTCTACCCATACCAAAGCACTAATAAGGAAACCGACTAGACCAAGGGCTTCATGAGATTATTTGAGGTCTAGAACGGGTCAAGTTGAGACGAGGAACTCACCATAGTGAGCTAGACGCGGCGAGGTCGCCCGCGGCGGCGCTCGGAGCAGCCGCGAGGAAGAAGACGATGGCCCCCGAGCATCTCCGGTGATGAGAAGACGCACGAACGGGCACAACAGGGTGCGCTAGGGGACGGTGAAGCTGATGGCGAGATGGAGGGTGTGGGGGTGGTCGAGAGATGGCGAATTTCTCCGGTGAAGTGTGCGGTCTCCGACGAGCCGGGAAGAAGAAAAAGAACAGGGAGAGGTGCTCGCCGCGCTTATATAGGCCAGTGAGGGGTGGATAAGCTCGAGCCATGGCCGGGACCCCCAACGACCCCGCAGCGGCGACTGGGGCCTGCCCTGGCCGGACGGCGACCGGCGCGGGCCGCGCGCACGCGCGTACGAAGGCCGGAGCTCCTGTAGGGGCCGGTTACTGTAGCGCAGAGAAGGGGTCAAACCCTATTGTTGCCCATTATGGCCTAATCCAAGTAGCTACAGTAAGAGTGGCCAAAATAAAAGTTGTGGAGAATTCTGTGTAGAACATTTCTCCTTTTTGAACCAAATCCAAATTCTGCCTAAATTTGAAAATAATCAAAAGGGGGTAAATCTTGAGTTTGAAATTCAAACACAATTTAGCCCAATTCTCCAAAGTTTTCCACATAACTTGAAAATCTGTAAAAATAAAAGTTGTTCTACTCACTAATCTTAACAGCTTCTATTAAGGAAGTTTGGTCAGATTCCTTGTATTTTTTAAATTGATGTTTCAAATTTGAATTTTAACATAGTAATTAGGGTTTAATTCAAATTTCTATGTAGTAACTTTAAATTTGCCCAAAATGAGATTTGTTCCATTTTAAAAGATTTACAACTCTATTAAGGGACCAACACCAAAATCCTTTTAGTTTTGAATTAGGGTTTTGGGGTCCGATTAGGGCTTAATTTAAATTCTCTTTTTGATTTATTTTTTATTTCTAATTAAAGGTTTAATTGCACAATCATTCATAAACACAATCAAAGCACTCTAGAGACCCTAAGCACAATCATATGTAGGCAATTAAATTAAACATGATGACATGACATTTTTGATTAACCGTAATACCCGGGGTATTACAGCATGGAAGGGAGCAATTCACACGTGGTGATTATGGAGTACCCACAATCATGCTTGAAGCAGTTGCATTCGTTAGACTTATGGATTTGGCATATATTTTTTGGGGCTGCTGGGTCAAACAATGATATTAATGTATTGGACCTGTCCCCATTATTCACAGATGTGCTATAAGGACGAGCACCACCTGTTGAGTTTACTGTTAATGGGAAACAATATAAGATGGGATACTACCTAGCTGACGGTATCTATCCAGAGTGGGCAGCTTTTGCCAAATCAATCACTAGACCGCAAAGTGAAAAGCATAAATTGTATGCACAACATCAGGAATCAGCAAGAAAAGATGTCGAACGGGCTTTTGGTGTTTTGCAGAAACGTTGGGCCATCATACGTCACCCAGCACGTCTTTGAGAAAGGAAAGAGCTTGCAGACATAATGTATGCATGTGTTATTTTACACAATATGATAGTTGAGGATGAGAGAGGTTTCTATAACATCCCAGATGACAACACATATGAACAAAGCCAATTTTCTGCCCAAATAACAGGGCTTGACCAGGGCCCAATCCATGGATTTTCAGAAGTATTAGAGAAAAATAGGAGTATTCATGACCGAACGGCGCATCGGTGTCTCAAGGAAGATTTAATAGAGCACATATGGCACAAATTTGGCGGTCAGCGACAATAAGATTAGAGTCTGGTGTATTAGTTTCAGAACGACCATGTACTTTACTAGTTAAATTTGTTTTCACATATCCAACTTAGAATCGATATGCTTGTTCAGAGCACATGTATTTGTAATTGAATCAATGTATTAATTTGTCATAGACTTTTTTTTGGAATCTAAATATTTTTCAGAGTACTTGTAATAGAGGTGTAGTATGAACACCCAGATTGCATGCACATACTAGTACTCTATGCTTGGACCACTAAAATTAGCAAATGGGCAAGCGATGCTTACTATGGTTGTAGATCTTATCCTGGCAGCGCGGCAAGTCACCTGGCTCATGCGGATCTGATCCCGGTCGCAACCAGCGCATGCAGGCTACGCACGCCATGTAGAGCAGGTTGCACGAGCTGCCACCAGCCCTGCGCCCAGTGCTGTATCGCGCGGCAGGCCGCACAAGCCAGAGCTGGCTCGCCGGCGATGGGTACGCCGGCAGCAGTCGTCCATGAAGCATGTCTTGATGAGGAGGAATTGACGGTTGAGGAGCAGCCGGTAGAGGAGTACTAAGAGGAGGAGGCAACGGCGACGGCGACAGCGTTCGATTTCGAGGACAGAGGCGCAAGAAAATTAGGGATCTGAGAAGCTTCTCGCGGGAAGGGTTAACAGGAGGTTGGGATGACTGATTTTTTTATTTGTGGATCACACGGTTATACCGCATACACATTGTGGCTCGGAGCATCCTTCCACCTGCTCCGTGGACCCACGCTATTGCCGGAGTCGGCAGTATACATTGCGCATGCTGTCATTTCAGTACTGAGAAGACAGAACATATATACTCCTAAAGGTTGTAGTGCATAACTGGTGCACAATAAAACAGCACCTGTAACAATAGGATGGGACAAGTCAGGACCGGTTAATGTGAGAGGAACTGCACTGGATACTCTATCACGTCCGGCATGCATAAATACAGGGCAAAAATCGCTGCAGCGTTGTACTGTAAAGCTTCCTAGTGAAACCTTCGTCCGCAAAAGGTAGCGGAATAGAGGGCGTCTCGTACCTGTGACCCACCAGGCACGGAGGCAAAAGCATGCGCGGGAGGGACGGGAGAGGATGGGACAGCTGCGGGGCCCACTATTTTCTTTAATAAAAAATATTATAATTCACAAATCAAAAAACCAAATTAAATTCTGAGTATACCATTAAATTTATTTCAATAAATCTTTCAAAACAAGATCTCACATAGATATATTTAGATAAAATTATAAGTAGGGCCCATAGATATTAGCTGGTATAGAGTATGAGATATAAAGAATGATGGATGCGGAAGAAACAAGTATAGAGAAGAGAATCTTGGTGATCAGGATGTATAGAGAATAAAAATAGAGGATGATGAGCGCGGATAATCTGAGCAAAGAAACAAAGATGAATCAAGGCTACTAGCAAACATTAAGATGTCCACCTCAAGAATGTGCCTGAAAAGCCTACTCATTTCAGGACCCACAGATTGTTAAAGGAGGACCCATATATATGAACAAAACAAAGAAGATAGGATCAGCAGCTAGACCGTGAGATTTTGCCTGCTGTGCCTGTGCACTGTGGGAATGATTGATTTATTTCTCGAGATTTGTGGTTCGGCGGCTTTCGCGGAAGCTCATGGCCTGCGAAATGATAGATGCCTCCTTGAGATGTCCCTTTCTATTAAACCCAAACAAGGCCGCACGCTGGAGCCACCATTCAGCCCGTCCACGTCATCCGAAATATTCACGACCGTCTGATCTTCGAATGAACGGTTCAGATCGTTAGGATCGGATTTTTACCAGAGCCGCTTCTATTGCTTCTCCTTACCTTCTTCGGCTCCCATCAGAATCCGCGAAAACAAATATATACGCAGCTTCCGATTCTCCAATCCACAGCTTCTCTCTCCCTCTCCTCTCCTGTCGTCACGCCCGAAAAAAAAAGAAGACGTGGCCACGATAGGTCGCCAAAAAAAAAGGCCAGCGGTCGCCATGGCCGCTCCTCCGCGTGCAGGCGCCGCCGGCCTCCTCCTCCTCGGCTCCTCCTCTCCCCTCGCGTGACAGCGTGCCTCGTCTAGCTCTCTCTCCCTTCCTCCCGATGTGCTGGGCACGGCCGGGCCCTTGCACCCAAACCCTAGGTCGGGAGGTGGCGTGCGGCGTCGTCACGGCGGCAGCGGCAGCTGGCCTCGTCCTCCCCGGCCTCGCGTCATAGCGTTCTCGCACAGGAGGGAGGAAGATGGAGATGCACAACCTGCGGGGCGTGACGCGGCGGCGGCTGCCCTCCTCCTCTCCTGCCCTCCTAGGAAGATGGAGATGCACCTAGGTCGGGAGGCGGCGCGTGACGCGGCGGCGGCGGCGGTGGCTGCCCTCCTCCTCTCCTGCCTCGCGTCACAGCGTTCTCGCGCAGGTCGCGCATCTCCCTCTCCCTATCTCCCTCTGCCTCTCGATGTGGTTCGTACGGCCGGGCCCTGCGCGGAAAACCTACGTTGGGCGGCGGCGGCACCCACGGCTGCCAGCGCGACCGACACGCGGCGGTCTCGTCGTCGGTGCTGGCAGGCCCCGTTCCCCTTCCACCGATGGTGGCGCACCAGACGGTTGGTGGCCAGCCGTTGTGGTCCTTTCTGCTCCATTTGCTTCTTGGCGTCCTAGGTGAGGCAAGTTGGTCTCCCTTAATCTTCATCCCCATCCCTCCATTTATTACTCGATGCACAGATAATACATCCACTTATTGCTCCATTGATATATAAGGGTGTGCCTATGGTGCTCCTTCATTTATTTTAGTCTGAGCATATGCCGTTGCTGATGATGTGTTTATCCCAATTAGATCTTAGGGTCATGCCTGTGGGTTGCTTTCGATTATTTTAGTCTAAGCATATGCCGTTGCTGATGATGTGCTTCTTCGAATTGGATCTTAGGGACATGCCTGAGATACTTCCGAGCGACAGGCGTGATCATATTTTCATGCTATTGTTTTTTGCATCTTTTGTTGACCATATGTCAATGGAAATGCCTCTGAAAAAAATGTGTTTTCCTCAAATATACCATTGTCATGTGTTAAACCTGCTCATTTTTTCATGTCATTGCTATATTCGATTCTTTCCACCACGTCTCAATGGCGGTGATGGTGGACACAACTATCTTTTTCTCTGCTGGAATATATATACATGTATGCATCCCAGGCATTTGGCATGTGAGGCAACATGAAATGTTACATATATGTGGGCCTTTTTTATTCTTATATAAACTGAGGCAATTTGGTATATGCAATAATGACATGTTTTTGTCTGCCAAAAATCCAATGTTGTTTCCTCCACTCCACTGTTGTCTGCAAAAAATGTTGGTATTCCACCTTAATGCTTCTATGCAATTCTGTTCTTATCTATATCTACCATGTGCTTCTCGTTCGACGGCCATGATCACTTATATCGGATTTTTATCGGAGCAGCTTCGATCACTTTGCCTTCACTTCCATCGTCTTTCCCTCTCCTTTTATCAGTGTTGGGGGTGCCCAAAAGTGTTTTATAATTGTCCATTCTTCTGTTTTTCCCAACTGAGGCATCTGGCATATAGAGTGATTTAAATCACTACATATACATGGTCCTTTCTATTCTTAATAAACTGAGGTAATTTGGCATATGCAATGATGACCTGCTTTCTCCCTGCTAACAGTCCAATTTTGTTTCCTATGCTTCACAGATATCTGCAAAAATTGTTGCAATTCGATATAAAGGTTTTCAGGTTTCTCCTTTTTCTTTAGTTATTCTATCCAGCCCTTTCTTTACCGATTCTTTTCTTCTTTGGACCTAGGTCCGTACCTTTGATTTTGATTTCATTGCAAATTGTAATTAAATACTGGATACAAGGGCTGGGTATGCCAACGAGAAGGGCTTTCGAACCTGGTCCATACCCTGTGTGCCTATCTGAATTTGAATTCGATTTTATTGCATTTTATAATTAAGTCCTAGGCACAGGGGCTGAGTCTCCTCTCCAGAGTTCATAGTAACACCAATTAAAATTATCTCTATACTTTTTCCCCGGTACTACTCGGCTAATATTAGTTCCTACACTATTTTCCTATATATAAATTGCAGCGGCAATGCAGTTCCTCATAGTGTCTTCTACTTTCTAATAATAGCTTCTAAAAGGTGATCATGCTACCTTTTAACAAAGTGATGACCTTATCAATTTGGGCCTGCATTTTACTACCTGTAATTTACGGGAAAAAATTGCTTCTTTGTATGCCTAATCTGACTGGACGCCATTAGGTACAACCAAAAAATATATCCTTCAGTCAGTATAAATCTATGATGACAGTCCATGTTATAGGTTCATGTGCTTCCAATTTCAATTAATATTGAGTGGTCGGTCTTTCCCTTCTTGATTTATGCCTTATAAGTGTTACACAAGATGTCATGGTTTCGTACAATCGACAACTCTGCTATTTATGTTACAAGTAAAAAATATATGAACATAAATTCTTTTAATAACCAGCTCACTTTATGACTACCAGTGATCCGAAAGTCTGTGAGAGATTTTATGACTTCTCCAAAATAGGTGGAGTGAACCCTTTATTACGATATAGTATTAATAAACAATATATTGCAGTACATACATATTTATGCATAGTCCAGGTTGATGAATAGATGATCAGTGGTATGTTTCTGAGGCCTCTAAAAATCTTGTCCAGCACATGCAGTCTTATATAGCTGTTGCAGTTTTGTATCCTATTTCTGTAGCAATCTCCACTCTATCCCAACATCAGCTTATTTTGTTAGGTTAGTGTTATGCCTAATTAATTTATTTATTGAGTGCAGTTTACTTGGTCTTTTTTCCCACATAACGGTTTGTTCCCTTCACATTAGCTTATGATATCATGCTCAAACATTGGTACCCACTGCCCAAGACAATGCCACCTGACTGGTAATGGTAATGTCATATGTATTATAATTTTTGTCTTTGTCGATGTGCATATCTGCTCCTGCTATCTCTAGGTGATGTTAAGAAGAATTACATTGCTAATCATTTTTTTCTTCTCTACTCTGTTGTACTCTTCTGGCATTTTTAGGTTGAGGGCACATCCTTCAATTCTATATGCTGATGCTTCGTACATTCAGTTCCACATCTACATGTCCCTTAGAAAAAAAAGGGTAAAAACAGTGAACTTCAATTGCAAAACTATTCTTCGTTATAGTTTCTACATGTCCTTACATTATTTAGTACACTAATGATATCAACAGCTACCAACTTCCTGTGTAGTCAGTGGAAAGTATATATCTGAATATAATGACTGATTTTTGGATTCCAAAGAGGACAAGGGCTATTTTAATATTGCAAGGACTATTTTTATTATTACTCTATCAGGGTGCACATGCTATACGCAGTTTCAGATGGATGTTGCTGTGCTGTAGGCAGTATTCTTTGTATTTAGTTACCAATGTGTTCTTGCCTGCTATAATGTCATCTGCCTCTTTTTGATACACTGTGTAGTTTGGATTGTAGTTTATTGAAAATCTCTATTGTGTTTGTTAGTTTCATTATGGCTTTTGCAAATACAGAACCTCTACTATTTCCTATGCAAATCCTTCCTGACATGGTATTTTGGCATGACCTGAATCAGATAAGGTAAGGCCTATGGTTCACATCTGCAACCTTTTACATAACAGTTATTATTCGTTTATTGGTATGGAGACATTTAAGACCTTTTATGTCCATGTCTACTTATTTTCATGGAAACCTGGAGGTTTAGGTTGCACAGATGAAATGCTAGGCAAAATTCTGTTCTTTCTCTATCATTTCTCTCCGTACTTATTATGACATGCACCTATTTCCTCCAGCTATACATTCCTGCCAGTTCATCCATCAGAACAAAGAGGAAAGTGCTCATTGTTCAGGTTGGAGTTGAGACCCAATCTCTTGCATATTTGATTGGTTCAGAACAGCGCTCTTAAACTTTTTGGGTGGCCATTTGTTTTCGGCAGATGTAATTCTACAAAATCCTCTTATCCATTTTCTACAGACAATCCTACACAATACAGGCTTAACGACAATGACAACAACCTCTGATGAAGCTGGAAACCGAACTACAATTACACCACTCCCTTCAACAGAAGGTGGAGTAATGTTTCAGCTTATACTTCCAATTTCTCTTATAAAAAGAATTTTTTAAATTTCCATTCTAAAATATAAAATAAATGACAGCTACGCCTATCCAATTAACAGGTCTAGATCTGCTAATAACTCCCCCCCCCCCCCCCAAAAAAAAAGGAGCCAAAAGGAGATGCAAGAAACTAGGAGTTTCCAAAGAAAAAAATGCTTTTCATCTTTTCAGTACTACTATGTACATGGCCACAAAGCCTCCAGGCCTCCTTCATGTGTAATATATGGAAGCAAGCTTAGTCATCCTTAATTAATTAACACTGCTGGTCACCGATGTAAACTAACTTCACACCTTCTCCGCCAGTTCAATGTGTAATATCGAGGCAATTACTCTTCCACTAACTCTTGCAAAGACCAGATGACTAATTGTAAACTTATCCATATGCATATCTACTTAAGTAATACAATTATTGTAAGGACAGCTCTGTATAGTAACTGTGTAATTATGCTTCGAACAATTAATAACCTACTTCATGCCTTAAGATCTTATTTCATTCCTTGATGCTTACAAATGCATATTCAAAATAATTGATCAATTGACCTCGGCATTGAAATAAATGACTTTAGCACTGAGATATAATCTATAATGCTCTCAATCAACACAGCTACATTATTCGCCCAACATAATCCCTTGTCCTTGCGCGCGAGGGCGCGTGCCTGCCACTGCGATCTGAACTGTGAAATGAATTTCATTTCCCTGTCTTGCTTGCAGAAATATATTTAGTTATATGTCTACTACATATCTTGCCTATTTATTTGCCACAAGGGGAAATAGGGGCGCGAATGCGCACGTCCAAGATACTAGTTTGTACACAAGGACAAACATTAGTGAGAAGCCGGAAAAACAAGCCCTTTTTGTTTTTCTGCAGTAATCATGAGAACTTGTGCCACCATACTTTCGTTGTGATTGTTGGTTTTTTGATGCTATCATGTTCCCAGCTAACCATTTTCACCTACTGAGGCTGATTAGAAATGGTCCATTCAGTTGTCCGAAGTGGACAACATGCACGTTTTAATTGATCATGGAAGCAAATGCTGCCTACAAATAACTGTACCTGCAATCAGGTTGACATTTTAAATTTTACTTAGCCTACTCCCTTATTCAAACGAACATAATGATATGTAGCTCTTTTGCTTGATTAAAAACAACTTAAAGAAATATAATAATAAAATTTGAAATTAATATATATATATATATATATATGGAAATTATTTCCTACCCTCAGGGAGTTATATATACACACACACATAAAAACTTAGCACTTATTCTGACACTAACAAACATATATGCATACACAATGTCCATTGTTCAAAGTGTTTAAAGGCTAAATATCTGTTTGCTTCGCTGAGACTACAGGCTACTAGAAACTACAACAGGGACTAAACTATAGTTTAATACCTTTTTGGTTCCATTGACTATAAAGGACTAAAGGACTAAACAAAGACTAAAATACTCTTCTTATTCCATTAAACTGATCCACCACTCCCCTGCGGGGCAGATCCCATGCCGCCACGAGGAGACGCACCAGGGCGGGTGCGGGCCGGCGCCTCATTGGTGGAAGGTGAGGATGGCACACAAGCGAAGGCCATGGTGAGGTGAGACATGGAGGATCTCACCCCCGCCGCCGCTGTTGTTGACGCGGAAGGGGGAGGAAGAGGAAGGGTGAAAGTGGGACGGGGCGACGAGGAGGCGTCGAAGCGGATGAGTGGCACGCGCGCGGCAGACATGAGGAGAGAGAAGAGCATAGAGGGAGGGCATGGGGGTGTTAAGTTGGCCAAATAGTCTCAAATAGAACCTTTTAAGGTTTTATTTAGTTGCTACAGACTACGACTAATTTAAGTGACAAATTTTTTAAGGCTAAATAATCTATGATTTGACAACGTTATGCTACAATAAACATGTGTTAATGACGGATTAATTATGTTTCATAAATTCATCTCGCTGTTTACTAAAAGAATCTATAATTTATTTTTTATTAGTATTCGAACAACCCATGCGATACCCCATGTTACATCCAACGTGACACTCCAAAACTTTAGACTTGGGACTAGAATGTAGTTCTGTAGTCACACGAAAACAAACATGCCCTAAATTGTACTCCATCTTCTTATGTGTAATTGAATATGAGGCTATAATATATTAGCATTGGGTAATATATTATGCTGGGCGTAGCTTAGTTAGTTCCTTGAATTGTGAGGAAGCTATTCAGCCGGATTCAAATCCTTGACCTTGAGTAGCCACGAGTAGCCTGCAGACTGGTTAAAAAATTAGCATTATTGAGGTACTCCCTCCGTATTGGTAAAAGATGACGTTTAAAATAATGACACGGTCTTCAACGCATGACTTTGACTTCATATTTCTATAAAAATATTTATTGAAAAGTGATATATGTATACTTTTATGAAAATATATTTAAAGACAAATCTATCTATATAGGTTTTATATTTTCAAACTTAACCATTTAAAAGTTATTCATGATTTATATTTCAATGTTTGACCAAGATCTTTTACAAAACGTCATCTTTTACCAATATGGAGGGAGTATATCAATTGAGTTACCATAACTTACTACTGTTCCTAGCTGTAAAATGAAACTGTTGACAAGGTCTGATTAAAGAATAAGTAAGCTTTTAGAGTAGCCTGGTCCCGGGGAAATCACTGGACGCTTAGTGTTTAATACAAAGCTTGCATTGTACCGTCGGTGGCTTTTTTAGCTTGCATACTTGTCTGATATGCTACTTTGAAACCCTGCTCTCTGACACTGTAGTACATATATAAAAGATTAGATCGACGTAATTGAGGAGGGAGCAGTTCAAAGTAGATCCATTTCACTCAGGTCTGTTGTTTCTTTGCCTCATCCACTGGTCAAGTATTAATGGCTCAGGAAACTGAAGGAGGGGCAGTTTTTTTTTTCCTTATCACCATAGGATTCCTTGTTTACAGTTCATACTTCATAGGCTGTGAAGATTTGGTCCTATGCACCCCATTTGGCTCTTTGGCCAAAATATTATGTGAATCAATCACTCATTATGAAAATACTAGTACTACTGCACTCATAATTTTTTAGAGAAATAAAACCTTTTTTCCAGAAGAAAAGATTAAGGATGGATGGAGCGAATCAATAACGCTGGGCAATAGCTAATAAGTCCCACCGCGCAGGAAAAGAAAGAGTGCTAGCTGCAAAAGGATAGAAATTTCATTACAGTTTCACCTTTCACAAACAAAGTAAAATCCTGCTTTTGATAAGGGTAAAAGGCTAACAGCAGCGGTGACTGAAAGAGATGATTCTGTGAGGCCATACGGTGAACTTTTAGTTTACTCCTCGCTGCACATGGCACCACCTTCTTAGAGCAAGTATAATAACAAGCTGTAAACCGGCTAAATGCTGACATGGAGGAGAGAAGGGAGGAGAGAGAGAGAGGAGAGCTTGGATGCAGAAGCTAAGAAACTATGTGAGAGAGAGAGCTGTGAAAGGACTGACTATTGTATGAGTGGGCTGAGAGAAGGCTACAAGGAACCTCACATCCGATAAGCCGACTATATTATTAGCCTTGCTCTTGCTGCTACTAAGCTCGTCGGACTCGGAGCCCAAAACCCCTGGCTTACATGTTGTCATCCCATAGGCAAACTGCAATGGACCACAGATTAAATATTGCTGTCATGCTCATGCAGGACTTAGCAACTCTGACCATGATGCAAAGACAGCAGTTACCTTCATAATAACCTAGTGCTCCCAAGGACATACATGGGTGGTGGGCACTGCTAACAGTTCACCAAAAAGTTTCAGTTTTCCTATGAGATTCATTCGCTGCTGCAGTTCTAATTATATTTGCACTCATCCATCCGTGTCAGATAAAATAGTGCTACAGATGCATGCTCCATTGTGTGCCCTCCTCTCCTTTCCTCTTTGTGAGTTGTGACAATTCAAAAAATTCCATTTGATAGGGAAACAGAAGCACTCAGCCCTTTGCTTGCTTTCTCTTTCATTCATGCCTTCCTCATCATGGCTCCCTTCTCCTTTAGCGTTTGCATCATTTGTGCCACTAAAGCTCCTGCCGCCGTGAGGGATTTCTTGATGCCTCCCAGCTCCCAAATGGCCATACAACTCACACTCATACTCATTTCATGTAGCCTTTACAGTATGTCTCCTTCTTCTTCTTCTCCATCTTCCTCTTCTTCTTCCTTCTCGGAATCGTCTTCGCTCGCATTGCTGGTGCTTGTCATCTCCACCTGCCTCTCCTTGCTCTTCACCAACCTCAGAAAGCTACTCAGAGACAACACCCACAAAGCTAATAAGGTTCCAGCAGCTCCCATGGAGGACGCAGTGACGACTGTGTACCAGGAGAAGAGGATAGTGCTAATACAAGATGAGGCACCGGGGGATCTGATGGGCGGAAGCCTTTCAGATTCTTCAGAGTGCACAACCAACGACGAGGAAGGCTCAGTGTCAGATGAAGCTGACGACGACGACGACGAGAGCCTCATTGAGATCTCCCTTGTCGATGGGCACTATGTGGGCGGCGCAGAGCAATCTGAACAACGACGTGCATTCAACTACAAGAAGGACCTCCTCGCGGAGTTCCTGCCGGATTTGCTGCTGGACAGGAGAGATTTCTTGGACATCTTGTCAGAGATCAGCGAGGAGGACGACAGCCTGATCGAGATTGACATCGCAAGAGGCTCCATCAAGTGCTCCTCCAACTGGGATATCAAGGCATGAACTGAAACCACCTTCCGCTGCATGCATTTGTTGAAAGCTCTGCCTTTAATTTGATCAGGGAAATTAAGGCAGCAGCTTGTTGTACCTGTCATCCATGTAATGGTGTAAGGTGTTGTTCTCTTCAATTACAAGAGCTTATGTTACCTCCTCTTTTTTTTTTTTTTTTTTTGGGTGGTGGATGAAGGAAGCCTTGTTTCTTTGTACTCTGTTTCTTAAAATGTTACAGCAGAAATAACTAACGTGATTGCACATATTTTGTTTAAATAAACGAAATGTGCGCATGCCCTTGTCTTTCACATATTCAATAGATGGTAATTATTTATGTCAGCAGACAGCACTGCACGTTTGTGTGTTTACATCGTTCTGAATGTAGTTAGTGGGCTAATTATGTCATGTGAAAAGATTAAAAACCTTTTGACGACTGCAGATTCAGTTCAGCAAATAAATGTTGCTCTTAAACTGCTTGGTTTGGCGTAGAGATAGGGGGTCAACTTCTGTCCTGAATCAAATGCTCATTTCTATTCTGCGTATATATATAGGGTATATATGGCTCAAAATTAATTTTTATTAGCTTGTGCGGCAGAGTCCTTTTTTGAACTTTGGTTCTTTGAATCCAAAAGAGGTTGAGTGAGATCTGTATGATTCGGGCCTCTATCATTAGCTTCAGCACTCAAGTACCAGTGTCCTAAACTAGATCAATGTTTGGTGGTTAACAAGTACTGTATGCTTAAATGGACACATCATTATTATTGAGAGATGCCTAGTTAGCTGGAGAAGGCCATTGGGTTTTGAATCATTCTTGTTGAATCGTTTTTTGGACGGAATTATGAAAGGCACTGTACGATTTAACTTTCCTTTGCCATGGCAGTGGGACGGAGAAGGCAATTTCAGAACTCAACTCCGACCATCCTAAAATCTCTAAACCGGAATGCAAGTGGGCCTTGCCTTATCCATCTAGCTGATTCTGTAGGAACCTCGAATTGTGTCGGTCACATCTTGACCTTATCTATTTATGAGATGGGATTTACCTATATCGAACTAAAAAACTAAATGTTTTGACCTTTGCAACTCTGAAAGCTGATAGTTTTCTCGATGATTTTTAAGGTGGTTTAGTCTGATGTAGACCATGCCAACCACATGAAAAGTTGTTCGTTAAAAAAAATCACAAGAAAAGTTAATCAGACTATTTTGATAGTTTAGAAGGTCAAATAGACTTTTTTTAAAAAAATGTTGGAACAATTTTTCAAAAAAATTATTGTCTACATATTTGTTTTGAAATTTATACCGAATTAAAAATACCAAAAGGTTGAAGACGAAGACGAAGATAAAGAAGTGTTAATGCTTGAGGACAGGTCTACTTTGATATTTCATTTTTGAAGATGAAAAGGTCTCTTCAAAACATTGATGAAGAAGCAGGTTAAGTAAAGTTAGCCTGTATGGCTTAGCATATGGTTTGGGGATCAAGCCTGACTGTTAGGACACAATGTGAAACAATAGACTTCTCCTAAGGTTGATGCACTACGTCAGAACACACAATCTTTGTCAGTTGTGCGGGAGATGACAATGATGACTTATCAGTGCCGGTTTCTAAGCTAGGACAATACAGAGGAAGCCATTCACCTTCCAGTGAAGGCACCTATCATTGTCAGTTCAGACATAGTTTTGCCAACCCAACTATTTTGTACTTAACAAATTCTATTTTTAAAAAACATGCATATCACCTTCCGTACTTTTTGGATGTTGCAGTGTTCTCCTGGATGGTCCGACAGTGCATGGTTAAGACCACACAGTTTGCACTTACACGTGTTCATGTGGACGGTTTGATGCACTCCCGGTCGGTCCGCCAGAGCACCTTCACACCTGTAACATGCGGGGACTGAGGTGTCACACGCACCACTCGAGCCCACATGTCAGCCCTCCCCCTCACAAAACCACTAGCCCTCTCTCCTCCTCCCTCATCCTTTTGTATATAGCAAAGGAGAACGAACAGAAGGGAGAAGAGGAGAGAGGAAGAAGGAAGAGGAAGCTGGAGGAGGAGGCCGCGCTCACACAAGGACGTCACCGGAGAATGCTACCTAAGCACCTACAATTTCATCCTCAAGCATATATGGGTAGTATGTAGCCCAAGCCCATGAGCCCGGCACGAGGCCCGCTTTTTTGGCTCGATCCAAGCACAACCCCTCCCGATGGCCAACGGCCAAGGTAAAAGGAGGAAGCTAGGTGATGGCCCGTTAGATTGAAAGCCCTTTAGAATTTGGCCCAGCCCATAGTGTACATACCTATGAGGCCAAATCCACTCAGCCACCCACTCCCTAGCGTGTCGACTCCTCTGACGTTGAGTTGTGAGTCGCATGAGTCATGAGCCCGCCTTGCGCCGCCGCTTCTGCACCACCGAGTGCCGGCGCACCTCCTCCTCGCTCCTCGCACCATCGACGACCACCTCCTCCCTCACGCGATGCCACACCTGGACCACGTGACCTCGGTTGCCTCCTCCACCTCCATGCCCTCCCGCACAGCCAAGACGGTGCCAACGTCAAGGGCTGCTGTGGCGCCCGGCCTCAACCTATCGAGTAGTAGCAACAGCGGCGGCTACTGGTCGGCCTACCACCTCCCCCCTAGGACCAGATCTCCGGCGAGCGTGGCATCCACCGGCCCCGAGCGCCTTAGGGCAACCTACAAGCACGTTGCAGGGTAGCCGCCACCACCTCCTGCCGTGGCTGCCCCTCGTCTCTCTGCTACCATTTGGTGGGCCTCAAGTCCGCCCGACCTGCTAAAAAGATGATGCTTATCAGGCTAGCCCGGTACGAAAATTGTCCCACCAAGCCGTGCTTGGACCGAAGGCCGGGCCTGCATTCCTGATAGGCACGACCTGCAGGGCACGACATGCCTTGCCGGCCCGACCCACATCAGGCCATGCTGCCGTCTATATCCTCAAGCCTTGGGAGCTGTTTCACTTTTGAGAAATTTGAAAGCTAGTAGTGGTCCTCTAAGAGAGAAGCACAAAAAAGAACAAGATAAAAAAAATATTATAGACGGTTCAACACACATCACTGAATAGTTCGATATAGAGTTGTGTAAGATAGTAGTACTAGTATAACCTTATCACACTAGCACTCGTATTATATTCGTATAATATCCACAATGCATTATTACACACGATCAATTTTCCAATATATGCAAAGTGCTAAGCTGGCCTAGCAGTCTAGCGCACGATGGGCTTGTTGGGGTGCATGCTGAAGATGCCTCCCTTGTACATGCCGCGGTACGTCACCACCGGTCCGTCGCCGCCGAGGCCCTCCGCCTCCTCCCCGTCCGGTCCTCTGCGCCGCCGCCGCTGCCCCGCCGCCACGCAGCACCCGCACACGACGAGGAGCACAGCCACAGCCGCCGCGGCAGGGAGCGCGACCCGCGCCAGCGAGGCCAGCGCGGCGAAGAGGGAAGTCGCGCGCTCCCGGAGCGCCGCCACGGCCGCCTGGGCCGCTGACGCCAGGAAGCGGAGGAGCTCGGCGAGCTTCTGCCCGACGACGTCCCACGGGACCACGTCGTCGTCGCCAGCTGACCCGTGGCCGAAACCGACGCCCACTGCCGCCTCCGCCGCGGCGATGCCAGGCGCCTTGATGAGCTTTCGCGCCGCCGCCATGGCTGGCCTGCCGTGCTCTCTCTCTCTTGCTCGACGCGGTGTATGGTGTGGTGCTCGCCGATCGAAATCGGTTTCTGCGCGTGAAATTAGTGGGAGACGACTTTGGCGCCCAATATATTAACGGATTAATCAAACCATCGTGCGCCGTTGGATGAAGAAGGCAGAGTTGTCGCAAACCAGTAGCGACCGAGGTACAGCAATCAACTACGGGCAGTGCGAGCCAATGGGTGCAGTTTTGTGCTACCACTACGAATGGCAAAAGTGAACGAACTAACTTGGATGTTTAGATTGGATCTTTTTTCTTTTTGGGCAAGAGGCAAAAATGAGCGGCGTGGGCGTCAATCTTGGTTGGGCGTCAATACCCTGCCTCTCCCTCTCCATATAGATCGGTGTTCCATATAGAATTGTACCAAAAACATCTGTAAACGAGGACGGCCCACTCGTCAGGTCCCCATCTACAGATCGCTAAAAGCCAACAGCTGCCGCGCTTCGCCCTGTATTAGGATCGGTAAAAAAGAAAAAAGAAAAAAGCAGAGCACGGCGGCTCCCTCCAGGCGAGGCAGCGCGGGCTTCCGGCGGCGGGGTCACGGCCTGGAGGAGGCCTCCGGCCGCACGGCGCGGACGTCCGACGGGATCCCGGCGGCGCAGGCGTGTCCTCTCGGCAGCGCGGCAACAGACTTCTGGTGGTGCGGCCACCCGACGGCGCGGGCCGGGCCTCCAGACTTCCTGTTCTTCTGTAGCAAACTGAACGGTAGAGGGCGATATAGCGTGCTGCGGTGCGGAAGCTCTGTCGTCAAATTTCAGCTTCACCAATCAGCCTTTAATTTCAGTCACCAAACAGTATTTTTTTTCTCACAACAAATCAGCACGAGCCAAAATCAGCATTATTTTTCAGCTAAAAGAACAGAACTAATTAGTGTTGAGATTGGGATACAGACCAGCGGTGGCAGATAGCCTAATGTTTGGAGCAACTTCAAAAGACTAGATTAATTATATTCGAAATTGCAAGATTTATGTACAATAAAAAAAAAGAGGGAAGTTCTACAACAGACTAGACAAAATTTTCCATTATCTATATTTATTTAAACCAAGACATACGCTCAGGCACATGCGCAAGAGAGTATCGTCTAGAAATAGCCGCGGGAGAGGGATCGCGAGGAGGAGTGGCTTGAAAAATATAGACAGTGAATTTGACAGGATACCAAGCTAGGTAAAAAGGAAAATAACAGCAACTCCAAAAACCTCTCTAAATTTTCTAAATGATAGGAATAGATATTTTGGTGAAAAACTACTCTCCAACTAGGGATGGCAACAGGTCAGGTTCGAATTGGGTAGAGTCTCTGGGCACCCAAAACCGAAACCCGAACTTAAAACCTGAACCCGAAACCGATTCGGGTGAAAATCTATCCCCGAAACCGAAACCTGCGGATACCCAAAATCCGACGGATTAACCAAAGCCCGAAACCCACCACTATATAGCAAAAAGAAAAATAATAAAGAATTTTTAGCAACACATATATGATATATATTACATATTCAAATGTATAAACAAGAGACAATAAACAACACATATTTTAGTGACTAAATTTAGAACAAATTTAATAGCTTACATAAATAATTTACTAATAAAAATACGTGGGTTTTTATTCAAAATGTTATATTTCGGATATCCATTGGGTATCCGCAGGTGAAAACCGAAACCCGAAACTGAACCCGATATGTTTCGAACCCGAAAACCATGGGCGAAAAATTAAACCCAAACCCGAACCCACTGGAACCGAAAACCCGCGGATATCCGCCCCGAACCCGATCCGCTGCCATCCTTATCTCCAACAGATTGTCAATATAGACATCTTGTCTTTCGGATTTTCGCTAGCCAAATGTAGAAGATGAGAATGACTTTACAGAGTACGCTATGAGATATATAAGAACTGTTGGAAAGTCAAGAGATATAAAAAATAATTTTTATGAAAATGAATTCTAAATGATGATTTAGAGAGTAAGATTTAGAAAGACTCTTCCAATAGATTAGCCAAATTGGTTTTTAAAGCTAAATTTGGCTATTACCAAAAGAAAAATATTTCCAACAGACTCTATAATAACTCTCTAAATTTAGTAGCTCTCTTTTCCTATCTTAGTCGCTCTCTACAGTTAGATAGCCTACCTCACAGTCATCATCCTCTTGGTTTTAAAGCATCTGTTGGAGTACTCTAGTATCTTCTTGTCAAATCTATAATTTTTTAACTAATTTCTTGAAGATTCTGTTAGAAAAGATGTTAGACTCTGTTTTTTTGCCACAATTGATAAAAAGAGCTTCAAAATGAGTTTAAAAAGATCATTGGAGTCGCTCTCCTCATGAACCCGGTTGCATACATTCCAAATCTACCAATGTTTGAATACTGCAGCTGAATCATATGCAAGGAGAATGTATTCAGAGTTTGAGGAAGAATTTAAGAGATAATTTATGTTGTCTTGTGAATTGTTGGAAGTTGCAGGGACAAACAAGACATTCTTTGTTAAGTACATGCAGTCTGACCGTGGAGCAACAGTAGTATTGGCAAGCTGTAATATGGGTTGTTTAAATTGGCAACTATATCTTACATGTTTATTGTGTAAGTATGCTCTTAGAGTCTTCAATACGAATGGAGTATACAATTTGCCATCACAATATATATATTGTCTAGATGGACAAAATATGCGAAAAGTGGATTTTATATTGAGAAAAAAGAAACTGAGACGGGAAATTTGAAAACACAGGCAGCACTTATATCTCGACAGGACCACATCTCTTGCATTGAAGTGTTCACCGTCAAAAGAACTTCTTGATAAATTGCAGAAAGTTATACATAACTTGAACCTCGAAGCTGATACTTATCTGACTGAGATGCATGAAAAATCCAACGAGGTTCCTCCAATTCAAAATGAAGGTGTCCAACAACCATTAAATGGTATAATATCATTTAGAATTCCCCAAGTAATAAAAGTACCAAAGAATACATGATTTAAAAATGTTGTTGAAAAGAAAGGCAGGGAAGAAGAAGAAGAAGAGAGAGAGAGGAAAAGTGGTCAGAAACTGACCTTTTGCTTATGTCTACAATTTTTAAAATACTGTATTATGATACATATATATTTCAATTAGGTGAAATATGCAAAATAATGATGTAGAAACAGGAGATGAACATAATCAGAGGGAAGCACCAAACTGACCTGTCCAACCTATACGCCAGCTCAATATGAAGAAATTGATCCTGCTCCCCCCAAATTATCAACGTTGGGTGCATGTATAGTTGGGTCACACTAGCTAATGTCAGAAGAACCTACAGTGCAGAGCAACATTCTAGCACTTATCATCGTGTGCACCTTTTCCACAGCCTTGAGAACCCCAGCCTCATCTTGCGGAGAGCCCTACTCGTTCAAAATTACAGCTAGATCAAAATTCTAATGCCACATTGGGCTATTTGAATACTGATATAGGGAGTGAACTCAGCGTTCATAGGAAGCTCGTGGATATTGAACCACGACGACATCACAAAACCATCTGCCGGGGGGAAAACCTCTCCTTGTATCAGCTGACGTTGACTTGAAGCAGTTCTACATATAAATGAGTAAAACAAGAGGAAGGGGTGGGGAAAGCTCACTATTGCAGGAGACGGGGGCGCGGGGGTGGAGGGGAACGACCATTTGGCGAGGCGAAACTCCGGGCGTCTCCGAAGCCTCGCCCCGAGGTGTCCGGGCGGGTCTTCTCCTCCGAGGCGGCTTCCGCGGACGTCACGGAACAGCCACCACGGCAGCGGCGCCAGCAGCCGGGCGGGGCGCGCCGCTAGCGGTCGGGCATGGCGATACAAGCAGCCGCGGCGATATGACGGGGATATGTCGGGGCGCAGGCGATACGGCCGGCCGCGGACGGGGGGACAACAAAGTGGGCGTAGTGGGCGGCGGTTTCTGTTTTTGGCGCGCACGGGTGTTCGATTTGTGGAAGGTGACGGCGTACGGCAAGGTGCGTGCGCAAACCTCTCATCTTGTTCCAGCGCCAAGCGTGCGTAGGCTCCTTAGACCCGGGTTGTGAATAATAATCACTACCCTGGGTGGTGATTAGCGCTACCATATATATATATATATATATATATATATATATATATATATATATATATATATATATATATATGATCAAAGTTAAGTAAGTTTAACTTTTTACTTCTCAGGTAAAAATAGACGAAGTGAGTATATAATAATAGAGAAGGTCCTGCTTCTTAGGGGCGGCAAGCTCACTGAGTCAAGGCTGTGGCGGCTGCTGGAGATGGCAAAGGACCTCGCCGGAGAGATGATTGATCCAGGCACTGGGGTGGGGTGCTTCCATCTCCAGCGATTGGGTCGAGTAATATACACACATTGACACATACATGCCCACCCATGCCACAGCTTGCGAGCTACTGCTGCCAATGTGCAACCATGCATGTATGTAACAGCACTCAACAATAAAAATTAGAATGTTGTCAAAAAAAAAAAAGAGTCGTCAATGCTGAATAGCATAATAAGGATATAACAAATATCAGTTACAATTCTTCCTTTACTTGTCAGCAGTGAAATTACAAGAGAATGTATTCAGCACCCGAAACCTCAAGAGTACCACAAGATCAATAACAACGTTAACATGACGGAACGAATGAATGAATACTGGATTCCAAATTGCTACAGCTGCCCTGCTATCTCCTGGCAGCAGCTGTGGCGGGCTACAATTTTTTTTTGCTACAGCTACCTAGCTATTTCCTGGCAGTGGCTGTGGCAGGCTACAGATTTAACATACAACAACAGCAAATGGATTGTTATTGCTTCTAACCTAACTAAAAGAATCAATTCACAGTATGAGGGAGCTAAGGGCTAGGTTGCACAGAGAGTATTGGTGCTTTGTACAACAATCTGACGAAACTACTACGTCTTCTAGCTGTTCGATGCGGAACCCTTCTGCTCTCGCTCCACGAGCCACTATCAATCTCGTTATGGCAACTAAGAAGCTTTATTAAGTCTACCCTGGTCTGGGATTTCTCCTGTTGTCTCTTACACTTGTTAGCCTCCACCACCCTGTTCAATCTATCACAAGACGCTGGGGGAGTGTGAGCTCCGGCTCCGGTGCTTGATCTGCAGGTGCCAATAAAAAGTTGTCATTTAGACAACCAAATATATATAGAAAGATGCACAAAAGCAACTGAACGTAACGGCGCCCTGCCATGCTAATGGAATATATATTTTTGTGTACCATGTTCATACATGCGATCAAATAAAATGCAAGGATGAAATGACCACAGGTAATAGTGCCCATACCTATCCTCATCATGCTCCGAGCGTGCAAGCGATACAGATTTTTCACCATTATTTGGGTGGCAAGCAGGACAGAAGAAGGTTTCTGGAGGGGGTCCAAGCAAGTTGATGCAATCAAAATGGTACCACTCATCACATTGGTCGCATGCAATCATGGCCCTGTTATCATAGGGCTTACAGCAAATGCAGTAGAGGACACTGCGATCTCTCAGTAACTGCAATGAAATATTGCAAGTGAGAAAATAACCCATCACCGTGCATATGCTGAAGAAATAATGAGACCAGTATTATACAGGTGCATGCACCTTTAGTTCCTTCTCAAAATGTACAGAGAGATTTTCCCCTTCAGCTATAAGTCCATACACAAGATCCAGTGCAAGCACACCAGAATCACATGATACCTGTATCACGACATAGTCAGTGGTATCAATAATGTTATTTCCATCCTGGGAAACAAATTGTAGAAGAGACCGAAACCTCACCTTCTCTGCTTTAGCTAGCCACTGGAGGCTGGTTTCCTTTATTTTACTAATCTCCAACTTGAAGAAATCCTGATCGCATATTTCTAAATGTGAACCCTGAAAATATCAGTGCACTTAGACATATCAGGGAAGATAGATTCATATAAATTGATGGTACAGAAATATACTGTGCTGACAATGATCTCAGGTGAATGTACCAGATCAGCTATAGGACCAATCTTAAAATGCCAGCTGTTATTTTCCTGTCTAAGTGATTTAGGGTTCATTCCACATGTGGAACAAAATTTTAAACAGCATAATTCAACAATTAATTTCCTCTGCATTTTTTTATGGAAAATGGCAGGAGCTTTGCCTTGAATTTAAGTAGCAATATAAGTAGAAAAACACAGTCTGATCAAGGCAGAGATGCTGCAGCTATGTACAGAACTACCTTAGCCGAGGATAAGCAAAACAGATTCAACACTAGAAAAACTCGAAAGTCCCCATTACAGGTTTCGAAAAGCATGACGCCACTGTTCAATGTCTTCCTTTGCTCGTAGCGCCACCGTTAAAGGGCATTCATGTTGACCTAATATGTTTCCTCTGCATTTTAGTCCTCCACAATGGTATCAGCTATTACTCTCATTGGCGAAGGACCCAAAAGGGAAACTTCCACATCTCCCCACAACCCTACCCATTACTGAACACCTAGAGATGACCCTAAAAGACAACTCTAGTCTTTACACAAAATAAAATCTGTATTACCTCTTTATCAAGGCACATTACTTCTTGTATCGATGTCTTTTTACCACCATACAAGAGTTTATGTATTTGTTTCTTCCACAAATACCTGCTCAACACAGACTCAATTCTGCAACTGATAGAGTGATCATACAAGCCAGAAGCTGAAGTCGCCTACCAAATACAATAGCCAAAAAAAATTAGTTACTCATAGTAAACAGCAATAGCACATTTACTAGTTATTTTAACATGCAAATCAATTCACAATTGGAACCATGTAACATCAATGTTTAAAAAAGGACTGTAGACACTATGCAGGTGGTTGGGCCTATACCTTGTGCCTAGGTGTTGCAGGGTGTTTGTACTTTTTGTGGGCTCATAGAGTAATACCATAGCGTATCAGAACAGGAAAAAAAAAGGGAAGATATCAACATGCATCCATACATAATATGATCGTTTATCTTTCATTATCTATAATTGTTCCAATTTTTTATACATACATCAAGTCCAAAACATCTCTAAGCGGGAAAAAGCTAGACAAAACGCCTGTCAGGCAACGCAGTGCAGCACTCCCCAGTGCCTACAGCATCGCCTTTTTAAACAGACCAAGACCAATGGCTTTTCAAAATGAGAGAAGTTTGATAATGATCACCTTGAGAGCAACTAAAAGAGATTTGAATATGACGGTAAGATCTTCTCCATGATAAGAGTCTGAATCATCCAGAATTTGCATCAAGTAGGCATTCAAGTTACGAGATTTCTCGACAATTTCTTTTAGTAAATTAATTTCCTCAATCCTGTAGAAGTGAGTTTTAGTCGACCACAATAAGAAACCTGAATCACAATTAAATGTTCATTTTCAGGAGAGAAAAAAAATTACCCAGTGTATAAACCCTTTGCAGAAGAGATGAGTCCATCAAGTGCGGTAAGTGCAGGACGGTTTCCTTTAGACAGTCTGTATCATTTACATGAGTATTAGACTATAAGTGAAATCATCGCCGTAATGGGAATTATGAAAATAAGCAGTTACCTTTACAGGTATTTGGTTCTTTAATTGGTCCTCACTCTGCAAAAGTGAACAAAATGAACACATCCATTCAACTGTCATTTGTGAAATAGCAGGTAGGTTTTCGGCACAAGAATCATGGTACCTGAACAAAGAATCATATGTCACCACGACCACGACACCACTTACCAAAAAAGGCAAAACAGAACTGTACAAAAACAAGTGCTAATAAAAATGATATTAGCTTTGACTAAACTATTCAGCACTCTTGACTTAATGCTAGCAACTTGCATCTTTTTTTTTTCGAAAAACGCAGGAGAGCTGCGCATCATTATATTAAGAAGAAAAAAAATGATGACTTGAGCACTATCTTTTTCCATTTTAACATGATGACTTGAGCGGAGGAAGATCAGTGAGTGGCTCCTACAGTCTTTTTTTCTCTTTTTATAAATTTATATAGATATACACCACAGTAGGGTTTTCTCCTCAAAAGTAAAAATAATAATAATGGAACATCAACCCAAGCAGCAGGACTTTACCAGTCTTGACAAGTCACACATCTAGATGCGAGCCTATCTCCGATGCCGCATAAGCATAAGGCACATAATCTTTTCTTCATACAATCCTCAGCATATAATGTGCAAACATTATCCAATGATCCTCTTATCTGAAAGGAGAAATAAATTGGTCAAAAGTATTTTTCAAGAAAAAGAACTGAGAGGAAACCTTGAAATAGAAACCAACCTTTACAAGTATGGAGAGCAAAGAACTATTATTTCCATCTAGAAGTAGAGTACAGTGGCACTGATTGAGCCACTCTTCAACCTTTTTAACCTCAGCAACAACTTTATCCATCTCAGGGCAATCAAATGCAACAGACTGGCCATTGTCCTAACAAGATAGTTTCAAAAAATAAGGACTAGCATGTAAGTGTCTTCGTAAGGCCAAAGCTCACTGTGTAGATGATATATTTCAAATCTAAAGTAATAGCACATACTCTGAGACTTCGCAGCCTAACCCACGACTGGCCATCAGACAACATGAAGAAGGTGCTACATTGCTCTGTCCATAAACTGAAAGGAGCGAAGATTTACTATTACATGAGAAAAGTACAGATGACAACTGTAAATATGAAGTAGACTAGGAAGAATTTAATGACACTAAAACATATCTGAACTGATAAGTCACACATACAGAAAGGCTCAAACTTCCATGTTTCTTCTAAAAATTCTGAGATGACTAGCATACACATTTTGGATAAAAATAAAATTAGCTTACTTATGCTTGTTTACAGCATCCTCTAGCTTGGCAGTCATCATAGGATAAGGAACATTAACCTCCTGAGACAGGAAAAAAATGATAAAATAAATCATAAAATAAGTGCATTGATAACAGAAAAGACAGATCACTTCAAAACACTAACCTTGAATTCTGCTAAAATGCTTTCAACATCGTCCAATTTGGATTTTGCAGATGTTCCAGAACCAGGAAGCAAAGTAAGTGCTTTTCTTAGACAAGATAATGCCCTCATCAACAATGTAACCAGAGAACAATCTGATAAGCAAGCAGGAAGGTGGACTGCTTCTTCAATTAATCTATCAACATCCTGAAAGATCAAATTTAGCTCTTTGCAAACAAGGACAATAGTTGTTTGTGCTTTGCAGGTTCACAACACAATTGTGGCTATTGAAAAGGCACGTGTCAAAGCGAGAAACAATCTTGTGAAGATAACACAGCTTAAGACAGCAAATCAAAATTTATACTTATAGTTAAACTCAAATAATGAGTAAGAATGGGACAGCTATTTTCTCAGAAACTCACGTATAAGAAGTCCCATATTGAATAACAAATTACCTGCAACAAAGGAATCATACAGCACAGAGACAGTGCATCCAATATCCATCTTAGCATCAACAAAGAATCCTTCAGTTCCCGAAGAACCTTGAACTGAAAACCTAGAGATAATCCAATTTCTATTTCTGTGTTCATTTTACCTTGCAGCTCCTCCAATTTTCTTTGAAGTGTGTCAACTGTAGAACCAATACCATTTAAATGAAGTAAGGTTCTAAAATTGTTGAGTAGACTTAGTGAACCGCGTTCCCATTTTTCAACATTGTTGAGAACAGAATTAAGTGCTGAAGTGTCAAGAATGACTTTCAAATTTGCAGGCTGATTGATTAAATCCTGTGATAGCATGAAGAACAAAGGTTAAGTATCCCACTACAAACAATTATTCATATTACTAAGCCAGATTTTGTGAACCTTGATGTCTTCAACTTTAATAAAGTCTCCAAATGCAAGTTTATTGCAGCTTGGTCTCAAATAGGCCTGACATTTGTCTATCCACAATTTAGCACTATCAATTTCTGCTTTCATATGCAGTTTAGACGGAAGGATAATTCTTATTCCTTCTGAACACCTGCAATTCAAGAATATATTTGGTAGGGTGACATTCAATTCAAAAGCACAAGAACATATCAATTCACTTCATGGCTACTAGTACCGCATATGGTCTTCAAACTCAGAGAGAGAAGCTGATTGCTCAAGAATAAGTCTAGCCTTCTCTTCCCAGGCAGCAGCCTCTTTGAGCATCCGAGACAGATCATCAAATGGTTGCTCTTCTTCAATAGTTAGCCTGGCAGGTAAAAAACTTAAGAGCAACACAGATAATCATTCTAAGAATACTTATAGCCTAAAAAAACAAGTAAACTTACATTGAAGCTTCTTTTAAAACTTCTTCAACCACCTCCATTGGCATTACTGTTGCAAGTGCCTATTACATGCATGAATGTATGATCAAATTCATAATTTGTCTAGGCATAAAAAACATATGTTCACCCTAGACAATGGTGCACAAACTACCACACACACCTCAGATGCTTGCTTCCTACATAAGGACCTCTTTAGTTCTTTCTCCACAATAGGCAACTCGTCAACTGCATAGGATAATAGCCTCTTGTGAAAATGATCAAAACAACCAAACATTTCAAATACAACAATATCCATGGGGGGAAAGTATTTAAGCATGCCTTTCACTCCTAGTAATTTTGCTTCCTTCAGAATGCCTGTCAACTCCTCAACAACATTGTGATAGTCACTCCTAGCATAAAGTTTTCCGAGTATGTTCTTAGCACGATTCACCCAAGAGCAGCAATCTGAGTAACGTTGCTTAAGAACGTTCAGCTCTGGAATGCTAAACTTGGCACCATCCACAACAAGGAGGAAACCCTCCAGCTCCTGGAACATTCACAATACAGGAATAGAACATCTAAATTCATCCCAAAAAATATATATAATAGAAGAAAGAAAAAAGGAGGAAAAGCCACCTTTAGATCAGGGAAGTCTTGGAGATATAATTGACAACGCGTTTGCCATGATTCCGCATCTTTCCACAGCTTTGAAATAAGATCAACCTCTGGGAGTAGAACTCGAAGTTGTATTATCTAGCCAGGTTTCGGAATTGTCAGATATACCAGTTCAGAGTATGAATTTATGCAGAAACATATGAATGTCAGCAAATCAGATGAACTTCAAAAATCAAGTTGACAGCAAAAGGTTCCTGAAAAACACAAACCTCTGATTTTAGTTTATTGAGGACATCTATGTCAATAATGCCCAGTTTATTCTGTTCAAGGCAATCCCTTGCTTTCTTCAACCAGGACTGCAGCCAAAATAAGACGTAAAAAAATTTAAGGCACTTGCTATTTTCTAAAATGAATGTGGGATAAAATGAAGAGTATGCCTCTAATAATGGAGAAAAATATGAAAGAGATTATCCATTTTTACACCATTTACCTTTGCAGAAGATAACTCCCAAAACAAAGTCGATGATTCTGTTAGCTTAACTGGGAATTCTGAAACCCTCGAGTATAATGTTTCCAATTTGTCTACCTAAGGTAAAATGACAAGAACCATAGTAAAAAGAGCTCCATAAAAGAGTTGGCAGAAGAATACAGGATGCAAAATAACTGTGTTCTGTCAACTACAGAGAAAAGTGTATGGCCATAAATTAGAACAAGGGGCTTACTGTTAAGAAAGATGATAGTGCATTGTTTACTTCATTAATCAGCATTTTTCCTTCCTCTGCATACACCTGCAGTAGGAAGGGAAAATTGAAACATCACAGTTATTTTAAGGCCAAGTACAAACTACAAATGTACCCAGGGTGGCATACCTGCAATTTTGTAAGACTAGGCTCGTAGCACGGGGCACATTTCATAGCAACTAATTCTTCTATTTCCACATAATTTACTTTTTCAGAGCAACCATCTTTCAGAAAGTCCTCAATTTTGGAGAGACATTTTCTAACACCCAAGGCCCAGTTCATAGCCTCTGTTAGTCTTACTGTCATGTTCCGGACCTACGGTGTACACATTACTAAAGTTAATATAAGTCATATAATACTTGGAAGACACGTAAGCGAGTCACAGCATGCTTGGTCAAAGAATCATACAGAATCCATGGCATGGTCACTCCAAAGAAATTGTTCAGCTTCTTCTAAGGCAGTGGCATAAGATCTTTCCAGGAATGACATCTGGAGAATATGTTCAGATTTTGAAACCCAATCTTCTGCAAGTTGTGCATATGATATGTAGCGACCTTTGACCTAGACACAAGCAAATAAAGCGTGCTTAGAGAAAGCTAAGAAGGAAAACACAACACCACCAACAACCCAGATGAGCATAATATTGATCCTTTACGAGGCATGTTTCAAGACCAAAACATCAGATGACTATGCCTTCATGGTAAAAAGAAGCATCGATATTTGGATAATAAAATTATAAAAATGAGCAAATCACTCCAAGAATATTTTAGTCAATAGAGAACTAAATGCAAATACTCAAAATATATCTTCTTGACAGAGCCATTCTATTTTAGTCAATATCAAACCTTTTTAGACGGCACATAAACATCATTGAGCAAGCGTGGATTCTGCATAACATTGTCCCTTGGGGGACTAACCAAAGAGACCTCGCAAACTAAATCCCCCAACTCTGCAAGGGTGTGTCGATAAAGTAAGCAATGCTTCTCTGGACTGCATTCACAAAGGTGCTTCCAGTGCTGGGAAAAGAAACAAATTCAATGATACTTAAAATACTTGACTTAGATCTAATAAAAAGAACATTCGACATCACTGCAATTAAACATTGTTACAGGGAAAAAAAATCAGAAATACTGAGTTGAGTTGTCCAATATAAAAAAAATGAATGAGCACATAAATATGGCACGGTTAAGAACTGAATAGGCAAAACAGTTGCATGATAGCCTCCTAATTAATAACTCACAAGACAGACACACCTCAAGGCAAACATAAGAAGACACCCTACAGTTACAGGAGACTGCTGAAAGATACAGATACTGTCGGCAAATAATGCATGTAGGGTCCTGCACGATAAAAAGTTTCACACTAATCAAAAGAAAAAAAAAATGAACCAGGACATAGGATGGAAATTTACGGTGCTGTACAGCTACCTCTTCACTACCAATAAAGTTTGGATTGATCCTTGGCAACATTGGGCTAGATTTGACAATCCCATTAATCCAAAGCTCTACTCGGCGTCTTCTCTCATTTATAAAAAGCCTTTCTACTTCTCCCTTCAAATGGGAGAAGCGATTCAGCATCCACACCATTCTGTCCAACATAATGAACATGAATTTAGGGTTAAGAAGAGCATTACGCATGCTATAGTTACTATAATAAGAACAATGTGCAGCAAATTAAAATACCATTGCAAAACCTATTCATTACAAAATACCTCAAGACGGTTTATGTACATTGGCTGGAGTGTTTTTTATGGAGATTCACCAAATTTGGCTTCGTTCTTAGTCACTGCTAGGGATGAGTTGAAGTTGTGGGTCTTGGCAGGTGCATGAGGTATTTCGTTCCTAGTAGCCCTGATGCCCAAGACAGTTTAGGTCTGGTTGGTCTTGGGTCGGTTTGTTTCTTGATGCAAGTGTGATATTTAATCTGTTTTGTGCTAGAGTGCGTGGGTTTGACCTGTGGGGAGTGTGTGTTTGAGTGTAGTTTTGTAGGGGTTCTCTCCCCCTTCTTAATATAATGATACTCAGTTCTTCTGCGTGTTCAAGAAAGATAATACAAAACTGCGCTTCAAACAGAGGGTCTTATAATCAGGCATTCTTAATATAATGATACTCAGCTCTTCTGCGTGTTCAAGAAAGATAATACAAAATTGCGCTTCAAACAGAGGGTCTCATAATCAGGCATCCATTTTATTCATTACAACACAGGATGAGGATGTTAAGTTGTTAACATCACGATTGTAACCTTCTAGGGACCAGGGCCAAAACTAATGAACTGAAAGTTCTTCACTGTTTGACATGAAAAAAATGTGTGAGTAGAGAGTTGGTTTATCCTGACATGAAACAATGTTGAAAGCAGAGTACATGGCAAGAATTAGTAGATTGATTAGAGAGATACATGGTACATGTATATATAGGTAGTGATTGGGGCGGCTTACAGAAACAGAACCGTCCTCTCCCTTACCAAGTACAAGTCAATCTACAATACTTGCCAGACTTGGAGTCCAAGGCGCATAGCCTGGCTAACTATACCTGGCCACAAAGCCCAAGGTCTGACAAATGTGATGTGTTGTGCTCTCTATTTGTTTTGCCTAGGTCGGGTCATTGTTCCATTGTACTTTGTTTATTTTCTTCTTTAATGAAATTATACTACATAGTATTAGAGACAAAAATGAAACAATAAGAAGCATCACATGGTCACTGAAGATTTCAGTGGCTAGTATTTATCCTCAACAAATGGAACATCAAGATTTTGTATCTTAGGCGGCAAAGAAGATTCACACCCTGCAGCAGTTTTGCTATACATGGCAGTTGCCCAAGATGGTAGTGCTTCTTTTAGCAACATAATAATAAGTACTATTATTTTTTAAGAGTTAAATGCATCAAAGGTACATTAATTTATGCGGGAGTTTCAGATAGGTCCATTAACTCTAAAAGTTGATTTTAGGGTCCTTCAACTTTTTAAGGGGCCCTTTGGTTCATGGGTAGAACGCAGGAAAGGTACAGGAACCGATTTCTTCTGGATTCTTTCCTACGGCATCCTTTGGTTCGCAAAAAATTCACTGGAATGTTTCCGTAGGAAGGCAATCCGGAGCATGATTCCATAGGAAAGTCACAGGAAAAATAACAAGAGCTCAGACTCTTGGTAACTTTCCTGGCGCGAAAGGTGAGCGCTCGCACGCGCGGTCGCCGCTACCAGAGCTGGAACAGAAGGGACGTCTGCTCGCCATCGCTGGACATCAAATCCAGCTCCTCCATCTGTTCTCCCCTGAATCCACCGTACGCCAGCACACCCACACCCTTGCGCACGCATCATGGCACCAGCGCCGTAGCCCGGGCGCCACCGCGCCCAATCGGCGAAGGCTCGGAGCATGCGCCCGAAGCGGCGTCCCAGTCGCACGGGGCCGAAGCGGCGCGGCCCATGGCGGACTGATACGGGAGACGGAGAAGGCACACCGCACACCACGCAGGCACGCACCTTCAGCAGCACAGCTCGTTCGCCGTCAAGGGAGAGAGAGCCGGGCGGAGCGGGGGCGCCGACGTCCGCCTTCCGACGCGCGCGGCCGACCCGCTCTACCTCCGAGGGGGAGAGAGCCACTGCCGGGTGGGGGTAGGAGCAGAGGTGGCGCGCCGTCCCCATGGACGAAGAGAGAGCCGCGGGGGGCGGAGCCAGGCTGACACAAGTAAAGAGCCGGGGGTAGCGCGGGGGGGAGGGACGGGAGGCGGCGGCAGCGGCGGATGGCGAGCGCCGCCGTCTGCTCTGAGCACGCGCGGAACAAGATAGTTGGAGGTGCGAATGGGGAGCGCCACCGTCTGCTTGTCGGGAGCGTGGCGCGGAGGGTGGTGCGCGCACGGCCCTGACGCCGCGAGAGAGAGGGCGACGGAGATACGGAGTATTTTTTTTTTTATGCCGATAGAGATAGAGCTGGTGCGGATGATGGAGAGAGAAACTGCGTTCCAAAGGATTGAAGGATTGGGCCAAAGGCAGTTTCGCATCTTTCCTGTTCATACGGGATCACCACAACATGCCATCTCAAATCCTCTATATTTCCTTTTCCTATCCTTTATTTTTCCTACCATCCAAAGGAGGCCTAAGTTGTTCACCTCAAGTATATAATGGTTCATGTATGTATATAGCAATGAGATGGCATGCTGATTAGGCAGTATCCTGTTAAGGCGTTTTGTCGAGCACGTCATGGACATGTGAGGACCGGTATGGACACCAGTGCCACGCTTGTCGAAGCCAGCGGCACACCCCTGCCCGTACGCACGCACTGCTCCGCCAACCAGCACGCCCCTGCCCCCACAATCGCCGAACGCCCCCCCACCCCACCCACACACACACACACACAAGCTGCACGGCACCAGCCGGCCGCTCCCGTCCTCACCCGCATGCCATTCCTCCTCACCACCACCGAGAGCTATGAGGGAAGGTACATCCCCATGGCAGGGGCGCACATCCTAGACGCGAACCCAACCTTACTACCTGTTAGTCTATTTATTTTTGTATATATTGATAGTCAAAGCTAAAAAAAAATAACTGGTTGGAAGCCTAAAATGACATGGATTTAATTGGAGGGAGTAGGAACTTTCTAACCTTTGCAACCACATACAGAAGCTCCTCATGTGACAAAACAGGCGCTTTACGATATAAGCGATATAGATCAGCCCCAACTCCACCATGAGGTAACCAATCAGCAGGGGCAAAATTTACAGCCTCGGCACAGTTCAAACCTGAACTTTGAACGAACATTTAAAAATTTGGTACATGATAACATCTGGGGGGGGGGGTCTGAATTACCTAAATTGAAGCCACCATGGAATGACCTGGGGAAGGTAATGACAAAGTTTCCAGGTTCCTGAAGAAAGCCAACAAAAAAAAGAGGACGAATGAAATATACTGGCAGTCCAAAACTTTTCTGGGGATGTCATATAGGTCCACAAACTACTAATGAAGTTTCAAGTCCCTAATAAAAACCTTCCTACTCATTGTTAATCCACCTACTTGGCATCCCTACCATCATCTTAATGTTTTACACCTTGCTAGAATACATGTCAGCATACTACGCCTTCTAACCATACACGTCAGCGTATCACACCTTGTCAGGATACACATTATCATTGAAATGGTAAACCGCCTAGCTAGTATAGGGACATGATGAAACTGAAGATTAATAGTTTGGGGACTTCGATAACATCCTTGGACAAATTTAGGGACCACTGGCACGTTTTTCAAGAAATACCAAATCGAATACTCTAGCTTTTAGAACGAAAAAAAAACTCAACCAACCTAAAACGAACTAGACAGCATTACAAATATGAAGAAATAGGCACCCAAATTTGAGTCGAAGAGGACTCAAACCTGAGTGATAGGAATTTACACACACCTCCAGCCAACTGAGCCAAGCTCAGTTCTTATCTTCTAAAGTTCTAAACCTAAGAAAACCCGGTGTTATTTAATTTCGGTAGTTTATGGAACAAAACCAGTAAAGGAATACTTGTACAATTATGCACAATCAGAATTTTAAGATTAAGAAGAAAAAATTCCATATCATTGAACAATGCTAAGATCATGTCAACAAACATCCATGAATACCAGTTGTATCAGAATGTATGTGATGTGAGGAAAGGAAACAAAGCTTCCACCAACCTGCATCACGCTATAAACTGGAACACTATTTGCTCGTAAAATAGATGGATTCAGCATTGTGACAAGGTGAAAAAGCAGGTCCGGTTGTGCATCAAACAGATCAGGTAAGGCCTGGCGCATAACCTGCAGTTGTATATATTATAAAATTACAAATAATATAGAACTAGCAATTTCTCGCAGAAAACTGTGAACAGGATTTTGGTAACAAAAATCACAGGGTAAGTGGGTAACACCGTATATGTTTTCCCCTAATATCAATGTACAAATACAATACAAGATAATGAATTATTATTGCACGTCTCCTCTTTCAGAGGATCAAAGATACTCCAGAACAAATAAGCAAACTTTAAGAAACAAAGAATTCAAACAAGAATCCATATATAGATAAAAAATCGATCTATAACTAGTTAACTACCCCCAAGTACTATAGCCATCAATGTTTTCTGATAAATAGTAATTGCTTCTGGTAGTAAAAAGAATTAAGCCCATTTTTGGCACATCAACTCTTCTTTTTGTCGAATTTTGATCGTCAGCTATAATACCGTCAAAATTTAGCAACCCAACTATCAATACTGTTTTATTTTGAACTAGAACCTATTTTCATTGATTTTAGACGACTTAGCGGTGGTTTTTCTGCAAGTTGCCTCTTGTTTTTTGGCGAACGAGGCCATGCAAAGAGAGAGAATGACAATCTCAGGTCAAAATTGAATGGTGCTGATAGTTGAGATACCATTTTTTGATGATATTGGAGTTAGGGTCAAAATTTGACAAATAGAAGAGTCGAGGGGTCAAAATGGACTTCTTTCTAGTAAAATACAGCAAAATTGAATGACAAGCTCAGGTCAAAATTGAATGGCAAGGCGTGTCGAAATTTCTGTTTCTAGATGGGTGTCTGTCGTGTGTGTTTGGACAAGGCTGCTTTTCTGCCTCGCCCTTTGTACTCCTCTCTTAATGAAACGACACACAGCCAAAGGGTCTCTAGCCTAGTAGTTAGAGCACCTGGGTAGCATCCAGCAAGCCTAGGTTCAACTCCCCGTGAGAGCGAATTTAAACAGGTCTGGAATAAAAAAAATTAAAAAATAGGTTGAGGTTTCCCCTGCTGACTTCGGTCAAAAAGAAATAAAATGACATGAGCTCCTGCGTATTTGAGAAAAAAATGAACTCCAATTCCCAGTTACTAAGACAGAAAAATTCAAAGATTGTGAAGTTGCTATAAGAAGTCAAAGAACAAAATATAAGGTATTCCTACGTGTGTGAAGATTGATACCCGTACATCAGAACATTGCAGTTTTATGAACAGAGATATTGATGTTGTTCGCAATGATGTAATATACCTGCTCAAAGGCATTTGCTTTTGCTCCAGGCACTCCATACCAACATTTTGGCTCACCCCTGAAGCATAACAAGAATAATCACATTGTGATATAAGATGAAGTGACTACATGTTTTGTTAACATACAACTTATATAAGATCAGAACATTCATCCATTCATAAATATATGATGTTTTAGAATCTTTTCCTGTCCAGGAATATATGATGTTATGTGCTTTCAAGGATATTGTCTCCTGGCCATAGCATTATAATGATAACCACAACAAATACTCTTGCACAGACTTCAATGGCACACCGAAGCATGCCACCGTATTGTTGACTAGGAGCTTTTTATAGTGTGTGCATGCCATCATGTGCTGCTACAAAAATGCTAGAAAATAAATTGGAGACTGCATTGAACTCAAGGCTTCTGGCCATACATGACAAAGGCTCTTTACCCTGTTTTAAGCATCAATCTGCATGCTCAATTACTATAGAGGAACAGGAATATATGATATATGATATTGGTGCATAGAATGATGCAGCACTGTGGGTCAAGTAAGTCTATAGTTCTTGTGAAAAAAAAAAAAATCTCAATCATCACCAGAAGTTTACCTAATCTAATGACATGTGAATGCTCTTAAAGTAGATGAAACGACAACAATCATTTTTTCTCTTCTTTTTTTTACTGTTTGATCTCCTACTTAAACCTATCCTCGCATTGCTATGGTTAGTTGGGTACTAAAGCTTACTATCAGAAACTAATGAAGGTGCCCTCTGTTCGTGTTTTCTCAACTTTTTGGCAGTAACATCCTTCACAGTACTTGATCATGGTGGAACTATTACTTCCAAGGTACTCCCTCCATCCCAAACTATACGTCATTCCAACTTTCTAGGAGAGCCAAAGCATCTCAAGTTTGACCAAATTTATATAATACAATAATAACATTTATGATACCAAATAAGTATAATTAAATTCTTCATTCCTTATATTTTCATAGTATACCTATTTGATGTCAGAAATCTTTGTAATTCTCTCTATAATTTTGGTCAACTTGAGATGCTTTCACTCTCCAAGAAAGTTGGAATGACATGATTGGAATGGAGGGAGTAACTGTGTTTCTCTTTGATGTCTAATAACGCATAAATGCTGAAAGTGGAAAGCATGGAACATAGAAGATTAGTTTTCACACGAGCCACTCGATGTCTTGACCTAGCTAAATGATGCTAAATGGATCATGATAGGTTAAAAAATGGGGGCATTTCTTGAATGAGCTCCATAAAATTTTCAGAACTAATGAAATTAACCTATGAACCAGGAAAAAAAAAAACTAAGTGATGAAAGTTGCATATCTAAACATGCTGCAAGCATGAAAGCAGAGGGTCCATGAATATTTAATGAACGGTATGTGAAGGTTTCTACGATCTGTTCCAAATTATTTTCAACTACAGGAATAAAGAAGGTAACTTCTGGATGTCCTTAGTTTTAAACGTATTGACAAATCTACCTATCTAAAGTTCAGTCATTGGCACTGGCTTACTCAAAATGTAAGACAAACAGTTTTACATGTTCTCCAAAATTTAATCATAATATAACAGTGCAGCAAGACATAGATGGGGAAACAGTTATGCGTACCAATGCAAATAGTTTATTGAATAGAAACAGTGGTCCTCAACATGCCAACAAAATGATGAAAATAGCATCCCTATGTAGAGCCACGGGACCATTACACCAGCAATTTTATCCTTGACTGTCCTAAGAACTGAGCCAGGCAGATTTGGAAAATTGTTCAAATTCCACGGGCTTGAACAGTACTTCTGCCACGTCTCTAAGTCCACAGATGATGGCATTGGATCACCGAGACGAGGAAACCCACTCCCATAAATTGAAGTGTCCAAGTCACTCCCATACATAACCTCTAGTTCCCCTACCTTCCCCTCCACAATCTCCCAGAACTGCTTCTCAATTTGAACACGGCTGGGGTTCCTCTGCCCCAACCATCTCTTTCTCACCCTCTCATCAAACCGCCGGAAAGTCTCAAGCAAGCAGGACTTCCTCCTTTCGATAAACCCAAAACAATCTCTATCAGAGTTCAGGCAATCTGAGCAATACCAGTTCCCTGGAGGCACTCGCTCGAGGGGCGGTGACAAACAGTACAAATGCCAGCCTTTATCACAGCGATCACATAGGAGCATGACATCCCCATGTAAACCGCTACTACACTGCTCACAAACTTGATCCACTTCATCATTAGACACGGTAGACGCAGCACCAGAGTTTCTCCTTTTCCGCTTCCGGACACCAGCAGGCGCCTCATTGACTGCAGTAACTGCAGCATCAAAGTTCCTCCTCTTCTGCTTCCGAGCATCAGCAGATGCCACATTATCTCCAGTGATGTCACCACCACTTCCATAATGACCATGAGATGTCCCTCTGCCTAATTTCTTGCAGGAGGCATTTCTCCTTTTCCTGCTTTTAACACCTGTAACCTCTTCAACCATCTCCCCAGTATCAGATTTGTTGCTCTCTTCATCCTGTACACCAGAAACAGATGGCTGATCGTCAGATTCAGCCCCTGGCTGCTTTCCCTTGTCCCCATCCTGGTTGGCGAACTTCTCGTAGTCATAAAGATGCTCGTAATATAGCTGCGCAAGAACGTGCTTCGCGCACTCTGATATGTGCATCGGCGCCTTGTCATCGACAAGGCGGACCACGTCGCCCCAGCGCTTTCCCTCACAGGCACCGTCGTAACCGCCGAAGCGCTTGACAGCATGGAAAAGGCGGCAGAGGTCGAGCGGGCGACCATCCGAAAGAGCGGGCGACTTGGGAAGACCCTTCCTGCGGCCCCGGCGATGTGCGGAGGAAGCCTTGAGGAAGCGACGATAGTCGAGGAGGAAGGTGTCGGGGTCAGCGGGGGCGGGGCGGGCGAGGAGGCGGTGGATGGGCTGCCTCTTGGTGGGGAAAGACAGAGAGTTGAAGTCGAGGGCGTGAGGCGGGGACCATGACGACGGCGGGACGATGCGGCAGATGCCGTAGGGCTCGGCGAGGGGGCGAATACGGGCGACATAGGCGAGGGGGTCGGCGAACTCCTCCTCTGTAGGGTGGAAAACTGGCGCCTCAGGGACGGAGGTGGGGGTGGCGGTGGCAGTGGCAACGGCAAGAGGGGGACCCTTGCCCATGGGCGGTTAGGGTTAGAGGTCAGCGAGAAATGGCAAGCGAAGCGAGGAAGAAGAAGGTGCCGTATGGATTGTGAGATACAGGGGGTGCCGGGGGTGGGATTGGGATTGGGATTGGGATATTCAGGGGGTTTGGGTATGGGATAGAATGGCCTCTCACGGTCTCATCCCACTGTCCACTGGGAGGGGTGGTGGGTGGATTAGGGAGCGGGATAAGGCTGCACGGTGTCCACGCTCCAATTTCAATCAAATAAAAAAAAGCTCGATGCTCGAGCAAGAAGCACGGCGAGGGTATAGACTGCACCTGCGCACCATAGTCAAGATGGGTCGGCTCTGTTCGAAAGTCTTTTTTTCAACTTTAGAATAATAGTATTTTTCACTAAAAAAAATCAACTTTCAGCTTTCACTTTTCACTCTTTTAGCTTTCAGCTAACAGAGCCAAAGACATGACCCTATGTAACATCCCTGGTGTTACTGTAACAAAAACCGCCATGTCATCATGATTTCATGCAAATCATCCTGCATAAACTCATCATTAGTGTGCATTAACTAAAATAATTTTTATTTTTCCATGTGATTGGGCATAGGTAACCTAGAGTGATTTAATTTCATAAATACTTGTTTGATTGCGTAGGATCAAATTCCATCTGAACGATAAAATAAGGCTCATTCATAAACCCTAGAATAGGATCCAAAACTCTATGCCAAAACTAGTCAGAATTTGGTCTTGAGCCTTAAATAAAACTTCTAGCTTTTGAAAAGTTGAGCAACTCTTACTTTGGGCGATTTCTAAGTTATTATTTGAAATTTCAAATTAAACCCTAATTTGTGTTTGAAGGTTTAGATTTAAATCTTTATTTCGAAAATTATTAAGAATTAGACAAAACTTATTACATAAAAGTTGTAAAGTTCATTAAATGGGACAACTTTGGTATTTGAATATTGGGAAGTAATTATATAAAATTTCGATTTTCTAGTCCCCGATCAGACTTCCGTTTAAACCTAATTTTAGCCCCAAAAACCTAATTCAAAATATAGAAGGAATCTTGGGGTGGTCCCTTAATGAAAGTTGTAGATCTTTTAAAATGTGACAACTTTTATTTTTGGAGATTTTGAAGTTCTGTTGTAAAAATTTGAATTTGGCTCAAAACAGTGAATTAAAAATCAAATTTGAAATGTCATTTCAAAAATTAATTGGAATCTGACAAAACTTCCTTAATGAAAGTTGTAAAGCTCTCTGAGGGGAACAACTTCTATTTTAGCCATTTTTAAGTTGTTGTGTAAAATCAAAAGTAATTTTAAAAATACAGTTTGAAATTCAAAAACCCTATTCACCCCCTTTTGAATAGTTTTCAAATTTGGCTGAATTTGGGGTTGGTCCAAAAATGAAAGATGTTCAGTTTTTATAGCCCTACAACTTTGGTGTTTGCTGTTTCTTCATTTGACACACGGTTTGGGCGCAATGGAGCAAAAGATCAGAGACGAGTAGGTAGCTGCTACAGTAGCCGGGATGGGCTTGTCCTTGCCGCCCTGTGCGCCGGCGTGGCAGCGGCGTCGCCGGTCGGCCACGCTCGCTCCTGTGGCCACGACGCGCGAGGACGAGCCATTGACGTCGCCTCCCACTCCCCCACTCGTCCTCTGTCCCTATAAATACCGGTGAGCTCGCCGTTCTTCTTTTTCCCGTTTCTCGGCTCGCCGGCGACAGCTCCGTTCGCCGGTAAAATTCACCGTGCCTCGGCCATCACCGCACTCTCCATCCCGCCACTAGCTTCGCCACATCATAGCGCACCTGTAGAGTCTGTCCCGAGGCCTTCCCATCGCCTGTGTCGTCCGGGAGACGTCGTCTTCTTCCTCGGGTTTGGCCGGAGCGCCGCCGCAAGCTCGTCGCCGTCGATTCCCTGCTCGGGTGAGCTCTGGAGTCCTTTGGCTCATGTTCTAGCCTCTGTATAGTCCGTGGTTCATCATGCTCCTCTTGGTTGGTTCTTTGGTGGTCTAGGTTTGCCGGAACGAGTCGTCATCGCCGGAGCCGAGCCGCCGCTTTCGTCGCCGCCGTCAAACTCGCCTTGTTAGCCTTCCTTAGCCCCAGTCAGCTGCGTCACTAGACTCGTGGTGAGCCTCTGAATACTCCCCGCCCTTTTCTTTGAACTCTACCGCGCTGTGTCAACCGGCGCACGTCCGCTGTGCCGCCGTGTCCGCCATGGGCGAGGAACACCTCGTTGGAGGCGGCTAGGGTGGAGGTTAGGTGCTCAGGGGTGTCCGCTAGAGCGTAGAGTAGCCGTAGGTCCGCTCGTGTTTGCCGTTTGGGGTCGTCGGCGGCGAGTCCGCGGCGGCCGCCGCGTGCGCACGCGTGCGGGAGGCGCGGCGTGAGGTAGGAGGAGGAGCTGACAGGCGGGGTCCGCCTGTCAGCGCCTCAGTTGGCGCCTGGGCACGGGCCGCGCGCGCGCGGGGAAGGGCGAGCGGGACCGTGGGCCGAGTGGGCCGGCTCGGGCGCGGGGTGTGGCCGGCTGGGCCGTTCCGGCCGGCTGGGCCGCTTTTTATTTTTCGAATGAATTTCAAATCCTTTTCCAAATTTAATTCATGTGAATAGTGCTGATGATTGTGAATTTCGTATGAATTAATCTATAGCTTGAAATAGTCTGAAAATTTTTGTGATAGCTCTCTGTGATGCCTAGTACATAGGAAAAATATAATATATGGGTTTTGAACTTTTTCTGTTAGGAGTAAAAATCACCCAAATAAATGAATAATGCAACTTTGGTGATTTTTAATAAATTGTAGGTAGTCCCAAAAATCATGAAATTAATTGTGGCACTGTTTGATGATGAAATATAGCTGTTGATAAATTTTGGTCACAATTGGAGTAAGTTTGGTCAGCTAGTAAATATAAGTGAAATTAGAAAAATGAATAAAATGAGTAGGAGAAATGGATTTAGGGTTTTATGTGTATTTTGGATTGATTGTAGTCCAAGGGTCTACCACCCTATGATCCTTGGCAATGTAAGATGATATTGTAGGTTGTAGTAATAAAGTTGTGCAGCGACCTTCTACGACGGTTAAAATGGTCAATAAAATGATTAATAAAAATAAATAAGAAACCCTAATCCCTTTTAGGAACAATGTGAACTTTAGAGTTGATTGTGGACCTGGAAACACAAAACCACTACTATTCCTTGGTATCTTAATTCCTTGAATAATTGTAATCCATGGGTTGAGGTGTATTTAAAATGTTCATAGCAAACACTCGTTAATGGGTCAATGGATGTTGCCTTGTTTAATTCTTAGATGCAATTTCATGGGTAAAAAGGAATAGTTAAACATACTTCTTGTAGTAAGATGATAATAATTCTCCCTTATATAAACGTAGAATAAATTGTTTTACGAGATAATCAAATGAAACCCTAGTTGTTAATAAAACAAGTTAGTTTTGTTGGCTTGCAACTTTACCGTGAAGGAAAGTTGTACTCAACTTTCTAAATTAAGTTTATTGCATCGCATGCATCATGGCATACATACCATCATGTTGAGCATTGCGTTATTATCTCGTGTAGTGAACGCGCGGTAATTATTATCCGAAGCAACCTCGAGTACGGTCTTCGCTCGGTGGACGTGGATCTTCTCGGTGATTGTTTTCAGGGTTCCATCTTCTACGAGCAACAGGCAAGCCCCGGTGCATTAACCCTCTATTATGAAATCCTTTACAATTCGAGTTAATCTATTGCATTAGGTTGCTAGGAGTTGATTGTTGCCTATCCAAATGCATTGTCCCATATAACTACCTTGAAACCTGATTTAAATAAATAATTTGAAAAATGCTAGGCATGCTTAATGAAATTAGAATTCCATAAAAGAAAAACTATTTTCTGTGCTATGTACATGTATATACTTTATGATTGGTGAAGAACTTGTTATCCGTTGGTCGATGTGTATTCGGGCTAGAGTCCCGATGCATGGTCGCTTTCGGAATAGTTTGGAACTGGTCGGTATCACCCAAAATATGTTTCGTTGAGTGGCCTGCTCATGGGACGGCGTTTCCCATGTCACACTACTCTTCAGGCATGATAATAAAACTGTCGGGCAGTATTGTATTCGGGCTAGGCCCCAATGCAAGTCTGACGGCAGGAAGGAAGTAGGGACCGTTCGTTGTAGGCCTGCTGTGATCATGATGAACAGCCTAGCCACATACCTATGTGGAAAGCCTAGAGTCAGGTGGCTCTATTGCTGGAACCGACAACCACGCACTGGGAGTGGAGAGATGGCGGGAGTAGCGTGTACCCACGTGGCCGGCGTGCCTGGAGACGAGTGGAGTACTGTGCTCCCGGGTGGCGCAGGACCGGTTCCGGGATAGAAAGACCTAGATGACGGGTTGGTATATGTATGCCGGCGTGCTGCATATGCAGTGTGGTTAGAATCCCCAGCTGGGTATATTTACTGGATTCGAATCGACGTGCTCCTCGGTTAATGGAGACTTGATCCTCACACCTACCCCGAAAAGTGGTTCGCAACTAGGTTCACCGAATGATCAAAGGAAGTTGAGAATTGATGATAGATGAGATTGATTATTGGAATTATGACTATGATTATGATGATAAATAATTAAAATGTTGGTTAGCAATGCTTTTCTGCAAACCTTCTCTCTCCTGCTAGCCTTACCTATAACTTGCATTCCTGAGTCTCATTTTACACCCTTAGTCGGGTAAGTCTTGCGGAGTACCCCAAGTACTCAGGGTTTGTTAACCCCTGTTGCAGGTGAGCCGAGAGTTCAAGTTCTGTTTAGGACCGTGCCGGTTGTTGGATCGTGCACGGGTGAAGATGTGTTGATGGTACAACCCTTGGGCAAGGGTATAGTTGTATACTGCTGCTCCACTACGAAGCTCTGATCTGGGTAATGTAAAAATTATATTTATTAATCTATAGATATGTAATACTTCCGCATCTTGTACTCTGATTTAGATTATTTTTGTAAACTGTTGTAATACTTGCAATGCCTTTACAATGAGATCCTCGGGGAAATCAGGGTTTCCTAGGAGACCCGGCAGGCCACCTAGGTCATTAGGGAACTCGTGCACAGTAACCGGATGTCCTTAGGGATGTTGATGGTGCACGTGGGCCCTATGATTAAGGCGGTTCTGTCACAAGTGGTATCAGAGCATTTCATTGTAAAGTACTTGCAGTATTACTTTACAAAAGCTTCAAAATGATTTCGAATAAATAAAATCAACGGGGTGGTTTGGTACCAGTTGTTTCTGAACTTCCCTTATTCATTCTCTAAAGTCCTTTCCTGATTCTTTCTATAGAATTGCAGTTAGATTTTAGGCTTGGTAGTGGATTAGCAGTTAAAATATGCCCTATATTCTAAAATAGTGAGTGCATGTCACTCTAATAATTACTTTGCCAAGTATATGTATATATATCGTATTATATTGGTTCGCGTTGGAACGTTCATGCATCATGACATTACAACAATTAATACTTCCCCCATAATGAAGTAAGCCTATATTTTCAAAACATAACTTATTTCAAAAGGTTTTACTCTTATATCTTTCCTTATGCTTGCTGAAAGATCTGGTGATGGTTACTGACAACTTCAGTCAAAGATGAGTTTCGAAAACCAAGCTGATTACAACAGCCAGACCGGTTTTATTTAAAGTAAGCGGAAAGAAGTGATGCTTTGATTTGAAAACTACACCAATCGAACCAAGTTTTGAAAACCATTTTGAAAAACAATACATTCAAATGATTTTGCTTTAAAAACTCATCCATTTTTAAAATGGTTTTCAAATCTTCTTCCGATTTTAATGCCTTACAAAAAATGCTTCCAAATTTCCAAACCAGGTTTTTATTCAGTCATCACGGAAGATTTTTGGCAGTTGTGCAATATTTTCTACAAAAGTCCTGACTCTTTCTCCCACCTTTGTTAAACACCTTTGCTCAAGAGTCCATCCCCAAAAAGAAATATAAAACGATTTAATTTCTAAAATCCTTCTTGCAAAGGGTCACCAAAAACTTAAGTTTCAAAAAGGGACGGTCTTTTAAATCATTTCAAAAGGATTTATTCTCTTGTTTGGAACATCGAGCTGATGCTAGTACCTCGATGAGATAAGTCGTTCCCGACCTGTGGTATCTCTATAAAACGTGAAGCCCCATGTGTGATGTACCCACATGGCTTGCTGCCGAGCGTATGCTGGTATCGTGGTATGATCGTGACCGCCCTCAAAAGGTACATAGCATAACTGAGTTTCCAAGGTGGATTTATTAAAAATCTTCTTTCATTAAAAGTTACAGGATATAAACAAGTTTTGTCGATCTTTAATAAATGTTGCTCCATAAGTTCCTGGTCCTTGGGGAGCTTCTGGATGCACTCATTTACTATGCCAGCTCTAGAGAAAACCTTAGTTTATCCTTAATTTTGTTTCCCCCTTTCAAGACATTGTCATTCCTTCGAAAACTATTGTATCCTGTAGTGGTGTCATAACTAGTGACCGCAATACCATGACGGGGCCTAGGGTCTCTCGCATGCCTGAGTCATGCGAGATTCTGCTAGGAGCGTGTATGTATTGAGGTTTAAGGTTATGAGCTACCATAGCTTCACAATTCATAAGCTCTCTTTCGTTGCACCTTTCGTGGAAACGAATACATATTCCTATGATGGACGATGATCTACGAATACAATGTAATGTCGAGACTTGAAATCTCTTATGGCTCGTTCCCACAAGAAATTTTGCAAGAATTCGCTTACATCGAAAGCCGTAGTCATTATCCATCATAGTCTTGATTGTCATACGTTTATTCGTATGACTCCTGTTGACTGAGGCTATGTTAATTGTACCTTGTGATGGTGTTTGACCATGGTTATGGTGCCTTACAAAACTGAGAATCTTTTGCGACATACTTTCGCACAAGTTTTTCTCAGGGCACCTATTAATATCATAACCCATGCCCCTCACCCAGGAAGGTCACAACTGATGTGCTCTCTTCCATCGAAAATCCATGCTCCCTAAGTTTCCAGTCCTTTGGTAACTTTTGGAGGCACTAAATTCAAGCAAGGAATTACCGAATCCTTGGTTTCTCCGTGTGTGTGTCAGACTTATCCTTTCCTTTCACGGCACCTATTGTTTCCAGGTTAGTTGGAAGCTATTGTAATTGCAGTCTATGGGGTATCATGATCCATGACCGACGCAGCGTCGAAATCTGGGATCTCTTATGGCTCGCGACCATAGGAAGTTACTGCCAGACGCTCGCTGTGATTAGGGTTAGTGGCCATGATCTTAGTCTGCAGTTAATACGCTTTCACTCCCTTTCAAATGTATATCACAAAAATTTATATCCATATTTTTCCCGAATTTTGAAAATTCTTTTGCTATATATAACAATATTAAAAATCTATTCTGCAAGTTTGCATCTCATCTCCTTGAGTTCTCAGAATTCTTTGTTCTTACAATCATCCTAATCTCATCTGATAAAATGATGGGAACCGATTTGGAAAAAGTACCTAAGATCCATTCACTTAGAATTGGTACCTACGATCCGCTGAGGATTTCCTGTTGTTTTAAGGATTCCTGATTTTTTTTAAATATCTTGAATTTTATTCTTAACTATTCACTTCCTTAAAATTTCGAGATGCACTCGAGGTTATCCCCACTGCCCTAGTCTCAATACTTGGTTCTACTTCTTAATTTTTATCTGTGTACGTGTCATGCCTTAATCTGACACGTCTTAATTCTTTGAAAAATTCAACACGTTGTCTGAGTCTTTATGGTTGTGCCCTATAGTAGTGCCATGACCTGAGACCACGGTGCCGTGTCGAAACCTAGGGTCCCTTGCGTGCCACGTCCACGCGAGATTCTACTAGGCACGCGCTGGTATCGTGGATTAAAGTTACGATCCACTATAGCTTCACAACTATCAAGCTCTATTCTCTTGTTGTGGTGAAATATGATCTATGATTACGATGCAATGTGGCCACTTAAAATCTCGTGTATCTTGCACCTACATGAGGTTTTGAAAAGGGGTATGCTCGTATCAAGGTCCTTGATCATTTTTCATCGCAATCACCATAGATGCATTTTCTCTTTTTGACTGAGGTTACCAAAATTGTGCGCTATAACGGCATCTCGATCCGTGACTATGGTGCCGTGTCAAAGTTTGGAACCTTCTGTGGACCGCAGCCACATAAGACCTTGCCGAGGTATGCACTGGTATCGTAGACGGTGCTCCTGAACCTTTATAGCTCACAATTTAAGGTGCTCTCACGATCCTTGAATTCTCTTTTGAAATTAACAAATGAATTAAAATTTCAAATAGTGACTAACTCGAAAGGTTTTAAAATCATGGTGTTTTGAGGGATTTTAATTGACTGTGTTTGATAATGTTGTTAGGGTTAACGATTGACGGTGCCGCGACGAAACCAAGAGCTTCCCGTGTGATACATACAGGGTTAGCTGCTCGGCACGCGCAGGTATCGTCATCCTTGACCATAACTCATTAGAAAGCCATGCTCGAACGAGATTCCTCGTAAAGGTTTATTTGTAAGAGTAAAGTATAAAATTTTTAGTGTTGAGAGACAACTGATTAGATCGGGTTGCTCGAAGGACTTCAGCGGGATGGTGCGACGTATAGCAGGATCAGCCTCCAGGAGAAACAGCTACATGAGGGATCAGAAGATCACCCCTCTGAAAACTTTCCTGAACTCCTTGCTACTTTTATAAATAATTCTTATTTACCAAGCTTATAAAATGTAGACCCCTACTTGCTCTATAGTCAAGTTTGGAAAATATCTACATGACACATTTTCTTTTCCATTACTAAACCTAAGGCCTTAGCCATATTTTACTCGAGACGAGATTTTATTTTAAGGGGGGAAGGATGTAACACCCCTGGTGTTACTGTAACAAAAACCGCCATGTCATCATGATTTCATGCAAATCATCCTGCATAAACTCATCATTAGTGTGCATTAACTAAAATAATTTTTATTCTTCCATGTGATTGGGCATAGGTAACCTAGAGTGATTTAATTTCATAAATACTTGTTTGATTGCGTAGGATCAAATTCCATCTGAACGATAAAATAAGGCTCATTCATAAACCCTAGAATAGGATCCAAAACTCTATGCCAAAACTAGTCAGAATTTGGTCTTGAGCCTTAAATAAAACTTCTAGCTTTTGAAAAGTTGAGCAACTCTTACTTTGGGCGATTTCTAAGTTATTATTTGAAATTTCAAATTAAACCCTAATTTGTGTTTGAAGGTTTAGATTTAAATCTTTATTTCGAAAATTATTAAGAATTAGACAAAACTTATTACATAAAAGTTGTAAAGTTCATTAAATGGGACAACTTTGGTATTTGAATATTGGGAAGTAATTATATAAAATTTCGATTTTCTAGTCCCCGATCAGACTTCCGTTTAAACCTAATTTTGGCCCCAAAAACCTAATTCAAAATATAGAAGGAATCTTGGGGTGGTCCCTTAATGAAAGTTGTAGATCTTTTAAAATGTGACAACTTTTATTTTTGGAGATTTTGAAGTTCTGTTGTAAAAATTTGAATTTGGCTCAAAACAGTGAATTAAAAATCAAATTTGAAATGTCATTTCAAAAATTAATTGGAATCTGACAAAACTTCCTTAATGAAAGTTGTAAAGCTCTCTGAGGGGAACAACTTCTATTTTAGCCATTTTTCAAGTTGTTGTGTAAAATCAAAAGTAATTTTAAAAATACAGTTTGAAATTCAAAAACCCTATTCACCCCCTTTTGAATAGTTTTCAAATTTGGCTGAATTTGGGGTTGGTCCAAAAATGAAAGATGTTCAGTTTTTATAGCCCTACAACTTTGGTGTTTGCTGTTTCTTCATTTGACACACGGTTTGGGCGCAATGGAGCAAAAGATCAGAGACGAGTAGGTAGCTGCTACAGTAGCCGGGATGGGCTTGTCCTTGCCGCCCTGTGCGCCGGCGTGGCAGCGGCGTCGCCGGTCGGCCACGCTCGCTCCTGTGGCCACGACGCGCGAGGACGAGCCATTGACGTCGCCTCCCACTCCCCCACTCGTCCTCTGTCCCTATAAATACCGGTGAGCTCGCCGTTCTTCTTTTTCCCGTTTCTCGGCTCGCCGGCGACAGCTCCGTTCGCCGGTAAAATTCACCGTGCCTCGGCCATCACCGCACTCTCCATCCCGCCACTAGCTTCGCCACATCATAGCGCACCTGTAGAGTCTGTCCCGAGGCCTTCCCATCGCCTGTGTCGTCCGGGAGACGTCGTCTTCTTCCTCGGGTTTGGCCGGAGCGCCGCCGCAAGCTCGTCGCCGTCGATTCCCTGCTCGGGTGAGCTCTGGAGTCCTTTGGCTCATGTTCTAGCCTCTGTATAGTCCGTGGTTCATCATGCTCCTCTTGGTTGGTTCTTTGGTGGTCTAGGTTTGCCGGAACGAGTCGTCATCGCCGGAGCCGAGCCGCCGCTTTCGTCGCCGCCGTCAAACTCGCCTTGTTAGCCTTCCTTAGCCCCAGTCAGCTGCGTCACTAGACTCGTGGTGAGCCTCTGAATACTCCCCGCCCTTTTCTTTGAACTCTACCGCGCTGTGTCAACCGGCGCACGTCCGCTGTGCCGCCGTGTCCGCCATGGGCGAGGAACACCTCGTTGGAGGCGGCTAGGGTGGAGGTTAGGTGCTCAGGGGTGTCCGCTAGAGCGTAGAGTAGCCGTAGGTCCGCTCGTGTTCGCCGTTTGGGGTCGTCGGCGGCGAGTCCGCGGCGGCCGCCGCGTGCGCACGCGTGCGGGAGGCGCGGCGTGAGGTAGGAGGAGGAGCTGACAGGCGGGGTCCGCCTGTCAGCGCCTCAGTTGGCGCCTGGGCACGGGCCGCGCGCGCGCGGGGAAGGGCGAGCGGGACCGTGGGCCGAGTGGGCCGGCTCGGGCGCGGGGTGTGGCCGGCTGGGCCGTTCCGGCCGGCTGGGCCGCTTTTTATTTTTCGAATGAATTTCAAATCCTTTTCCAAATTTAATTCATGTGAATAGTGCTGATGATTGTGAATTTCGTATGAATTAATCTATAGCTTGAAATAGTCTGAAAATTTTTGTGATAGCTCTCTGTGATGCCTAGTACATAGGAAAAATATAATATATGGGTTTTGAACTTTTTCTGTTAGGAGTAAAAATCACCCAAATAAATGAATAATGCAACTTTGGTGATTTTTAATAAATTGTAGGTAGTCCCAAAAATCATGAAATTAATTGTGGCACTGTTTGATGATGAAATATAGCTGTTGATAAATTTTGGTCACAATTGGAGTAAGTTTGGTCAGCTAGTAAATATAAGTGAAATTAGAAAAATGAATAAAATGAGTAGGAGAAATGGATTTAGGGTTTTATGTGTATTTTGGATTGATTGTAGTCCAAGGGTCTACCACCCTATGATCCTTGGCAATATAAGATGATATTGTAGGTTGTAGTAATAAAGTTGTGCAGCGACCTTCTACGACGGTTAAAATGGTCAATAAAATGATTAATAAAAATAAATAAGAAACCCTAATCCCTTTTAGGAACAATGTGAACTTTAGAGTTGATTGTGGACCTGGAAACACAAAACCACTACTATTCCTTGGTATCTTAATTCCTTGAATAATTGTAATCCATGGGTTGAGGTGTATTTAAAATGTTCATAGCAAACACTCGTTAATGGGTCAATGGATGTTGCCTTGTTTAATTCTTAGATGCAATTTCATGGGTAAAAAGGAATAGTTAAACATACTTCTTGTAGTAAGATGATAATAATTCTCCCTTATATAAACGTAGAATAAATTGTTTTACGAGATAATCAAATGAAACCCTAGTTGTTAATAAAACAAGTTAGTTTTGTTGGCTTGCAACTTTACCGTGAAGGAAAGTTGTACTCAACTTTCTAAATTAAGTTTATTGCATCGCATGCATCATGGCATACATACCATCATGTTGAGCATTGCGTTATTATCTCGTGTAGTGAACGCGCGGTAATTATTATCCGAAGCAACCTCGAGTACGGTCTTCGCTCGGTGGACGTGGATCTTCTCGGTGATTGTTTTCAGGGTTCCATCTTCTACGAGCAACAGGCAAGCCCCGGTGCATTAACCCTCTATTATGAAATCCTTTACAATTCGAGTTAATCTATTGCATTAGGTTGCTAGGAGTTGATTGTTGCCTATCCAAATGCATTGTCCCATATAACTACCTTGAAACCTGATTTAAATAAATAATTTGAAAAATGCTAGGCATGCTTAATGAAATTAGAATTCCATAAAAGAAAAACTATTTTCTGTGCTATGTACATGTATATACTTTATGATTGGTGAAGAACTTGTTATCCGTTGGTCGATGTGTATTCGGGCTAGAGTCCCGATGCATGGTCGCTTTCGGAATAGTTTGGAACTGGTCGGTATCACCCAAAATATGTTTCGTTGAGTGGCCTGCTCATGGGACGGCGTTTCCCATGTCACACTACTCTTCAGGCATGATAATAAAACTGTCGGGCAGTATTGTATTCGGGCTAGGCCCCAATGCAAGTCTGACGGCAGGAAGGAAGTAGGGACCGTTCGTTGTAGGCCTGCTGTGATCATGATGAACAGCCTAGCCACATACCTATGTGGAAAGCCTAGAGTCAGGTGGCTCTATTGCTGGAACCGACAACCACGCACTGGGAGTGGAGAGATGGCGGGAGTAGCGTGTACCCACGTGGCCGGCGTGCCTGGAGACGAGTGGAGTACTGTGCTCCCGGGTGGCGCAGGACCGGTTCCGGGATAGAAAGACCTAGATGACGGGTTGGTATATGTATGCCGGCGTGCTGCATATGCAGTGTGGTTAGAATCCCCAGCTGGGTATATTTACTGGATTCGAATCGACGTGCTCCTCGGTTAATGGAGACTTGATCCTCACACCTACCCCGAAAAGTGGTTCGCAACTAGGTTCACCGAATGATCAAAGGAAGTTGAGAATTGATGATAGATGAGATTGATTATTGGAATTATGACTATGATTATGATGATAAATAATTAAAATGTTGGTTAGCAATGCTTTTCTGCAAACCTTCTCTCTCCTGCTAGCCTTACCTATAACTTGCATTCCTGAGTCTCATTTTACACCCTTAGTCGGGTAAGTCTTGCGGAGTACCCCAAGTACTCAGGGTTTGTTAACCCCTGTTGCAGGTGAGCCGAGAGTTCAAGTTCTGTTTAGGACCGTGCCGGTTGTTGGATCGTGCACGGGTGAAGATGTGTTGATGGTACAACCCTTGGGCAAGGGTATAGTTGTATACTGCTGCTCCACTACGAAGCTCTGATCTGGGTAATGTAAAAATTATATTTATTAATCTATAGATATGTAATACTTCCGCATCTTGTACTCTGATTTAGATTATTTTTGTAAACTGTTGTAATACTTGCAATGCCTTTACAATGAGATCCTCGGGGAAATCAGGGTTTCCTAGGAGACCCGGCAGGCCACCTAGGTCATTAGGGAACTCGTGCATAGTAACCGGATGTCCTTAGGGATGTTGATGGTGCACGTGGGCCCTATGATTAAGGCGGTTCTGTCACACCCTACATAGAAGCGCTGGTTGCCGCGGCCTGCCACAAGGAATGTGGGAGATGATGTCGCGGCCGTCTCGACACAGAGTCGGTGCTCCTCGCCACCCTCGTTCCGTCACGCGGGCCGACGATTCGAGAATCAACGAGCTCAAGCAGTAGCCGCAGCTTGTTGTCGTCCGAGAAAATTTGCGCCTCCAGCTGTGTGCGCTATCCTACGAAGTACGACGCCTCACCGTGCGGACAGCAGTAGCCGACAACCGACGCATGTGCCACTTTTCGCATGCTCAGACATAGTTAGGCTGTCCGCACCACGTGTGGTAAATCGCCTGGTATGCCAGATTTGGCGCTTCAACGCCCGCACCGCGCAATTGTAAAGCAGTCTCCAAAGTTCAGTTCCCTACAGGACACTGGACAGATATAGGCGTATGAGAGAAACGGTATCGGGGAGCGACGGGCCCCACACCGCCGGAGCCCGCGCTGGAGGGAGCAGCGCCGAAACCCGCGCCGCTGGATCTCGCGTTGGAGGGAGCCACGCCGCCGGATCCCGCGCCGCTGGTCCCCGTCGTGCCGCCGGGTTCCCGCGCCGTGCCGTGCCGCCGCTGGAGCTCGCGCTAGCGGATCCCGCGCCGCTACCGGGTCCCTGCGCCATCCCGTGCCACTGCCGGAGGAAGGAGGTCGAGCCGCACCGGAGTGAGGAACTTGTGACAGAACCGTCCAAATCACCGGGCCCACGTGCACCATCATCGTCTTTAAGAACCTTCAGTTACTTTGCACGAGTTTCCCGCAACTTAGATGGCCTATCGGGTTTTCTTGGAAACCCTGACTTCCCCGAAGATCTCATGTAAAGATCTTGCAAGTATTACAACAGTTTACGCAAATAATATAGATCAGAGTAAAGAGTGCTGAAGTATAACATAATCATAGGTTTACAAATAAAAATTTACATTATCCTAAACCGGAGTTTCGTAGAGGAGTAGCAGTATACAACTAGTCACTCTGCCCAAGGGTTATATTAGATACACATTTTCATCCATGCACGATCCGTTAACCGGCACGGTCCCAAACAGAACTGTACTCTCGGCTCACCTACAACAGGGGTTAACAAATCCTGAATAATGGGGTACTTCGCAAGACTTACCCGACTAAGAAAAGGGAATGAGACTCAAGAATGCGGGCTGAGGGGAGTCAAGGTAAGGCTTTAGTAAGAGTCAAAGTATTTTGCAGAAAAACGATACTAATCTTTAATCCTACTTTCATTATTTTAACTCAGTATTATTTTAATCAATAACCATAAGTCTCAGTTCTTTCACATGCATCCTTCAATTCCAATTATTTATTCATTCTCAAAAACATCCTGATTCCGAACCACTCTTCGATGTAGGTGTGAGGATCAAGTCTCCATAACCGAGGAGCAACGACGATTCTGTAATACCCCGGGTATTACGGCTAATTAATTATGCCATGTCATCATATTTATTATTAAGCATCTGCATATGAGTGTGATTAGGGTCTTTAGAGTGGCTTATTCATGAATGTTATGGATTTACAATTAAATCCCTGATTTGGTAATTAAAAACAAATCAAAAGAAAGATTTGAATTTAAGCCCTAATTGGATCCAAAACTCTAAATCAAAATATACTTGAAATCTGGTGATAGTGTCTTAATAAAAGTTGTAGATCTTTTAAAATAGAACAACTCTTATTTTGGGTATTTTTGAAGTCCCTAAATAGAAATTTAAATTAAACCCTAATTACTACTTTAAAATTTAAAATTTAAATGCTAATTTGAAAATATCAAGAATCTGACTAAACTTCTTTAATGAAAGTTGTAAAGCTCTACAAATAGAACAACTTTTATTTTTAAAGATTTTGAAATTATTGAGAAAAATCTAGAGAATTTGACAAGATTAGAAATGGATTTCAAATAGTGGTTTTACCCCTTTTAAATATTTTCAAAACTATTCAAAATCTGAACATAGTCCCAAAATTAAAGTTGTTCAGAATTTTGAACACTACAACTTTTATGTTTACACTTTTTCAAGTTGATACACGAAAACGGTCGCAATTTAACAAAAACCGACGTTTGGGGTTTGAATGGGCTACAATGCCCTGCCTATCCCTATTGTTCGCGAACAGCGGCGGCCACCCGACCGCGCCGTGCGCGCGCCGCGCCGCCCGTGTCGGCCGGGATCTTGCCCCCGGCACGGCCGCGCGTGAGGGGGACCCCGCGCCACCCTGAGCCTTTCCTGCCCCCCTCTGACCTGCATAAAGTGGCACCGGCACCCTTCTCTGCCCCCCCTCTCTACTCCGACCACCGCCGCACCCGTCTCGGTCTCGAGCCGAAATTGGCCGCCCTCAGACCTCCTTCTCCAAATTCCTCTCGTCTTTAGCCTCTCTGGATCCCTGAACACCGCTTGAGTCATCGTGGTCCAGCTTTCGTGCTTCGAGGGTTCCGGAACGCGCGTCATCGTCTTCGGGTCCGGCAGAGCACCGCCACAGCTATCCCCCACGCGTCTAGCTTGCTGCGGTGAGCCTCTCCTTCCTCGGCCTAGTGTTGCGAACTCTCTGGTTCATGTTGATGCTTATGCCCGCGGCGGTTTTTCGTTTGGTCTCTCAGGGTCGTCGGAACGGGAAGCGAGCCGGCGGTGAACTTCGCTGCAGCCGCTGTCGTCGTCACGCCCGCGCCTCGATACCACCTCGAGCTCGACCACCTAGCCTAACTAACCCCCGGTGAGCTCCTGAGTCGATTACTCCCCTAACCTTGAACGCTACTGCCTTGACCTCGCCGGAGTACGGCGTGCCGCCGTGGCCGAGCCGCCGTGCTTGCGGCTGGGGCAAATCCTAGGTCTCAGTGGCCTCAAAACCTAGCTCGATGTACGTGCATGGGTCTTAGGAGTGTGTTGGGCCGATCGATTTCATCAGAGACCTCGCCGGCGGCGAGTTATCGCCGGTCAAAGCCGGTGGGCACCGGGTCAGCACGTTTGAGAGAGCGAGAGGGACCTCGGGTTAGAAGAAACCAAAGTTCGGGGGTTATTTGCATAATGGATGACTCATATGAATAGTTACCGTCGGACTGCGGGTTGATTCCCTTGTAACCCGAGGGCTTTTCTGCAAAAGCGCCTGCGCATGCTCGGGCAGGCCGAGTGGGCCGGCCTGTTTCGCTCGTGGGCCGCCCTGGGTGAAATCTCTTTTCCATTTTTCCCGAGGATTTAAAAGGGCTTTTCCATTTTATTTTTTGATGAATAGTACTGTTACTTGTTATTTTCATAGGAATATTTCTGTTGAGTTAAAAATCATGAAAATAATTGTGTATGCTCTTTGAAGTGTGTAGTATTTTATAAAAATACTAAATCTAAGATTTAGACAATTTCTGTGGGGACTAAAAATCAGCATATTAATTAACAAATGCAATTTTGAGCAATTTTAATAAATTCCAGATTTATCAAAAAATCATGAAAATTTATGTGGTACTATTTTAGGATAGAACCTATCTGTTAGGTAAGTTTGGGCTCAATTGGAAACTGTTAGGACACTTGTTAATTAAATATGGGGTTTATAGAATAATAGAATTAATTTAAACAAATAATCCCTGTTGTTTGGTGTGATTTTGGATTGATTGAGTTTATGGATTTTTCACCATAGTGATCCTTGACAAAAGTAATGAAGTCACTTGTTGGTTGTAGTAAAACTGTACAGCGGCTTTTTATGACCGGTAAAATGATCAATAAAACAAAAGTATTAAAACACCGTTTTACTTTCCGTAAAACGTTTACAACTTTACCGTGAAGGAAAGTTGTACTCAAGGTCTAAACGGTTTACTTTTAAGCATTTCATTCATTGTCCTCATACCATGCTGAGCATACATCATTGCATACGTGTAGTGCCCGTCCCCGAGGAGGTCCAAGTCGAGGCCACCGCCGAGGAGGTCACTCCGGAAGTCATCCAGGGATTTGACATCTGCGGGACCGAGCCCGACCCGACGCTGTACGCAATCCAAGGCAAGCCCTGATGCATTCAGCCCCGCCTTATGTTTTATAAAATATTTATAGCTTGAGTCTGTTATTGCATTAAGTTGTTAGGAGTTGTTTGTCACCTATATTGATGCATTACCTGCCTTGATACATAATATTCCGGAAACCTGTTCAAAAATAAAAATATTCAAAAATGCTTAGCCCTGCTTAATCAATTTAGCTTTGCATAAAAAGGCTATTTCTGACCTATGTGAATGTAGTAACTATGAATCATGAGAAAGGAAAAAGGGACAGGAGTCCGTTCGGGGAGTGTGTACTTGGGTAGCAGCCCCAATGCACCGTAACCGACGGAAAGGGGTTTTTCGTTCGTTGGTTGTGAATTTGGGTTAGAGTCCCAATGCTTGACCATCGGCGGGAAAGGGATTTGAAAACCGTTGGGACAATTGTATTTGGGTTAGAGTCCCAATGCAATGTCACCGGCGGAAAAGAATTAGGGACCGTTCATTATAGGCCTGCTGTGATCGAGACTTTGCAACCAGCCACATACTATGGAAAGCTTTGACTCCGGTGGCTCTACTACTTGAACCGACAACCACGCACTGGGAGTGGAGAGATGGCGAGAGCAGCGTGTACACTCATGGCCGGCGTGCCTGGAGAGGAGAGGAGTACTGTTGTAACACCTCTGGTGTTACGGTTAATTAAAACCTGCCATGTCATCATCATTGCATGTAAATCATCCTGCATAAACTTATTTTTTTACTATGCATTAACAAAACTAATTTTATTTCAACATGTGATTTTACATAAGTTCTTAAGAATGATTTGTTATGTAAATGTTTGGGTTTGTATGTTATTATCTAAATTGAATTGGGTAACAAAAAGAAAATCAATTATAAACCCTAAATCAGACCTAAAACCTTGACAACAAAAACTAAGCATAATTAAGTGTTGGGCCTTAAACAAAAGTTGCAAATCTTTAAAAGTTAAGCAACTTCTATTTTGGGAAATTTTGAAGTTATTAAAAATAATTTCAAATAAAATCTTAATTTAGGTTTTAAAGTTTAAACTTGAAATACGAGTTCAAAAACTAGTAGGAATCTGGCGATGGTCCTTTAATGAAAGTTTTAGCCCTTAAAAAATGGAACAACTTTCATGTTTATAGATTTTAAAGTTTACTTGTAGAAATTTAAATTTAAAACCCAATTAGTGTTTGTTTAATAAAATATAAAATGCCATTTCAAAAATATCAAGAATTAGGGCAAACTACTTTAGTGAAAGTTGTAAGGATTTTTAAATTGAACAACTTTTATATTTGAGGATTTTGATGTTATACAGAAAGATTTCCAATTAAACCCTAAATAGTGTTTTAAAATTTAAATTTGAAATGTTATTTCAAAAACTATAAATAATCTGGTGAAACTCATTTAATGAAAGTTATAGGAATTGACAATTTGAATAACTTTTATTTTTGCATATTTTTAAGTTATTGAGAAAAAGTTTGAGAATTTAGTTGAATTTGAAATAAATTTCAAATCAAGCTTTTACCCCTTTTTGAATTGTCAAAAATCCATTCAAAATTTGAATTTGGTTCAAAAACCAAAGTTGTTCTAAATTTAATTTGCTACAACTTTTATTAAGGACATTTTTTAAGTTTGTATACAAAATAAGGGGTAATTTTGCAAAAAAGGGGGAGAGGGGTGTACTGCTACAGTGCTCCGGGGGGGTCCGGCATGCGCTGTCGCGCTCTGCTCGCGGGCAGAGCCGCGCGTGCGCGCACCGGCCGCCGGCGGTGCCCGGGGCCGGCCGGCCGCGTGTCGCCGTCGGGGTCGGGCCCGTAGGGGCCATCCCCACGCCACGCTCCTATTCCCCGCCCTATATAAGCCATCTCCATCGTCGCTTTTCTTCCTCCGTTTCTCCACCACGCCGCCGGCGAGCTCTCGGTCGCCGACCAAATTGACGCTGCCCTGAGTATCATTCCCAAATTCGCCGTGCCACTGATATTACCACATCCTAGAGCTTCTATTAGACCTGTTTGTGCCGGCAGCCGACCACCGGGGATGCCGGAACGCCGTCTCCTTCGTCTCCGGCTCCGGCAGAGTGCCACCGAGTGCGACTTCGACGTGGCGAACTCGCCTTGGTGAGCTACGTCCTACCCCTATGTATGTCCTAGACTCTAGTTAGCCTCTTGATGCTCACACGTTTGCTGGTTTGTCCTTAGAGGCTTTAAACTCGTCGGAACGGGCGATCGTTGTCGTGTCCGAGCCACCGCGTCCGCCGCCGTGCTTGTCCTCACCGACAACGAATCCTCTCCAGTCCTCCTTGTCTCCAATCGACATGCGCATGGCGCTCATGGTGAGCTCCTGATTCGTGTAGTGTCATCCTGTCGAGCTCTACCGGGCCGAGTTGCACGGAACGCCGGAGGCCGCTCCGTTCAGCCGCCATGTCCGTCCGCTAGCTTGAGCTCGAGCTCTAGGGTAGGTCCTAGTCGTCCGGATAGGCTGGTGGGGGTGTTAGGTGCCTGGGGTTTTCCCTTCCCATCGCCGGAGCCACCGTCGTCGACGAGCCGCCGTGATCGGTGCCGCCACCGCGCGCGTGTCTCTGCTCTGCTCGAGCAGAGCGGTGGGGAGGAAGAAGAGGCCGGTTGGGCCTAGCTGGGCCGCGCGCGGACGGGTCAGCCGGCCCAGTAGCGCGCTGGAATGGCCGGCAGTGAAGGAGAGGGCGATGGGCTCTGCTGGGCCACGATGGGTCTTTCGGTTTTGCTGGCCCGAGTTGTTGAACAAGTTTTCATATTATATGAATAGTGCTGAGATTTGGTATTTTTATATAAAAATAAATAGAGCTCCTAAAATTATGCAAAAATTTGTGTACCCACTCTGTGATGTACTTTGTTTAGGAAAAATATGAATTAGGCATTTTAGTAATTTTTGCTAAGTATTAAAAATATGTCTTTTAATTAATAAATGGGACTTCTAGGATTTTTACAGGCCAAAATATTTATCTAAAAATCATAAAATTTAAATTAGATCTATTTTAGGTCAAGATCTATCTGTAGAAAAATTTTGAGCTCAAATAGAAATAATTTAATTATTTCTTATTTATTACTTGCTTAATTGATTAATTAAGGAAAGGTTATTAGGATTAAAATTTTAATAATTCGTTAAATCTTTTAGGGTTTGGTTAAACCTCTTGTAGCACCTGAACCCTGCTGTTCCAAGTTTTGATGATCATTTACTTTGTAAGTATAAGATGAATTACCCTAGGTAGTAATTAAATGCCCAAACAAAAACCCTAATTGTCGATTGATTAATAAAATTGAGTAGAAACCCTAATTCACTTTTGTGTGGTGTAACATTTGGATTGAGTGATATCCCTGGGTCATTAACTTGAGATAATCCTTGGCACCTTAATTAGTGTTTGGGGTTCTTAATTAAGTTGTTAAATTGGAACACAAATAAATTGTGTTAGTCACATATGATGACCGGGTTTAAATAATTTGCTTAGGCAAAGGGGTTGATGGTGTTTTAGGGGAAGAACCAATCCGACTTTCAATGACTGTTAGAATGGTCAATAAATCAAAGTAGTTAATACTCGATAGTAATTAGTTTTGTTGACTTACAACTTTATCGTGAAGGAAAGTTGTACTCAACTTTCAAATTAAGTTTACTTACTATTGATCGGTGATTCTGTGCATCTCCTGCATCATGGCATACATGTCATCATATAAGTGTTGTATTATTATTTCGTGTAGTGAACGCGCGGTGATTATTATCTGAAGCGTGTCCCGAGTAAGGTCTTCACTCGGTGGACGTGGATCCTTCTCGGTGATTGACGTCAGGGTTTCGTCTACTTCAAGCAACAGGCAAGCCCCGGTGCATTTGCCCCTCCTTGTTATTTAAAATATTTATCACTTGAGTAAATCTACTGCATTAGGTTAATAGGAGTTGAGTGATAACCTATTGATGCATTACCTTTCCTTGACCACATATTATACCTGAGACCCTGATTTATTTAAAATATTGAAAAATGCCTAGTCATGCTTAATGATAGAGTTGCAAAAAAAATGCTATTTTGAAAGCTGTGATGATATGAAACAAATGAATCAGTTTATGGGATTGGTATTGTCCTCGTTTGGTGATGGTGTACTTGGCCAGTCCATTATCATCAACGTGGATGGGTTTTCCCGTTTGGATGGCCAACTGTTTGGGTTAGAGTCCCAACTTTCGTCGCCATCGGGAAAGGGATGTGAAAACCGGGTAGTTACCAGTGTACTTGGGTTAGAGTCCCAATGCATGGTTTCTAACGGAAAAATATTAGGGACCATTCGTTGTCGGCCTGCTATGATCATGACTTTGCAACTAGCCACATACTACGGAAAGCCTCTGACTCCGGTGGCTCTACTGCTGGAACCGACAACCACGCACTGGGAGTGGAGAGATGGCGAGAGTAGCGTGTACCCTCGTGGCCGTTGTGCCTGGAGACTAGAGGGGTACTGTGCTCTCGGGTGGCGCAGGACCGGTTCCGGGGTATGAAAAGCCGTGGAAGGCGGGGTTGGCATATGCAAGCTTAAGTGCTACATATGCAGTGTGGATAGGGATCCCCAGCTGGGTACTTCTGGATTCGAATCGACGCTGCTCCTCGGTTAATGGAGACATGATCCTCACACTTACAGCGAAGAGTGGTTCGAAAATAGGATGTTTTTGAATGGATTAAGTAAATGAAAGGATGTTGATATATGAGAAGGAACTTGGAGATATGGTTAATGATTAATAATATTATTGAGACAAAATACTGAAATAGGATTAGTATTGCTTTTCCGCAAAATCTTTTGACTCTTGCTAAGCCTTACCTTGACTCCCCTCAGCCTGCATTCCTGAGTCTAATTTTACACCTTTAGTCGGGTAAGTCTTGCGGAGTACCCCATGTACTCAGGGTTTGTTAACCCCCTGTTGCAGGTAAGTTGAGTAAACAGTTCTACGAAGGATCGTGCCGGTCATCGGATCGTACATGGATGAAGATGTGTATATAATGAAACCCTTGGGCAGGGTGTTTAGTTGTATACAGCTACTCCACTGCGAAACTCTGGTTTGGGATAATGTAATTGTAATCTATGTTTAAGTAATACTTCCGCACTCTTTACTCTGATTCAAATTATTTGTGTAAACTGTTGTAATACTTGCAAGGTCTTTACCATGAGATCCTCGGTCCTATGAGACCCGACGGGCCACCTAAGTCAAAGGGAACTCGTGCAGACTAGTCAACGGTCCTTAGGGACGATGACGGGGCACGTGGGCCCTATGATTAAGGCGGTTCCGTCACAGGTGGTATCAGAGCATTTCATTATGAAGCACTTGCAGTATTACTTTACAAAAACTTCAAAAGGATTTCGAATGAATAAAATTGATGGGGTAGTTTGGTCCGAGTTATTTCCGAACTTTCCTCATTCATTCTATAGCATCTTTCCTCGATTACTTCTATAGATCTATAGTTAGGTTTCGAGCTTAGTAGTGGATTAGCACCTTAAGTATGCCCTATGTTTGAAAACGTTGAGTGCATGTCACTCTAATAATTAATTTAATCGGTATATTACGTATATGTCAGGGTATCCTGGCTTGCGTTGGAACGCTCATGCATCATGACATTACAACTATTAGTAATACCCCCGATATAAATTAAATCTCTACTTTCTAAAATAAAGCCTGTTTCCAAATGTATATTTTGTTAAAAACAAATTCTTACCTTTCTTTTCAATAGATGGATCCCCAAGACCCTACCACTGGAATCGACGCATGCCTGGCTATGTTCGGAACTCCTACGGTGTTGTGGCAGTTACTACAAGAAGTAGGCTACTCGAAACCACCAAAGTATCGTTGGTCCCGTACTGTTGTCCTTGGTCGGCCGTGGTACGAAGTGTCACTTCGGATCCCAGCTTGTACCACTGCTCCGTTTTGGCCAGCTTGGGAAGCACAGGCAGAAGGTATGAGTCCTTGGGAAGGGGCTCAGGCTACAGCATTGGAAGTCCTGAGAAAGATCTGCTTCAGGTGTCAGAAAGAAGTCAGAATTTCTACTCTGAGAATGTTTCCGTCAGAAGTCCCAGGGAATTGGGATGGTCTTCAACGACAAGCTAAGCAATTGGAAGAAAAGTCTGATCAGCAGGATCCCATATTGGTAGCCACTACTCGAGCTATGCTAGCTGTCCTTAACCTCCATCTGACCCGTGAGCAAGGACGCGAGGAGTGGCAGGAACTTTACGCTGAATGTTATGAAGCACTCAAGAGTACAGAACTCAAGAAGAAGAAGGCCAATAAGAAAGCCTTAAAGTGGCAAGAGGCTGCTCAGATCAGTGATGTGGAAAAGATCGGTTTGGACGTCCAGGTGGAAGCACTCGAAGCACAGCGACAAGCAGACCAGCACCGCATAGAAGAACTAGAGAGTCTGGTGGATAGTCTTCACCTTCAGACAGGACTTCTCATCCAGCAGCGCGAAGAAGCTCATTCTTATGCCGTAATGGCAAGAGAAGGTCTTAGAGAGACCGTTGGATATCTGCAGCATCAGGATGCGATGTTTTGGAGCCTGCATAATACCTATCAGCAACAACTTCAGGCAGCCCATCAGAACATTGCCGATCTGCAACGAGAAGTGCAAATGCTCCATGCCATGAATGATCCAATTCCAGATATAGATGTTCCCGCAGCTGACCATCAGGAATTGTCTGGTTCAGCAGAGAATGCCGATGAAGAGTTTGAGGAAGTAGCTAGTGACTCGGAGTCAGAAGTAGTGTGTGGTCGAATCGATTAGTTTATGAAGCTAAATAGTCTCCTGGACCCAGTGTCAGATCAAGTCAAGTTTGGGGTTACGTGTCCTTGTAATCCAAAACCCTGTGTTGGTAGGGAAACTGGTGTAATGGTAGTTAAATAAGTTGGAGTAAGTCGACCTAAGCTAGTAGTCAATGTGAACTAATGTGTAAACCTCGGATAATCTTATGTCATCGGCCAGATCATTTCATACTTGAGCTTATGAGTGTTACGTGTGTTCAACAGTTGGTCAATTTTGTTATAGGACTAGGTTTTGCCATTACCGCTAAACTTCGCTCCATAAGTTTCTAGTCCTTGGGAAACTTCTGGATGCACTCATTCACTATTCCAAATCGACACAAAACTTTGGCTAATCCTTGATTTAATAAATCCATTGATGTAAAATTTTTATCTTCTCTTTTCAAAACACTGCTATTTCTTTGAAAGCTATTGTAATTGTAGTCTATGGGATATCGTGCTCCAAGACCGTGACACAGCGTCGAAATCTGGGGTCTCCTATGGATCACGACCATGGGAAAGTACTACCGGACGCTCGTTGTTGCCAAGGTTGATGGTCATGATCCTAGCTTGCAATTAATGTGCTTTCACTCCCTTTTCCAAATATCTTTTACAAGAATTCGTATCCATATTTCTTCATGAGTTTCAAAATCCTTTTGCTCTTTATAACTATATCAAAACTCACTTTGAGAATCCGCATCTGATCTCTCCGAATTCTTAAGATTCTTTGTCTTTGCAATCATCTTAATTTCATCCGATAGAATAACAGGAACCAATTTGGAAATGATACCTAAGATCCAATCACTTGGAAGTGGTATCTGTGATCCGCTGAGGATTCCATGTTGTTTTATCGATTCTTGGTTATTTATAAATATCTTGACATCTATTTTGAAAATTCACTCCGACGAAAACTTTATGATGCACTTAAATTCACTTACAGACTCAGAATGAAAACCTAGCACTAGACTATGACTTTTACCTGCATACGTGTTATGCTTTGATCCGACACGTGTCTCTTATTTAAATCCAACATGTTATTCCAAAATCATTATGGTTGTGCCTATAGTGCTGTCATGACCTGTGACCATGGTGTCGCGTCGAAACCTAGGGTCTCTCACGTGCCATGGCCACGCCGAGATTCCGCTAGGCACGCGTAGGTATCAAGGTCTAGGGCTGTGACATACTGTAGCTTCGCAACCTATAAAGTTTCCTTGTCTGCACTGTATGTAGAAACAAATTCATCTTGCTATGATGTAACTTGATCTGCGGCTGCGATACAATATAGCAACCTGGGATCTTCTGTGACTCACAATCACATGAGATTCTGATGGGTATATGCTCGTATCAAGGTCTGTGGTCATTGTACATCATAGATACAGTCAATTTATTTTTTCTCTTTTTACCGAGGTTACTTTGATTGTGTTCTATGATGGTGTCTCGACCCGCGACTATGGTGCCGTGTCAAAACTTGGAATCTTCTGTGAACTGCAGTCACATAAGACCTTACCAGGGTACACACTGGTATCGTAGTCGGCACTCCTGAATCATCGTAGCTCGCAATTAATGTGCCCTCACTCTCCTTGAAACCCACCCTTAAAAGATATTCCTCGCAAGGGTTGTATTTCGAAGAAATAAGGTTTCAAGTTTTAGTGTTGAGAAACAACTGATTAGGTCAAATAAGAATCTTCCTCATAACAGGAAGTAAGAGAAGTGTGGACTAGTAGCTTATCAACTCAAGTGTCTGAACACTTGTCAGCTGCATAGGCTGTATTTCATGTGACACCACTCGAGAAGTAACTTCAAGTGTCAAGTCAGGTTATTGACTTGGTAGGAGTGGAATTGAACTAGATCTGACGCACTCCGGATACTCAGCGTGGGTCATAAGCTAATAAGAGATCGTGTTACTCAAAGGACTTCAACAGGATGATGGACAAGTATGTTGGAATCAGTCTTCAGGAGAAAAAGCTACCCGAGAGATCAGAGAATTTCTCACCTAAAAACATTCTTAAGTTTTTAGCTCACCATAAAAAATAATTTACCCCTTTCAAATCCTACAAAATGTAAGATCCCTACTTGCTCTATAGTCAAGATTTGAAAAATATTTACTTGACACATTTTCTTTTCCATTACTTAACCTAAGGCTCTAGCCGCTTCTAAAATCTCGGGACGAGATTTTTTTTTTAGGGGGGAAGGCTGTAACACCTCTGGTGTTACGATTAATTAAAACCTGCCATGTCATCATCATTGCATGTAAATCATCCTGCATAAACTCATTTTTTTACTATGCATTAACAAAACTAATTTTATTTCAACATGTGATTTTACATAAGTTCTTAAGAATGATTTGTTATGTAAATGTTTGGGTTTGTATGTTATTATCTAAATTGAATTGGGTAACAAAAAGAAAATCAATTATAAACCCTAAATCAGACCTAAAACCTTGACAACAAAAACTAAGCATAATTAAGTGTTGGGCCTTAAACAAAAGTTGCAAATCTTTAAAAGTTAAGCAACTTCTATTTTGGGAAATTTTGAAGTTATTAAAAATAATTTCAAATAAAATCTTAATTTAGGTTTTAAAGTTTAAACTTGAAATACGAGTTCAAAAACTAGTAGGAATCTGGCGATGGTCCTTTAATGAAAGTTTTAGCCCTTACAAAATGGAACAACTTTCATGTTTATAGATTTTAATGTTTACTTGTAGAAATTTAAATTTAAAACCCAATTAGTGTTTGTTTAATAAAATATAAAATGCCATTTCAAAAATATCAAGAATTAGGGCAAACTACTTTAGTGAAAGTTGTAAGGATTTTTAAATTGAACAACTTTTATATTTGAGGATTTTGATGTTATACAGAAAGATTTCCAATTAAACCCTAAATAGTGTTTTGAAATTTAAATTTGAAATGTTATTTCAAAAACTATAAATAATCTGGTGAAACTCATTTAATGAAAGTTATAGGACTTGACAATTTGAATAACTTTTATTTCTGCATATTTTTAAGTTATTGAGAAAAAGTTTGAGAATTTAGTTGAATTTGAAATAAATTTCAAATCAAGCTTTTACCCCTTTTTGAATTGTCAAAAATCCATTCAAAATTTGAATTTGGTTCAAAAACCAAAGTTGTTCTAAATTTAATTTGCTACAACTTTTATTAAGGACATTTTTCAAGTTTGTATACAAAATAAGGGGTAATTTTGCAAAAAAGGGGGAGAGGGGTGTACTGCTACAGTGCTCCGGGGGGGTCCGGCATGCGCTGTCGCGCTCTGCTCGCGGGCAGAGCCGCGCGTGCGCGCACCGGCCGCCGGCGGTGCCCGGGGCCGGCCGGCCGCGTGTCGCCGTCGGGGTCGGGCCCGTAGGGGCCATCCCCACGCCGCGCTCCTATTCCCCGCCCTATATAAGCCATCTCCATCGTCCCTTTTCTTCCTCCGTTTCTCCACCACGCCGCCGGCGAGCTCTCGGTCGCCGACCAAATTGACGCTGCCCTGAGTATCATTCCCAAATTCGCCGTGCCACTGATATTACCACATCCTAGAGCTTCTATTAGACCTGTTTGTGCCGGCAGCCGACCACCGGGGATGCCGGAACGCCGTCTCCTTCGTCTCCGGCTCCGGCAGAGTGCCACCGAGTGCGACTTCGACGTGGCGAACTCGCCTTGGTGAGCTACGTCCTACCCCTATGTATGTCCTAGACTCTAGTTAGCCTCTTGATGCTCACACGTTTGCTGGTTTGTCCTTAGAGGCTTTAAACTCGTCGGAACGGGCGATCGTTGTCGTGTCCGAGCCACCGCGTCCGCCGCCGTGCTTGTCCTCACCGACAACGAATCCTCTCCAGTCCTCCTTGTCTCCAATCGACATGCGCATGGCGCTCATGGTGAGCTCCTGATTCGTGTAGTGTCATCCTGTCGAGCTCTACCGGGCCGAGTTGCACGGAACGCCGGAGGCCGCTCCGTTCAGCCGCCATGTCCGTCCGCTAGCTTGAGCTCGAGCTCTAGGGTAGGTCCTAGTCGTCCGGATAGGCTGGTGGGGGTGTTAGGTGCCTGGGGTTTTCCCTTCCCATCGCCGGAGCCACCGTCGTCGACGAGCCGCCGTGATCGGTGCCGCCACCGCGCGCGTGTCTCTGCTCTGCTCGAGCAGAGCGGTGGGGAGGAAGAAGAGGCCGGTTGGGCCTAGCTGGGCCGCGCGCGGACGGGTCAGCCGGCCCAGTAGCGCGCTGGAATGGCCGGCAGTGAAGGAGAGGGCGATGGGCTCTGCTGGGCCACGATGGGTCTTTCGGTTTTGCTGGCCCGAGTTGTTGAACAAGTTTTCATATTATATGAATAGTGCTGAGATTTGGTATTTTTATATAAAAATAAATAGAGCTCCTAAAATTATGCAAAAATTTGTGTACCCACTCTGTGATGTACTTTGTTTAGGAAAAATATGAATTAGGCATTTTAGTAATTTTTGCTAAGTATTAAAAATATGTCTTTTAATTAATAAATGGGACTTCTAGGATTTTTACAGGCCAAAATATTTATCTAAAAATCATAAAATTTAAATTAGATCTATTTTAGGTCAAGATCTATCTGTAGAAAAATTTTGAGCTCAAATAGAAATAATTTAATTATTTCTTATTTATTACTTGCTTAATTGATTAATTAAGGAAAGGTTATTAGGATTAAAATTTTAATAATTCGTTAAATCTTTTAGGGTTTGGTTAAACCTCTTGTAGCACCTGAACCCTGCTGTTCCAAGTTTTGATGATCATTTACTTTGTAAGTATAAGATGAATTACCCTAGGTAGTAATTAAATGCCCAAACAAAAACCCTAATTGTCGATTGATTAATAAAATTGAGTAGAAACCCTAATTCACTTTTGTGTGGTGTAACATTTGGATTGAGTGATATCCCTGGGTCATTAACTTGAGATAATCCTTGGCACCTTAATTAGTGTTTGGGGTTCTTAATTAAGTTGTTAAATTGGAACACAAATAAATTGTGTTAGTCACATATGATGACCGGGTTTAAATAATTTGCTTAGGCAAAGGGGTTGATGGTGTTTTAGGGGAAGAACCAATCCGACTTTCAATGACTGTTAGAATGGTCAATAAATCAAAGTAGTTAATACTCGATAGTAATTAGTTTTGTTGACTTACAACTTTATCGTGAAGGAAAGTTGTACTCAACTTTCAAATTAAGTTTACTTACTATTGATCGGTGATTCTGTGCATCTCCTGCATCATGGCATACATGTCATCATATAAGTGTTGTATTATTATTTCGTGTAGTGAACGCGCGGTGATTATTATCTGAAGCGTGTCCCGAGTAAGGTCTTCACTCGGTGGACGTGGATCCTTCTCGGTGATTGACGTCAGGGTTTCGTCTACTTCAAGCAACAGGCAAGCCCCGGTGCATTTGCCCCTCCTTGTTATTTAAAATATTTATCACTTGAGTAAATCTACTGCATTAGGTTAATAGGAGTTGAGTGATAACCTATTGATGCATTACCTTTCCTTGACCACATATTATACCTGAGACCCTGATTTATTTAAAATATTGAAAAATGCCTAGTCATGCTTAATGATAGAGTTGCAAAAAAAATGCTATTTTGAAAGCTGTGATGATATGAAACAAATGAATCAGTTTATGGGATTGGTATTGTCCTCGTTTGGTGATGGTGTACTTGGCCAGTCCATTATCATCAACGTGGATGGGTTTTCCCGTTTGGATGGCCAACTGTTTGGGTTAGAGTCCCAACTTTCGTCGCCATCGGGAAAGGGATGTGAAAACCGGGTAGTTACCAGTGTACTTGGGTTAGAGTCCCAATGCATGGTTTCTAACGGAAAAATATTAGGGACCATTCGTTGTCGGCCTGCTGTGATCATGACTTTGCAACTAGCCACATACTACGGAAAGCCTCTGACTCCGGTGGCTCTACTGCTGGAACCGACAACCACGCACTGGGAGTGGAGAGATGGCGAGAGTAGCGTGTACCCTCGTGGCCGTTGTGCCTGGAGACTAGAGGGGTACTGTGCTCTCGGGTGGCGCAGGACCGGTTCCGGGGTATGAAAAGCCGTGGAAGGCGGGGTTGGCATATGCAAGCTTAAGTGCTACATATGCAGTGTGGATAGGGATCCCCAGCTGGGTACTTCTGGATTCGAATCGACGCTGCTCCTCGGTTAATGGAGACATGATCCTCACACTTACAGCGAAGAGTGGTTCGAAAATAGGATGTTTTTGAATGGATTAAGTAAATGAAAGGATGTTGATATATGAGAAGGAACTTGGAGATATGGTTAATGATTAATAATATTATTGAGACAAAATACTGAAATAGGATTAGTATTGCTTTTCCGCAAAATCTTTTGACTCTTGCTAAGCCTTACCTTGACTCCCCTCAGCCTGCATTCCTGAGTCTAATTTTACACCTTTAGTCGGGTAAGTCTTGCGGAGTACCCCATGTACTCAGGGTTTGTTAACCCCCTGTTGCAGGTAAGTTGAGTAAACAGTTCTACGAAGGATCGTGCCGGTCATCGGATCGTACATGGATGAAGATGTGTATATAATGAAACCCTTGGGCAGGGTGTTTAGTTGTATACAGCTACTCCACTGCGAAACTCTGGTTTGGGATAATGTAATTGTAATCTATGTTTAAGTAATACTTCCGCACTCTTTACTCTGATTCAAATTATTTGTGTAAACTGTTGTAATACTTGCAAGGTCTTTACCATGAGATCCTCGGTCCTATGAGACCCGACGGGCCACCTAAGTCAAAGGGAACTCGTGCAGACTAGTCAACGGTCCTTAGGGACGATGACGGGGCACGTGGGCCCTATGATTAAGGCGGTTCCGTCACAGGTGGTATCAGAGCATTTCATTATGAAGCACTTGCAGTATTACTTTACAAAAACTTCAAAAGGATTTCGAATGAATAAAATTGATGGGGTAGTTTGGTCCGAGTTATTTCCGAACTTTCCTCATTCATTCTATAGCATCTTTCCTCGATTACTTCTATAGATCTATAGTTAGGTTTCGAGCTTAGTAGTGGATTAGCACCTTAAGTATGCCCTATGTTTGAAAACGTTGAGTGCATGTCACTCTAATAATTAATTTAATCGGTATATTACGTATATGTCAGGGTATCCTGGCTTGCGTTGGAACGCTCATGCATCATGACATTACAACTATTAGTAATACCCCCGATATAAATTAAATCTCTACTTTCTAAAATAAAGCCTGTTTCCAAATGTATATTTTGTTAAAAACAAATTCTTACCTTTCTTTTCAATAGATGGATCCCCAAGACCCTACCACTGGAATCGACGCATGCCTGGCTATGTTCGGAACTCCTACGGTGTTGTGGCAGTTACTACAAGAAGTAGGCTACTCGAAACCACCAAAGTATCGTTGGTCCCGTACTGTTGTCCTTGGTCGGCCGTGGTACGAAGTGTCACTTCGGATCCCAGCTTGTACCACTGCTCCGTTTTGGCCAGCTTGGGAAGCACAGGCAGAAGGTATGAGTCCTTGGGAAGGGGCTCAGGCTACAGCATTGGAAGTCCTGAGAAAGATCTGCTTCAGGTGTCAGAAAGAAGTCAGAATTTCTACTCTGAGAATGTTTCCGTCAGAAGTCCCAGGGAATTGGGATGGTCTTCAACGACAAGCTAAGCAATTGGAAGAAAAGTCTGATCAGCAGGATCCCATATTGGTAGCCACTACTCGAGCTATGCTAGCTGTCCTTAACCTCCATCTGACCCGTGAGCAAGGACGCGAGGAGTGGCAGGAACTTTACGCTGAATGTTATGAAGCACTCAAGAGTACAGAACTCAAGAAGAAGAAGGCCAATAAGAAAGCCTTAAAGTGGCAAGAGGCTGCTCAGATCAGTGATGTGGAAAAGATCGGTTTGGACGTCCAGGTGGAAGCACTCGAAGCACAGCGACAAGCAGACCAGCACCGCATAGAAGAACTAGAGAGTCTGGTGGATAGTCTTCACCTTCAGACAGGACTTCTCATCCAGCAGCGCGAAGAAGCTCATTCTTATGCCGTAATGGCAAGAGAAGGTCTTAGAGAGACCGTTGGATATCTGCAGCATCAGGATGCGATGTTTTGGAGCCTGCATAATACCTATCAGCAACAACTTCAGGCAGCCCATCAGAACATTGCCGATCTGCAACGAGAAGTGCAAATGCTCCATGCCATGAATGATCCAATTCCAGATATAGATGTTCCCGCAGCTGACCATCAGGAATTGTCTGGTTCAGCAGAGAATGCCGATGAAGAGTTTGAGGAAGTAGCTAGTGACTCGGAGTCAGAAGTAGTGTGTGGTCGAATCGATTAGTTTATGAAGCTAAATAGTCTCCTGGACCCAGTGTCAGATCAAGTCAAGTTTGGGGTTACGTGTCCTTGTAATCCAAAACCCTGTGTTGGTAGGGAAACTGGTGTAATGGTAGTTAAATAAGTTGGAGTAAGTCGACCTAAGCTAGTAGTCAATGTGAACTAATGTGTAAACCTCGGATAATCTTATGTCATCGGCCAGATCATTTCATACTTGAGCTTATGAGTGTTACGTGTGTTCAACAGTTGGTCAATTTTGTTATAGGACTAGGTTTTGCCATTACCGCTAAACTTCGCTCCATAAGTTTCTAGTCCTTGGGAAACTTCTGGATGCACTCATTCACTATTCCAAATCGACACAAAACTTTGGCTAATCCTTGATTTAATAAATCCATTGATGTAAAATTTTTATCTTCTCTTTTCAAAACACTGCTATTTCTTTGAAAGCTATTGTAATTGTAGTCTATGGGATATCGTGCTCCAAGACCGTGACACAGCGTCGAAATCTGGGGTCTCCTATGGATCACGACCATGGGAAAGTACTACCGGACGCTCGTTGTTGCCAAGGTTGATGGTCATGATCCTAGCTTGCAATTAATGTGCTTTCACTCCCTTTTCCAAATATCTTTTACAAGAATTCGTATCCATATTTCTTCATGAGTTTCAAAATCCTTTTGCTCTTTATAACTATATCAAAACTCACTTTGAGAATCCGCATCTGATCTCTCCGAATTCTTAAGATTCTTTGTCTTTGCAATCATCTTAATTTCATCCGATAGAATAACAGGAACCAATTTGGAAATGATACCTAAGATCCAATCACTTGGAAGTGGTATCTGTGATCCGCTGAGGATTCCATGTTGTTTTATCGATTCTTGGTTATTTATAAATATCTTGACATCTATTTTGAAAATTCACTCCGACGAAAACTTTATGATGCACTTAAATTCACTTACAGACTCAGAATGAAAACCTAGCACTAGACTATGACTTTTACCTGCATACGTGTTATGCTTTGATCCGACACGTGTCTCTTATTTAAATCCAACATGTTATTCCAAAATCATTATGGTTGTGCCTATAGTGCTGTCATGACCTGTGACCATGGTGTCGCGTCGAAACCTAGGGTCTCTCACGTGCCATGGCCACGCCGAGATTCCGCTAGGCACGCGTAGGTATCAAGGTCTAGGGCTGTGACATACTGTAGCTTCGCAACCTATAAAGTTTCCTTGTCTGCACTGTATGTAGAAACAAATTCATCTTGCTATGATGTAACTTGATCTGCGGCTGCGATACAATATAGCAACCTGGGATCTTCTGTGACTCACAATCACATGAGATTCTGATGGGTATATGCTCGTATCAAGGTCTGTGGTCATTGTACATCATAGATACAGTCAATTTATTTTTTTCTCTTTTTACCGAGGTTACTTTGATTGTGTTCTATGATGGTGTCTCGACCCGCGACTATGGTGCCGTGTCAAAACTTGGAATCTTCTGTGAACTGCAGTCACATAAGACCTTACCAGGGTACACACTGGTATCGTAGTCGGCACTCCTGAATCATCGTAGCTCGCAATTAATGTGCCCTCACTCTCCTTGAAACCCACCCTTAAAAGATATTCCTCGCAAGGGTTGTATTTCGAAGAAATAAGGTTTCAAGTTTTAGTGTTGAGAAACAACTGATTAGGTCAAATAAGAATCTTCCTCATAACAGGAAGTAAGAGAAGTGTGGACTAGTAGCTTATCAACTCAAGTGTCTGAACACTTGTCAGCTGCATAGGCTGTATTTCATGTGACACCACTCGAGAAGTAACTTCAAGTGTCAAGTCAGGTTATTGACTTGGTAGGAGTGGAATTGAACTAGATCTGACGCACTCCGGATACTCAGCGTGGGTCATAAGCTAATAAGAGATCGTGTTACTCAAAGGACTTCAACAGGATGATGGACAAGTATGTTGGAATCAGTCTTCAGGAGAAAAAGCTACCCGAGAGATCAGAGAATTTCTCACCTAAAAACATTCTTAAGTTTTTAGCTCACCATAAAAAATAATTTACCCCTTTCAAATCCTACAAAATGTAAGATCCCTACTTGCTCTATAGTCAAGATTTGAAAAATATTTACTTGACACATTTTCTTTTCCATTACTTAACCTAAGGCTCTAGCCGCTTCTAAAATCTCGGGACGAGATTTTTTTTTTAGGGGGGAAGGCTGTAACACCTCTGGTGTTACGATTAATTAAAACCTGCCATGTCATCATCATTGCATGTAAATCATCCTGCATAAACTCATTTTTTTACTATGCATTAACAAAACTAATTTTATTTCAACATGTGATTTTACATAAGTTCTTAAGAATGATTTGTTATGTAAATGTTTGGGTTTGTATGTTATTATCTAAATTGAATTGGGTAACAAAAAGAAAATCAATTATAAACCCTAAATCAGACCTAAAACCTTGACAACAAAAACTAAGCATAATTAAGTGTTGGGCCTTAAACAAAAGTTGCAAATCTTTAAAAGTTAAGCAACTTCTATTTTGGGAAATTTTGAAGTTATTAAAAATAATTTCAAATAAAATCTTAATTTAGGTTTTAAAGTTTAAACTTGAAATACGAGTTCAAAAACTAGTAGGAATCTGGCGATGGTCCTTTAATGAAAGTTTTAGCCCTTACAAAATGGAACAACTTTCATGTTTATAGATTTTAATGTTTACTTGTAGAAATTTAAATTTAAAACCCAATTAGTGTTTGTTTAATAAAATATAAAATGCCATTTCAAAAATATCAAGAATTAGGGCAAACTACTTTAGTGAAAGTTGTAAGGATTTTTAAATTGAACAACTTTTATATTTGAGGATTTTGATGTTATACAGAAAGATTTCCAATTAAACCCTAAATAGTGTTTTGAAATTTAAATTTGAAATGTTATTTCAAAAACTATAAATAATCTGGTGAAACTCATTTAATGAAAGTTATAGGACTTGACAATTTGAATAACTTTTATTTCTGCATATTTTTAAGTTATTGAGAAAAAGTTTGAGAATTTAGTTGAATTTGAAATAAATTTCAAATCAAGCTTTTACCCCTTTTTGAATTGTCAAAAATCCATTCAAAATTTGAATTTGGTTCAAAAACCAAAGTTGTTCTAAATTTAATTTGCTACAACTTTTATTAAGGACATTTTTCAAGTTTGTATACAAAATAAGGGGTAATTTTGCAAAAAAGGGGGAGAGGGGTGTACTGCTACAGTGCTCCGGGGGGGTCCGGCATGCGCTGTCGCGCTCTGCTCGCGGGCAGAGCCGCGCGTGCGCGCACCGGCCGCCGGCGGTGCCCGGGGCCGGCCGGCCGCGTGTCGCCGTCGGGGTCGGGCCCGTAGGGGCCATCCCCACGCCGCGCTCCTATTCCCCGCCCTATATAAGCCATCTCCATCGTCCCTTTTCTTCCTCCGTTTCTCCACCACGCCGCCGGCGAGCTCTCGGTCGCCGACCAAATTGACGCTGCCCTGAGTATCATTCCCAAATTCGCCGTGCCACTGATATTACCACATCCTAGAGCTTCTATTAGACCTGTTTGTGCCGGCAGCCGACCACCGGGGATGCCGGAACGCCGTCTCCTTCGTCTCCGGCTCCGGCAGAGTGCCACCGAGTGCGACTTCGACGTGGCGAACTCGCCTTGGTGAGCTACGTCCTACCCCTATGTATGTCCTAGACTCTAGTTAGCCTCTTGATGCTCACACGTTTGCTGGTTTGTCCTTAGAGGCTTTAAACTCGTCGGAACGGGCGATCGTTGTCGTGTCCGAGCCACCGCGTCCGCCGCCGTGCTTGTCCTCACCGACAACGAATCCTCTCCAGTCCTCCTTGTCTCCAATCGACATGCGCATGGCGCTCATGGTGAGCTCCTGATTCGTGTAGTGTCATCCTGTCGAGCTCTACCGGGCCGAGTTGCACGGAACGCCGGAGGCCGCTCCGTTCAGCCGCCATGTCCGTCCGCTAGCTTGAGCTCGAGCTCTAGGGTAGGTCCTAGTCGTCCGGATAGGCTGGTGGGGGTGTTAGGTGCCTGGGGTTTTCCCTTCCCATCGCCGGAGCCACCGTCGTCGACGAGCCGCCGTGATCGGTGCCGCCACCGCGCGCGTGTCTCTGCTCTGCTCGAGCAGAGCGGTGGGGAGGAAGAAGAGGCCGGTTGGGCCTAGCTGGGCCGCGCGCGGACGGGTCAGCCGGCCCAGTAGCGCGCTGGAATGGCCGGCAGTGAAGGAGAGGGCGATGGGCTCTGCTGGGCCACGATGGGTCTTTCGGTTTTGCTGGCCCGAGTTGTTGAACAAGTTTTCATATTATATGAATAGTGCTGAGATTTGGTATTTTTATATAAAAATAAATAGAGCTCCTAAAATTATGCAAAAATTTGTGTACCCACTCTGTGATGTACTTTGTTTAGGAAAAATATGAATTAGGCATTTTAGTAATTTTTGCTAAGTATTAAAAATATGTCTTTTAATTAATAAATGGGACTTCTAGGATTTTTACAGGCCAAAATATTTATCTAAAAATCATAAAATTTAAATTAGATCTATTTTAGGTCAAGATCTATCTGTAGAAAAATTTTGAGCTCAAATAGAAATAATTTAATTATTTCTTATTTATTACTTGCTTAATTGATTAATTAAGGAAAGGTTATTAGGATTAAAATTTTAATAATTCGTTAAATCTTTTAGGGTTTGGTTAAACCTCTTGTAGCACCTGAACCCTGCTGTTCCAAGTTTTGATGATCATTTACTTTGTAAGTATAAGATGAATTACCCTAGGTAGTAATTAAATGCCCAAACAAAAACCCTAATTGTCGATTGATTAATAAAATTGAGTAGAAACCCTAATTCACTTTTGTGTGGTGTAACATTTGGATTGAGTGATATCCCTGGGTCATTAACTTGAGATAATCCTTGGCACCTTAATTAGTGTTTGGGGTTCTTAATTAAGTTGTTAAATTGGAACACAAATAAATTGTGTTAGTCACATATGATGACCGGGTTTAAATAATTTGCTTAGGCAAAGGGGTTGATGGTGTTTTAGGGGAAGAACCAATCCGACTTTCAATGACTGTTAGAATGGTCAATAAATCAAAGTAGTTAATACTCGATAGTAATTAGTTTTGTTGACTTACAACTTTATCGTGAAGGAAAGTTGTACTCAACTTTCAAATTAAGTTTACTTACTATTGATCGGTGATTCTGTGCATCTCCTGCATCATGGCATACATGTCATCATATAAGTGTTGTATTATTATTTCGTGTAGTGAACGCGCGGTGATTATTATCTGAAGCGTGTCCCGAGTAAGGTCTTCACTCGGTGGACGTGGATCCTTCTCGGTGATTGACGTCAGGGTTTCGTCTACTTCAAGCAACAGGCAAGCCCCGGTGCATTTGCCCCTCCTTGTTATTTAAAATATTTATCACTTGAGTAAATCTACTGCATTAGGTTAATAGGAGTTGAGTGATAACCTATTGATGCATTACCTTTCCTTGACCACATATTATACCTGAGACCCTGATTTATTTAAAATATTGAAAAATGCCTAGTCATGCTTAATGATAGAGTTGCAAAAAAAATGCTATTTTGAAAGCTGTGATGATATGAAACAAATGAATCAGTTTATGGGATTGGTATTGTCCTCGTTTGGTGATGGTGTACTTGGCCAGTCCATTATCATCAACGTGGATGGGTTTTCCCGTTTGGATGGCCAACTGTTTGGGTTAGAGTCCCAACTTTCGTCGCCATCGGGAAAGGGATGTGAAAACCGGGTAGTTACCAGTGTACTTGGGTTAGAGTCCCAATGCATGGTTTCTAACGGAAAAATATTAGGGACCATTCGTTGTCGGCCTGCTGTGATCATGACTTTGCAACTAGCCACATACTACGGAAAGCCTCTGACTCCGGTGGCTCTACTGCTGGAACCGACAACCACGCACTGGGAGTGGAGAGATGGCGAGAGTAGCGTGTACCCTCGTGGCCGTTGTGCCTGGAGACTAGAGGGGTACTGTGCTCTCGGGTGGCGCAGGACCGGTTCCGGGGTATGAAAAGCCGTGGAAGGCGGGGTTGGCATATGCAAGCTTAAGTGCTACATATGCAGTGTGGATAGGGATCCCCAGCTGGGTACTTCTGGATTCGAATCGACGCTGCTCCTCGGTTAATGGAGACATGATCCTCACACTTACAGCGAAGAGTGGTTCGAAAATAGGATGTTTTTGAATGGATTAAGTAAATGAAAGGATGTTGATATATGAGAAGGAACTTGGAGATATGGTTAATGATTAATAATATTATTGAGACAAAATACTGAAATAGGATTAGTATTGCTTTTCCGCAAAATCCTTTGACTCTTGCTAAGCCTTACCTTGACTCCCCTCAGCCTGCATTCCTGAGTCTAATTTTACACCTTTAGTCGGGTAAGTCTTGCGGAGTACCCCATGTACTCAGGGTTTGTTAACCCCCTGTTGCAGGTAAGTTGAGTAAACAGTTCTACGAAGGATCGTGCCGGTCATCGGATCGTACATGGATGAAGATGTGTATATAATGAAACCCTTGGGCAGGGTGTTTAGTTGTATACAGCTACTCCACTGCGAAACTCTGGTTTGGGATAATGTAATTGTAATCTATGTTTAAGTAATACTTCCGCACTCTTTACTCTGATTCAAATTATTTGTGTAAACTGTTGTAATACTTGCAAGGTCTTTACCATGAGATCCTCGGTCCTATGAGACCCGACGGGCCACCTAAGTCAAAGGGAACTCGTGCAGACTAGTCAACGGTCCTTAGGGACGATGACGGGGCACGTGGGCCCTATGATTAAGGCGGTTCCGTCACAACTGTGTTCTCGGGTGGCGCAGGACCGGTTCAGGGGTAGAAAAGCCGTGGTAGCCGGAGTTGGTATGTGCAAGTTTAAGTGCTACATATGCAGTGTGGATAGGGATCCCCAGCTGGGTACTAATCGATTCGAATCGTCGTTGCTCCTCGGATATGAAGACTTGATCCTTTGACCTACAACTGAAAAGTGGTTCGGAACTAGGTGTTTTGAGAATGATTAAAGAATTTGAAAGTATGATTTTATATGAGAATGAATTTGAAATTATGGATTATGATTAAAATAAAAATTGAGTAAAATATTGAAATAGGATAGTAATGCTGTTCCGCAAAATCTTTGACTCTTACTCAAGCCTTACCTTGACTTTTCCCAGCCTGCATTCCTGAGTCTCATTCCTCTTTCTTAGTCGGGTAAGTCTTGTGGAGTACCCAAGTACTCAGGGTTTGTTAACCCCATGTTGCAGTGATACAGCAGTCGGAGGTTTGTCTCGCCCCCTGCTGTGTGACAGTGGTTCAGGAGGGAAGTGAGGAGGAGTAAGGTTGAACCCATGGGCAGGGCTCTTATCATTAAGTACTTAATTATGTTGTATCGTCATTCCACTGCTACTTATTTTATTTATGGTCCGTAATATTTGCACTTTAATCCTATTTGGACAAATGGTTTGTAATCTAAGTACCTTATAATCTTTCCGCGCTTTTACTCTGATGTAATTTGTTATGAAATGTTATATTTCTGTAATGGCTTCGCAATGGGATCCTGTCGGAGGAAATCAGGCGCTAATGTAGCCCGACAGGACTTTCTAGATCATTTGGGACACGGGCCCAGCTGTCAGAGGTCATTAGTGACAATGACAGGTGCCTGTGGGCCATGTGATTTAGGCGGTTCTATCACAGATTCGAATCGATTAAGTAGCCAGCTGGGGATCCCTAACCACACTGCATATGTAGCACTTAAACTTGCATATGCCAACCCCGTCTACCATGGCTTTTCTATCCCTGAACCGGTCCTGCGCCACCCGAGAGTACAGTACACCTCCAATCCGGGACTCTAACCCACGAGGGTACACGCTACTCTCGCCATCTCTGCACTCCCAGTGCGTGGTCTCGGTTCAAGCAATGGAGCCACCGGAGTTAGGGCTTCCCGTAGTATGTGGCTAGTTGCAAAGTCTTAATCACAGCAGGCCGACAACGAATGGTCGCTACTTTCCTTTTCCGTCGGCGACAGTGCATTGGGACTCTAACCCAAGTACAAATGTCCCTTCGGTTTTCGAATCCTTTTTCCGTCGATGACGATGCATTGGGACTCTAACCTAAGTACATGATCACTGAATAGAAAATCCCTTCCCGTTGGTGACGATGGACTGATCAGGGGCACAGCCACCGAACGAGAACATTACCAATTTCCTTTTTCATGAATTAATCAATATTGTATCACAATAGCTTAAAAATAGCATTTTGTGCAAATCTAAATTATTCAAGCAGGGCTAAACATTTTCAAACCTCTTATTTTAAATCAGGTTTCAAGGATGATATTTGTTGACACTTCCTAGCGCAACCACAAGAGACAGGGTGTTAGGCTATCTCTGATAACGGCGCCAGAAGTGCCTAAGGGTATTTCTTATGTCTATTGGATAATTTCGCAAGCGCACAGAATATACTGCTGTAGCACTTCACCCGGGAGTATTCCAAGGTATCGTTATTTATTTTTATTCTAAGGGAAAGCGGTTGTTAGGAATAATTAATAAAAAGAGAGAGATCCTTAAATCTATAGCAACTTAGTATCAATTAGTGATAGGGGGTAAATTAATATATAGAGCAAAGGGTAATCACACCAAAACACGACAAGGTTTTGAGATAACTAAAGATAACAAGTAGAGTATAGCTAGGTGGGAGGACAACGAGTGAGTATAAGACTCCTATGACACTTACTTTACTCTTGTGAACTATCTTATCAAATAGATGAAGTATATCAAGACAACTACCTTACTTCCAGTGTGTAGGGGATAGGCGAGACAGTAGGGGATATAACCTCTACCCGAATCGGCTATTCTCTTATGGGAGCCTACCTTTTAAGAACTTGTCTAAAACACGTGGAGGGATACTAAGACTAGACAGGGTTGTCACCACCTGTTAGCACCCACAAACAATCCGTGCGACAAGCGGCATTCAAAGGTAAGATCTAGCCTAAACACCACGCTTACACTAAGCCTTACTACTCTAGTTGCGTACCAACAACTAAAGTACCCTATGACAGGCGATGAAGTACACACGTGAGCTGGTTACAGGACCACTATCCAATATAACTTAACTATAAGTTAAGACAAAACACAACAATACTATAAAGAATAGTAATGCACTAAGTAAAGACTTAGTAAAGTAAAGTAAAGATAATATATTGATAAAGATAAAGTCTTACAGAAAGAAAGGTACAAGAGCTATACCAGACTCTCCAGCAGACGACTCCGAAGACTCCGAGTGTAGCTCGATTCGACTCTAACTCCCACACTAGACTAATACTACTACTAAACGGTAGAACTCTTGTGACTTGTCACTCTTGGGTGTCTTGTGTGTCTTTGAAAGGGTCGAGATAGCGAACTAGAGGGGGGTGAATAGTCCGACAATAATAAATCCCAGCGGAAATAAAACCTAATCGGTTCTAACGATAATTCACCGCTCTAACTAAGACTCTAAGCACCTTGCAAAAGATCCTAGCAAGAAGCAAAGGTGCAAGTCTAGCTTGAGCTTCCCTAAACCGTTCTACCACAAGATCACACAAATCTAAGCGCTAATATTTTAAACACCGGGGAAACTCCTATCAACTAGCATGCAAAAGCGCACTAAGCACCTAACCTCACTACTTGCTCAATGACAAGGATACACAATCCAAATCAAAGAGCGCAACTCATTTAGCCACACAAACTAAGTGAGAACTACTTCTAAGCTACACAAGCTAAGAAGGTGAGTGGCAAGCTACACAAGCTAACCGGTCTCACAAGAGCAACTACAACTACACAAGTAGAGTAATGCACAAAGTAAATAACTTGTATAGAAGGGAGCAAACCACCGCGAAGGATGGGAAGATGTTGACGCGGTGATTTATTTCCCGGAGGTTCACTTGTTGCCACAAGCTACGTCCTCCGTTGAGACATGCTCCAAGGTTGCCGTTGATCCTCTAACTTGAGGTGATCCACCACAAGTCACCACTCCCACGTGGAGTGCCCACAAGCTCAAGCTCTTTGATCCGGCTGGACCACTTGTCGCTCTTCACGTCTCGCTCTACTAGCGATGCTCTTCGCGAACTCCCGCGGGGTGAGCTCCAACCCCTCACAAAACTTCTCCGGAGCCAAGCACAATCTTCTTGCTTGCTTCACGGAGCCACAAGCCACCAAACCGTCTAGGAGGTGGCAACCTCCAAGAGTAACAAGCACCACCGGCTTGCAACTCGATCACCTAGTGTCAATTCTTGCAATCTCTTAATGCAACCCACTAGAATCACTCACTAGCGATCAATTGGATGAACACTAAGCACATTAGTGAGTTAGAGAGCATAAAGCCATGCACTAGTAAGGGAAACACATACCCAAGGTGTAAGACCCCCCTCACAGCCGGCCACAACTCTCTACTTATAGCCCTCAGCTCAAAAGAGCCGTTGCCAACCGAAATCAGCCGTCGGACTGAGCGTCGGACGCTCAGCCGCGCCACCGTCGGACCAATATCCACGGTCCGACGCTCCCCGGTTAGCCACCATCGGACTGAATTTTCACTGCGCGTCGGACTAAACGAAGCCACGGTCCGACGTTTCCAGAGAGCTCCCCGAGCACTGAAAACCGTCAGACGTTAGTCCGACGCTCGCCGTCGGACCAACGGAGCGCGTCCGACGTATCACAGCTCGCCACGCGTTACCTCCTCGTTGCTCTGCACCGTCGGACTCTGAAGGTCACGGTCCGACGCTCGGCCTCCACAGACCGTCGGACCAACACCGACTAGCGTCCGACGCTCGCTGAAAAACCAGGGTTAGCCGTCGGACCGAGAGCAATGGTCCGACGCTCCCACTCCTTAGCGTCCGACGCTCTGCAGAGAGCTCTTCTCAACTCCAAACTTCACCACCTTTGCAAATGTGCTAACACCACCAAGTGTACACCTTATGTGCATATGTGTTAGCTTTTTACAAACAGTTTTCAAAGGATTTTTCTCTCATTTCACCGCGCCACTCGATCCTACCAATGTATGCAAGTTAGATCGCTCAAGTGGCACTAGATGATCGATATGCAAACAAGTTTGCCCCTCTTGATAGTACGGCCATCTTTCCTAAATTCGGTCAAGCACTTCTCTACTCAACCTTAGACCGGTAAAATGAAAATGCTCTAGGTTATACCTTTGCCTTGCGCTTTCCATTTCGATCACCGTCTTCATCACCTTCTCCATCTCCAACTCGGTCGATGCCGGTGCAACACATGCACCAACACGTCAACAATGATATGATCCATTTCATATCATCATGTGCCTTTTGTTTCATCGATCCTCGACTTCACTTGCTCTTCACCGTTGCGTTGGTCCATCGGCGCCAAGCCCACTAGCTTGCCCTTCACACTTGTAACCGGTCCGTCGATGCCAAGTCATGTCTTGATCTTCTCCACCTAGCCACATGACTCCATGTCATGTCTCATGCGTTTAGCTCCTTCATACCATATGTGTGAGCTAAGCATCATCTCCAAGCCATTTCCACCTCCATGGCATAGATGCTCACACACATGTACCTGTGGACTAATCACCTGTGTAATCAACACTTAAACACATATTAGTCCACCTAAGTTGTCACTCAATTACCAAAACCAAACAAGGACCTTTCAGTCTTGGAGAGGAGTGGGCAGCCTCTATTTATAGGGGAGAGTGAGGGGGTGCCATGTCAGTAATCCGTGTGATCCATGCCTCTCCACCCTTGGATGAACCACCTTAGAACCGCCTCAAGATAGACGGTCGTGAGCAAATCATAACGTGGAGAACATGCTGGGAATCGGTGGAGACCAACCGACCTGGCTGGGCACAGGGGGGTTCGGCCGACCCCCCTATAACAGGTGGGCCCAGCCAGGGTCTTCTAGAAGGAGTCCCCACCTGTCAGGGAAGGTGTGGGTGGCCTGGGCCCACAAATAGTGGTTCAGCCGACCCACACCTGGTGGGTTGGGCCCACCATCGTGGTCCCCATCTGTCACAGACTGTCCCCTTGTGTTGGTTCCACTTCATTTGCATGTTGTCACGTTGAATCCTTGTGCTTTACTTCTCAACCGTTGAATGGAAACACATGTTCATCTGAGGGCTGAAATGAGCTGAGTAGAAGGTCACACGGATCCTGCCACGTCACCAGAGCCAGGTGGGCCCCATGGGTAGTTCGGCTGACCCATGGGTGGGCCCACCCTTGGCTCTCCTCTCTTCCAAGTGATGTTTTGCACCATGTCTTGATGTGTGATGACTTGGTTCCCAATTATATGATTCGGCCGAGCCACATTATTGGGCTCCAAGTGTTCATTTCTCCTCTGTTTCATCTTCCTTGTGTTCATAAGCTTAAGAGTACATGTGAAACTAGTTATTGATAAAATATGCTCATGATATGTTTATTCTCCTTTGAATCCGAGGCCTGTTGACGGTGTTTGAATGTGGAATTTTATGGTATATCCACCGTCAACAATATTCAAGTGGTCAAGGATGGTAATGCATCAATTGGGTATCACTCAACTCCTATAACTTAATGTAGTAGATTAACTCAAGTTATAAACATTTTGTAAATCACAAGGAAAGGGTTGAATGCACTGGGGCTTGCCTGTCGCTTGGAGCCGATAGAACCCTGAAGTCAATCACCAAAAAAGATCCACATCCACCGAGTGAATACCCTACTCGGGACTCGCTTCAGATAATAAATTATCCCGCGTTTACTACATGTAAGAATAATACATACTTAACATGATGATACGTATGTCATGATGCATGACATGCACTAAAGTGTGAATTAATAAAATGTAAACTAAATTTATAAAGTTGAGTACAAATTTCCTTCACAACAAAGTTACAAGCCAACAAATCTATCCTGTTGTTTTATTGACCATTGTAACAGTCGTTGAAAGCCGCATTAATCGACTTATACTACTATTAAGCAAGTTAATAATGGTTTCAAACAATGATTAAGAATGACAATGATCATTTTAAGTTAATGACCCAGGGTCATCAATCAATCCGAAAGTCACACAAAAACCTAAAGTCATAAAGGTTAATATGGGTTTTATCATTTTATTATTTAAGTTATATGGTAAACATCTCAAGTGAATCCCAAATTTTAATAAGAGTTAGGCGATTACAAATCATGAACAAGGTACAAATTTCACATGCTTAGGTTTTATAAATTAATTACTACAAAATAAACAAGTTTATAATGCAACAATATATTAGAAAAGCAAGATAAATATGAAACTCAATATTTACCAAAACAACATGGTCATATTATTGATTCTCAGGCTAACACGACATCACGCAAAGGCAGTAAAGCAACATTTTCTATTTTTACACTTATATATTATTTATAATACATTTAAAACTACTTAATAGGCACCAAACGAGGTAAATCAATAACTCATCCGTACACCATAAATTATAAAATTTTAACCATGAATCAGACATCATACAGAGAAGCTACTAGTTAATTTTCATGCCATTTGGAGTAATCTAACTCTAGATAAAAAATAACAAGTAAAACCAGTATTTATTTTCTATTTAATAAGATTAAAATAAACCACCATTAAAACAGTAACAACCTGCATGTTTTATATCCCTATTAGTTAGTGCATGTCATGAGAAGATTAACAAAATTAAAATCACTATTTTACGACTTATAGTTTTCAAACTATTTTCAAAAGCAAGTTAATTAATTTCCTAAACCACTTTCTAAAACTAATTTCCACAGCACAAAAATGTAAATAACATTGCACATTGCCTAGATCTAGCATGCAGAGAACTTTATAAAGATTATAACAAAAACAAGTTTCATAATTTTTGGAAATCTCAAATTGAAGATATGGACTTTTAAACATCAACATAAAATATGAACCCTTTAGTATTATATTTTACCGGGGTGGCGTCCGCCTGTCATCCACCCAAGAGAAAAAAATAGAGAATACGTGCACTCTTCTTCTTCCTCCCGGCGACGACACAGACCCCGGCATCAGCCTGTTGCCGCTCGGGCTTGCCGACGGTGGCAACTCCGGCGCGGTCAAGCGCCCTGAAGAGCTCCCCACACGCACCCGCTCCTCTCATAAGGACTCTGCCCCACACCTAGACCTCCAGAGCTAGACCACAAGCAGCCATGGTGGCTCGGACGCAGAAGAACACCACGGCACCACGCGTTCCGGCCATGACGGACCCTTCAGAGACGAATTGACTACCCCCAGAGCTACAGGATTCTCACCAGAATCTGATGCGCACGGTGGTTGGGGCGGAGACAGAGCCGAGCGCGATGTTGACGATGGAGGCGGCTTCGGCGGCTCGAATCGACGGCAACGTCCTCGTTTCCGCGGTGTCTGTTAACCAAAGAGAGAACGGTTTGGACCAAGAGACTCACAGGGTTACATAGGAGCTACAACGCGAACAATGGAGGGACGTGGCTCACCGTACCGGCCCGGTTGCGGCGAAGCCGAGCACGACGGCGAACAACCGACTGTGGGGAAGACGAGGACCGCGCGGGCTACTCCGGGAACAAGAGAAAGCTCATGCTAGCCCAATCGACGCGTAACAACGTGTAGTTTCTATCTGTAAGATGGAGCGGCTTGAGATCGAGCAGCGGCGACGAATTTCGCTTCCAACCGAGAGGTCGTCGGCGCCGGCGAGAAAGAAGAGGATGAAAAACTGACGGCCGACGCTTTATATAGAAGAAGGAAGGAGAGCAGAACGTTTCAGGGCCCCCCCACGACTCTACTGCGTCGCTGTCGACAACCCCGGCCAACCTCGGGCGGCGCCGGCGTGCGGCGCGGCGCATGCGTGCCTGTACGCGCTGGCAGGTAGGGGCTGGTACTGTAGCAGGACATATCCCTTTTTGGTTTTCCCATAATTACTTTTTATTTTTCATATGAAGTCAAAAAATTCCCAAAATAAGGATTGTGGAAAAATTCAAACTGAACAACTTTTGTTTTGGGAGAAGTTTGAAATTTTGAATAATTTTTGAATAATTTAAAAGGGAGTAATTTGCCCTTTTGAAATCCATTTCAAATTCAATTAAAAACTCAAAACTTTTCTCAACAACTTGAAAATATACAAATATAAAAGTTGTCCTATTTGTCAAGACCTACAACTTTTATTAAAGGAGTTTGGTCAGATTCCTGATAATTTTTGAAATAACATTTTAAATTTGAATCTTTAAACACCAATTTGAATTTTATTTAAAATTTAGCTCAATAACTTGAAAATACCCAAATACAAAAGTTGTTCCATTTGAAAATATTTACAACTTTCATGAAAAGTGTTTGATCAAATTTTGATAGTTTTTGAATTTATATTTCAAATTTAGATCTTTAAGTATAGATTAGGGTTTTATTTAGAATTCTTTTTAATAATTTTAAAATTGCCCTAAATAGAAGGTGCTCAACATTTAAAGATTTACAACTTTTGTTTAAGGCCTAACCCCTAATTATATTTAGTTTTTAATTTAAGGTTTAGGGTCCGAATTAGGATTTATAAATGATTTTCTTTTTATTTTCCAATTGGATTAAGATAATTACACAACAATACAAATACTTACATATCAAATCACTATAAATTACCTAAGCACAATCAAATGCAAGAATAAACTGATTTTAGTTGATGCACCTTAACAGGGTTAAATGCGAGATGATTTACATGCAATCATGATGACATGGCAGGTTTTAGTTACAGTAACACCAGGAATGTTACAGAACTCGGGCCGTACAGCCGGCGAGGAGAAAGGCAAGGCGGAGGGAGCGAGGAGGAGCGAGGTAGAGGGCGAGGTAGCCTTCGGCGCGCAGCAGCTCCTCTGGTCGGTATCGTGCTTGGCATGCGGACCCTACCCCTTTTAACATGTGTGGTGCAGATGGAGCGGTGCGATCAGCCTTACGGCTGGCTTGTGCCCATCTCCCGCGCTGAATCTGAGTTTCGATGAATATAAATGTGCCCATCTCCAGTTTTTTATTCATTCGTATGGAACCCATCATTTCACCAAAACCCGAAGCCAGTAGAGCTAAACAAGCGAAAAGGAAAAAAAAAAACTATTGAACTTATCCCTAACCCACCCTAACTATATTTATATCCCAAGCCATTCCCATGCGCTATCCAAACGCCACCGAAGGGGATAGCGTTGGGCTGGCTCAACAATTTTTCTTTTCTTTTTTTTTTTTGCCACTTTCAGAATGGATTGGACCTATTCCTTCCTATTTTTTTTTCTATGTCTCGTTAACTAGTTTTTTATGAAAAAAGGAACATGATTGTAAAACAGTCCATGGGCCGTTTGGATCGTTTCATTTAGAAGAATTGAAATTTAGTTAATAACATAGACTATCTCATTTCGAATGTAACATCCATTACTTTCCAAACTTCATATATTAGCCTACCTTAAATTTATTGGTTAGGAAATAGAATTTGATTCTATAGATTACCATGCTATATTTTTACTTTGTAATTTATAGCATGTTCTTCAACTCGTCCCCATATGCTAACACATAAGTATCTCTGGCGTATAGCTGACAATAATACACAAATATAATTTATATAAAGCCATATTAAGTCACTTAATATGTAAATAAATTATGATTATTAAAATGAATTCAATTCCAATAATCCAAACGGGCCTTGAGTTTTTCAAGTGGAAAAAAATATTGGTAGCACGTTTATTGGGTTTTTTCAAAAAATTTCCTAAATCTTGATCTAAATACCCGTTCGGATCTTTAGAATTGAACTCATTCTAATAATTAAAATTTAGATATAGATTAATTAAGCTAATATAGTTACATATGAAATATATTTTATATACTGTTAGGCATATAAAAGACATACTTATATGTTGCATTTCTATTGTACAGAGGTTAGTTCAATAGTGTGTTATAAGTTGAGAATCGAATTATACCATAGTGATAGAATCTATTTCCATTTCATACCCTATGAATTTAAGATAACCTTATTTATGAGCATGGGAATGTTATGAAATGTCAAATTCCAAGTCAAGTAGTGTAGTCCATTGTGTAGATTTCAGTACTCCAAAATAAAGAGATCCAAACGGCCCTGAGACAATTTTATATCAGAAATCTCAAGCTACCTCCCAATCACCCTAACCACTTTTAGTATTTCTTTCTCTTTCATATTGTATTGAGAAACTCTTAGAGATGTTCTGACTTAGAAGTATTCTCCGTGTCGTAAAATTTAAGTATCTTTTCTAAGTTAAAATAAAACTAGCAAATGGGCTCAGTGTGCTGCAATAGAACCAAATATTTATAGAAACAAGACTTTGTATCATTGCTAGAAGTTGTTCTCAGTCGCATGAGCACGAGGCATGAGTTCGGTTCATATATGAGATACGAAGGGAAGAGTGTGGTCCGATCCAATAGGTATTAGAATCAGACTATAGGCACGAGTTGCATTTAACTGTATGATCTCAGGTCATGAGCTCAGGTCGCATGCAAAACACAGAAGATCATGAGCCAACGTGTCCTCGAATTAGCTAGTCGCGAATTGATCTAACTTATATGGTCACATATCATGAATCTAGGTCACGTACCATACACGGATGACGTGGGAATAGTTTGGAAAGTAAAAAAAAAAAGATGAAAAAAGTAGTTAAGAGGAGCTAGACGAACAAATAGCATAAAATTTGACTCTTTAATATTATATAAGTATATATATTATTTTATATACTACCTTACATACATAAAGTTTGAAATCACTACTATATAATTTTTTTTCGAGGCGTTTCCAATTTTTTCCGAGGCAGTCAGACCACTAGTATAGGATCGGCTTTTACTCCCGGTTGGGAACGGCCTTTGCTTCCGGTTTCGCAGCCGGGAGTACGTTTTCGGGAGTAAAGGGGCACGAACCGGGAGTAAAGGTCCCTCCAGCCTAGCCACGCTGGCGGGAATCTTTACTCCCGGTTCGTATTAAGAACCGGGAGTAAATGTCTTTTTTTCTTTTTTAGGCTCATTTCAGCTTATTAATTCATATTTAGGGTTTAGTGTTTAATATAGGTATTTGAATATGCATTCTACGCTAATGTTATATGCATACAAGTATCAAGCATATGTAAATAATTAACTAAGTATAGTTAGGAAATATATCACATGTATGATTGAATATACACATTATTGTTCATAAAATATACATATGTGTTTGTCCACGTCCTTAACCTAGAATTACAAGCCGAGAAAATTAATTCCCTGCCACAGTAGTGCTCTCTACCGGGATTTAAGACTTTTTTTATTAAGAAAGCCTGCTGTTGTCTTTTGGATGGCTTTGACATTGCGTTGTTATAGGGTCCTCTGCCTCAACCAATCAGTCTTCAAAATGAGAGAAAAATATTAGTATGCATATATATGATTAATTATACACCCAAATATATTTTGCAACTTACTTTGATCCTCTCTTCAGGAGTTCTGTTAGGTGCACCCTAAGGAACTCGCACACGTAGTATCCACAAAAGTTGTTCCCCGACTTCTGCTGCAGACACCACTATACGAGAAAAGAATACTCTCGTCATCCAGTGATTTGAACTATGACAAATGAAGACGTTGGACACTACATATAGCAAAGTGCTACTTACTAGGGGTGTCACTATTTGCAGCGGTGCTTTACACTCGGGACGATGATTTAAAATGAATTCTGTCCCAAACATTGCCCAATATCCAAAAGAATTGTTTCGGAGTTAAGAGAGAGCAGGTGTAGATGTATGTATATAAATGAGGCGGTTATTTTTTTTTTAACCAAGGTGGTTTTAAAAAACCGTCTCGCAAAATGAATTAATTAAGGTGGGCAATGTAATATAACCGTCTTGGTTAATGCCTATTAACGGAGGTGGACATTATAATGCAACCGTCTCGATAAATCATTAATCGAGGCGGTTGTTTTATGATACCCGCCTCCTAAAATCTGGCTAAGCCCGCTACTATTTTGAGGCCCAGTACCGGTATCGCCTATATATAAACGTGATAGAAACCCTAACTCCCTCACTGCCAGCGGCGCTCTCTCCCTCTCTCCAGGCGTCTCTCTCTCTCTCCCTCTCTCTCTCTCAGAGCGCTTGGCGATGGCGTGGCCCACACGCGGCGTTGGTGGCGAGGCCCGCGCGTGGCTGCGAGCCGCACCTCTGCCGGTGCCATGGAGGCCTCCCTCCCTCACCTCAAAATCCGGCACCATGGAGGCCTCCCTCCCTCACCTACGACGCAAGGATGAGGTGGTGCTTGGATCCACCGCACCCGTGGTGGCTGGATCTGGCGAGCAACTGGCGAATCCCGCGAGCAGGCGGCGGCGGCCCATGGATAGGCTCGGTAGGCCCATGGATGGGTTCGACGAGCTAATTCATGCGTTTTGCTTTTTTTATTTTTTAATTCTATTTACCATGGCAGGCGAGCAACCGCCTCGTTAAAGGTCACATTAACCATAACCTTCCGTCCGAGGCGGTTGCAAAAACTGTCTCGGTAAATCTTTATTATCCGCCTCCGTTAAAAAAAATGTAGTAGTAAATCGTGTATATAGAAGACTATAAAGTTCCTGAAGCATAAAAAATAGATTGAAAATGTAAACATGGTGAATCCAATGCACTACTAACGTGATAGTGTCAATGTTTAAACTTATACGATTGCCGTGCTGCTATACGAAGATGATGATAGCATCCAATGTAAATGGGGATTTATACTCGTTCAAGCCAGAGCCCTACATTCGGTCTTAGAGATAATCGAGTGCGTGTTCCATGCTTGAATGCTCTGAAGTTCTTATAATGGGGGTGAAAAAAATGGTGGAAGAGGTGAACCTATCCTAGACAAAGGACTACCCGAAGAGAAGCTCTAGGAGCCCTACTACAACGGTGAAGGAATGAAATGGTAGAAGATACGAATCGTTCTAAGATGGGTGTCCTGGCTGCCTTTATATAGATTTCGGGGCTAGAAACTGTACAAAGAAAAGGTTCTCCCAATAGAAGGGTCGAGAGCCCCTTGCCGTGGATCCCCATCCTGTAGTGGGCAGGGTCGTACAAGTCGTCTAATGAGTCCGTATTTGGACAGTGGGTGTCGTATGCATTGCCATCGTGGTGCGGTATTATCTCGTCGGTGCAGTATGACATATGGATGATGTCTGATCGGGCCGAGGGGACATCAGTCACCTTGGCCGTGGCGGGAAGAGGTCGTGCGTCTCGCGAGCGCTGTGTGCTAATGTGGGTGGAAGGGGTCGAGGATGACCTCGGCCTTGGCGCCTGGCCTGCTCTGCTCGGTTTTCGCTAGTCCTCGGTCATTCAAGGCTTTGTTAGCCATTGTGTTGCGAGCCGCACAAGCTACTTACTAGTCAGTGCCTTGAGACACCCGTGGTGATTTTGACATTTTTCTAAAACAAATTTCAAATCTAACACCGTTACTTTTTTATTTTTAAATCTAACACTTTTGACCACGTCAAAGTCCATTGTGCGGCTAAAACATGCTGCCGCCCCATGGAAATTTAAAAATAAAAAATGGCGGTGTTAGATTTGGAATTTGTTTTAAAAAAATGTTTTAGAAAAATTCCCCGTGGTTACAACCCCGATAGATGGCATAAATTCTTTTCCTAGCAAACTTATATGTGCAATTATTAAGGGTCAAAAGTAAACAATATTTCAATGGAGATATATATTTAATTCTCCAAAAATCCTTTTCCTTGCAAAAACCCATATTTAAACAACATATGACAAGAAAATTTCCGACAATCATATGACGAGAAAGAAAATCTACAATACTACGTAGAAGTCAAGTCAGAGGGAGATCTACATTAAATCGCTTATTCTCCTGCAAAACCAGATCGATGATAGGGTACACCGGATGTCATATCATTGTAACAGCATAGAGCCAAAGTTAAAAGTCGATTGCTTATTCTCTTTTTGATGGGGCAGAAGTTAACATGTTCTTTATAATTTTAGTCAAATATAAGATCGCTAACCCAGGACAAGTAAAAAATACTTGTGACGGAGGAGGTGAGACAATCATCAATTCACTTCCGGCGCACATTCATGTAATTGTTGCTGAATCTTCAACTCATGATCAATACGAAGTCATCCATTTTTTTTAAAAAAACCCCCCTACATTTTAGGGCCGGGAGTAGCAAGCAGTGGCGAAGATTGATAAGCAAGTCAAGCGAGGAGGAAGTGCTGAACAATTTTTTCTCAAAAAAAAGTAAAAGTAAATGATTTTAATATCTGACAGTCTGTTTCAGAAATTTATGTTAGATGAGTTTAATTTTGACGGTCTGTTTCAGAAACTTACTTATGTTAGTTATATGCACAGTAAAATTAATTTGATCTTATTCTGAAATCTAAACAGATTAAGTTTATGTTTATTACGCACAATGAAATTGATTTGATCCCCACCTAAAAAATTTAATTTGATCTTGACGGTCGTTTACTCTGAAATATAGAAGCAGAAAATGAGAGTAAACTGAAATCTAGGAGAAGAAAAGGAGATTAAAAATACAAGAAGGGGCGTTGCGAGAATCGAACTCGCGGCCTCTCGCACCCAAAGCGAGAATCATACCACTAGACCAAACGCCCTGTTTGAGAATAATTTATGCTAAAAGATATTAATCTAATACTAATACTCCCATTGCCCACTCAAAATACGTACTTGGGTGTTCTTGAACCCTTGGTCGCCACCTTCCTCTGCCTCCCATGGCCACCGAGACTATCGCCGCCGCTACCCTCGGCACCACCAGGCGCCCGTGTCCTTCCCGCACTGCCGCCTCCTTCCTCTCCTTCCGCTTCCGTCCCACACCGCAGCTATCAGGCGCCGGCGCCGTCGCCGTCGCCGCCTCCGCGTCCCTCCGCTGCAAGGCCAAGGCTCACGACGAGGGCGACAGTAAGGCCTCCGCCGCCATCGACGACCAACTCGGTAACTATCTCTCTGGACCCCGGATCCTGTGCTCCTCCTTGCTGCAGCAACAGCTAACGGCTCAAGACCTACGAATCCCCCCGGTCAGATTTTCATTTCCTACCAAAACCGATCTCATCCTTGAATCGAACTGGATCATTGGACCGCCGCCGCGGCTACTTGGAGTGTAAGATCATTAAATTAACGAGGGGAAACGATTTTCAGTTCACGCCTTTCCCTACTGGCTACTGCAGATTGCTGTGCTTAGTTTATCATCAATCGCTATGAAGTACTAAAACCTATTACTGTTTGGCGGCCGGCGTGATAAGGACTACTGCATCAGCAGCTGCCTGCTTATTATGAAATTGCGTTACTTACTCTACAATGCTGCCTTTCCCTCCTCTACTCATAAACTAGACTAACTGTATTTATTCTTCCTTTTCCTCTATTGAGGTGTGTGTTCTAGAGGTACATTACACTACATTTTAACATGCAGCAGCAGCAGCAGCAGCAGGGTCCTGTCCTTTAATTTGCTGCTCTTCCCATTCATTATAAAAACAATAAAAGTATTTTTCTGTGTCTTAAGCAATACATCAGGTGCGCTCCTGCGGTGTCTTGACATCTATGGTTGCATTTCATGACATTCGCGGTCGCAGTGTCTTGCCATTTCCTGAGCATTCAGTATATATAGTGCAGCATTAGCACACCTTTGAAGTAGCCCATCACATAGTAAACAAACCTTGTTAGGGAGATTCTCACGAATATCATGTGATTGTGTCCTTGTCTTGGTTGTTTCGGTGATGTCCAGATGGGGGGATGGCTTGCTATGCCCTTGTGGTGTATGAATCCTCATGTGTTCCCACAACCTGCTTCTCTTATGGTGCCTTTGTTTGTCACACCCACTACGAATTCAGTTTGCATTCAATGAAATCGTTTGGCTGCTCTGATGACTGAGACTTGACATGGCTAACCATTCTCAGTTTGCATTCAACGCAAATCGTTTGGCTGCTGTGATGACTGAGACTTGACATAATGACATGGCTAACCATTCTTCCTTTTTACAGTGCTGGATGTAGGAGAGTCAACCTGGGATGACCTCGTCCTTCGCTGCGAGTCTCCGGTGCTTGTCGAGTTCTGGGCACCTTGGTGCGGCCCTTGCCGTATGATGCACCCTGTCATCGCAGATGTGGCGAAAGCATATACCGGCAGGCTGCGGTGCCTCAAGCTCAACACTGACAAGAACCAGGAAGTGGCTACAAGGTATGGCATTAGAAGCATCCCCACCATCTTGATTTTCAAGAACGGGGAGAGGAAGGAGACAGTGATCGGGGCTGTCACCGACAGCACGCTGGCAAGAATGGTCGAGAGGTTCTTGTAGCCCACCCGCAGGCTATTCGCTCGCCATCTGCTGAGGCAAGGAGTGGAGCATGTCACACGACTCACTAATGCAGCCTGAATCAAAAGTTGGAAACGTGAACATAGACTGAGATTGCATACAGGACTTGTCTAGAGTTTTTTTTTTTATAAAAAAAAGAATAATTGCTGTCGTTGTTACTAATACCACCTGTTGCAAAACATGAAAAGAGAGAAACCAAAACATCTTGCTATGCATGGGACAGATGTTGCATTATTTCCCTTTGTGAAAAGATGTTTGCTATATTTGTCATCGTCATTTTTTTTAGAAGTCTTGCCATCTCACTTCAGATTCTACCGTTCTAATGTAGTGTACCCCGCTTTTTAATTGGAAACCAACCATATCACATCATGCACACATCTTTCAGCTCAAAATTGAAGGCACATTTTATTCATTTGTATTATGTATTCTATTCAACCACACGTTCCATACAAAAGTCATATTGCATTGTATCCTAGGACTAACTAAACTGAGCTTATGTTTCTCTCGCTTGAGTTGCTACAAGCAGAAGAGACAGAGGAAACTACTGTACTGTAAATCACATCCTAGCTGCTTATATTTATTCATCCGGCAATCATGATTCCTGATAGATAGCTCATATAGGCCCGCAGCTGCTCCGCCAAAGCAAACAACTGTCTATAACCATCGGCCATGGTAGTTGAGCTCTGATATGCAAGATGACAAAGCCTCCCTCACCATCTTGTTGTCTGCTTCCACATATAGCACATCTTCAAACAAGCTCTTCGCCTACATCTCCCAAGAGCAGGAATAACATCACCCAGGCGGAAAAAATAACGCAGAAGAGCAAGGGAAGGAGGAACAAGATAAACCTCGCAAAAATGAGCAGAGATGGAAAGATGAAGAATCCCATTAGAAGACAAGTGATAGGAGATACCGTAGTATTCGAGAAAGTTGCGAAAAAAGTTAGAAGAAGGAAGACAAAGCCCGCAGCGAACAAAGGAAACAAAAAAGGATGATCGGATCCCCACTAAGGGCAGGAACTTGGTGCTCACAAGGAACAACCCTGCCGGAAAGCTCTTGCGGCTGGATGCACCTGTCAGCCTCCAACTCCTTCAGTTAAGACTGAGTGACCTTGGACTCATGCTAAATCTGCTCAGCAGCAATCATAGCGACGTACTCCAGATTATTAATCTTCTCTTCCTCCATCTTGCCCTTGCCGAAAGATGAAGCTTCTTTCTTCGAGTGACCCATGAAGGCAAAGATTTGTGAAACTCAGGAAAGCTAAGGCTCCGGTGAAGACGGAAGCGGCGCAAAGGTTAGGGTTTCTAAAGGCAGCAAGAACAGATAATGAGAAAGGAAGAGATGCATCGGACATTTATAAGGCAGCCAGATACAAACATACCAGGCCAGGCTTCAAAGGCCCATCAAGCCCAATAAAGCACGATAAAGTCAAAATAACCAAAATGGTTAAGGAAGACGCGAGTTTTCAGGAGATAAAGATCTGCAGCACAGATTCATCCCACAATACAAAAAAAACAACTCGGGAAGCACATATATACATTTCGAGACATTGAAAAGATAAGTCTTTTATTTCAACAAGTCGGCAACAACAGTTATAACCCAGAGAAGGGCAACAATATTACAAAGTACATAAGATTCAACCCGACCAATGCAAGATATTATAAGGAACAACCCGAAGCAAATACAGACTAGAGACTGGACCCAACTCAGACACCCCAAGTAATCTATTATCACCCCCTAACCAAGGAGGAACTCAACATCATTCTACTCCAACCTCCATTACCTTCTCCAGCTCCATGTTTGCCAAAACAAGAACATGAAGAGGGCATCCGAGAAGGACGCCGGCGGAGGACAGTAAGTAGAAGGATAGTCGAAGCCGACCCAGACTCCAAGCTGCAAACAAACTAGAGGGGTGGAGAGAGAGGAATTGGTTACAAACAACATGCAACCGGTGACGGATGGGTGACATTCGCCATCAACCTACCTAAGGTTATAGCCAAAGGCCAACCTCAAAGCAGGAAAATGGTGCAGAGAGAAGTAGAACCCTTTCAAGAATTGACATGAGACTATGAAATTGATCCAATGTCACAAGGTTTCTTCAAACGTATCACCAGATCACAAGGCTGCCATCAACCAAAGGACCGGTTTACAACCGGTCCCTATCACAAGATTTCTTCAGACAACAACAAGAACAGAGACACGCAACGAAGACACCAGGGGTTGCTCAAGTTCACTCACTAAGGTACCCATGATGCAGCTCAAGTTCACTCACTAAGGTACCCATGATGCAGAAGAAGAATATGCGAACTACAAGAGACAAAGGCGCAGAATAGTTTGAGGATTGTGAAGACGAAGGCATAGCAACAGGGAGCTATTTATAGGCCAAAATAGAAGCTGATAGACCAGGCTCACAGCACAGCCCAAGACAAAACAACCGCATGCTAGTAAATGTTCACCAATTTCAAAAAAAGGGAACTAACCACCAACCACGCAGTAAATGGAGGAGGCGGACAGTCTAGTCATCAGCATATTTCGAGGAAGGGTATTCCAAAGTATGTACCAGCATTCCAATAGTCACATGGATACAACAATCTGGATAAGTCTACCAACCTAGCTAAAGAGAAGAAACAACCCTACCACGAGAAACAAAGGCATCTCAAGGCCGAATGAGTTTAGAAGCAACAACCCGGAGGAAAACAATGACGGACTTCACAAAGCTATGTGAGGTAACAAGGCGGACTTCACAAAGCTATGTGAGGAAAGGTACACAACGATGGACAACATCTCGACAAAACAGACAAACTCCCATCAACAAGGACCGAGCATAGGTTCAACAACCTAGGCCACAAGACTATCCAGCACCAGTCTTAGAGCTGGCATCAGTTTACACCATGGGCCCCTGCAACATGCCCCAAGGACGCCACAAGAGTAAGCCACCTCCAGTACAGATCACAAGATATCTCCAAACCACACACCAACATTACAAGCCAAAGAAGAAGAAGCCCGGAGGCTGATCAAAATGATACAACCCAAACATGACCAAATAGACTTGCTCAAACAGGATACGGTATGAAGAAGAGAAGGCTCGCCAGGGTGAGACTATATATAGGCCATAAGCTGAAACAACATAGGACAACAAATAAGAGTTAGAAGGACAAAGCAATAAAGCAGACAAAACAACATATCCGAAAGAATATCCAAACTCGATACACAACAATAAGAGATCATCAACCAACCGCACCAACCAAAGGACGACAGCAACGAAGAGCTTGGCAAGCAATATAAATGCAAAGACATAGTTCCCCAATTCGTCCAGAAGAACCCGGAAATAGGCTCGGGGGCTAAGGGGGCACATACCCTCAACATTTTTCGAGAAAAAGACCCTCCAACTTCTTTGTTCCAAAAAAGCAAGAGGCTCGGGGGCTACACTCTATGAGTGCACTTTTTTCAAAAGTGTACAAGGAAATTAAAGGAACACCAGGTTTTTCTCAAGAAAGAAGACCACTTCAATGTTTCGCCAGAAGAACTCGGGCCAACGATGGACAACCCAGGAACTTCACTCAAACTTGAAATGCTCAGAGGCTTGTTGATACGGGACCAACCAGGGTCCTCATCGGCACTCCCGACCGGACTCGGACCCCTTGCAAGACCGCAGTTCTCAGAAGAAGCCAACGGCGATTTAGAGTCAAATGATCTAGACGGACTACAAAAGGAAGTACCTCCAGTAAATTAGAATAGGACACCTTCTCTTGTATCCGACTAGGACTAAAATAGCCCTCGGCCCTCTTCTAACTATAAAAGAAGGGCCGAGGGCATCCCTAACGACAACTTTTATGACGACATCAATACAGCGCAAAGGCAAACGCCGACTGGACGTAGGGTTTTTACTCGATCACGAGGGCCCGAACCAGTATAAATCGATTGTCTTCGTGTTCACCGCTGAGTTCCAGAGTTCACCGAAGCTCGAATAACTGTCCTGTGTACACCCGAGGCAGGCTATCGGTCGTAAAACACCGATAGCGCCCCAAATAGAGCTGGTTGCCTGTCTTCAAGGAGTGCAATTAGCAGTAGATTCGGGGATTAGTCGGCTGATCATGGAGACTGACGCTGTGGAATTTGTCTGAGCTTTAAACTCAACGGCATATGATGATTCTGTAGTAGGCCATCTAATTGAGAAAAAAGTTTGTGTCAAGCTCAAATTTTATCAACTTTGAGTTTTTTATGTGGTTAGAACATGTAATAAAGCTGCACATGAGATGGCTAGTTTGGGTTATTTGTGCATTGAGGGTGAGGAGATCATCTTAGACTCCTTCGTACCTCATTGCATCTCTGTAATTGTTGCTACCGTTTTGTTAGCTAATGAGTAATGAATATACCCAGGTTCCAGAAAAAAAAAGTTCACCACTTCAGAGTGTATGAAATCGTTGGTGAGACATTTAATCCAAAAGACAAATGGAGGAGCCACCCACCTTTAGAAATTTAAGATGAAAAAACCTACTGGAGTAAGCCAACCTAGCCCATGAACTAGCGCATTAAGACAAATAACTCTGTTTTCTTTTTTAGAAGTGCATTCATTTGGAAAGGCATTACCAAGTTACAGAACATTATCTATTGCACGACCATAAACATGTGTATGCCGCAGGTGCATGATTACTAGCAATAATAATAGAGAGGATAATCGTTCCACTACCTACCTTATTTAAGTCCTGTTTGGATCCAACATATGCTGTTTAGATCTCTAGTGGATGGGTGAATATTGACCCTACTATCACTTTCTTCCTCCCTCCATCCCCATTGCACCTAGGCCCTGGCGGTCGAGCAGTGCCCCCATCTCCTTCCCCAGCAGCAGGGGCGTCCCTGGGCCCGTGCGAGCCGTGCGACGGAACAAGGCCCCCAAAATTATAGGGCGCCAAACTTTACTAAGTATCCTAAGTGTGTATAATAATTATGAACTTTCTTTTAATTAATAAATTAGCAACACTGTATTTTTTGGCCCATAAATGTAGCCTTCTGCAACATATGAGTTCACGACCCTACAGTGACATGTTACTTCATTCCGGAGATAAAAGCGGTCACACGATTCCAACTTATTTTCATGCTTGCTTCGTTGCTTTCTTTCTATTTTCCCAAGAAACTAGAGCTGTCTCTATTATACCATATAGCAGTAGGTCGGGACATACGAATTAGAAAATCAAAAGCGTACGATCGATCCTTCTCTATACTACTATACTTTACAAAAAAATTAATATATTTCATCATTTTCATATTTTGACGCTAATAAATAGGCCTTCATAATTTTTTGGTACAGGGCCAGCGGCGGTGCACCCATCTCCTTCCCCACCGGCAGATCTTGGTTGGCGCGTGCGGCCGCCTTGAACCTCCCATGTCGGGCGTGAGTGACCCTCCTCTTGTTGCCAAATGTCGCTGCTAGATGCTTGTGGAAGAAGGCCGTGAGGCGTGGACGGGGAAGTCGGACAGTGGAACGGAGCCTGAGGGAGTGGATGCAGAAAAATGTAGAGGGTAGTTTGGTCGTTGAAGTTTGATTAAAATAGTTAAAGAGGTTGTGTACATTTTGGATCTAAAGCTTAGATGGGTTTAGCGGTTGCTGTTTGAATCTACTCTAGCTAAATTTATATAGCCAGCTAAAGTTTATCTAGTGAATACAGACAGGACCTATAATCTATCCACATAAAAGTCTAACTAGACTAAACAACAAAGTTGTAAAAAAAACTTTTGCCATTTGTAAATTTGTTATTTGAAAAAAAAAACTTGCACAAAAGATAAGCGCAATCAAAAACAGAAATGCTTAAACGATAAGAAAAGATTGGCCCACATCCCCCATCCTGAAAATATCGTCTACTATAGTCATGAGTAGTCCCCACCTCGTCGGCAACGGCAATGCTTCTCCTGCATAAATCTGTCCTCCTGCGCCTGCCCTGGCTCTTTCCACGCCGTCCTCTCAAAACCTTTGTCCTCACGCCGCCGTCTCGCCCCCGCTGCCTCTCGCTCCTCCCGCGCGCTGCCATGGGCTCAGTTGCCGGCGACACCGCCGCCCGCCTCGCGTACCCGCCGGCCCGCCGCGACGATTCGGTCGTAGACGACTACCACGGCGTTCGAATCGCGGATCCTTATCGCTGGTAAGCAACCGCGCGTGTCCATTGTGTCTGTGTAGTCAAGTTTATATAATATATGCCTTGCGCCGAGCAGGCTGGAGGATCCGGACTCGGAGGAGACGAAGGAGTTCGTGGCGAGGCAGGCGGAGCTGGCGGAGACGGTGCTCGCCGGGTGCCCCGACAGGGAGAACCTGCGCCGCGAGGTCACGCGGCTATTCGACCACCCCCGCCACGCCGCGCCGTTCCGCCGCGGGAACAAGTACTTCCACTTCCACAACTCCGGCCTCCAGGCTCAGAGCGTGCTCTACATGCAGGTATGCGTGTGCGGTGTGCCACGAACTTCCCTTCACTGGAAGTGGAGCACTGCGCCGCACGGGCATAATTGGGTTGGATTAAGGCAAAATAATTGGTTACCCGTTATTTGGTTGGATCATATAAGAAAAACCGCACTACATTTCTTAGGGTTAAGTCTATTTTTGGCCATCGAACTATTGCCAGAGTTTGGTTCTCACCATGAAACTCAAACTAGCCTGGCCATTCAACTATTGAAACTGTTCACAACTATCCATAGTGGAAATCGGTTCCATAAAGATCACGAGATTCAAAAATATAAAATCAAAAGTACATGAAATACCATCTAAAGATTATAACATTAACTAAAAATAGCATTCTATCATGTGTCATCATGTTTGGTGCTAATGGTGTGAACCACGTCCACCACCACCTGCATGAGGTCGGTTTGTCTTGGGGCATGAATGAGGAGCATCAACAATGCCAAAAACAAGAAGAGAAAAAGAGCACCAGGATGGCTTGGTTGGTGGCTGATGATGATGAGCCCTGATGGCCTGGTGGGTGATATGGACATATGTTAATGAAAGCAAGGTAGCATTATATTTGTCTTGTTGGTTGGAGGTGGCCATGAAAATGGTTTTTTTATTATCGTGTTGAGTGTTTATGTCCTTTCAGTTGAATCCTTACCACTATAGCCAAACGGTTTAGGACTACGGATTTGAATGTAGTGGACTGGAGTGGTGGGCTGTAGCTGAGGTGACGAGGACCGAGACCTTGGCAGTCTTGAAACAACCTTTTTTAGCAGTGGTGGGCCTAGGATTCTAAACTTGGGTATTCAAAATTACGAAGACAAATCATTTTTTTATGCAATCTAAAATCCCATAGTGGACCTAGAATTTTGTAGGTATGCATGACTAAAATTTCCATATGTTTGGTAAAATCTATTTAGTAATTCAGTAAGCAATAGTAAAATTTGTTCTGCGATTAGGTATTTTAAATCAAGTACAAACTAACTCAAGTTTGTGCTCTTTATGAACCACACGCATTTAGTTTGAATTTTTGTAGCCGCTGCCTTGTGTTGACATACCCTACCACTACCAGAGTCAGCTTCTTCATTGCTGCCACAATTAGACGCTAGTTTGAGGTTGGGGAATAAATCAGGACAGAAAAGGAGCGCTTGAGTAAGCATGAACGGGTGATGTGCCGATGTCTCTGACTTGCAGTGCGCCCGTGCACTGCCTAAAGCGAGGGAGAAGAATACACCTTTTTAGCTAAATTCTCAATATCATATTTGTTTTGCCTTTATTTTCTTCTTTCTTCAATACACATAGATATATATACACTATATACCCCCCCCCCCCCCCCCCCCAAAAAAAAATCATCCATTTTTTTTGGGTATTCAATTGAATAGCAATGAATATAGGTAGGCCCGCCTATGCTTTTTAGCTTATAAGAATATTATAATAGGGTATTAAAATTGTTGAGCGTAATGCAAATTGTTCCAATTGTTAGTATGCTTATGGTGAGACTAATGGGGTCTATATCTGCCTTATGCTATGTTGACATTGCAGGATGATTTGGATGGGAAGGCAGAGGTTCTTTTGGATCCAAATACTCTAAGCAAGGATGGAACAGTTGCTCTTTCAACATATTCTATTAGCGAGGATGGAAACTACATTGCTTATGGGCTAAGTGAAAGTGGTAGCGATTGGGTCTCTATTAATGTGATGAACATTACTAACAAGCAGCCTATGCCTGACAAATTGTCCTGGGTATTGCAACTTGCCATTAGACTGCCAAAGGCTTAGTTTTCCTTGTGCTACAAAAGTGCTTCTTGGTTCTTCTAAACCAAGTCTTTGCTATTGCTGGATGCAGGTAAAGTTTTCATCTATCAGCTGGACTCATGACGGCAAAGGTTTTTTCTATGGTCGGTATCCAGCACCTAGGTAGGCCTAAGGATTTTTCCTTTATCTTCAACTAGCAACTGCCTTCTCCAGCAGCCTGTTAGTATTGATTTCCTTTATTGATAGCTAATGCAATGTGACAAAGCTCAGATTGCTTGGAGTAAAAGGCTTGTGGTAATGCAATATGAAAAAAAAAAGATCGATAAAAGACAAACCAAGCAATTCAAGATGTTTCAGTTGATGTATACACTTAGATATAGTGTCTCTGTTATTCTCGTTGTTGACCTCGTCTTGATCTGAATCTTGAAGGAGAGTTCTCTTTTAGCATTCGGTTTAACAAACCTTACCAACTCAGGCCCTGTTTGAATGCAATAATGTATAACCTGTTGTTGCTTGGAACATGCTTGGCATGGCTGTTTTCTGGTTGTCACAACTCCCATGTGAACTTCTGGCTATGGTATGCATCCAACGGACTTATCTTTTGCTCTCAGATTGGTTTAAACAGTTCTATTTCGTTTTAGTATAGTTTGCTCTGCATGGATGGCTTGATTGATCCAGTTTTCTAGTTTTTTTTGGCATTGCTTAGTTGTGAGTTTGGGTAGCTTTGAGGTGAGTATGTCTGTACTTGGATCGTTTCCTCTCTCTTCAGTACAAATATATGCAGCTCTCCTGCATACTCAAGGAACACAATGCTCCTTTGGCATTTCTATACCTCTTCGTCACTTCATGCGGATAACCACCTGTCCTTCTCAACTCTGGGACTATGTGACAGTAGTAGATAGATATCAGTAAGCTAGTAACTCTGTGTGGCTAATTCTTGTGCTTCTATTAATCTCTTTTATATCATAATTTAATTACCTTGAGCAGCCAGATGCTCCGAACCCTCCTCCCCCTGATGGTGGGGATGATGATGATGATGTTCGGGATAATGACAGTGATTTTGATAGGCGTCGGCGACGTTTTCGGTCTCCTTCGCCATCGCCAAGTTTAGGCCCACTAGGGGATGATGCTTCTGGCCATGTCGGTTCTCGAAGGGTGATGGTTAAGGCTCCTGGGAAATCATGTGTGGCCCAACCCCTGGCAGTCAGCTCACTACTTTTGGCCGCGGGTTCCAAGGAGTCCGTCTCGACACCCAATGTGGAGGTGGCGGCAAATGCAGTGATCTTGGGGTCTATTGTGGTTGATGGCAATATTGGAGAGTTCACCGCCCCCTCGTTGGCCTCCCCATCTTTAGTGCGGTTCGTGGTGGACTCTGGTCCTGGTTCAGATCTGTTGGGCCCTCAATTGAATGATACTACTACTGGACTCGGCTGCGACTCTCTGGGGGTTGCCTATGGCACTGGCGAGGCTACGACCCAGAGCTCCCCCGGCCTGCTGAGGGGGTCGTGCTCTTCCTTGAGCCCCCCCATAGGCTATGGCAACGGATGGAGCCTCTGCTCCGGCCTCGCCGCTTCGCTCCTCTGCAGGCCGCCTTCGTGGAGTCCAATCTGATGGTGCCTCTGGCAGCAAACTTCCCACCAGTGGACTGTTGCTTGCCTGAGGATCCGAGTCCATTGGTGCCTGCCTCGCCCGAGCTCCCTGCTCAACTCCTAGCTCCTGGGTTAGGGGGAGGGTTTGCCGCGGGGTGGAGGTCTCGCCACGCCTCCCCTGCGGGTCTACTCCAGGCAGAGGCGCCGTGCTAAGACTCTTGCGCCGGCCACCACTGGATGGCTCCCTGTCCCGGGTACTTGACCAAGTTTGCAAGCCTGTGGATAAGTTGCTTCCTCAGCCTGTATTGCATAAGCGGCGGAAGAAGGCCCCCCCCCCATTGGGTCTCTACCACGGCGAAGCCGGCGGGTTGCTGGAGCCGCTCCTGTTCTCCTGGACCGGTGCTCTCAGGAGGCCCAGAAGAGGGTTACACGGCACCTTGGGTTCGGGAAAAGGGAGTTCATTCAGCCAGATGCCCAAGATAAATACAGTAAGCTTTTCACGCCACTGCTCTCCGAGTCCCATGTCTGTGCTTTGGCTTCTATTTTTGGCTGGGAAGTGGGAGATGGTGAGGAGGTGCAGTGCAGCTGATGTTCTTACATTGATGTAAGGTTTGGTCCTGTTGTTGGGTCGTTTATTTCTCGGGTCAATGAATCCTTCTACAGTTCTAGTTTGGAATGTGCGAGGCCTAAATCGTAGGGATCGCCGGAATTCTGTCAAAGATGTTATCCTGTCCAGCAATGCGGACATTGTTTGTTTACAAGAAACTAAGGTCGCGAATATTTCCCAACATTTGCTTCTGTCTGTCTTTGGCTCTGCTTATGACAATTTCACTGCACTCCCTGCCAATGGGACTAGAGGAGGTGTTCTAATTGCTTGGAAGGGATGTTCTTGCCAGGCAGTGGCGTACAGGGTCGACACATACATCAGTTTTCTGTTTTGTTTTCGGAACAAGATGGTCGCAATTGGTGGTTCACTGGTGTTTATGGGCCACAAGGTGATGATGAGAAGGTACTATTTCTGCAGGAACTGAGGGATGTTAGGGCACTGTGTAATGGACCCTGGCTACTAGGTGGAGATTTTAACTTGATTTATCAGGCTGCAGACAAAAACAACACAAATTTGGATAGAGCCATGATGGGTAGATTTAGGCGTTTCCTTGATGACAATGAGTTGAAGGAGATTCCGCTCCTGGGTCGTAAATTCACTTGGTCTAATGAGAGGAGATCGCCTACTCTGGTCAGGCTAGATCGGGCTTTTTGTTGTGGTAATTGGGATAATATTTTCCCGGATGCTGTCTTACAAAGCACTGCAGCTGGGGTCTCGGATCACTGTCCACTCATTCTTGGGCTGAAAGTGAGCACTAGTGGCAAGAGACGATTCCATTTTGAGAGCTTCTGGACCAAGATGCCTGGCTTCCTTGATGCTGTAAAACTTAATTGGGAAGCTCCTGGTGCAATCTAACTGTGCCGTTGAGGCTATCTTCCTCAAACTGCAGCGGCTCAGTAAAGGGTTGCAAAAATGGGGGCAGCGGAAGGTGGGAAATATCAAGGCGCAATTGGTCTTGGCCAGGGAGATTCTTCACCGTTTGGAAAATTGAGAGAGAATTCTAGAGCACTCTCTGAGCACGAGGAATGGCTGAGGAAGAAATTGAAAAGCCATTGTCTTGGTTTGGCCTCTCTTGAGCGAACCATCGCTCGATTGCGGTCTAGGATACTTTATCTTCAGGAAGGTGATGCAAATACGGCCTTTTTTCACCAGCAGGCCAGATTCAGAAAAAAGAAGAATTTTATCCCCAAACTGCAAGTTGGTAATCAGGTGGTTGTTTTGCAAGAAGAGAAGCAGAAGGCAGTGGATGATTTCTATGAGGACATCCTGGGCAAAGCTGAAGAAAGGGATTTTACTCTTGATTTAGATGAATTGGCCATCCATGAGCATGATCTATCCTAGCTGGATACTCCCTTCACTGAGGAAGAAGTGTGGGCTATGTTAAAGGATATGTGGGCTATGTTAAAGGATATGCCTTTGGACAAGGCCCGGGACCGGATGGTTTCACTGGGCGGTTCTACAAATCTTGTTGGAGCATTATCAAGGATGATGTGCTGTTGGCTCTAGGTACCATCCAACATGGCCATAATTATAAATTCCAGCTCCTGAACACGGCTTTCATTACCCTGCTGCCTAAAAAAGTGGATGCGGTTGAAGTTAAGGATTTTCGGCCTATAAGCCTGATTCATAGCTTCGCCAAATTGGTGACTAAACTTTTGGCTAACCGGCTGGCCCCTCTCCTGCCTTCCTTGATCTCTGTTAATCAGAGTGCTTTTGTACGGGGAAGGAAGATACATGATAACTTTATGTTAGTTCAGCAAATGGTCAAATGCTTACACAAGAAGAAAGAGGCACATATCCTTCTTAAGCTGGACATTTCCAAGGCGTTTGATTTAGTTTCCTGGTCCTTTCTTCTTGAGGTCATGCGCAAGGTGGGCTTTGGTCAGCAGTGGAGGGATCTTGTCTGTCTAATTTTATCCACCTCTTCGACACAATTCTTGGTTAATGGCGAGCCTGGGGATATTATTTTTCACCACCGTGGCCTCAGACAGGGTGACCCCCTGTCACCAATGTTATTTATTCTAGTTATGGATGTTCTGAATTCCTTGATTAATTTTGCCACCTCAAAGGGATTATTGCAGCCTTTAGCCATTCAACAAGCGCGACATCGAGTCTCCTTTTATGCTGATGACGCGGTTATATTCTTGAGACCACACAACATGGACCTGGTCACTATTAAACAGCTTCTGGACTTGTTTGGTCACGCCTCCGGTCTTAGGACCAATCTGTCCAAGAGTTCGGTTTCCCCAATACAGTGTACTGAGGAGGAACTGGCACTCACTGCAGAAATCCTCTCATGCTCCATTAAGACTTTTCCTTGTACGTATCTTGGTCTTCCACTCACTATTGGGAAACCAACTAAGGAGGTGTTGCTACCCATAGTTGATAAGGTTGCAGAGTATCTCCCTGGTTGGAAGGCTTCTCTAATGAACAAGGCTGGTCGGCTAATTATGGTAAAGGTTGTTCTGACTGCTGCCCCGATTTATAATTTAATTGCCATGGATCTTCCAAAATGGGTGCTTAAAGCTATTGATAAAAAACGGCAGGGGTTTCTTGTGGAAGGGCCATCAACAAGCCAATGGTGGAAGTTGCTTGGTAGCTTGGGAGAAGGTTCAGAGACCACTTGAGTTTGGAGGACTTGGGATCCATAATATTGAACTTTTGGGATGGGCACTTAGGATTAGGTGGCTCTGGGCGCAAAAGACCGATGCTGAGCGGCCTTGGGCCGGCCCTCCAATCACTATCCCTCATCAGGCCCGAGCCCTTTTCAATGTTGCAGTTGATGCTATTGTTGGCAACGGTGAAGAAATATTGTTTTGGACTGATAGGTGGCTTGATGGGCGTACCGTCGCTGAATTGGCACCAAATCTGTTCAATGCAGTCCAAAAACGAACAACCAAAGAAGGACAGTGGCCCAGGCTTTGCTTAATAGAAGTTGGGTTCTAGACATTAAGGGAGCTCTTACAGTTGAGGTCTTGCTTGACTACCTCCTCATTTGGGATTTGGTGGATGGAATCATTCTACAACTGGAGATTCCAGATCGCTATAGTTGGAAGTTAACGCAAGATGGTTCTTATAGCAGTAAATCTGCTTATGCGGCCTTCTTTGTGGGGTCTATCAAGTTTGAGCCTTGGAGGAGGGTTTGGAAAACCTGGGCTCCCCCACGCTGTAAGTTCTTCATATGGTTGGTGTTCCACAATCGGGTTTGGACTGCAGATCGATTGGCAAAGCGGAACTTGCCCCACCCTGAGTCTTGTCCCCTATGTGATCAAGAGGCTGAAACAATAAACCATTTGCTAGTGGGGTGTGTTTTTTCTCGGCAAGTTTGGTCGCTGGTGTTTCAACAGATAGGATTGCTTCGGTTGGCTCCACAACCTAGCGTGACCCGTTTCTCGGGTTGGTGGAAGAACGTCGCGGTTGCTGTCCCTAAGGAGGTGCGGAAAGGCATCAATTCCCTGGTTATTTTGATAGCTTGGGAAATTTGGAAGCATCGCAACTCTTGTGTCTTTGATAGCAAGAGACCAAGCATTCAGGATATACTAAGGGATATTAGTTCTGAGGGGGGGCTTTGGTGCTCGGCAGGAGCAGCAAAACTTCAGGATCTTGTGCTCAGGTTGTCTGCTGGGGTTTAGAGCTTGGAGGCTTCTGGTCGCTTTCTTCGCTTGAGTGGCGAGTATGTGTTTTAGTTTTTGTTAGAGTGTGTGGATTAGGCCAATGTATGTACTGCTATATAGCTACCCTTCTAGGGTTAGCCCAATAATCAATCCATTCATTCCAACATGGTATCGAGCTAGGGTTTCCTTTCCTCTCTCTTCCCTGCTCCCAGCCGCCAGCCACCGCCGCCGGCCGCCGCCGCCATGGCTGGCCGTGCTCACCCTCCTCCTCCCTCCCCTTCCTATTTCCACTCTCTCCCCTTCCCTTCTTGGACGCAGAGGACGGCCGGCAGCCCAGGCGCCGTCGCCACTCCTGCTTCCAGCGCCGCCGCCGCCGCCGCCGCCGCTCTCATGGCCGCCGGGCGGGCGCGGGGCTCCCAGGCGCGAGCACGCGCGTGCCGGGCGCGGGCGCGGGCGCGGGCCAGGACACGACCGCCGGGGGCGCGGCTGCCCGCCGCCGCTGCCCGCTGCAGCCATGGCCGCCGGCGCTCCTCCCCTCGCCATGGGCGCCCTTCCTCCTTCCTCTGCCGCGTGGCGCCGGCCCCTTCCCCTGGCCTGCTCCCGCCAGGCAGGGAGCCACCACCGGCAGCCGCTGCCGCCATGACCGGTGGCCACACACCTCCTCCCTCTCCCTCCTCCGCCGGCGGGGCTGCTCTAGGCGCCACGGTTGCGGGCCTCCACGACGACGGCGGGAGCGCTGCGGTTGCCGCAGCCACCGCGGCCCTCGGTGCGGCCATCGTCGCCGCCCGGGCCGCTGCTGCTGGTGCCACGCCCAGCGCCAGGGGCCCGCCTCCGCCCTGCGCCTGCTCTGCCTCCGTCCGTGCCTGCTGCCCTGCATCTGTTAGGCGCCTACCACCCTCTGCCCGGCGCTGCCATGGGTGGTGCCTTGGGTGGGGCTGCGGTCCCCTGCACCTCCCCTCGCCACCGCTCTCGTCGCCGCCCGGGCTGCTGCAGCGGAAGGCCAGGCGCGCAGTGAGTGCGGCCGCCCTCGCCTGGCAGCGGGACCGCGATGCGGCCGATGCCTTGGCGCGTCAAGCCGCCGAGGCGGAGCAGCTCCTCGGCTACCCTTCCCTCTCCGCTCCGGGCTCCTCGTCCTCCTCGACTGCCCTTACCGCCACTCCACCGCCGCGTCCGTCCGCTCCGGCCCCGACGTCTCTTGGTCATCCTCCCTCCGGGCCGAGCGGGAGTGGGAGGGGGGCCGTGGCAGCCGCCGCCGACGCGGGCGGGGGCGTGATGTGGGCTCTGGCCGCGGGGCCACGCCCGCGCCTCCACGGGACGGTGCACCCTGGCCATCCTTCGGCAACCCATGGTCGGTGGCGATCCTCGCACTCCGGCGGCCATGCTCGCTGGTGCCGTCCCGGCGGCCATGCTTGCCAGTGCCGTCCCGGCTGCACCGTGGGCTCCACCACCCGGGGTTGCTCCGCCATCGCCGTGGGCTCTACCTCCCGGGTCGCCGCCAGGGCCTGTCGGTTGGGATCCGACGGCTCTGGCCCGCTCCTTCAGCACCATGGGCATGACACCTTCCGTCGGGCGTGACAGGGTCGCCGACTCGGGTGCCACTTACCACACCACTTCCGACCCCAGTATACTCGCGTCCGTCCACCCTCCGTCTTCGTCTCTTCCTTCGTCCATCATGGTCGCAAATGGTTCTTGTCTTCCTGTCACATCCGTGGGTTCCGCTACCACTCCTGGCTCTTTTCGTCTTCCCGATGTCCTCGTTGCTCCCTCTATGGTTCACAACCTTCTTTCCATTCGCCGTTTCACAGCTGACAACTCTTGTTCTGTCGAATTTGACTCTTCTGGTCTTACTGTGAAGGATTTGGTTTCCCGGCGTCCACTCCTTCGATGTGACAGCACGGGGCCCTTTTACACGCTTCGGTTGCCTCCTTCTGCCCCTTCCACTTCGGCTTCCACTTCCACTCCGTCAGCTGCTTTCGCCGTCTCTCCTTCCTCTACTACTTGGCACCGCCGTCTCGGCCATCCTGGCCGTGATGCTCTGATGCAGCTTAGTCGTAGTTCCGACATACCCCATCCTCGGGCTCACGATGCGCATTTGTGTCATGTGTGCCAACTGGGCCGACATGTTCGCCTTCCATTTCCCACCTCTTCTTCACATGCGACCCATATTTTTGCTCTTGTACACTGCGACCTGTGGACATCTCCTGTGATGAGCATTTCTGGCTATAAATACTATCTTGTCGTGGTTGATGATTTCTCTCATTATTCCTAGACTTTTCCCTTGCGTGTTAAGTCTGAGGCGTTTCCCACCCTCCATCACTTCTTCTCCTGGGTGTCTACTCAGTTTGGCCTCACCATCAAGGCCGTCCAGTGTGACAATACCACCTCTCGGGCCTTCTTCCTTTCTCACGGTGTCCAGTTGCGCATGTCTTGCCCCTATACCTCCTCCCAAAACGGCAAGACTGAGCGCATGATTCTCACCACGAACGACACCATGCGCACCCTTCTCCTCCAGGCTTCTCTTCCTGCCCGGTTCTGGGCCGACAGCCTGCATACCTCCACCTATCTCCTTAACCGCCTACCTTCCGCTGCCTGTCCAGCTCCCACACCACACCACGCTCTCTTCGGTACCCCTCCTCGTTACGATCACCTCCGTGTCTTCGGGTGTGCGTGTTACCCTAACACCACTGCCACTGCTTCTCACAAGCTGGCACCCCGTTCGACCCTGTGTGTCTTCCTCGGGCACTCCCCGGATCACAAGGGGTACCGTTGCTATGACCTTGCCTCTCGCCGGGTCCGTATCTCTCGCCATGTGGTGTTTGATGAGTTCGTCTTCCCCTTCTTCACCACCTCCACACCTCCCGCTGACCCTCCCGCTGATCCTGCGGAGGATTCCTTTTTTTACGCTGACCCGGTGGTTCAGCCACCGTTCCCACTCTACCCTGCAGGTACTGCTCCGACGCACTTTCCTGGTGGTCCCACCTCGCCTCTGCCGGCCTCGTGCCAGGATCTTCCTCCAGTACCTGACACGGCGGAGGCAGCCCCGGAGCTCCCGCCGCTCCTCCCTGCGGCTTCGCTACCTCACGCTGTGCCCGACGTCGCCGTCCCGATCGCGGGACCAAGCGAGCAGCCCCCACCTCCACGGCGCTTCGGCCTCGTCTACCAGCGGCGGCAGGAGCCGGCTCCACTACTGCAGCCGGCGCCGCCCTCGCCACCCGCGCCGTCGTCTCCGATGCGGACTCCGCCGTCGACCCCGACACCTCCGGCGGAGCCCCCTGCTCGGGCCCCGACGCGCTCTCACGCCGAGCCGCCGGTGTACCACCCGCCTCTCCTTCACTGGGACCCTCGTCACACTCACCCCATGGTGACGAGGCAGGCGTCCCGCCCGCGGGCCCTCACCGCCGCTGCCTGCAAGACGGGGGTCTCTCCTGTACCCTCTTCCGTCCGCGACGCCTTGGCGGATCCTCGCTGGCGTCGTGCGATGGAAGAGGAGTACGCGGCACTTCTTGCCAACCAGACGTGGGACCTGGTGCCGCGCCCGACTGGTGGCAATGTGGTCACAGGCAAGTGGATCTGGACGCACAAGCTGGCGCGCTGATGGCTCCTTGGAGCGCTACAAGGCTCGTTGGGTTCTCCGGGGTTTCACTCAGCGGTCCGGTGTTGACTATGATGAGACCTTCAGTCCAGTAGTGAAGCCAGCTACCGTCCGCACAGTTCTCTCACTGGCTCTCGAGCGCTCGTGGCCTGTGCATCAGCTGGATGTCAAGAATGCCTTCCTCCATGGCACTCTGACTGAGACCGTCTACTGCAGCCAGCCGGCGGGTTTTGTGGATTCCTCTCGCCCTGACTTGGTCTGCCGGCTCAACAAGTCTCTCTACGGGCTCAAGCAGGCACCTCGGGCTTGGTACTCTCAGTTTGCCACCTTCCTGCTGACTCCTGGGTTCACGGAGGCCAAGTCTGACACCTCGTTGTTCATATACCACCATGGGGGCGAGACTGCTTACCTGCTCCTCTGTGTGGATGACATCGTTCTCACTGCCTCCAGCCAGTCTCTGCTCCAGCGCATCATTGCCTCTCTCCAGGCGGAGTTTGCCATGAAGGATCTGGGTGTGCTCCATCACTTCCTCGGCGTCACTGTTGAGCCCCGACCTTCCGGCTTGTTCCTCCACCAGCGGCAGTTCACTCGTGACATTTTGGAGCGGGCAGGGATGACTGACTGCAAGCCCTATTCCACCCCAGTCGACACTCAGGGCAAGCTGTCAGAGGCCTCGGGTTCGTTGCTTGGACCCGCGGATTCTACCGCCTACTGGAGTCTTGCTGACGCGCTTAGTGCCTCACCTTCACCCGGCCTGACATCTCCTACGCCGTGCAGCAGCTGTGCCTCTACATACATGCTCCACGGGAGCCCCACCTTGCTGCTATGAAGCGGCTTCTCCGGTACCTGCGCGGCACCCTCGCCTATGGGCTGCTCCTCGGCCGGGCCTCCTCTGCTGAGCTGGTTGTCTACACCGACGCTGACTGGGCGGGCTGCCCGGATACCCGCCGGTCCACCTCTGGCTATCTTGGGCGGCAACCTTGTCTCTTGGTCGTCCAAGCGCCAGCCGGTGGTCTCCCGCTCTAGTGCCGAGGCGGAGTACCGCGCCGTGGCCAACGGTGTGGCCGAGGCTGCTTGGCTCCGCCAGCTCCTGGCTGAGCTTCACCGCCCCCTCGCCAGGAGCACGCTCGTCTACTGCGACAACGTCAGCGCGGTCTACCTCTCCACCAACCCTGTGCAGCACCAGAGGACCAAGCATGTGGAGATTGACCTTCACTTCGTCCGTGACCATGTGGCCATCGGCGACGTCCGAGTCCTTCACGTCCCGACCACCTCCCAGTTTGCGGACATCTTCACCAAGGGCCTCCCTTCCTCGACCTTCTCCGAGTTTCGCTCCAGCCTCAACATCACCAGTGGCTAGTTGTGGCTGCGGGGGGGATCCTGTGTATTGTGCTTGTTTTCTTTCTTGTCTAGTCTTGCACTCCGCTGCGCCGGTAGTCCAGACTGCGGGGGGATGTTAGAGTGTGTGGATTAGGCCCATGAGGCTAAGCCCATGAGGCCCATGTATGTACTGCTATATAGCTACCCTTCTAGGGTTAGCCCAATAATCAATCCATTCATTCCAACTAGTTTTCAGAGAGAGACAGAGAGAGAGAGAGAGAGAGAGAGAGTAGAGGTCCTGGACCTTTGTTCCATCCTTTCTTCTTAATGAAATGACGCGCAGTTCTCCTGCGCTGTTCGAGAAAAAAAAATAGTCAAGGCAAAGTCAGAGATTTGTTACTAGACAATTTAGAATACACTTTTCACAAATATTAATGTTAAAATTAGCAACTAAGCTTGTCTGTTGTTAAAAATCTCCATGGCTTATCATCATTATCTGTAAATAATCCCTCTTTTAAGTTTTCTAGTTTGAGTTGGACTGATCTCATCTGTTTGCTCCGATAAGCACTTGGAACGGTATCATATGTTGTGTTTGGAATGTCCCCATCATGTGTTCTTTTTTCTCACTTGTTTCTGTAGAGGAGGGGAAGTGGATGCTGGAACCTGAGACAAACATCAATCTTAATCATCAGATATATTACCATGTTTTGGGATCTGATCAGTCAGAGGATATATTGTGCTGGAAAGATCCTGAACACCCAAAGTATTCCTTTGGTGCCTCAGTCACTGAAGATGGAAAGGTAACTTTCTCTTGCTCATGTCATTTTACAAGGATCTTGTAATAACAATAAAAATCATATGTGTAGTTTGCATGTTGATTTGGAAGAACAGAGGGACTATTCATCTTTAATGATTGAACCTTCTCAAAGTTTTTTCTATTGCATAGAAAAAATTCTGAACATTGTGCTTTTGACAGTACATCATATTGGGCATCTACGAAGGTTGTGACCCTGTCAACAAATTGTACTATTGTGAAATTTCTTCTCTTCCTCAAGGAATAGAGGGCTTCAGAGAGACACAGGATTTGCTTCCATTTGTCAGGCTTATCGACAATTTTGATGCTCAATATCAAGTTGTGGCCAATGATGGTGACGAATTTACATTTTTGACCAATAAAAGCGCCCCAAAGAATAAGCTAGTAAGGGTAAATATAAAAAACCCAGAGCTGTGGACTGATGTTCTCCCAGAGCATGAAAAAGATGTGCTTGAGTCAGCCGACGCTGTTAACAATAACCAACTGTTGGTGTGTTATATGTCAGATGTTAAGCATATTCTGCAGATAAGAGACCTTAGAACTGGAAACTTTATTCATCAGTTGCCTCTGGAGATTGGTGCTGTTTCAGAGATCTCTTGCAGACGGGTAGACAAGGAAGTATTTATTGGTTTCATCAAGCTTTCTTTCTCCGGGCATTATTTACATGTGTAACCTAGCATCTACGATCCCTGAAATGAAGGTGTTTCGAGAAATTTCAGTTCCTGGATTTGAGCGCACAAGTTTTGAAGTTAAGCAGGTAGACATCTTACCTGTACAAATTTGTGTTCTGCAGTTCTATTATGGTTCAGACACAAGTAACTTGAACTTTCATCAAAAGTAGTTTTGCTCTTAGGTTCATGAGCTTTTCTTTTCGCTGGTCCTAATAATATTGTTTCGGTATGTAATATTTTTATTTGCCGCTATATCCCTTATCCTCAGGTTTTTGTCCCTAGCAAGGATGGAACCAAAATTCCCATGTTCATAATGTCAAAGAAGGATATTGATCTTAATGGATCTCATCCAACTTTGCTATATGGTTATGGAGGATTCAACATAAGCATGACACCTTCATTCAGTGTTGGTCGTGTTGTGCTATGCAAGAACATGGGTTTTGTCGTCTGTATAGCAAACATTCGGGGTGGTGGAGAGTACGGGGAGGAGTGGCACAAAGCTGGAGCACTTGCAGTGAAACAAAATTGTTTTGATGACTTTGCTGCCTGTGCTGAATTCCTCATTTTTAATGGTTACACTAGTTCTAGACGTTTATGTATTGAAGGCGGAAGCAATGGTGGTCTTCTGGTTGCTGCTTCCATTAATCAGGTAATATGGTATAAGCTCTTATTTACATACAATGTATTGTGACTGTTGGATTATGATCTGAATTCTAATGTGAATCTGGCGGGTACGCCTGGAGGGCCCACGATTTGAGTTATTTGTTTAGCAGATTTGTTAACATATTTGATTGCATTTAGTTTTGTCTGCCCTATATATATACATCTTATAAGCCACATGGAAAGAGCAGATGACTCATTGTATTCCGTGCGTTTTGCAAACTCTCATATAGTGAAGATCATAGGTTGGTGCCTGTGATTTTTTCCCGCAAGGGCTTTCCACGTAAAATTCTGTCCCATGTTCAATCTCAATTCTGATTATTTGCTAACCAACCCAGGTGCCATGGGCTAGGGTGGCCTGCAGGAGAGGGTGGCAGTGAGGGCAGCAGCAGTGGTTGCTGTCATCTCTTTCTGGGGCGTGAGTGAGTAGGCACCCTAGGGTCGACTGCCAGGCTGCCAGCAGCGGCTTCCGTACCTGTCAAGTTGAGATTGTCATCAGCTAGGCATGAGTCATAACCACATGAGATAAGATAGGTTTAGGAAGTTAGAGAATAATGGCGAAGGAAATACTTTTATGTCTGTATTCCCCTTGGCTATAAAGGCTATGTAGTCATTATCATTCAGTCAAGGAAAAGTAGTTCCTCCTCATCCTGCCCCCTGCACAATGCTAGCTATGGTTCACATCGGTTCATGTGAGCAGTGCCACACTGCTCCTCCTTCCCCATGTCAGCCACCATAGCTGGGCCATGATGCTCCTCCCTTGAAACCCTCCTCTCACTGCTGCTTCCTATGCCCTACTCCCTCCTGTGCTCAAGCAGATAACACAGTACCTCATGGAAGTTGTACTTTTGTGTGTGTTTGTCATTATTACTATGCTGTATTTGTGCTGTCATGCATTAACTTTAACTCACACTGTTGCAGAGGCCTGATCTCTTTGGGTGTGCTCTCGCTCATGTTGGCGTCATGGACATGCTCCGTTTTCACAAGTTTACAATTGGTATGTTTTCAAATAAAGTCAAATGATCTCTCTAAAAGTCGTTCTTCGTACATACGCACACGCGGACTCAGACACACATGCACAGAAGCTGGAGGAATGCATGTGTCAGTCTTAAGTATAGCTTTGGCTTCTGTGCTGATGGTGCTCATGGTTGAAGGAATTCATCAGTGCTTCTGTTGCACACTGCCTATGAGATGGACTCACCATCCTTCCAACCACCAGTTTCTGCTCCGCATCATTTGTGTTATCTCCCATTCCAACTCCAACATATCCAACTCCAACATATCCAACAGGACCCCATGTGCTGAACTGCTGCTAAGAAGCGACACTAGAGATTTCCTGAGTTTTGACCTTTCACATTTCTTGATAGTGTTTTGCTCAATATTAAGATACTTCCTCCCTTCCAAATTATAAGACATTTTGGTTTTCCTAGAAAAAGTCAAAACGTCTTATAATTTGGAACGGAGGGAGTTGTATAGGAATGCAAACCCAGAGAGTCAGTAATAGCTAAGGGTGCTATTTGTAACTTCCCGTTTATTTTCAATTCTGCTTTTGATTAGCTATATATCCTCTTACCTGTATATTGTTAAAAGTTAGAAGTGTTGTTTATTGTTTTGCATAGGTCATGCCTGGACTACAGACTATGGTTGTTCAGATAAGGAAGAAGAGTTCCAGTGGCTCATTAAGTATGGCTGTTTATTTTAGTTGCTTGTTACTTTTCTACCGACATTGGACTGATTACTGCACTGTTGAGAAAATCATTAAGTCAATTATTGACTTCAAATAAAAAAATACAATCCGTCAGTTATGCAGGTTTGCTAGGGATACAGCATCTTTTTTGTTAATGCTTCCATAATTACTCTATATTTTCATAGGCTAATTCAAATATGCTATGTCTCTGTATACATAAGGACACAATTATTGATCTGTGACATTATATTCCTGATGAAATTATTTCTCTCTGATTTTCTCTGTCAGAGGAATGCCACAGTCCAAAACATATAAGTTGGATGACCTGCTATTGCTTTGGTGCTTCCCCTGATCATTATTTTAGTGCTTGTCTAGTTGACCTGATTGTTCTTTTCTTTTCCTTTACTAAAGAATAATTGCATTTGCTTTTATCCTTAGATTTTAGTCTACTGAAATTAACCTGATCCCCCTTTGCAATTTGCTGCCCTGATGAACATAAACAGATATTCTCCCCTTCATAATGTACGGAGACCTTGGGAGCAAAGCTCTGGTAACCACTGCCAGTATCCAGCAATCATGTTGTTGACAGCTGATCATGATGATCGTGTTGTGCCATTGCATTCACTGAAGTTAGTTAGCAGTAAGTTCATTTTTGTATTATGTTCTGAGTTCTCATTTGAAATGAAAACATGCAGTCCTCAACCAAGAATCAGACCTTTGTTGCCAATTAGCATTCTATTCATAGCCTGTAGATTCAACAAACAGTTATCCTATATATGTTGGTGGCACAGCAAGAAACTGAATTTTTTCATCGTGGAAAATCTTTTATCGGCCTTTCCTGAGTCAGGACTTGAATGGCTTGTAAGAACCTTGTGGTGTGGTTGCCTTAATGGCATGGAACTCTTAGTGTAATTGGTAGGAACGTGATCCCTACCGAGTCTAGGGCGGAGGTTGTATGAGTGTAGGGAGGAAGGACGGGGCTTGAACGCAGGGTTCCGGCGTCGGGGCGCCAGTGGCTGCGTGCTTCGCAGGAAGAGGAGAGGCGGCTAGGGCTCAGGGAAACTCCCGGCTCCCTAAGGGAAGCTGAGTAATTATTATTACTCTTGCTTAATTTTCCAAGCGTCTTACAACTCCTATTTATATGACTAGAGTCCCTCTCTAATAAAAATAGAAATAACGACAAATATGGGCCTTAGCCCCTAATCCGGACACCTAGCCACTATTGGGCCTCCTAGTATATGTTATGCTGGTCATAACATCTCTCCCCGCCTGCGCAAACAGCTCGTCCTCGAGCTGGAAGTCTGGAAAGTTCTTGCGGAACTCGTCGAGAGGTTCCCAGTTAGCATCTTCATCGGGCAGGCCCTGCCACTTGATCAGCACATGCCAGACATTGCGGCGAAGTTGCGCCCGTACAACTGTAGCCAGGGGCTGGCAGAATCCGCCCATCAAGGACCGGAGGCAGAGTGGCCGGAGCTGCAGGAGGATCACCGCGGTGTGGTTTCAGCAAGCTCACGTGGAACACGTCGTGAAGGCGAGCGCCTGCCGGCAGCTGAAGACGGTAGGCCACCTGCCCAATGCGCTCCTAGAATCTGAAAGGGACCGGCATAGCGAGGTCCCAGCTTGTGCTTGGCCCGGGGGTCCAGGGACTGAGCTGTGCGGTGTAGCAGGCGCAGCCAGACCCAATCGCCGACGGCGAACTCCACGTCACGGTGGTTGGCGTCGTAGTAGCTTCTTGGACAGCTGCTGTGCTTGCAGAAGACGCTGGCGCACCTCGGCAAGGATCTCATCACGGTTGCGGAGGAGGATGTCTGCAGCTTCGGTCTGGGCCGTCCCCGGCTTGTACGGTAGGATGGGGGGGCGGGGGGCGGGGGGCGCCCATAGACCACTTCAAACGGAGTGGCACGCAGGGCAGAGTGGTAGGAGGTGTTGTAGCAATACTCCGCCCAGGCGAGCCAGTCAACCCAGGACCGCGGCCGATCGCCTGTCACACAGCGCAGGTACATGGCAAGCACCTTGTTCACCACCTCGGACTGGCCGTCGGTCTGTGGATGGAACGCCGTGCTCATGCGCAGCTTGACGTCCGCCATCCGGAAGAGGTCGCGCCAGACGTGGCCCGTGAATACCGGGTCGCGGTCGCTGACGCTGGAGGGAAACCCGTGCAGCCGGACGATGCCGTCGAAGAAGGCGCGCGCGACGGATGCGGCGGTGTAGGGGTGGCCGAGCGCGATGAAGTGCGCGTACTTGAGCAGAACCCTCGACGAAGTCCATGGAGATATCCGCCCACACATGAGACGGGACCTCCTAGGGGCTGCAGCAGACCAGCCGGTTGCAGCGTCTGTGTCTTGTTGCATTGGCAGGTGCTGCAGGAACGCACCCAATCCTGCACCAGCAGGCGGTCGCCGGGGAAGTCGGCGCGTAGGCGATGGAGGGTCTTCTAGACTGCCCTCGTAGCCCGCCGAGTGAGCCAGCAGCAGCGCCTGGTGGCGCAGATCTCCGTGATCCGTGACGAATAGGCGGCGGCCGTGTAACAGGAGGCCATCCTCCAGGCGCCAGGGCGCGAGTAGGGTGCCCGCCTCCTAGGCGCTGCCTCAGCAAGGCGGTGTCTAGCTGCTATGGCCACCGCGTGGCGGATGTCGTCGATGAGGGCGAAGGATGGGCCGGAACTGAGGCACAGGGCAGCGCCCTTCGGTCTGGTCCGCCTCAGCCTCCAGCTCGGCGTCGCGGCGGGATAGGGCGTCCGCCACCGTATTGAGGCGCCCCTGGCCGGTACTCCACCGTGAAGTCGAACCCGAAGAGCTTGCTGATCCATTGGTGCTGCGGCACGGTCGACAAACGCTGGTCCAAAAGAAACTTCAGACTGTAATGGTTAGTGCGAATGAGAAAATGGCGCCCCCACAGATACTGGGCGCCAGTGACTGGACGGCCTGCACCTAGGCCAATGAGCTCTCGCTCGTACGCCATGAGCTTGAGATGGCGGGCGGTGAACGGCCGGCTGAAGAAGGCGAGGGGTCCCGCGCCCTGGTGGAGGACAGCACCGAACCCCACGCCCGAGGCATCGCAATCCACCATAAACAGCTTGTCGAAGTCCGGCATCTGGAGGACGGGCCCGGTGGTGAGGGCGTCCTTGAGCGCCTGGAAGGCTGCGTCGGCCTCCGCATCCCAGGCGAACGCGTCACGGCGCAGCAAGCCGCGTGAGGGGGGGCCGCGATGAGACCGAACTCCCGGAATGAATTTTCGGTAGTATCCGGCCAGGCCCAAAAGGCCCCGAAGGCCCCGCGCCGAGCTGAGGGCGAGGCCACGCCGCGACTGTCCGCCACCTTGTCGGCGTCCATGGTGACCCCGCCCGCGGAGATGACGTGGCCCAGATAGGCCACCGAAGTAGCCCCGAACGAGCACTTGGAGCGCTTCAGACGGAGCTGGTGCGCCCGCAGCGCGTGGAGGACGATGGCGATGTGCTGCAGGTGCTCCACCCACGAAGAGCTGTAGATGAGGATATCGTCGAAAAAGATCAGCACAAACCTTCCGTAGATAGGGGCGAAGGACAGTCGTTCATCAGCGCCTGGAACGTCGCCGGAGCATTGGAGAGGCCGAACTGGCATCACCAGGAACTCAAAAGTGGCCGTGGTGCGTGCGAAACACCGTCTTGGCGAATGTCGTCGGGATGCATCCGCACCTGGTGGTAGCCCGAGCTGCAGGTCCAGCTTGGTGAAGAATAGGGCCCCATGGAGCTCGTCGAGAAGCTCCTCTACGACTGGTATAGGGAACTTGTCCTTGGACGTCTTGGCGTTGAGGGCGCTGTAGTCGATGCAGAAATGCCAGGACTTGTCCGCCTTGTGCACAAGGAGGACTGGGCGCCGAGAACGGCGACGTGCTGGGCCGGATGATGCCTTGAGTGAGCATGGCCTCGCACTGCCGCTCCAGCTCGTCCTTCTGCAGATGTGGGTAGCGATACGGCCGCACCGCGACAGGGGCCGTATCCGGCAGGAGGTGGATGCGGTGGTCATAGGGTCGGGCCGGTGGGAGCCCCTGGGGCTCCTCGAAGATGGCGCCGTGTTGCTGCTAGGAGCCGGTCCAGCAAGGGGTGCTGGGAGTCCTCGATTGGCGCAGCCGCCTGTATTTGGTGTGCGGCCGGGGTGGAGCCGCTGGCGCCCTTCCAGAGGACGCGGCGGCCCTCGCGCCAGAAGACCACCGTCATGGCGATGAAGTTCCACGTGATGTCGCCCAACGTACGGAGGAAGTCAAAACAGCCCAAGTCGAGGCCGACGCAGGTGATGGTGAAGTCCTCGCCCCCGATGGTGATGGGGATGTCCTGAGCTACGCCCTCGCAGCGCAGGCGATCGCCGTTGGCGACGGTGACTCGGAGCTGCTCACCCCCGGTCGGGGTCAGGCCCAGGCGGCGCATGGTTGGTCCCGACAAGAAATTGTGGGTGGAGCCAGTGTCGAGCAGTGCGAGCAGCAGCTCCCCCTTGATTGCCACCTGCACCAACATGGTGTTCTCAGTCCGGATGCCTGCAAGCGCGTGGAGGGAGACGACGAGGGCATTCGCGTGCGCCTGCTCGGCGTCCGGGGTGGCCAGCGCATCCTGCTGGCAGGCCGCGACCTCGCCCTCTGGAACGAGGGCGTCCTCGGCGACGTAGTCGGCAGCCTTCAGGTAGAAGAGCCGTTGGCAGATGTGCCCGGGCACGTAGGGCTCGTCGCAGTTGTAGCAGAGCCCCTGCTGGCGCCGTTCCAGCTGTTCCGCTGGTGTCAGCCGACGAAATTGCCACGCCGTGGGTGCAGCAGGTGCGCCTGCTGGGGCCGGTGCTGCTAGAACCGCGGCGGGAGCGCGCGCGGGCGCCTGGCCCTGGCGCTGAACTGGACAGGCGCCCCGCGGAGGAGGCGCTGGTGGCATGGCGGCCGCGCGCCGCTCGAAGGCGCGGGCGTAAGTACATGGCCGCCTGGAGATCCTGGGGGGCCCGAAGCTCCACGTCGACCCGGAGATAATCCGAAAGGCCCCCGACGAAGAGGTCGGCACGGTGGCGTGCCGACACATCCCAGGCGTGGCATGCCACCTGGAAGCGTTCGGCGTAGTCCTGCACCGTGGAGAGGAAAGGCAGGCTTCCCAACTCCGCGAGACGACTGCCCCGTATGGGAGGCCCGAAGCGGAGGCGGCAGAGCTCAACGAAGCGATCCCAGTGCGGCATACCGTCCTCGTCCTGTTCGAGGGCGTAATACCACGTTTGTGCCGCTCTCCGAAGATGGCAGGATGCGAGCCATGTCCGATCGGCGGCCGGCGTCCGCTGACCCCGAAAAAAGCTGCTCACATTGGTTGAGCCAATTGAGCGGATCGACCGAGCCGTCGTTGGTAGCGAACTCCAACTTGTAAAATTTGGGCGGCTGCTGCTTGAGGGGACAGCCGCGGACGGGGTACCGAGGAGGGCGAGCGGAGCTGTGGTGGCGGCGGTGGATGGAGCGGCGGTGGACAGCGTGGTGGCGGCTGGCGTTGTAGAGGCGGCCTGCAAGGTGTCGCTGTGGAATAGCATGCCGTCGAGCCCGCCGTAGAGGACGTCGGAGGCTGGCACGCCGCCGTGCAGCATAGCAGTCCCTGGGCGTTGGCGGTGGCGGTAGATGAGGCTGGGACACTGGTCGTCGTGTACTGGGGCGCGGACGAACTCGTGACCCAGGCCTGGCAGTGGCGATGGAGACGGCGGGAACTTGATCTGCTGGATGGGCATGCCCTGGGACAGCTGCGGCGCGCCCGAGTACGCGGCGCCGTCGGAGGACGCACCGTACGTGTACATCGCCGCCGTCGAGGGAGGCGGTGGAAGCTGCGGCAGGAATGGCGGTGGAGGGCCGTAGAGCTGCTGTTGCTGGGCATACGGCTCGACGAGGAACGCCTTGATGCCGGCGACAGCTTGCCCTAATTCCAGGAGGGTGCGTGTCATCTCCACTGGTGTGAAGACGGGTGGATCATGGGGCTGTGGCGCTGGCGCTGGAGGCACGAGTGTCCCCGAGGAGACCAGCGAAGTCCCGGTTTCGGGCAGCGGCGGCGGCTGGGTGGTGGGTGGCGGCTGGTTGGTGGGCGGCGGCGGCGGAAGGGAGGGGGCGGCTAGTGGTGTAGACATGATCGATCCCGAGACTGCTGATACCAGATTGGTAGGAACGTGATCCCTACCGAGTCTAGGGCGGAGGTTGTATGAGTGTAGGGAGGAAGGACGGGGCTTGAATGCAGGGTTCCGGCGTCGGGGCACCGTGGTTACGTGCTCGCAGGAAAGAGGAGAGGCGGCTAGGGCTCAGGGAAACTCCCGGCTCCCGAAGGGAAGCCGAGTAATTATTATTACTCTTGCTTAATTTTCCAAGCGTCTTACAACTCCTATTTATATGACTAGAGTCCCTCTCTAATAAAAATAGAAATAACGACAAATATGGGCCTTAGCCCCTAATCCGGCACCTAGCCACTATTGGGCCTCCTAGTATATGTTATGCCGGTCATAACAGTAATTGTGGCCGGTGGATTGTGAGTGGCCAAGTTGGTTAGTCTGGATGACTTGAGATGACTATTGTTTCTGCTGAAATGTGTCTGTGTGGTGGCGCTGCTCACTTGAACACTTAACACTTATGCATATCAACAGATGATTATTGTTTATTTCTTGTGTTCTTGGCTTGCCATGTATGTTTACAACATCGTTTAATTGTCTAGTCTTTTTGGTTTGCTGCATATGTTTTCGGTTATGGGCAACCCATGGGTACCCGATACCCGCATGGGTATGGGCACAGAGTTGTACCCATGCGTGGGCATGGGTTTCTTAATGGGTATGATTTATTCTCAGGATGCAAGTGGGTCAGCACAAATCAACCCAGACACTGACCCATAATACCCAACCAACTTGGAAGTTTTATTGGGTTGACCCATCCTAGTGCAGCTGTTGACACTGGTGACCCATTGGGTCGACCCGTTCATCTGCTGTGCCGCTGGTCGGACGAGAGATGCCACAAACATTGCGAGACATATCCTCTTGCTCTTGACTGCCAACACATTGATAGATGATGGGAGGTAGAAAAGCAAAGAGAACAGAAGGCGAGGACCTCATCCGAGGGTGAAGCAAGCCCTGGAGGCGTCGGCGTCGGCGTCAATGGCCATGGCGCGGCGGCGAGGCGCATCATCCTCGTCGTTGGCGTAGAGGCGATGAGGGTTGCGGCCGCAGTCGCAACTCCCGCGCCACTCCGCGAGGTCCTCCGAGAGGAGCCTAGGAGGCAGACCATGGACTTTCTCGCCGTACTTGTGGTGTTGGGTGGCGGCTGGCCGGACTACAGCAGGATGGCGTCGAGGCGGAGGCGCATCCAGAGGAGCGCGCGATGGGGAAGAAGGCAGCCGTGAAGTCGTGTGACGCTAGCCAGGCCTGGGTTGGGTTACCCAAGTGATCCACACGGCGTGGCACTATTTGACACCAAAATGTATTGGGTTGGCGCAATGGGTATATACACCAGTTTAGATATTTTGGGTACTGGGTCAATGGATCGACCCATAAAGTTCTGCATTCTTATTTATTCTAATGGGCAGGGGTATGTTTGGGCAATAACCATTGGGTACAAACCCATTGCCATCTTTAGTCAGGAGTGGTTCTATACCTAAATGGTACTAGTATAAATTATTTGCTCATTAGGTGATGTGTGTGCATGACATGCCCTCAGGCACCCACCTATCTCAGCGACACGATATCACATAGATAGCCTATATAACAAATAGCCAGAGATAAGATTTGTTTGAAGTTAGATTCAGTGGTGAAGTAGATCTCTTCATAAAGCCAATCTCTAATGAAATTTTATTATCAAAACATTGGAAGCCCACGGCAACAAGGCTGTGAGTTGCACATTAGGTTGCAGCAGGCTTGGCCACTATGCCAACAGATGAGTTTTCCATCGGTTTGGGTTTCTGGTGTGCTTCCTATTTGGAGCTCATTTAGTTTTTGGCCATGCCTGCTGTTGGTTTTCTTTTTTTGTGATTTTATCAGCAATGGCTTACTATTCAATGGAAGTTTTAACCTTACATTATTCATCTTTTGTTGTTTACTACTCCCTCAGTTCCAAATTATAAGATACGCACCTAGATATTTGTTATGTTTAGATACATAATAAAAACTATGAATCTAGAAATGCCAAAACGTCTTATAATTTGGGGACGAGGGAGTACATAATAGCTGTTTGATGTTCTTCAATCCCTTCTAATTTATTTGCCTTTTCTGCTCTTACTATGCTTCCATTGTCATTCATAGACTTTGCAGCATGTCCTGTGTACCAGCACTGAGGACAGCCTGCAGACAAATCCAATAATTGGTCGCATTGACAGGAAGTCAGGGCATGGAGCTGGCAGGCCAACTCAAAAATTGGTTTGTGCAACTGCTTCTCTGGATACTCCTTTGGCTTACACTCAATAGTGTATGTGATATATTGCCTTGTGAATTTCAGATTGACGAAGCTGCAGACAGATATAGCTTTATGGCAAAGATGTTAGGGGCTTCGTGGACTGAATAGTTTGTTTTGTCCAGCTTAGTGGGGAGATAGTGAGCAAGATTACCCTATGCAGTCAAATAAATTGTCAGGAAATGTTACATTGCTTATGCATTGTTCTTAGCTTGGATGACCCCCACCAACCCACCAAATAGTGGTAGGGTTTATGCTTCGGGTAGATAAGGGTTCAGGAACATTGTCAGTGCCTGGTGTTGGTGTGCCTTTTCTTTTACATATATATTTTTTTATTGTTTGAACCCTATATGTTGCTACTCCATTCCAAATTATAATATTTAGAAAAGTTAAAACGTCTTATAATTTGAAACTTGAGGGACTATTATGGAAGTATTATTAGGACTTTCTAATGGAAGGTTGTTGCATCTTTGGAAAAGGAGATAATGGAAAATGGACGCAGGATCTTGAACAATTTGAAGCAGTCTTCCATTTGAAACCCTTCTTGCAATTCAATTGGAGGTGGCTTGCTCAACTGTTCCAGTTGTTATCCAACCAAGTTTCAACGAGATAATTACTCTATTCGGCTGGCTGGTACGGTACGGCTGGCTGGCTGGCTGATTGTTCTGAGAGAAAAACACTGCTGAATGGCTGGCTGGTGCTGGTTGGACCAGCCAAGCCAAACAGGGTGAACTGAAAATGAAGACATCATCTCGACCGTTCATTTTCCCCTTCCTTTGCCTATATATAAAGAGAAAATCGCCTATTTGGCCCTAGAAATAATGTTATCCTATTTGACATCGAAACTCAATTTCTGATGGAGCATAATAAGAAATAAACATCTCTATAATCTTATCCTTATTAAGAATATCAAACATGGACATCAATTCCTGGTATGATTTTACTTTTGGGAATGTTTTCAGAACCTAATCATTATACTGAACATGTGGAATGTTTTCAGAACCTTATCATAATACTGAACATGTGGAACTTCCAAATAGCTGGGAGGGTATTTCTCTACAACTGATTCAATGAAATCCTTATAATTTGCTAAGTCTGAATCCACTACCATCTCAAAACTGAAACATCTCAAATCCTTTTTAGCTTTTTTGCGATTGCCAAGCAATTTAATCTTCAATAGAAAATTTAGTATTTTCATCTATCCTGTAGTGCAAATTGGCTTGCATGATAACTGACCCACTAACGTCTCTAAATCCTACTAAATCATACTGCTATTTCGAATTGAAATTTCCTGAGTGTGTCGGTCGTGCTTGAGCGTAGTTGCTCCATCCCCATCTCACTGTGCTGCTACTCCCCTGCACTGGGAGGCCGCACTCCTACCCCAGGCGGCTTCGGCCCTGCCCCGGCCATGCTTGTGGCCACGCCGGCCTGCCACCAAGGTCGCGCAGACCTCGACGGAGGCCGCGACAACGACGCCTGAGGCCGCGCCGCTCGCCCCCATGGGCCATGCCCGCGTTGCCCACCTCCATGGCCACATCGCTCGCCCTCATGGCCTCGCCCGCCTCCTCCGAAGCTGCGCTGCCTGCCCCCGTGGCCGCGCTGCCCGGCCTCGTGATGACACGCGGACCCTCAGATGGCCACGCCAGTCCTCCCTACGGTGGACCTCCTCAATCTAGGGTTAGGGGAGGGAGTCGCCCAGAAACGCGACTGGGAAGACAACGAACACCCTGTGACCGACCGAGTTCATTTCCTTCCTATAGGCATTATAGTCTTTTCCCATTGCCTCTCTTGGACTACTAACAGTGCTTGCTCACAGAAGTGACGGAAGTGTCAAATAGGAAGGAAAACTTGAGATGAGGACATATAGGAATGATTTTCACTTTTGATGTCAAATATGAAAGCGGTATTATTTCTAGGGCCAAATAGGTAATTTTCTCATATATAAATGCTTAGGGTCATCCCTCCTACTTCCTGAACCCTAGACATTCTCCACCCCGTCCCCCCGACCTTGAGGGGGCGTCTTGGCTGCGCCGCTCTAATTAACTCCCACCGATTTGATCTACACCGGCCGATCTGACCGGCGGCAAGTCGTCTCAGGCTGCGCTCTACCACCGACCAGGCCCGGCGGCAGCCATCACGGCAGAGGCGGCACGTCCTGTCCTCTGCGACAAGTTGCAGGTCAGATTCGGGGCTCCATATCGTGATGAAGCACAACTGCACTCACCTCGTCGAGGATGTCTCAGTCTGCTCCTCGCACCGTCTCAAGGTCGATGGTTTCTCTGTCACCAAGTCCACGATCAACAGCAAGAAGGACTGCCGCATCAAATCCAGATGCCGCGTCGACGGTTACGACTGGGAAATCCAGTTCCGCACTGCACCCTACAAGGTGCGTGTCAACGAGTATTGGGTAGCGTTCGAGCTTGTCTTACCTCGGTGCACCGTGTGACGGCAGGTGTGTTAGTGGATCTGAGCTCACTACTACAAAAATTTTTACGGGTGGCCGGACAAAAAAGATTAACCGAGGCCTCGGATCAAAGGTCACGGTTAATCTGTGCCTTTACTGAGACGGTTGTGTGACCGTCACGGTAAATCAGAATAAAAAAATAAAAAAAAGAAAATCCATGGACAGGCCCGCCAAGCCTATCCACAGACCTAGATCTGCAACTGGGAGCGCCGCCGCCAGGGTGCCGCGCTCGCGCCACTGTCAGGGAGCCGTGCCCGCGCAGATCTACGCCACACCGTGCCGGATCCGGGCGCATGCGGCCACATCGGAGGAGCAGAAGCGCCGCCTCAAAAGAGATAGAAGAGAAGAAGGAAGGGGCTAAAAAGGGCAGAGAAGCAGAGAGATGGAGGGACGCGAAAACCGATGGCTGGGCGAGAAGCAGCGTCGTCGGCCGGGCCGCGGACCACCGCCGGCCAAGCCGCGCATCACACGCGCGCCGCTCCACCGGCGAACCGCGCGCCGCTGGCCGGGCCGCGCACCGCCGCCGGCCGGGCCGCGCCGTTCCACTGGCGCCCGCCGTGCGCCGCTGGCCGGGCCGCGCACCACGGCCGGTCGGGCCGCGCCGCTCCACCGGTGCCCCTCCGCCGGCCGCGAGGCCAGGCCCTCGCTGTGAGGCCGGGCTGCCGTTGTGAGGTCGACCGCCAGCTCCCAGGCCGGCCACCGCCGCGAGGGCCAGCCCCTGCGCCCGGCCTGAAGAGAGAGAGAGAGGGGAGGGGAGGGGAGGGGATGGGTGGCGGAGAGAACAGAGATAGAGTGGGGGTGGGTGGCGGCTGAGGGAGAGTGAGGGAATTGGGTGGGTGGTGGATGAAACTCTAGACCCTGTTTATATAGTTTGAGACATCTATCGGGCTGAGTTGGGTTTTTTCTAAAGTATAATGAGCTTGATCTATTTAACCGAGGCGGGCCGCTTATAAACAACCGCCCCATAAAATAGCTCTATTTTATATGGTGGGCCACTTTTATATAACCGCCTCGGTTAATGGATTTTACGAGACGGTTTTTTTAACCGCCTCGGTTAATAAAAAATGACCGTCGCGGTTAATACAAGTATTAACCGTGATGGTTTTCTTTCCTGTCCGCCACGGAAAAAAATTAGAAATGTCTCGCAAAAGATGTTTTTTGTAGTAATGGCTGTCATCTGGTAGATCAAAGCTGCAATCTTGTTCCATTAGCAGGATTAGATACGACGAAGTTCGTAATATTCAAGCGTCCCTTGGATCGCTCTCCTCCAATTTTCCTTGGCAAAGGGAAGATTAGAGACGATGTACAGGCACCAGGTCACATCGTCTAAGGGTGCTAGTTCATCATTTACTGGGGAATGCACGATCAACGTGCACAGCCACAGGGACCCAAGTTCAGTTTCGTTGCCGTCGTCTGACCTACACCAACACCTTGGGGAGCTCTTGCAGAACCAGTCCGGAGTAGACGTCACCTTCGTCGTCTCCGGTGAGTCCATCTCAGCACACAAGAGCATACTAGCCGCAAGGTCCCCGATCTTCAGGGCCGAGTTCTTTGGCAACATGATGGAGAGGACCTCTCATTCCGTGGAGATCCAGGACATGCACCCGGCCGTGTTCAAGGCCATGCTTCACTACATCTACACCGACACGGTGCCTGAGCTTGATAACAATAATAATAAGCAACCAGCTGAGACCGATGAGGAACTGGTGATGGCTCAGCACCTCCTTGTAGCTGCTGACAGGTATGGGCTAGACAGGCTCAAGGAAATCTGCCAGCAAAGGCTCGCCCTTGCCATCGGCGTCGGCACAGTGGCTAAGTGCATCAACTTCATCAGTGGAGGATCCAGTGAAAATCTTAAAGCCGTCTTGGAAACGGAAGGCTACAGGCATCTGGAGGCCAGCAACCCCTCAGTGTTGACGGAGCTTCTCAAGGCTGCGCATGGAAAAAAGAGGAAACAATATGAATATATATGATATGGGTGGATTCTTGGATAATTAGGATGGAGCATATATGGCCAGAGAATAATATATTATGTTCAGCCTTAATTTCACTTTGTATCTATTATTATTATCGTGACCAACTACGTACAATTGCTTGCATTTCTGAACTTCATCTGAAATAAATTTGAATTTGCGATTATTATTATGTGTATGAGTTATTTTTTGTTACCAAGTGTATGTATGAGCAACTTGCTTGGTATGCAATTATGCCCATGGGTATATAAACAATTTAATTACCAACTTGCTGCTAATTCTATTCAATTTACGAATATGTATGCTAGAAACTAAGGGAAATATTGAACCCATGTAATGCTTTCTACTTTTAGAAGATGGGCTTGCATTGGTGGCTTGTGCTCTCTTCTCCTTTATTAATTCAGTGTGTTTTTCAAGTCGGAGATGCAACTTCCCAGCCTATTCTTCCGTAGGCTTCCTGCTGTTTGGCTGTGAGGTTTGGTCCATTAAAGTTATCAAGTAAACATAGAGATATCAGGCCATGAAGAGAATGTTTACAGTCTACAACAATGTGCTAATTCTCTCAAGTAAACATTGAGATATCAGGCCAAGAAGAGATATCAGGCTTGTCATGATTTGTACTATGTAATCTTGTTCCTGGTTTGGTTCAATATGTATATATGTATGTTTCTTTTTTCCTTTTTTGCATAAAAAACATAGCAAAGTTTTGCTTGCAAATTAAAACTTATTGGTGTGCTTGATTGCCATTTTAGACATTCATGTACAGTTTCTGGTAAAAATGTTGAAGCTTACAATGCACAGATTGCCCCTTTATGCATTCATGTACAATAGTTTCTGGTTAAAAACAATTGAAGCTAGCAATGCACAGGTGCTTTGCTTCCAAAATAACTTACACTGTTTTTAGGACAAGTGTATAAATATATATAATAAGCTGATTATACGCCTGTGCCATTTTCATTAACTATAAAGAGTTCTTTTCAGGTTCCTTTTAAAGACTTTTCTACTAGACCTAGCTACACGACAAACTATTCCCTAGCAGATAGTTGTTTTCGTTTGAGGTTATCCATATTGTATCTCTTGTGAATTGCTTTAAAGCACAAGCAAAATCTTCCATTTTTCTAGTGTGAAGGCACATATCATGGCTATACTTGGCCATGCAGCCCGCAGGCCTGTGGCCCGGTCCGTGGCCCGGCATTTTGGCCTGGCCCGAGCACGGCACGGCCCGAGGGACCAGGCTGTGCCTGAGCCACCATCGTATCTTGATTCTCGTGTAGACATGATTTCTAAGGGTGTGTTTGGTTGAGCTGTGGCTTTTACAAAAGTAGCTTTACAAAAGTACCTGTCGTAAGGGCACCATTTGGTTAGCTATTGTGGCTTTTGAGTGGACGCACCTCTCAACTCTCTCATTGACGAGTGGGCCCAACTCGTCAGCCTCTTCTCTCTTCTTCCTGTGCGTGCAAGGGGAGGCAACACGTCGCCCAGGAAGGTGAGGCCATGCAGTGGAGGGGCTCGCCGGACCTGGGCTACCTGGACAGAAGCACGTGTGCGCGCCATAGCTCGTCTTGGGCGGCGGCAGCGGCGGTGCTCTGCGTCGGAGCTTGGGCGGCGGCGGAGGATGCACATCGAAGTTTGGGTCGACCGCCAGGAAGAGCTTCATGGCGGCCGGATTTTGGGTGGCAGGGGCGGTGCTCCACGTCGGAGCTTGGGCGGTCGCCGGGAAGCGCCGCGAGCCCCCCTGCTAGGTGTAGGCGCGGGCAGTGACAACGAGAGGGAGAGCGAACGTGGTAGCGACACGAACCGCAGCCATGGTCGTGACGACGAGGTGGACCATGGGCCCAGCAGGTCGGAGCAGAGAGGTCGACGTGACGCGGGGGGGAGGGGGGGGGGGGCAGATTGAAGCGTGGGCCTTCGTGGGTCAGAAGAGGTGGCCAATGCTGAGGAGATGGTGGCGTGATGGAGGTAGAAGAACTGCAAATGGTGCTAGGTGAGCGGAGAGGTAGGGAATGATAAAATTAGGTCAAGGCCAAGGGGAAAAAAGAAAAAAAAAAGAATGGATGAAAGAAAAGTGAATAAAGATGCAGCATCGTCGGCATAGGGTCACGTGCGTGGTAGGTAAGGTGAGCGATGGTGAGCAGATAAGAGCACGCCCAAAGCATTAGGTTCACAGTTAACATGTTATTGCTGTTTGCGTTCAGAGCTGTGTGCCTCAAACATCTCCTTATCTATGTGTATGTTGCTTTTTGGATGAGACCACCAAGACTGCTAGCCCCTGCTGCTGCTGCTCTAAGGTGAGAAAACAGAAAAAGAATGAGAATAAGAGAAGACAAAAAAGACAAAAAAAAAGTAACAAAGGAAGGGCAGTGTGGATATTTTCTTAACCACTACAATAAAAAACAGATTCAACTTTTAAAATAAATTTGCTTCACGGTGAAGTCATAAGTGTTTTGGCTGGAGGCTCAGCCCCGTTTACTTTCCAAAACTTTTTCTCTTTCTCTATCACATCAATTATACTTTACGCCTGCATAGAGCATTAAATAAAGTAGCAGTGGTTGCATATTTATACTTTTTGCCTGACTAGCTTGAAATGAATCTTTTGAGTCTGTTTAGGCCATGGTTAGACAAAAGTTGTCAAATACTACCTCCGTCTCAAAAAAGATGTAAATCTCATTTTACGAGGCGTCAAAGAATACTAAGTTTGACTAAATTTGTAGAAGATTCTATTTACATTTCGATCTCCAATTTAGATTTATTATGAAAATGTATTTCATGATTAATCTAATAATATATATTACATATCATTAACATTAATACTTTATTAGATATACTAGCACAAATGCCCGTGCGTTGCTACTGGGATAACTAAACTTTTATATTAACAACATATGGACCACATGATAAAACAATAATATTGTGATAAAAACACACGTAAAATATATATTATATATTAATACAAGCATGGAGCTTGTAAAATCCTATATAGCACGAACTCATGGTATCATTTCTTCTAAATGTAATGTACATAGGCCCAAGTAAATATAAACATGCAATCATAATAGGATTTCAAATAATCTTTGCAAAGCTCTCCATTTCGTAGACATACTGTGTACCATCAGACTGCTCATTACACCTATTCTTTCCATCGTTGTCAGGGTCAGTACAGTTTATAATGCAGGCTATAACATGCTCCAACCTACAGTCGTCTGAACTTGATTCACTCAATGCTATCTTCCGGCATTGAAATGGATTATATTTTTTTTCCAAATTATAGATGGACTTGCTAAAGTTTGCAAAATGTTTGACTGATCATCCATTGCGGCCTCTTGATTCTCATTACTGAACATGGCAGAGCTCTTACATAGCAAGCAAATATGACAGCATGAGTGGTCTAATTAATAGCAAGAAAATATAAACAACAATGTCAAATGAGTGGTATAATTAATAGCAAGAAAATATAAACAAGATTGTCAAGCAATGTAATATGACAGCATGAGTAGTCTAATTAATAGCAAGAAAATATAAACAACAATGTCAAGCAATGACAGATCTCTTTAGATCTTAATTTAGTAGTTCAAATTAAGCTTATTACAAATGAGATCACTTACCTCTCAACAAATGGATCAGATTCTGAGTAGGTGAGATCACATTAAGCTTGCTCACAGCTGTCCCTTATAACTTGCGGACATGATCGAACATCCAAGTACTCAACGGTCTTCTAGGATTCAATCATTCTGCTGAACACTTTAACTGTGAGCTGAGCACAAAACTACTGATCATCAAACTTTCAGTTTAGACTAAAACACAGTTTCTTCCCTGACAAGTAATGCATCGCAGCTCAGCAAAAAATCCATGGTGACTTTTGTTACCAATAAAAAACCATTCACTCATACCGGATTTTTCTATCCTATTAACAACATTGACTGTCATTGGCGTAGCATGAAGTCAGGTCTGTGTCCGATTTATTTCCTAACATATAGTAAGCAATATGAAATTACATAAACCCCTGCAAATTAACAGTCTGAATTGACAAACTATTCTTTTATAGTTTACATTCTAAACTGTGCAAGATGAAAAATACAGAAGCAGCATAAATTGAACCACAAAAAGGTTACAGATAAGTGCTACTGCAATCATCATTTGGATAATTAGTGAATAACATGAAGAATGAACAAATTGTTAAACATGATAATTCCCTGTAAAGAGTTTTGTATGAACTACAAATGAATAGGTAGGCAACTGGGTGTTGGTTGGTGGTTAGCACCCAATCACTGAGATCATGCAAGCTAGGTGGCCGCCTAGATAGTCAACACAGCAATTAGAGGGACACCTATGCGACGGATTTCATGAACAGTACCTGTAAGGATGGTGGTAAGCTTCTGGTTCTTAAGCTTTTTTTAGGTCCTTAATTACTTGCACAAACTATGGACAAATCACTCCAACCCTGTGGCATGGTCATGGGCGACCATTGACCAAGCATCACTGTGGATCAATCAATCATCAAATATACACTTGTTACAACCCGTTCTTATAGTTACAGCTAAGAAAGCATTCAGCCTTTAATGATCGCAAACGCATGCATCAAAAAGACTCCATAATCGCACCAGCCCTTGGACCGGAAGAAATTTTGCAAGCTGATAGACTTTCCACAATTCTGACAATGACATGGACATGAATATAAATATAAATCCAGGGTTCTAATTCAGGGATTTCTCTCCTCCGCTATTCTAAAAGCAGACAGCTAGCTTGCCAGTGCCAAGGCACTTGATCCCTCCTTGCCTTGGCAGACACCAAACCCACTTAGGTGACCATGGCCTATTAAACTATGATATGAGGCAAACTTCTCTCTTTTTCAATTTATATCTAGTGTCACGTGGATACAAGTGCAGGTGCTAGTGTCTATTTCGGGTGACAGTATTTGATTCAGCAAAATTTTTTGGGGACACAAGAAAAAGCACTTGGAATAAAAAACAAGTATCAGAATCTGATACGTGTGCGAGTGTGTTTACCTCATGAGAAAAGGGACATGCATCAAGGTAAACTTCTATATCTCATCTCATTTTTCCCCAACTGCTGGTACTATGCAAGAACCACGTCAAAATTAAAATGGCACACATACATATTGTGATCATTTATGTGATTTTTGTGGCCGAGGTTTCCAAATACACTGCAGGAGTGCCATAAATCTAAACAAAGAAGAAAATTGATTAATAATGGTAATAAAAGTTAAATCAAATAGATCCACTGCAATGCAAAGTATACGCTATGAATTCAAGTTTAGCCCAAAATTTGTAAAACTGGCAGAAAGTTAGGTCTGTAATTCTATATTACTGTATAGACTACCTCCATTTGCTGGTTCAATTTGAGCAAGATGCTTCTAGATAAGAACCCTAATTTGCGACATGGAAAAGAATATACATTCAACCTGCTAGAGCTTGTGAGGGAGATCCTGCGCTTACACATTCTTTCTACTCAAGTTATCCATTCCCCTGAAATGTCAGGCAATAAACAAACATTCTAATAAGGCCAAAGTTAAATATGCAAAAATAGTTCTGAGCATAATCGGAGATTTTTCACCTTTCAGTTTCCCCATAGAACCAGGAACGTGGATAGGGTACTGGACCTTGTGATGGAGAGTTGATGAGTTAATGCGCAGTTGAAGGTGTTACTGGCCGTTCTCCAGGACCATCAGGGCTACAACATTGCTGTCGACCATGGCTTGGTGGCGGGGGCGAGGGAGCACCCTGGTGATGACAGCGAGCGGTACAAAAACAGCAATGTGAACTCCAGTAAGCTTTACAAAGGGAGGGGAGCGGGATTGGAGCGGCGAGTACGCACGAACATCGCAGCTGAGGGAGGAGCCGAGTAGTCGCCTAAGGTAGCCGATGACGTCCTGGCGGCACTCTGCATCCTAGGTGCGGTGGATGCGCAGCACCACCTCGCATGTGACCGGCTCTGCGGCGGGCTCCGCTGAAGGGAGCACGGTGAGGGCAGAGGGGCGAGCGCACCCCCTCGAGGGTGAGGGAGAGGGCGACGATGACGGACTGGGAGCGAGAGGGCGGCGAGAGGAGGAGGAGATCGACAGGAGCTGGTCACCGGTAGTAGCGCCGCCGCCGGGAACTCACAACCCTAAATCGATACACGCGCCTCTCGATCTCGCATCATCGGGAAGAAAAGGACGGAGCGCCGTCCAGGACGCCCGTTCGATTCGCGAGGTGAAGGAACCACGGGACGGGCGGCGCGTGCGTGAGGGCTGGCAGCGAGTGGGCCGGTCGTTAATCTATTGTCACCAGAAAAAAAAATTAACGAAAAAGAGGGAAGAAATTTTCTATCTCTTATCAGTAGGTATAGATTTAGTTAAAATTGTGAATTTTGACTCTTCGGGAAACCAGATTTACATGCTTTTTTTAGAAAGAGAGAGTACAAATAAAAATGTTATAGTGCACTTTTCACTTCCTTTCACCCAACTAAACAATCCCTCAGTTGAAGACTCATCAGGCTTCAGGACTGTGCAAAGTCCACGTCAGACAGCCGCGGGCCCGCCCTGCTGGCCGTCCCGTTTCCAGCTCAGATCGCGGAGTGGAAAGTCGGGCCCAGTAGTCAGCATCTTATACTCCACTTTCCAAAAGAGATAAAGGGCAGGCCCACCTCTGACCTCTTCCCTCGCCTCAGTGAGTCTGCGCGCGATCTCCTCTGCGGCATCCGATCTCGATCCCTCCGACGCGGTGTCCTCCGGTCAGCGCCGCCTCCTCCCCCCGCCGTATCGCCGCAGCCGCCATGGTTAGCAGCACCCCTTACTTCCCTCTTCTTCCTCCTCCGCCCTAGCCACCCACTTCCAGCCCTCGGATTCGTCGGAGCCGACCGAATTTGGCTCTCGGGGCGGCGCGACAGAGCCGCGGCTCAGCGGGGCGATCAGGACCACCCGTCTCGCTCCAGATGTGCAGGGACCATGCGGGGTTTTGTTGTCCAACCTCGAACCTAGTGGCTGTAGTTCTGGTGCCGCCGGTGTGAGAAATTGCAGTGCGGGTCTCTTGCTGGATTCGGATGGTTGGTGCTCTGATTTCAGCAATAGCAGCGGCCTACGTTGAATCCGGCCGCTCAGTAAGGGAGGCTGCTGCGCGGTCGTGGGGTTGCCCACGCTCATCTGTGGGCTGTAACCTTTTTTGTTGCCTACAAATTTGATCCTAGTTCTGCCCTACGCGTGATCCTGGGACAACTTATGTACCAGGGGGGCCTCACCTATTTTGCTTGAGATGATGAGTAGTCGTGGATTTTCAGGTTATTTTGTTTAGGCTGGGTACCTGAATTGCAAATGCAACGACTTCGGTTGCAACATAGAAAAGTTCATTCACATGCCTGATACTTGGACTATGACCAAGACAATATCCATGCTAATTTGGTTTTACTTAGCATTGCTCTATAATTGATTGATTCTATAACCAGACAATTTTCTCATGACTAGTAATGCTTGGCGTATAGAAATTTTTGCTCTTAAATCTTATTCCTATGTGGAAATCCTCCTCTGATCTTTTGTGATTTATGGGTGCGCAAATTCAGAATTATATCATTGGAGCATTCAAGCCACCATGTGATATCTCCATCACATTCTCTGATGCAAGGACTAGGAAGCAGGTTCGGTTCTTCATATCCTCGTGCTGCTTCCAGTTGGGGTTCAAACTTGAGTTATGCTTATAGCTTACAAGTGATCAGTTTCTGCTGTTATTGTTTCACAGGTTTCAGTTAAGAAGGACAATGGGAAGACAACAATGGTCCCTGTTTTCCAGAGCCTGGAAACTATTTCTGGAGAAGTATGATTTCCTCATTCTCTTATTATTTTCTGTCTTGGGTATCTAGCCTAATACCAGCTTTGATGAAATGGTTTTCAGGTATCAATAGCACCAGTCCCAGGTAAAAGGATTGAACACACAGGTGTCAAGATTGAGTTGCTCGGCCAAATAGGTATGCTATGCTACCCTCTCTGCTGCTTGTTATATCAATTTCTGCAGCAAGTAATTATGAGACAACGGTTTTTCGTCTAGACATGCAATGGTCACACTGGTATTCAGTTCTATAGATGCTGCTTAGGTTATATGACTTCACAATGCTAGTTATCTTTGTTTGATTTCTTCATGAACATTTACTTTCCTGTTATGGTTATGGATTTATCTCATCTTGCTATTGTATTAAGATGCTATTTATTCTGATGATTCTTACACACATTGTTAGTGCACACTGCATATGTGTTTTGCTATGATGCTCTTAGATGGTTGTCATGTCCAATAGTTTTTGATGCAAACTGGAAGTGGCGTGCATTATTCTGCATCCACCAGTAGCTTTTATATTTCTGGTTGCTGAAATGTTGCTTTATAGAGTTTTCTTTACATGTCCAGTTACAGCCTTCAGTTTTGCTTGGCATATTTTTGCACTACATGTCTTCATGCTTTGCATGAATGTGGCTTCCAGCCTGGATGAAAATACTGGATGTTGTGCATTTATGGAATACATTTTGCTGATGATTTATGAGATTACTTCCCATCTAGTTCCTCTGTTTTTAAATATCTAATGCTTAGGATAAGCATATATTAAAAATCAAGGGGAGCACTGTTTAAGATACTTGTTGCCGTCCTAGGCCCTGATAATTACAATGCATGACCATTTCTTTTACAGAGCTGTATTTCGACCGAGGGAACTTCTATGATTTCACTTCTTTAGGTGAGTTTCTGGTGCATGATATGCACATAGCTCCTGCACTGGATGTGTGCAATGTCTGAAGTTGTGATTTTTTCTCTTATGATAGTGGTCTTCAATTTCTGTGAAGGAGGCTAGTTAATAATTTTTATCGAAGTATTATTCTGCTGCTAAATGCTGTGTTCCCATCCTTCGTTTCTGCACTTTATATATTTCATTTGTTCTGTATCATTATCTTCTCCTTGATGCTTAAATGACTAAATCTTTAGCTCTCTTAACCATTGTATCCTTTAAAGAGGTTTTGATGTGTCAATAGAATCCTATGAAGTCAAAGTGAGTGTTACAATTTACAATTTACATTCTTTTTTGTTAATTAATCAAATGTTTACAGTTCATGATGATTCTTTTTTTTTTTAACAAAAGAAAGTAAAGTGAAGCTGTATGAAAGGTTACAGGTTCAGATTTATCAAGCCAACAGGAAAACAAATGAAAACCACTTCTTTTTGTTAGAATGCTGGTGTAAAACCAAATCACCTGACTTGGCTAGAAAGTAGAAATCTTCATTAGTACCTAAGATGTCTCAAAAGGGCGTCCTCAACTTTGTGCTGTGCTAGTGGCAAGTTGATCAAGCGCTACTGATGATTGCTCTGCATACATGTTATTGTTGTGTGAGAAGCTATTATGACTTGAAATGCACTGTTTGTCCATGCAGTACGTGAATTAGATATTCCTGGTGAAATCTATGAAAGGAAGACGTTTCCATTTGAGTTTTCAACTGTTGAAATGCCATACGAGTCTTACAATGGGACAAATGTCAGACTGAGGTAAGCAAGTGCTACAATTTAGAGCTGGACTTTTATTATGTTTTGTTTTACATTTTTACTGCTGCTAAAGAATTTAGTGATAAATTTTGGTTTTGCATAAGCTCCTTGACCAGGTTTATGGATAACTTGAAATGTTGAATTTAATGCACTTTTGAATTTGCGCTGGCTAAATACTGTTATTCACTTAAAATCTTTATTTAAATGTTCCAAGGCCAAGATTTTTATATTCCCAGTATATAGTGTGAAAATCAGTTACCAGTGGGATTGGTACTTGGGAGGTTGCTATCTTGTCTGTCATAATGTCTAGTATCTTCTTTCCAATGACTTAAGTTGGAACATGTGGAAAGCTTTATGGAAAATCTGACGTCTAATACCTTTTACCACCTTTACACGCTTGACATAGGGTGGTGGCATGGTGCCATCTGTGTAGTTCCATTGGTTCGGGCTTTGCCTTTCTCTATTTTAAGGTTACATGGTTGAATTGCTGTTTTAGAACATATGGCTTCTTAATATTTGGCTACTAAAATTTGAGAATCATCATATTTTTCAAACTCATACTTGTCTATTTTGGCTTAAGAGATCTGATGACTAGTGTACTGTGAACCATATTGCATAGATTTTGCATCTGTATACTGTCGATTTGGGCCGATACCACTTTGATTTCAATCTCTTATGTTATTTCACTTGTTTGAAATGTCCTGCATAAATTGTTCATATGCTAGTGAAGAACTGAAGTACCTGTGAATACAAAGTACTTTTTATGTTTTGCAGGTACATTCTGAAGGTGACAATTGGCAGAAACTATGTTGGGAATATTGTCGAGTACCGGGATTTCTGTGTAAGTTGTTAGCTGCTATTACACTTGTCAGATTTTTTTGTTATGTTTATCACTATGCTATATACGTGCACCATTCTAGTTTTGCCATCATTAAGATGAACTAACTCATTAAAGACAATTCTTAATTTAATGTGTTCTAGCAATTAGCAAGTTGCAGAGTTTATTCAGAATAATGATTTCTATTTTGTTTGCAGGTGAGAAACTACTCACCTGTCCCTACAATCAATAACAGCATTAAGGTGAGGTCTTATTCTCTTATTACTGGGAACTTTTCATTTGATACTTGTAAGATAAGCAACTTAGCATATAACTTGACCATGTTAGATTGAACTGGTACAATCTCCCATATTGGCATTGTGTGTGCCTGGGGCCTTAACAATGTCGACAAAATTTCTTTTCATAGTTCATGTTAGCTGTGGTCAGTGGTCCCAGCAGCTTCTAGAAACCCCTGAAGACTGTCCTTTTTCTTTCTTTCTTAATTAAATCTCTGAATTTTTGTCAGCTTTGTTTTGATATAATAATGGGATACTTCATAGCCCAATAGGCATTTTACCTTTTAGAATGGATACATTTTTTTTTTAACTTGGACATGATCCAGGTATCAAATCTTGAAAATATCAGATTTGGAAGCTTGAAAGCAAGAAAAGAGATAAATTAGCTTGTTGTTGGTTACCACCCCAGGTCCTTTCCTTTTTGTGGAAAACACAGTTCTTGATCTCTGAGTAACTAAGCTGTTTAATACTCTGATATGATATGACTATTCTGACCTCTGACGTAATTGAATTGTAGATAGGAACCAGAATAATGGAATTGTTTAGATGTGCAAACAAAAGCCTTGTAGTTTCCTGACCCTACATACCATTCTGAGATCGTTATATTACACATATGGCTGTCCATTTTGTGGCTTGTGTTATAATGTAAAATGAGCAATGCTGTCCTGATGGTTTTAATTTGACAATCTGATTGCTCCAAGTATATAGATTGAACTGCTCTGTTGTGGAGTTCATTAGAGTTACTTGATACTTCTATGGTTTTTAACTGAGACATTTAATGATTTATTTCTGTATCAGTCTATTAAGCGATATACTTAACTGCACGCGTTTCGCTTTGATGTGGTAAAACTGTTACGTAAGAATGGTCTTTCTCAAAAGGGTGAATGACTGTTTATTTCATTGTGCAATTTATGACGCTGATATTCCCCTTTTCAGATGGAAGTAGGAATTGAGGATTGCTTACATATTGAGTTTGAATACAGCAAAAGCAAGTAAGACCATAGCCATATGCCTATCTGCTTTGGAAACCTGCATGTTACTCATATTCCTCATTTATGTCCAGGTACCATCTCAATGATGTGATTATTGGGAAGATATATTTTCTTCTTGTCAGAATAAAGATAAAAAATATGGAGCTGGAGATTCGGCGTCGGGAATCGACAGGATCAGGCTCTAACACATATGTCGAAACTGAGACTCTTGCAAAGTTTGAGTTGATGGATGGTGCTCCTGTGAGAGGTATGATAGTGATTTTGTTGCCACTTTATCATTTTTTCAAATTCCAAATGTTTGGCCTGCGCCCTCAAGTTTAGACTATGTAGCGAGTGCTTCCTTCTTTGTTGTGAAATATTCATGTCCATTCTTGAGCTCATAGATGCACTTTTTTCACTTGAAACTTTCTCAGTACCTCAACTTCAAAGTAAAAAATTACCTAAATACCAACCTGTGAGCAATTTGAAACATATATGAAGAACTGACAAACTAGTTCATTTTGAGTTTACTACTGATGCTCTTGTGGTTTTAAATAGTCGGGTGCTGATAACTGGAGATATCTCAGTTAGCTTCATCAGTCCCTCGTACAACTTTTGCTTTTTTGCTGGGAACTATAGATGTGGGTCTTGTCTGCAGTTGAATTAGGACTGGCTGCATGGATGCTCATCTTGGCAAATGGACCATGAGATGATACATAAATTGACAACTTTTCTTCAGATGTTCACTGTCATGATTTGTCATTGTCCAATACCTCCTACACTTTGAACTTTGAAGCCTGAATCTGATGCTGTTGCCTGCATGTCCACATTGGAAACCATTTGGTTGCGCTGGTATTGGACTAAATTATGTTCTGTCCTTGAATGGATGGAACCAGGATTTGGTCTAATTCTAGCCTGTGGCCTGCCCAAACTAGGCCGTAGCATTTTTAAATGATGTTGATGTCGGTTTGCTGCATACCTAATCGAATGGTTTTGCAGGTGAATCTATTCCTGTGAGGCTGTTCCTGACACCTTATGAGTTGACCCCGACTTACCGCAACATAAACAACAAATTCAGTGTCAAATATTACCTGAATCTCGTCCTTGTGGACGAGGAAGATCGGAGGTACTTCAAGCAGCAAGAGATCACAATGTACCGCCTCCTAGAATCTCCCCCGGCCTCCTAGATCCCAACCTGTTGCAGCATGTTCACCTCTCAGGTTTTGTACAAGTGGGCGCCGAGGTTAGAGCAATGACCTGTATATAAACTCCAGAAGAGCGCCACAGCTGACTACTGCTATTCTGCTATGGCCATGCACGCTGCACTGTCGTGTTAATTGTTTATTATGTTTCGTTTTCCTTTCTACTCCTTCCCTTGATTACGACAGCACCTTGATAGCCAGGGGGTTGTATTACCTGCGTGTTTATTTATCGTCCTTGTGGTCTGCAAGAATCATGATTGATGATATTATTTCGGCATTAGTTCATCTTAGCTGGAGCCTGGAAGTGATGTAATTTCATTTGGTTAGTCCTACAATCTAGATTTGTCTGTGTTTCATGCAAATTTCACTTAATCTTGGTCGGTTTAACAATTCGTCAAGGTACCCAATTCTTCGTCCCTTGACCGTTGGGACGCTATCAGATCTCTTACTTATTGAGCAAGTAGCAGGAAAGTCCTATGGATGGCACACAACTCCAAATGCTGCCGCTTGATTCTTATTGCAATCCATGTCAGTTCCAAAACAGCAACAATACACACAGCAATCCGCGCCACCAGTCTAATCTAATGCATTATTCTTCCTATAAATATGTCTACATAGAACCTCATCACCTTACTCCACTCGCTATTCCACTATCGTCACAGCCCACTGTTATCGCAGCACACCTACAAGAAGAAGAGCAGAGGAAGGGCATCAAAGCTCAAGCCAGGAGCCAGAAATCCCTCTGCCGCCTGGTGGTGATGAGGTAGCCGCCCCCTCGCCGGCTCTTGCGCCGGACGGCCAGCGCCATGCACGCCGCGTGCTGCACGCAGTAGTCGGCGGCGCTGGCGCTGGCGGAACCGCCCCCGCCCCCGCCGCCACCCTTGACGCCGGCGATCCACATCGACAGCAGCCGCCACGTGACGGAGCGCTTCTTCTGCCCCACGACGAGCAACGAGACGCCCTGCTTCCTGGCAGCCTCCACTATCGCCGGCCCGCGGTCCTTGCCACTCTCCACCAGGGAAACCTCCACGCGCACCTGCCACAACAAAACATTACACGCGCATCAGGAGCTCGCAATTGCATTGGGCACAAAGTCAAGGTGGAAATGGAGAGGGCCATGATCCTGTCTGGGACGACGACATGCAGCATGTACCCCCCTCTGATGATGATGCTCACCCAGCACATGCTGCCCCAACTGTTAGCTGCGTGATCTTTGCTTGCGGTTGCAGCTCTGTGCTGTTAGCATCTTCCTTTCCCTTTGATCTGATCTGACAGCAGTGGGGGGGCCCCTTTCTTTGTACCGTTTGACATAGAATGCCATGTTTCATGGGCCATGCTGACAGTTGGGAGCGAAAGACTTTTGAGTAGCCAGGGAACTGTTCTTATTTGTCTGATTACCTACCTACCAGCTGTATGTCTAGCCATTTGGGTGCCCATGTTATGTTTTTTAGGCAGGAATTTCATCTAGCTAGTAGTTCACTGCTTGAGGGACGCTTTTTCGTGCCACCAAAGGTAAAATATACCATAGAGTGACCACCTGAGGTGTCGGCAAAGAGTTTACAGCATCAGATATCTGCGATGTCACTCCACATTATTCCAGCAACGAAAGGTACATTCCATGAGAGATCTCCTTCCATCAAGTTCACGAATCAGTAAACTTCGGTCCTTGTCTCGAACACTGAATTCGACAGAAACTTTGGAGAGAAGCATACACTCAACTAATCGAAAAAAGAAAAACCATACCGACTATGAAATTCTTGGGTTCCAAGCAGCCTCATCAGTCAAAGCCACACTACAATTTGGTTAATCATCTCCAATGGTTTCCAAAAAAATGGGTAAATAAATGAATTTCCAAGTGGCTATCCTCCAACAGTTTTCAAAATCTCGATCCTAAGACAATTCTACATTAGTAATCCCAAATTATTTCTAAATCATTCTAACTATTTTTATATTTCATTTCTCTATGGACTATTTCTAAATCATCTTAACCACTTTTATATTTTGTTTCTTGTATCTTTGTATCAGGAACTCTGTCCTAATCTTTATTCTTTCCCTCGTCCTTTCACCTTTGATTGGCTGATGGAAACGCGCGCGTATTATCCGCGCGATTAGGCTGAGATTCTCAAGCGCGGAAAGATTGGGAGTTGAGATACGAAGTTGTGCGAAGCAGTTTTTTTTTTTTTCAATCTAGCCAAAAAAAAAAAATTCTAGTAGATTGGGAGTGGGTTTTCGTAACTCTTGAAGATGCTCGAGATCTCTCTGTTAAGACCGCTTATTATCATAGATGCTTGATTTCCATTGAGCCAATTTTGGGGATTATATATGGCCAGTTTTGCATCGCATTGCTGCAGACACAAAGCTAAATATGTCGCAAACAACAGAAAAATGCATATCCTCGAACAATTGAATCCTACTATTGTACATTCAATGGATTCTGTTGCTTGTACGTACCAAAGAGAACACAGCAGGAGATGACCTGTTCAACAGATACTTGTTGTACCATCCCAAAGATGCCAATTATTTAGGAGGACCACGAAGATTTATGAGCTATGGATGGCATCAGATCAGGGGCTCCGCTTTATAGACCATCACTAAGACATTGAATGCATACCAGTTCTAGCTTTGGACACCAACATCAATGCCAATCTTAATCTTTGATGTTGCAGTTAGTTAGTCGTGAGAGGAAATCAATGTTGCAATTTACTGCTCCCATACAAATCTTGATGCTCGTTTTTATACCTCCTAGATTGTGTCAATGGCATGTATCAGTGATGTGTTTAGATATAGATATCGGAACTTCGTTCAAATACAGCTAGCAAAGGCCAACCGATTTGAATCAAAAGTAACCCAAAAAAGAATTTAGTAGTAATCGGGATTAGCAGCACAAGCAGTAGAAAGTAGTAATATATCATCATATCATGACCTTAAAAAAAAAATCATCATATCATTTCTTTGTCCATATAATTCCACTTGTTAAATTAATGCTGCTTGGAGCTATTATTAAAAAAAAGCAAATTATGCCCTCTTTTATATTGTATCATTTGTGATTGCAGTTACCTCTGGTCTCTTGGACTGGCATATGCTCTTCATTGCGTCCAGGTGCTGACTACTCCCTTTTGGATCGCGTCCTAATTTAATTGAGATGATTATGCACCAAACAAGAGAAAAAAAAATCTTCCTCGGTTTTCAAACACGTAGTAATTAGATGATCATATACTATGCAGCTTACGCACGGTTCTTGCCGTTGCCGCCGCCACCCCTGACGACGTCGAGCAGGACCACCGTGTCGCAGGGCCGGACGGCGTGCGACAGCGCCCACTGCAGCGCCGTCCGAGCCTCCTCGCTGCCGCCATCCGTCGCCACCATCACCTTCCTCCCTACGACCACGGCCTCGACGCCACCCTTCTTCGTCTTAGCCTCCTCGCATTCCTGCTTGTCATACTTGAGCGACTTGCTCTCGCCGCCGCCGCCGCCGCCGTCGAAGGAGGCCTCCTTGTTGCCGCATATCGACGGCGGTGCGGCAGTGCACGCAGAACCGCCGGACCTGATCCGGTGGAGGCAGAAGGAAGAGAGCGGCCTGGCCATGGCGCGTTGCCGGGAGTTTATTTCAGCTGCACTGCAGCCCTGCAGGGCGAGCGAGGCTATGATTCAGAGCTCACAGCTCAGAGGAGTGAACTGAAGGAAGGGAGCAGAGTGGTATGGTGCTTGGTGCAGATCAATTCGTACCGGCTGGCATGTGGGTCCCACATAAAACGTACTCTGTAGGGGCAAAACCGTAAAAAGTACTCGGTGAACTCATGAATTTTAGGTCGGCTGACGGCCACCTACACACGCCTTTTCTTTTCATTTAGCTATATTCTATAGGTATTTTGCCTTTCTGGCGAACAACTAAGGCTCTGTTCGCTTCAGCTAAACAGCACATATTTTTTATCTCTGAAACAATATTTCTCTTCACAATAAATTAGCTTCACCCAAAATCAGCTCAACTTTTCAGCTGAAGCGAATACAGCCTAAATTCTAAATGGAATTGCTATAGTTTAGGATGCAACTATATATGTATAGGGACTAATTAAAAAACAAAGGACTACTAAGCACCTTCAATATAACTTAACCGATTTCAGTAGTCTATGAGCTCCGAACCTTATTAACAATATTATCATTGCATAAAGCCAGTATCAATAACGATTTTATGTGTACTAAATAAGTTGATATGACATAATACGAATGAAGAGAGATAATACAAATTTCATAAGATATTACACTATTTCTAATACTTGGGAGTCTTAGAAACAGGGAAAGGAAATCTCTATTAAAACTGATTTAAGGACGTTCCACCAATGTGACGAAGGTGGTGACATGATCGAGTGAGGACATAGCAATGAAGGTGGAGGCCGCTGGTGTCTCAATGGACGTGCGAGCCTACTGCTTATACGCAATCACGAGCGAGTTTTTTTTTATGTCATCTCTCGTTCAGGTTAGGAACGTCCTAAATTCTATATAAGTGGAGACAACTTGTATATTAGCTAGGGCAGTTTCAATGGAAGAAACCATTGAAAAAAAAAACACATAGATTAGCTGTGGCAACTATTTTTGCAACACTGATAAACGAACAACAATATTTCTGGACACGTCGTGGCCATCGTGTCGCTACACGTTGACCTGGACGTGGTGTCGCTGGGGGAGGCCCGGCTTGTACTCGATGGTTGTCCTCCTACACGATCAGCTGTACTCCTACTCGATTTGACGCCATAGATCAGCTGTACGGCGATCTACTCGATGGCTCGGGCACGGGAGATTGCCAGGCGAGCGCGCGCAGGGGGCACTCGTTGTCACGGGCACAGCGGATCCGGATGCAGCACCATCGAAGTCACTGATGTCTCCCCAACGCTGTTTTGGTAGCGTCTTCGTGCATCGTCGCGAGCGTCGACGCGATTTCTTCCGGTAGAAATCGTTTCTTCATCCCGTCCTCCTCTCTCTCTCCATTTATTCTTATACCACATCACTAAAATGCTAAGCTGTCATAATAATTAATAGACATAAAAACTATCATAAATTCATCATTGGGACTGCCCTTATAAATGTACTATATGAATAGGGGACATGAATAAATTTTCACCCAAGGCTCTAACTTTTGTGTTTAGGTTCCAATTCACAAACATAATTAATCTGATTTAGAATTTCTTTTTAAATATATATAATATGCACTCCTACCTAGTTTTTTAAAGAAAAAGTTACCTGGTAGAAATGTCTGCATTTCAAGACCATGTTCGACTGCTTCAATCAGCTAAGATTTTAGCTTCTTTTTAGACATAGAACAATACTTTTTCTCTCACAATATATCAGTATCAGCAAAAATCAGCGCTTCTTTTTCTTTTCAGACAAACATTCCTGAATTGCCTAGATCGGTCAATAATCATGCCTAGCTAACTTAAGGCAAAGTGAATTATTTTTCACAGGACGACTTGCTGAGGATACGAAGCTTATAAATTCGAAACCAGGCAGGTTGCTTTTGGAGTTCTGCTGGATCAATTTGGTATTAAATAATTTCAGTTAACCCCAGTCGAATTAACATACCATTACCTTTATCATTAATAAGCTGAGAAGTATCAAGTCCAGACAGCGCTGCAGTTAATAACTCAATCTCTATTTTATTACATAATTAACATATTTACCATCATACACATTATTTAAATTTGAAATTTCAAACCTGTACTGGCTATGATTCTTTGGCAATCTCTACATCAAACAAATCATTGCACTTGATTAAGAGTAGTGTGATCCAAGGAAACAGGAACAAAGAAAAGGTACTTAATTTAGGACATTCTCTCAATCAATCATCATGCTCCATGGATCTAAGCTTAAAATCCTTATCTTATCCTAGCCTTTTGTTTGGCCACAAAGGCTGACATTGTAGCATGATTTGGTATGTTTGACAAATGTGTGTCCTTAACCTGCTGGTTCATCGCCATCTACATCAATATATGTACACATATTCCGTTTGTCTGTGTTACATCACCGACAAGGCCAGCACAGCTCTGGGTTTTCTTTGTGATAGTGCCACGTACGGGTCCTGAACTGGCGATTTTCTTTGTGATAGCCTTGATAGTGTTGGTGTGATTTTCTTCTACATGTTTGTTTGTAAAATGGGAACAGATTATTTGAACAAAAGTTGCATTGAGCTTCTTGATGTAGCTACACCGTGATGACACTGAAAGGATCGAGGATGCCTAAGAGGGGGGGAGGGTGAATTGGGCAACTAGTAAATTTTTCGAAATACAATTCAACCTATCGCCATTTGTCCAATCTCACCCCACAAGTGCTTGTGAATGATCTAAGCCTAAAACAAGTTATGCAACCTAGAGCCAAGTTCCTATCACAAGTATACTACTCTAGAAGTAGAGAACACAAAGTAAATGTGAGAATGTAAATGAGATAGAAATACAAAGCCGGTTTTTACCGAGGTATCGGAGAGTCGGCACTCCCCACTAGTCCTCGTTGGAGCACCCGCGCAAGGGTGTAGCTCCCCCTTGATCTTTGCAAAGACCAAGTGCTCTCTACGGGCTGATCCTTTGCCTCTCCGGCGCGGTGGATCGTCCACAACCGCTCACAAGCTTGGCTTGGGCCGCCCACAAGCTCTCCAAGCGGTCACCAAGTCTCCGATCGCCATGAACTGTCTAGGTGATGCCGATCACCAAGAGTAACAAGCATAGACTCTCACTTGACCAAGAACAAGGCCAAAGAGTGTGATGGATGCACACAAGTCACTCTTGATCTCTCTAGGGAATAAGCTCACAAGCAATGGAGTTCACTCAATTCTCCCTAGGGCTCTTACACTCTCACAAGGTCACAAGGGTTGTTTCAGCTGTTGGAAATGGCAAGAGGGCTAAAATGAAGCCAATGGTGAAGTATAAATACCCCCAAGCCTCACACTAGCTGTTTGAGCAAAAATTAGCTTTCTGCGAACCGTCAGACCGAGTGAATAGTGACACCGTCGGACCATCCCGCACCGGTCCGACTCTCGCACGTGTACTGCTGGTAACACTATGTTACAGGGGGCGTCGGACGCATGCCAATGGTCCGACGCACACCGTCGGACCAGCGTCCGACGCCACTGTGCTCTCGGGTAAGCACTGCACAGTTGCTCTCATCGGCGAAACCACGCAAAATTAGTCCGACGCCCTTCGTCAGACTCGGTCCGACGCTCTCTGGACCTCTCTGGAAGTGTTGGACTCTACGAACCATTGGTCCGACGCTCGCGTCCTCACAGTCCGACACTTGCCTGTGAAAACCCTGGCACCGTCGGACGCTAGGAAATGGTCCGATGGCCATTCCAGCAGCGTTCGACGCTCCCTGGTCTGCTGAAAAGCAACCAGGGGCTGCCACGTACCCGTCAGACCCTAGCCATTGGTCTGACGACCATACTAGACAGAGTTCGACGCCCTTAAATTGATCAAAACTTCATCAAATCGAAAACTTTCCAAAACGAAGTTTGATCCTCTCTCTCTCATGAGTCTCCCCTGCGCTGTCTAGAGCTATGTTGGACAAATGTGCATCAGATCTACACTCTCTAACCTTGCCCTAAGTCAAGCTACCCATCCAAACCCCTCTTTATAGTACGGTCAAAGAGAAAAACAAAATCTAAGACTACTCCAAGTGTCTCTCAACTCCAATCGATACTTGGGACTAGCCTATCACCGTCTTGTCTTCCATCCTTTGAAAACCGAATCGATTTCCATCGCTAGGGGCTTGAACCTGCATGTTATTATGACCTAACCTCTAGGTTATCCTGCAAAACACACGTTAGTCATAATAACCTCTTTGTTGTCATTAATCACCGAAACCACTAGGGCCTAGATGCTTCAATCTCCCCCTTTTTGGTGATTGATAACAACAACCTTAAATAGATGTAAAAAGAGTGAGGTTTTTAAAAGGCTTGATTCATATAAGCATGTGTCAATAAGAGCAAAGGGGTTAGGCATGCTTATATAAATCAAGTCCACAAGGTACACAAAGGATATGAAATAAGCACATGTACCAAGTGCGGAAGCTAAGACAATGAGCATAACTAAGAGAGAACCAAGTGACATGATATATATCAACATGAAGCTCAAACACATGTCACATGCCAAGTCTCAAGCACACATCTATACACAAATGCATGAAAGTAGACATGATGCATTCAAATATCACAAACAAAAGTCATAAGAGCCAAATCCCTCTCTCATCGCTTCCCCTAAATCTATGCTCTCTCTCCCCCTTTGGCATCAAGCACCAAAGACCTAAGACTCTGGAGGAGGAGAAGAAGCTGCAGTGTCGCGGTCGGAGGCGTGAGGAAGGATCTCAAACTACGAGGGGTCAACATCTGACTCTGAGCTCTGAGCTGCCGGAACCCTCTGTCGGAGAACGTGTGGGTGAAGCTGGTCCGGGTCGGCTCGGCTATCTCTGTAGGTGCCTGCTCCTCTGGAACTATCTGAACAGACTCAGGAGCTGTCTGCTCGTCGGTGCTAGGCTGCTGACCCTGTGGTGCTACTACTATCACAACTACCGCCTCAGTGTCTGTAGTAGTCGCAAGAGGCTCAGAAAGAAGCAACTGAGGACAGGTAGAGTCTCTGTCGTACCAGGTAGCAGGTGGAGCTGTGGTGGAAGGACACAAGCTGTCGGTACTCTGGAGGTGTAGGACAAACCTGTGATCTCGCTGAAAGTCAGCACCTAAGCTCCTGGTCACTAAGGGGCCACCCAAGTCTGGAGTGAAGCCTGTACGGATCGGTGTGAACTCCTGACCAAAGACTGGAGAAGCAAGCCACTGCTGAGTCTGCTATGTAGGAGTGGTAAACTGACTAGAGAAGGTAGCTGTGCCCTGACTCTGAAGTCCGCCGAACTGTATAGCTGGAGTCACATGGGCTGCTGCTGGTCCAACCTGCAGCACGGGAGGAGTAGTGGCCAGGTACGGAGGCGCTCCGGTGTGCCTCATGATAGTGCTCCATGAATCCAAAGGTCTGTAACTGCATCTGCTGACTCTAGAGCTGCATCTGGAGCATCTGCTGCTGGAACTGGTCCTGCCTCAACTGAATCTGAGCAAGTGCTGCAGCCTGCTCTCGAGCTAACCGGGCGTGCTCCTCAGCCTGACGCTGCTGAGTCTGCTGGAGTGACTGAAGGATAGCAAGAAGAGCTTGGGTCAGTCTGAGGAGCCTGAGGAGCTGAGCTGGAGCCACCGGCCTCTGAGTCAGTGAGCTCGAGGATGCCTAGGGATAGGTCGGTAGTCCAAGTCGGAGCTGGAAGAGGAAGAGTCAACTGGATCATCATCCACAAGTAGCTGCTCCAACTCATTATGGGCAACAGTGCCTCATAGCCTCGTCCTGCTGCTGCACCTCTGCCATATCTGCCCCTGAAGTCTGACGTCTCTGAACTCTGTGAAGTGCACGGCTGCCATCTATCAGAGAAGTCATCCTGTACACTGGAAACTCTGTCTCAGTCTGGCGCAACTCTCTAGTGATCCCTGTCCAAATCTTGTGCAGCTTGCGCACATGAATAGAAGAGATCCAATGAGCGTAGGGAAGCTGTCGCCGAGATCGGATGCCCTCTGCTATAGTATCCTCCATCTCGCTGATAATCAAATCCACAATGTCAAACTCTGACTGCTGGACCAGGGCACCAAGGAGCCAAAGCTGTAAGTGAGTAAGACCCTCCTTGTACCCCTCCTGCAGTAGAAGAGTGCGCCTCATCACGTCGTTCAGGAGACAAACGACGGGACGTAGCTCTGAGGGTGTCTTGCGGGAGCCGTCTCCAAACGGTGGTCGGAAACAAGCTGCTATGTGGGCTGTACCTGGGGCCAGTCCTCCGTGTGCCCTCCTCGGCGGATTTGTCGTGCTGTAACAGATGCTGTGCAACCTGGTAGCTGACTCTGGAACTCCAAGCAGCTCTCTGAGTGCCTTCGCGTAGAGCCGGTATGGCTCTCCGCTGAAAGTGTACTGCAAGTACTCGTGGTCGGGGTCGATCCAAAGTGAGGCGTAGTACTCTCGAACCCACGACTCCACATACCTCCGTGACTGTTCGAGCAACTCTGCGAGTCCAGGCAAGTTAGTCAAATATGGCCTGATCTCCTCACCACCTGCCTGAACCACGTCCTCTAGGGGACACACTCTGTGCTGTCGAACCCCAACCTCTGAAAGCATAAGGGCGGATGAAGAAATCCTTGTATAGAGTGGTGTACCAGCCTTCTGACGCTCGTGGGTCCCTCTGAGGTGGGAACCAGCTCTCAAGTGAAGTCAACCGGAGCTCCCTGACTCGGGCTGCGGAGATGTTCCGCAGGTCCAAGTGTACCTCTGGCTCTGGCTCCGGCTGCGGCTCTGTGGGAGTAGGGGCCCTAGGTACTCGGTCGCCACGCCTCTGACCAGTGGGCCAGGGTGGCACCGTAGGTCGAGTGTGGCCCGAGCAACGAAGTGGAGGAGCCTGGGCTTGCTCCCCCTGAGTCTTTTTCTCCTGCTGCACTGGCTGCTCTGCCTCTGTCTGCGGCTGCTCCTCAGGTCCCTCTCTTCCTGAAAAACTAACCTCAATGCCTCCAATGTGGAGGCCTCTGCCACGCTCTGCCTCGTCAGCTACCTGAGTTGCCCTGATGGCCTGTCGTTGCTCCGCTGTCAGCTGCCTCTTCCTCCTTTTGCTGCCCTCAACCATGGGAGCCTTCCCCTTGTCCTGAGGTGGACGAGGAGGAGCCTCTCATCCCCACCTATGCCTCCCTGACTGCGGCTAGCCTGCTTGCAGCGAACCGTAGCTGCCAAACTGTCAAATCTGCCGACTGTATCTGTCTGCAACTGCCAACTGACACTTGTGAGGCTTGGCCTCAATCCGTATCCGTGGGCTTGTGCCCCGGATTCACTGCCACTGGCCACTGCCTCAAATCACGAATAGCTGCAGAAGAAAGATACACAGGAGTACATAAGCATATAAACGCTAGAGATGAGAGAGATCCTGTGGAAGCAAGCATATGGGATAACAAGTGAATAGCAAGCAACCTGCGAGAAGAAGAGACCTGTGAAGGGGTAAGATCCTCTATCAACGCGGGGCACGAAAAACAAAGAGCTCAAGTCTCTGCACGAAGAAGGGGCTTAGGTCAAAGGGAAGGGCAATGACCAAGTTCATGTAGAGAGAGAGAAGATCTTAGGGTAGGAAGTACCTCACGAAGAGAAGAAACACCCTAGAACCTTAGACCAAGAGGACAGAAGGCCTACCCTTAGCCAAAAAAATGCACAACAAAGGTGAGGGAGTTTAGGCATTTAGACGAACACCTTGAGTCCACAAAATGGGAAAGAGCGGAGGCAAGGGCTCACCGAGCACAGAATGAAGCGGAGTGAGGAGTGCCGGTGAGGAGGAAGCAGTCCCCGGCAGGATGAGCTCGCCGGAGGGAGTGCGGACCCCGAGGTCTACGGATGCAGACGATCTCGGCTGAACTCGGCCGTAGGAGAGCTCGTGCCCGAGCGAAAAAGGATGGCACGGAGGTGGAGAACTGCGGTGAGGGCGTGCCGGCGAAGGGAACGGCGGCGCATTGCGGAGGATGGGCGCGCGACGAGCTAGGTTTACGGTAGCGACGGTTAGGGTTGGAGCGGGGACGACGGTGTACGGCACGAGAAAGTGACGGTGAAGGAATGACGAAAGGTGACAGACGGGCCCCGCACGACAGAGTAAGAGGAGGAAACTGCATCTCACGAGTCAACCGACTGTCGGACGATGACTATTCATAGCATCGGACCAAACCAAGCGGGAGTCCGACGGTTCCAGAGAGCTACAGAGAGCTCCCAGAGCCGTCAGACGCTGTCTGACGTAGGTCGTCGGACAATGCCCCAAGGTCCGATGCCTCGAACGCACGTGAACTCGTTCCACCGAAAGTCCGACGCACGAAATTTGCCATCTGACGCAGCGTCCGACGCCTTCTTCAATAGGGCCAAGGACCATCGGACTGAGGCGATTAATCCGACACTGGGAAAACCAGCGTCCGACGCCCAAAACCAGATTTTCTTCAATCTTCCTTCACGTCAAATTCGCCCAACTGTGTTCCAACCCCAAAAAGAGTCAAATAAACACCAGTTGGAACTAGTATGAGATGTCCTCTCTCAAACCCTCGTTTTTTTCAAATAGTTTGCCTTAGGCATTAATAGTTTTTATGAAAATAGGCAATAAGAACTAAGAACAAAATGGAAAACAAACAACCATGCATATGCAATACAAATTCACGTAAATTAAACTAGTTGCTTGTCAAGTTTGTCCTCGGGTAAGCTTCTTCACACGCTTTTGGGCGGTTATCTTAACCGAGTTAGACAAGCCCTACGTGCAATTCAAAGTTAGACATGTTTTATATTACAATGCAATGCACATGACAACACAAGATCATCTTTTAGTGAAGTTGCTTCGATCAAGGCAATTGAGTTCATTTCTTAGTGAGCAAAACCGTGCCTCATCCAATGGTTTAGTGAAGATATCCGCCATGTTGTCATCCGTTCTCACTCCCTCAAAGGAAATGTCACCCTTGGCAACGTGATCTCTAAGGATGTGATGGCGGATGTCAATGTGCTTTGTGCGGGAGTGTTGAACCGGATTGTTGGCAAGTTTTACCGCACTCTCATTGTCACACAACAAAGGCACCCTTTTTAAATTAATTCCATAATCAAGTAGGGTTTGTTTCATGTAAAGAATTTGTGCACAACAAGTACTTGCGGCAATGTATTCCGCTTCGGTTGTTGACAAGGCAAAACTATTTTGTTTCTTGGAGGACCAAGAAACTAGTGATCTTCCAAGCAAATGGAACTCTCCGGATGTGCTTTTCTGGTCAATCTTGCAACCGGCATAATCCGAATCGAAATAGCTGATAAGAGCAAAGTTAGCTCCTTTGGGATACCAAAGACCAATGTTTAGGGTGTGCTTTAGGTACCTAAGGATTCTTTTTACCGCAACTAAGTGAGGTTCCTTAGGGTTAGCTTGAAAGCGCGTACACATACACACACTAAACATAATGTCGGGCCTAGATGCGGTCAAGTACAACAAACTACCGATCATAGAACGATAGAGAGTTTGATCAACCCATTTACCTCCCTCATCAAGGTCGAGATGTCCATTGGTAGGCATGGGGGTCTTGATAGGCTTGCATTCTTCCATCTTGAAGCGCTTGAGGAGGTCCTTCGTGTACTTCTCTTACGACACGAATGTCCCCTCCCTCAATTGCTTGACTTGAGAATGTGAGCTCACCAATCATGGACATCTCAAACTCCTTGGACATCATATTGTTGACATAAAAGGTGGCAACCAGATATACCGCAAGCGTACGGTAGTCAATGTAGCTTTCACCGGGAGTATTGCAGGTATCGTATTTTCCACGGGGAACGTGAAGTGAACTAACTAGGTTCAAGACTGTCAGATAATGATCAAGGATGTTGGTGATCAAAGAGGTTTAGAATTAAGGTATAGAGAGGTTCTATGTAGCAAAAGATATCTGGCCTTGGCTTTCTAAATATAAAGAGGTTTACCACATCCTCCCTTTACAAGAGGCGATAGGCGAAACAGGAGAAGATATAACTCCTCCCGAGGCGGCTATACTATTGTCTTGATGCCCTGCCATTTTAATAACTTATCTTACACACGTGGTGGAATACGAAGACCAGACAAGGCTGTCACCACTTGCTGGCTACCACAAACAATCCGTGCGACAAGCGGCCTACACTGATAAGATATAGCCTAGACACCACGTCTACACTATACTTACTACTCTAATCTTAGCTAGAGACTAGATCACTACACAAAGTAAAGCAATGTGCAGGTAAAGCAAGTATATACTTAAAATATCAGAACCAGAATATTAAATGCTAGAAGGACTCAGATGGAAAACTTACTAGAAACTTGCATCCGCTGAGGTACACCTTGGAGAAGACTCCCGACAGGCCCGGGGCTTCCTCCAGAAGACTCCCCTCACTCTCTTCCCTCTTATTCTAACACTAGAACTACCAAAGTAGTCTTTCTCTCTATGATACACTTGGTATTCTATTCCTTGATTGCCCTAAAGTAAAGGACTAGGGGGGTATTTATAGGGAGAATGAGAGGAGTGCCATGTCATCAATCCATGTGCCTTTCCTCCTTGGACCTTGGATAAACCGCCCTTGAAACCGCCTCAAATCAACGGAGATGGTCAAGCTAGCACGTGGGAAGTGTGCTCAAGTCGGTGGGGAGATAACCAACCTGGTTGGGCACCAGGGGGGTTCGGCCGACCCCCTATGACAGGTGGGCCCAGCTAGGGTCATCTAGAACATGTCCCCACCTGTCCTGGAGTGTGAAGGTGGTTTGGGTCCACAATAGCTGGTTCGGCCGACCTACCTAAGGCCAGGTGGGCCCACCACTGTGGTCCCCACTTGTCATAGAGCGTGGCTATGTACTTGCTTTGCCTTGGTCTTGTCGATTCACGGCTGGATCCTTATGCTTTGCTCTTTAACCATTGATTGATCGCACACTTGTGATCCAAGGGTGGAAATGGACTTCAGGAGGTGTGCCACGGATTGTGCCACGTTGGCAGGGCCAAGAGGGCACCATGCCTGGTTCGGCCGAACCATGGCTTAGCCCCACGTGGCCTCAGCTCTCTCCTGCATCACTCCTTTGCTTGACTCTTGAAGGTGGAGTGCTGGGGACACTATTCATAGTTCGGCCGAACCATGAATAGTGTCCATCCAGTGTCCACTTAATCCTAGAGTGAAGTCTTTGATGATTGTGACATCACCTTGCCATTTCGTCATAGTTGGATTTGCATTATATCTTCATCTTAGGCTTCCAAACTCTGAAATCACCTGTTTTGGGTACCTGCAAACAAATACTAACATGTACATGTGGAACCAAGTTATTTGTACCTATGTCACTATGTGTTTGCTTGTTTCTTCCCAAAAAGAGTGTTTTGTTGACGGTTATGATGGTGGAAAACATGGTATAAATACCGTCAACAAGATCCGCCACATTTGAGTCTTTGCTCATCCTTGAGTAAAAGTTAGAAAGAGAGGTTGGAAAGACATGTCTAAGATAGTGGTGATCAAAGTTTTCATTTAGCACATAGCTTATACTAGTGGGTTATGTGGCATTGTCTAGCATATAGCCTTGAGATGTTGAAAAATGGAATAACTCTCAAGGCAAAATCGTCTTACTTTTTACCTTCTCAGTACTTAGAATTTTTGATATTGGTTTAAAAAAGAAAGCATATAGTTCATTCTTACTCCTCAAATAGTACTTTCAAGTCACTCAGTTGTGTTTGATTCCTTACCAAGGCATATCTTGAGGATGCCTTCTTTGTTTTATCCTACATCTATCAGGCTTATGTGTAGTTCAGGTAGGGATAAATATGGCAGGCATACTTGCAGTGCATATATTGTAAAATCAAAACAAGGATCCAAGGAGAAAAATGTCATAGACCTAGATCAAGATGTGCAAGTGTGTGAAAAATGGTAAGCTATAATGCTCCTTGATATGATCTCTCTCTACTTTGTTTTTGGACATGGCTATCATTTTTTCTTTTCTTTTATTCATAAGCCTAGATTTGCTCATATATATATATATATATATATCTTTTTCTTGGACTTTCACTTGTCCATTTTTCTTTCTTTTTATTTTGCATAGCCATTGTCCCTTTTTTATATCAACTAAGAGAGATATTCATTGATCTTTAAAACATGGAGCAATTATTTAATGGAAATGGATGCTATATTGTTGCGTACTTCCAGTGTAGAAGCAGCATATATGTGTGGTGTGTATGTGATCTTGATCTTTGGACTATGACATACTCCTCAACAAGGGTCAACAAGTTTTGATCGGACTCAAAGCAATTGCAAGTAGCATGATTAGAAGGGGTTTCAAGCATAATGATCATATATGGCTTTGGTAGGAATTCTCTTACTATTGAGGAGTAAGTGACACTATGATTTTATGACATTTTCAAAAATAAACCTCTAAGTACTTTGAATGGAAAAAGTGTGAATCATGAGCCAAGAGTTATCTCACATTTATCAACATCTTAGTCAATATGATTCTCTATCAAGATATTGACCCACAAGCATAGGCATATGCATAAATTTGAACTTTGTGTTACCTCTACTCTTCAAATGTCATAAATTTTATTCATTTTATTTTGGGATGCAAGATTTCAAGTTTTTATTTTCATTTTTATTTAAGAACAAAGAAATGAATTGAATAAATGCGCAATTCGAGAGGAAGGAAGGGTGTGAACCAGTCAAGGATCATGCCCTTGCTGCAGGGAGCCTGGCTGGTGGGACCAGGCCCCATTGATGGAGTCGGCCGAACCAGCCAGGGGGCCGTTGTCCCGTCGTTTGAATCTCCTCTTCTCAAGCTGCATTCCTGCACAGTTGTTTCATCACCTGACTTCATTTTGTGGGTCGTCCAAACCTTTTTGTGTGACCTTTTGCGTCTGGTTTGATCCAGCAGACGTGCCGTGTACCGTGACATGTTCGAAATTTCCAAGAGGGTTGCTGAGGGGGTCGCCCGAACCCCCCCACAGTTGTGTCTTTTCATCTGGTAACACATACAGCGAACGATATAAAGTGCAGGTGTTCTGCTGGTGGCAACACACCAGCAGAACGCAAAGGCATTTTATTCAATTTCTTAAAATTGATGTAGGCATGATTACAATTGTAAAAAATCAAAAAAAAGGAAATCTAGCTAATGCCTACTTTATTCTAAAGAAATTCTAATCTAGGGAGAGGGTAGATTTAGGATGTCTTCTTGGCCAATGGCTTTAGCCACGCGCTTGAGCTTCGCATTAGTGCTAATGCGGAGCTCGCGGAACTTATCCTCCATATCTAAGTTTGCCATCTTTAATTCCGACACCGTCTCTTCTAATTCATTATTTCTCTTCCTAAGGGTGGTTACAATCTTAAGCATCTTCTCCATGTCGCTTTTCTCCTTCCGATCGTCTTCAAATTGGCCTGGTGGGCCATTGATCGGTGGTGGATCCATCCTCCTTCGGATGTGGGAAGGAGAGTTGGAGTCAAGAGACTCCCTTAACTGCTTCTTCTCATCCGAATTGAGAGGAGGGACGAACACCTTCCCTACACCCAGCCTACCACCAACGATCGCTCTTTGATGAATTCGAGTAGAGAGAGCTAGGGCGCTGTTCCGGCACCTCCGGAGCCTTTCTCTTCAATGCCAATTGGCCTGTGCTAGGCCTAATCGGCATGGTGGAACGAACAGGGGGCTTCCGGAGATCACATGGCGGAGAGAGGGACCTCGGTGACGAAGTGGACCGAGGGGATGGCCGGGGGGTGGTCGGCCGAACCCCCTAGGGTCGGCCGAACCAGGCCTAGCCCCTGGTGACACTCCGGTCGGTGGCAGTGAGTTCAGGGGCTCCACTTCTAGCACGTCGACGGCCCTTGCTCTCTCTAGGCTCTCGGTTAGGGATCTTTGGGGCTTTGAAGTGCCCTCTCCCATGGGGATAATGGCGTTTTTGCTAGTTGGAGCCATAGTGGGATTCTCTAGTGTCTCAAGGTCGGAGAAGGGTGATGGAATGGTGAAAGAATGCAGGTGGAAGGAGGAAGAAGGAGAGGAAGGGGTTAAGAAGACGAGTGCCAACGTTCTCCTTTTTGAAATCACGAGAGAACGTCGGGAGAACGTTGGCACAACGTTCTAGACCTGATGGGTCACAACGGGTCGCATACGATGGTTCGGCCGAACCCAAATATGGGTCACTTGGCCGTGGCAATTTCTCCATACACTCCCCAATTGCTTCCCGAGACGTGACAAGTTAAGGGGTGGCAAAACATGGTTCGGCCGAACCATAAAGTTGCCCCAAATTTCTGTCACGTCACCTACAGGGGCTTCTAAACACTGCCCCAAAGTCCAAATTTTCAAATCTTTCCAAGTGTGGGTTGCCCAACCTGGGTTTGGAGTGCCCAATGCGACCAGATTATTTGATTCTGAAAATTATATGGCTTGGCTAGATTTTGGTCCCAAGCGGTCGCCAAATTATGGCTATCCACTTCTACTTGAGGATTTTGGGGACCCAAGGTGTTATAAAGGAGGAATTTCTAATTATTTGAAACCTATCTAGTGATCAAGGTATACAAATAATTAAAAGAGAAAGTAAAACATGTAGATTTTAGTTATGTTAATTCATTGTCAGGGATAAATTCTATCATGTCAACTTCTTCTTCTATTGGTGAAAAACTTTGAGACGATGACCATTTACCTTAAAGATGTTGCTGTCGTCGTCTTGAAGCGTGTCGGCTCCATGCATTGCTGCATTGATTATAAGGTACGGTCCTTCCCATGTGCTCTTTAGTTTTCCATGGCCAAATAGTTTGACCCTTAAGTTGAACATTAGGACTTTGTCTTCAGGATGAAATTCCTTGGGCTTGATCCTCTTGTCATGCCACCTTTTGGTTCTCTCTTTGTAGATCCTGGCATTATGATAGGTTTTTTCTCTCCATTCCTCAAGCTCTGAGATTTGCATCTTTCTATTCCTTCCAGCAGAGGGCAGATCCATATTCCATTGTTTGATTGCCCAATGTGCTCTATGCTCTAGCTCTACCGGCAGATGGCATGTCTTCCCGTATACAAGTTGGTATGGTGACATACCAATTGGGGTCTTGTATGCGGCCCTGTATGCCCAGAGTGCATTCGGTAGTTTGCTCTTCCAAGCTGTTCCCATTTCATTGACTGTCTTTTGTAGGATGTTCTTGATTTGCTTATTGGATGTCTCCGCTTGGCCACTTGTTTTGGGATGGTATGGAGTTGCAACATTATGCTTTATCCCCAATTCCCCATGTCAGCCAGGAAACGTCAGAAGCCTCTATCTATGAAGTGTGATCCTCCATCGCTTATGACTAGTCTTGGGGTGCCAAATCTTGGGAATATGACTTCTTTAAACATCCTTTTTGAGTGTGAAGCATCTGCGGTTGTGCAAGGCATAGCTTCTACCCATTTGGACACATGATCCACTGCCATTAGGATGTACTCACAACCTTGAGACTTGGGGAATGGACCCATGTAGTCAATTCCCCATGCATCAAATAGTTCCACTTGAAGGTTGTTTGTGAGTGGCATTGCATCCCGGGTTTTGATATTCCCATGTTTTTGACATCTTGCATATCTCTTCACATAGTCTTGTGCATCTTTGTACATGGTAGGCCAAAAGAATCCACTTTGCCATATCTTTGCGTGGGTTCTGAATACCCCATAATGGCCTCCATACTCTGCTCCATGGTATTTCTCAATGATCTTGATTGCTTCATTCATTGGCACACACCTCCTCAACATTTCATCATTGCAGACTCTGTACAGATACGGCTCATCCTAGAGGTGTACCTTGCTTTCTTGGATGAGCTTTTTCTTATCTGCCCTCGGTGGCACATATTCTGTGACCATGAAATTGACAATGTTTGCATACCAGGGGTTGGAGTCCATGACCTTGAGGAGCGTGTCGTCTCTCAGGAAGTCGTCGATGGGCAGATCCAGTTTGTCTTTGAATTGCATTCTAGACAAATGATCGGCTACAGAGTTTTCTACTCCCTTTTTATCTTTAATTTCAAGATCAAATTCTTAGAGCAATAATATCCATCTTATTAATCTTGGTTTAGCATCTTTCTTAGTGAGCAAGTACTTTAATGCAGCATGGTTAGTGTAAATGATTACTTTAGCTCCAACTAAGTAAGATCTAAATTTGTCTATAGCAAAAACCACGGCCAGCAATTCTTTTTCAGTTGTTGCATAGTTTAATTGTGGCCCAGTTAAGGTTTTGCTAGCATATGAGATTGCATGATGTTTCTTATCTTTGGTTTGTCCTAAGATAGCACCTACAGCATAATCACTAGCATCACACATTATCTCAAAAGGAAGCGTCCAATCAGGGGGTTGTATGATTGGCGCAGAGACAAGTGCTTTCTTAAGATAATAAAAGGAGTCTAAGCACTCATCATCAAAGTTAAAGGGTGCATCTTTAGCAAGCAGGTTTGTTAAAGGTCTAGCAATTTGTGAAAAATCTTATATAAACCTTCTATAAAATCCTGCATGTCCAAGAAAGCTACGAACACCCTTAACATTCGTGGGTGGTGGAAGCTGCTCTATGACGTCTATTTTAGCTCTATCCATCTCTATCCCACTCTCGGACACTCTATGTCTTAGCACTATTCCTTCTCGAACCATGAAGTGGCATTTCTCCCAGTTCAAGATTAAGTGCTTTTCCTCACATGTTTGTAAGACACAGTCCAGATTCTCTAGGCAATGATCGAAGGTTTTGCCATAGACTGAGACATCGTCCATGAACACCTCCATGGTTTCTTTGATCATATCAGAGAAGATGGACATCATGCACCTTTGGAAAGAGGCAGGGGCATTGCATAGGCCAAAAGACATGCGCCTATATGCATATGTTCCATAGGGATATGTGAAGGTTGTCTTACTTTGATCGTCGGGATGGATTGGGATTTGGTGATAACCCGAGTACCCATCAAGGAAACAGAAGAAAGAATGTTTTGCAAGCCGTTCCAACATCTCATCGATGAATGGCAACGGAAAGTGATCTTTCTTTGTGGCCTTGTTAAGCTTTCGGTAATCTATACACATTCTCCAGCCCGTGACGGTTCGTTGAGGGATTAGTTCATTTTTCTCATTTTTAACGACCATCATCCCTCCTTTCTTAGGTACTACTTGGATGGGGCTGGCCCACTCGCTGTTAGGAATAAGGTAGATTATGCCTGCGTGCAAGAGTTTCAAGACCTCTTTCTTCACTACTTCTCTCATCGCATTATTTAGCCTTCGTTGCGGCTCCCTAGAAGGTGTAGCATCTTGCTCAATTGGGATGCGATGGGTGCAGAGAGTGGGACTAATTCCCTTAAGATCTTGAAGAGAGTATCCTAAGACAGAGCGGTGTTCCTCTAGAATGGTGATGAGTTTGGAGGTTTCCTCCTCAGAAAGTTGGTCACTAATGATTACGGGGGTCTCCCTATCACTATTAAGAAAGGCATACTTAAGTCCAGAAGGAAGGGGCTTAAGTTCTATAGAGGGTTTAGAAGGGGTTTCGGATTTATCCAAATATAAAGGTTCTTCTAATTCGGCCTCTTCTTAGATGAAATCCTTAGCATCCTCTTCTAGATCAGGATGAGAAGGTTCTAGAAGAGAAGCAACCATTACTTCCTCTATCGGGTCAGACTCGAGGTGTAATTCTGCTTTAGAGTTGGCAGAATTTGCTAGCGGAATCGAAAGACAAAGGTTCTTCCCGAGACGACCTTCAAGGTTCCTTGATGGAATCCATCAAGGAATCTCATGAGCGGGTGTCCAATTAACAACTCAAATTCCTCTATATCGAAAATAAAGAAGTGTAAGAGGATATGGAACTTGTTAATTATGACAGGAATGGTCTGTGCAATCCCGCAGCTCTCGACCAATTTCCCAGATGGTAATTTAAGAAATTTGTTGGTCAGGGCTAGAGGTTCCTCTCCTAGGAGTGCATTTGCTAATGACTTAGACATAATGCTCACTCCTACGGCGGGGTCATAAAGAGAGTCTATGGTAGTCCTATTTATAACGCAAGGAATGGTTGTGAAGCAAGATATGGTCCTAATAACCTCAGGTGAGGCTTTGGCCTCCTTCAGCTATTCGTCACTCATAATGGACGTGAGCTCTTGAACGGTCTCCTTGAGATAGCGGGTCTCAAGGCGATGTGGGATGTGATCATTTGGAGCTCTACGTGTTGTACACTTCTTTTGCACAGGTTGAACCGAGGCATTTCCAAAATCAGAGGAAAGATCGGCCTCGATATCAAGATGAAATTCTAGAGGTTTAACTTCCTCTGGAGCAATTGGTGGTTTTGGTTCAGGTTCTACAGCTTGTGATGTAAGTGGTGAGGTTCCAGCTATCGTAGGTTCGTCCTTCGGGGCTTGATCTTCCTCGGAGGCTTCATCATAGATATTAGTGTAGGGGGTGTTCTCGAAAATTTTCGCAAGAACTTCCTTACCTTCACTAATAGAGAGATGTAAGAATGCTCCCTTGGAGGCTAAATCAAGAAATTGTGCGGAATTTTGGCTAAGACCGAGGTAGAAATGTTGTAAGAGTGCTAGCTCGGTTATAGCTAAATCAGGACCAGAAGATGCTAAGTCTGTGAAACGGGCCCATGCCGCACCTAGAGGCTCCTTTTCCTTTTGTACAAAGTTTAGGATCTCTTTACGAAGACGAGCAACTCGGGGAATGGAGAAGAAGGTAATACAGAACTTTGATTGCAGCTTCTCCCATTCTTCATTTACACTACCTACGTGACGAGTGTACCATCGTTTGGCTATTCCCGTCAAAGAGAACGGAAATAGCTTCCACTTAAGGGTATTTCGTTTCATCGCGTGGATATGTATGCAAGAGCATAATTGTTCGAAATCTCGTAGGTGTGTATAGGGGTTCTCATCTTCATCCCCGAAAAAAGGTTTCTCCTGAACCATCGCTATGAGACTCGGGCGTAGCTCATAACGAACGGCCAAAATAGCCTGTCATGAACTAGGTGGCTCCATACTAGTGCCCGATGGAGCACCATACTCGAAGATAGATGTTTGATCCATCTGTGTGTGAAAAATATAGTTTTGATCAAACAAGGATAACTAAGATGACTCGACTCCAGCTAAGACAGCTACCGTTCCCCGGCAACGGCGCCAGAAAGCTTGTTGACACAAAAGGTGGCAAACGGATATACCACAAGCGTATGGTAGTCAATGTAGCTTTTACCGGGAGCTATTCAGGTATCGTATTTTCCACGGGGAACGTGAAGTGAACTAACTAGGTTCAAGACCGTCAGATAGTGATCAATGATGTTGGTGATCAAAGAGGTTTAAAATATAGGTGTAGAGAGGTTCTATGTGGCAAAAGATATCTGGCCTTGGCTTTCTAAGTATAAAGAGGTTTACCACCTCCTCCCTTTAGAAGAGGCGATAGGCGAAACAGGAGAAGATATAACTCCTCCCGAGGCGGCTATACTATCGTCTTGATGCCCTGCCATTTTAATAACTTGTCTTACACACGTGGTGGAATACGAAGACCAGACAAGGCTGTCACCACTTGCTGGCTACCACAAACAATCCGTGTGACAAGCGGCCCACACTGATAAGATATAGCCTAGACACCACGTCTACACTATACTTACTACTCTAATCTTAGCTAGAGACTGAAGCACTTCACAAAGTAAAGCAATGTGCAGGTAAAACAAGTATATACTTAAAATATCAGAACCAGAATATTAAATGCTAGAAGGACTCAGATGGAAAACTTACTAGAAGCTTGCATCCGCTGAGGTACACCTTGGAGAAGACTCCCGACAGGCCCGGGGCTTCCTCCAGAAGACTCCTCTCACTCTCTTCCCTCTTATTCTAACACTAGAACTACTAAAGTAGTCTTTCTCTCTATGATACACTTGGTATTCTATTCCTTGATTGCCCTAAAGTGAAGGACTAGGGGGGTATTTATAGGGAGAATGAGAGGAGTGCCATGTCATCAATCCATTTGCCTTTCCTCCTTGGCCCTTGGATAAATCGCCCTTGAAACCACCTCAAATCAACGGAGATGGTCAATCCAGCACGTGGGAAGGTGCTCAAGTCGGTGGGGAGATAACTGACCTGGCTGGGCACCAAGGGGGTTCGGCCGACCCCCCTATGACAGGTGAGCCCAGCTAGGGTCTTCTAGAACATGTCCCCACCTGTCCTGGAGTGTGAAGGTGGCCTGGGTCCACAATAGCTGGTTCGGCCGACCCACCTAAGGCCAGGTGGGCCCACCACTGCGGTCCCCACTTGTCATAGAGCGTGGCTATGTACTTGTTTTGCCTTGGTCTTATCAATTCACGGTTGGATCCTTGTGCTTTGCTCTTTAACCATTGATTGAACGCACACTTGTGATCCAAGGGTGGAAATGGACTTCAGGAGGTGTGCCACGGATTGTGCCACGTTGGCAGGGCCAAGAGGGCACCATGCCTGGTTCGGGCGAACCATGGCTTGGCCCCACGTGGCCTCAGCTCTATCCTGCATCACTCCTTTGCTTTACTCTTGAAGGTGGAGTGCTGGGGCCACTATTCATAGTTCGGCCGAACCATGAATAGTGTCCATCCAGTGTCCACTTGATCCTGGAGTGAAGTCTTTGATGATTGTGACATCACCTTGCCATTTCATCATAGTTGGATTTGCATTATATCTTCATCTTGAGCTTCTAAACTCTGCAATCACCTGTTTTGGGTACCTGCAAACAAATACTAACATGTACATGTGGAACCAAGTTATTTGTACCTATGTCACTATGTGTTTGCTTGTTTCTTCCCAAAAAGAGTGTTTTGTTAACGGTTATGATGGTGGAAAACATGGTATAAATACCGTCAACACATATCACCAAATTCCTTGCAAAAATCTTCATTAGCCGAACCGAAGACAATATCATCAACATAAACTTGACATATGAAGATATGCCCTTTATGCTTCTTGATGAATAGTGTGGTATCCACCAAGCCGATTTTGAATCCCTTGTTGAGGAGGAAGTCGCGGAGGCACTCATACCATGCCCGTGGGGCTTGCTTCAAGCCATATAGCGCCTTGGACAACCTATAAACATAGTTGGGATATTTAGGGTCTTCAAAACCCGGTGGTTGCAAAACATAGATAAGTTCATTTATGAAGCCATTCAAAAATACACTTTTCACATCCATTTGAAAGAGTTTTAGGTTTCGATTAGATGCATATGCAAGTAGGATACGGATGGCTTCCAATCTTGCAACCAGGGCAAAAGTCTCCCCAAAATCCAAGCCTTCAACTTGGAAAAACCCTTTTGCCACGAGAAGACTTGCCTTGTTTTTCACAATGTTGCCCATGTCATCTTGCTTGTTGCGGAACACCCACTTGGTGCCTATGACTCTTGCTCCTTTTGGCTTCTCTTCAAGTGTCCAAACTTGATTGCGGGTGAAGTTGTTGAGTTCTTCATGCATGGCATTCACCCAATCCGAATCTTGAAGAGCTTCTTCTATGCTAGTAGGCTCAATGCAAGAGACAAAAGAGTGATGTTCAATAAATTGAGCATGCCTTTGTGAGCGATTCATTACCCCCCTTGAAGGACTCCCTATTATGAGATCTTGAGGATGTGCTTGTAGGAGTGGAGTAGTTCTTCTATCAACCACTTGAGGAGGAGGTTGTGGAGCATCAATATCTTGTGCTTGTGCCTCAAAATCTTCTTGTGTGATGTGGGTGTCTTCATGAGGATCCATCCCATCCTTGTCTTTATCATCTTGAAGCACATTTAATGAAGATGATTGATTGATCACTTGCACATTATCACCATCATCTTCATCATCTTTAGGCTTGATGTCTCCGGTTGGCATGTTCTTCATAGCCTTCCTCAATGGTTCATCACCTACATCATCTAGATTCTCATGCTCTCTTTGAGAGCCGTTAGATTCATCGAACTCCATATCATATGTTTCTTCAACAAGACCGGTGGCATTGTTGAATACTCTATATGCTATGGACTTCAATGAGTAACCAACGAGAAAGCCAATATCACAACGTCTTTATAACTTCCCCAGGTGTTGCCACTTCTTGTAGATGTAGCATTTGCAACCAAACACCCGGAAGTAGGAGACATCCAGCTTCTTGCCATTGATTAGCTCATAGGGGTCTTCTTTAGCAACCGGTGAGGGAATAAGCGGTTAGAAGCATAGCATGGGGTGTTAATTGCCTCCGTCCAAAACCTCTCTGGTGTGTTGTACTCGTCAAGCATAGTCCTTGCAAGGGTGATCAATGTCCGGTTCTTCCTTTCAACAACTCCATTTTGTTGAGTGGTATAGGTGGATGTGACTTCATGCTTGATCCCAACTTCATCACAATATACTTCCATGTTTATGTTGTCAAAGTCTTTCCCATTGTCACTTCTAATCTTCTTTGTGCTCTCTTGGCAAACTTCTTGAAAGATGCGGCAACTTCGGTCTTGTCATGAAGAAAGAATACCCAAGTATATCTTGAAAAATCATCAACAATCACTAGACAATAGAGCTTGCCACCAATGCTTGCATAAGTTGTTGGCCTAAATAGATCCATGTGAAGTAGCTCTAAAGGTCTTGAAGTTGATACAAATGACTTGGATGGATGTGTATTTGCCACTTGCTTGCCGGCTTGACAAACACTACATAGTTTGTCCTTCTCAAATACAACATATTTCAAACCTCTCACCATCTATTTCTTCAATAGCTTCTTGAGTGTGCTCATTTCAATATATGCAAGCCTTCTATGTTAAAGCCACCCAAGAGATTGCTTGGGCAAAAGACAAGTCTTCAAATTAGCATCTTCTGAGTTGAAGTCCACTGGATAGAGATGATTGTACCGAAACCCCTTGAATATCACTTCATTGTCATTTTTCTTGGAAACAATCACTTCTTCACTTGTAAATAGGCATTGGAAGCCAAGATCACACAATTGACCAACGGATAGCAAGTTGAAGCTCAAAAAAGCAACTAGAATCACATTTGAGATAGAATGATCATTTGAAATAGCCACTTCGCCAAGCACTTGCACTTTGCTCTTGTAATTGTCACCAAATGTAATCTTTCCTTGGTCTTCCACATTCTCTTCTAGTGAGGTGAACATACGAGCATCACCGGGCATATGTTGAGTGCATCCACTATCAATTACCCAATGAGAGCCACCGGTCTTGTAGTTCACCTACACACAACAAATCAAGCTTGATGTTTAGGAACCCATACTTGAGAAGGGCTCCGAACTTTCTCAACCAAAGCTTTTACCACCCACAATTGCCTAGGCCTATTCTTGTTAGGGGGACTTAAGAACATGACTTTCACTTTGCCCTTAGAATCTTTTCTTAGCATGTAGTGAGCATCAAAGGCAAAGGGTCTAGCATGCTTGGGCAAAGGTTGTGGTGGTGGTGTCTTGCACTCATGAGCAAAGTGACCTTCTTGTCCACATTCAAAGCATCTCTTTGGCTTGGGCTTGGGCTTGGGCTTGTTCTTTGCTTTGTTGAGTCTATTTTGAGCTCTAATGTTTTGGACCTTCTCACCCATGTAGCCAATCCTACTTCTATCAAACTTCATCACGGTGTTCATGAGGAGATCACTTTAAAGATATTGGCCTCTTGTGAATCTTTGCAAGCCAACGGTGAGATGACTCTTCTCTTGCTTCAACTTCTTGTTCTCTTCCAATAGGCTTGCAAGTTGGTACTTCTCACTCTTGAGGATCTTGTTTTCTTCTCTAAGCACCTCAACTTCATCATCTTCTTGCACCGTTTCAATGACAATGGTGTTGGTGGTTGATTGCTTCTCAACCTCTTTCTTCAAGTTCTCATTCTCAATCTTGAGCTTCAAATAATCATCATGTCAATCGGCCACCACCACTTCCTTGTCTTTGCTACTAGCTCCTTACTCAATGATCTCATCAATCAAGTCAATACATGATGTAGATATGTCACACTTAACAACAAGGGTAGGAGCATCATGTGTTTCATTGGAAAACAAGTCATTTTTTTCCATAGCAAGGTTGTCATGATTCACTTTTACTTGAGTGTAGTCCTCTTTTAGTTTATTATAGCTAGTGGTGAGCTCAATGTGCATCCTCTCAAGTTTATCATGTTTTTCTTTGAGCTCCTTTATGTTGGATTTGAGCTCCTTGAGCTTGGATGACACATTTAGGTTTTTCTCTCTAAGCTCATCACTAGCTTTAGTGAATTGTTAATTCTTAGCTAAGAGGTTACCATTCTCAAGTTTTACCTTTTCATATTTACTTGTTAGCTTTCTAATGACTTTGGTGTAATCATTAAGCAAGCTAGCAAGTTCATTATATGTTGGTGAATCATATTCATTGTCACTATCACTACTCTCATCATCACTTTATACCTTTTTGTCCTTAGCCATGAGGCAAAGGTGTGTTGGAGATGAGGGTGGTGATGGAGTTGGAGGAAGTGAAGTCCCAAATCACAAGAGCGGCCATCTTTTCTTTCTCATCATCACTTTCTTCACCGGAGGAGCCACTAGAAGACTCAATGTCGGTGAGCCAATCACCAACAACGTAAGCCTTGCCATTCTTCTTGTTCTTGTGGAATTGCTTATTCTTGAATTCCTTCTTCTTGAATGGCTTGGCCTTCTTCTTCTCATCATCACTCTCATCACTTGAGTCTCGCCTTTTGCCCTTGCTCTTGTTCTTGAACTTGTCTTTCTTGGGCTTTGGGCATTGATGATCAAGATGTCCAAACTCTTCACAATTGTAGCAATCCATCTCGGAGATGTGCTTTCTTTTGCTACTAGTGAAGAACTTCTTCTTGTTGGAATCAAAATTGATTCCCTTGTTGTTCAGCTTCTTGAGCATCTTGGTGGTCTTCCTCACCATGAGAGCAATCTCCACATCATCATCATCGTCGTCACTTGTGGAATCAAGAGAAGTGTACTTGACTTGAGATTTGCCTTTCTTGTCGACCTTGAGTGCCAAGTCCTTCTTCTCTTCTTTCTTGGATGATGAGCCATCTTGGGGAGTGATCTTCATGTACATCTCATGAGCATTGACTTTTCCCAAGATTTGAGTGGGAGTTGCATTGGAGAGATCTCCTTGATGAAGCACGGTCACAATGTGACCATACTTGTCAATAGGAAGAGCATTGAGGATCCTCATTGCAACTTCGGCTGGGGTAATTTGAGTGAGCCCAAGGCCATTGACTTCCTCTACAATGATATTCAATCGAGAATACATGTCATTAGCAATTTCATTAGGAAGCATCTTGAAAGAATTGATCTTGTCAATGATAAGGTAATATCGTTCCTCACACTCATTCTTAGTTCCCTCATGGAGTGCACAAATATTCGACCATAGTGCATGGGCGTTTTTGTGGTTCCTCACATGGTTGAACACCTCTTTGCTAAGGCCTCTAAAGATGATGTTGCGAGCCTTAGCATTCCACTTTTCGTGCTCTTCCTCAACGGGTGTGAGGGTTGCGCCGGCTTTGGGAGTGGCGTACCCTTGTGTGGCGGCTTTGTGAACACCAAGGTCCACCGCCTCAAGGTATGCCTCCATAAGAATTTTCCAATAAGGAAATTCGTTACCATCAAAGACAGGAGGGGGACCATCGTGACCACCGGACATCCTTCTCTTGGCGGTTAAGCCAAATTAGTGAGCACAATGCTCCGATACCAATTGAAAGGATCGAGGATGCCCAAGAGGGGGGTGAATTCGGCAACTAGTAAATTTTTCAAAATACAATTCAACCTATTGCTATTTGCCCAATCTCACCCCACAAGTGCTTGTGAATGATCTAAGCCTAAAACAAGTTATGCAACCTAGAGTAAAGTCCTATCACAAGTATACTACTCTAGAAAGTAGAGAACACAAAGTAAATGCGAGAATGTAAATGAGATAGAAATACAAAGCCGGTTTTTCCTGAGGTATCGGAGAGTCGGCACTCCCCAATAGTCCTCGTTGGAGCACCCGCGCAAGGGTGTAGCTCCCCCTTGATCTTCGCAAAGACCATGTGCTCTCTACGGGCTGATCCTTTGTCTCTCCGGCGCGGTGGATCGCCCACAACCGCTCACAAGCTTGGCTTGGGCCGCCCACAAGCTCTCCAAGCGGTCACCAAGCCTCCGATCGCCACCGAACCGTCTAGGTGATGCCGATCACCAAGAGTAACAAGCCTAGACTCTCACTTGACCAAGAACAAGGCTAAAGAGTGTGATGGATGCACACAAGTCACTCTTGATCTCTCTAGGGAAGAAGCTCACAAGCAATGGAGTTCACTCAATCCTCCCTAGGGCTCTTACACTCTCACAAGGTCACAAGGGTGGCTTCAGCTATTGGAAATGGCAAGAGGGCTAGAATGAAGCCAATGGTGAAGTATAAATACCCCCCAAGCCTCACACTAGCCGTTTGAGCAAAAATCAGCTTTCTGCGAACCGTCGGACCATCCCGCACCGGTCCGACTCTCACACGTGTACTGCTGGCAACACTATGTTACAGGGGGCATCGGACGCATGCCAATGGTCCGACGCACACCGTCGGACCAGCGTCCGACGGCACTGTGCTCTCGGGTGAGCACTGCACAGTTGCTCTCATCGGCGAAACCACGCAGAATTAGTCCAACGCCCTTCGTCGGACTCGGTCCGATGCTCACAGACGCTCTCTGGACCTCTCTAGAAGTGTCGGACTCTACGAACCATTGGTCCGACGCTCGCGTCCTCACAGTCCGACGCTTGCCTGTGAAAACCCTGGCACCGTCGGACGCTGGGAAATGGTCCGACGGCCATTCCAGCAGCGTCCGACGCTCCCTGGTCTGCTGAAAAGCAACCAGGGGCTGCCACGTACCCGTCGGACCCTAGCCATTGGTCCGACGACCATATTAGACAGAGTCCGACGCCCTTAAATTGATCAAAACTTCGCCAAATCGGAAACTTTCCAAAATGAAGTTTGATCCTCTCTCCCAAGAGTCTCCCTGCGCTGTCTAGAGCTATGTTGGACAAGTGTGCATCACGTCTACACTCTCTAACCTTGCCCTAAGTCAAGCTACCCATCTAAACCCCTCTTTATAGTACGGTCAAAGAGAAAAACAAAACCTAAGACTACTCCAAGTGTCTCTCAACTCCAATCGATACTTGGAACTAGCCTATCATCGTCTTGTCTTCCATCCTTTGAAAACCGAATCGATTTCCATCGCTAGGGGCTTGAACCTGCATGTTATTATGACCTAACCTTTAGGTTATCCTGCAAGATACACGTTAGTCATAATAACCTCTTTGTTGTTATTAATCACCGAAACCAGTAGTGCCTAGATACTTCAGACACCTTTCATATACGAGTCAGATATGTGGCACTAGAAGCTGGACATTTGAATTCCAAAAATTGTGGCAGCTTTAGCATAAAAATATATAGGGAGGGAGGCCAGGTCATCATCATACATAGACAGAGCCCCAGGGTTCCACTTACATTACTATGATGTTATAAGTCTTTCTAAAAGTTCATTCATCAATGCCTGTTTTCTTGGTTTTATTTTTTTTTTCAAAAGAGCTTCGCTCCGTAATAGAAAAAGGACTTCTATACATGTCCGCCCCCCACCCAAAAAAAAAAGACTTCTATACAGTTTTCAATTTTCTGAGTAATGGTTCTAGCAAACTCTTTGTAAGTTCTGAAATTACATTTGGCCAGCATTATTGGTACATTCCAGATGTCAGCGTCAGCCTATAATTTCGGTAAAGAGCTACTCCCTCTGTCCCTTAAAAAGCGTTGTTTTTTATGTTCGTGCCACTAGTTTGACTAAATTTATAGAAAATACGTGCAATATTTATATCTCCAAATAAATTTGTTAAAAAACTAGACTTAAAAATCTATTCAATGATACTAATTGTGTATTATAAATATTAATAGGTTTTTATAAAAAATTAGTTAAAGATATTTCTTAAGAAGCGAGAACGATACTTTTTTAAGGACGGAGGGAGCAAATAATTTCAGTGACTATAGTGCCAGCATGCGAAGGAAACGACAATATATATATATATATATATATATATATATATATATATATATATATATATATATATAGCAAAAATAATACATCTAGAAAAGTCAAAACATTTTATATTAGGGTCCATTTGTTTTCTTGGAATTGAATTTATTTTAAGAATTGCAATTTAGGTATAGATTAATTAAGCTAATATGTTGTATATGAAATATATTTGTATATTTATGATTAGGTATATAAGGAACGCACTTATATATTGCACTTTTTATTGTATAGAAGTGAGTTAAAAAATATATTCTAAATTGGAGAATAGAATTGTAGCATAATGATATATAGAATCCAATTCTATCTCCCACCTTATGAATTGAAGATAGGCTTATTTGTGAGGTTGGGAAAGTGTGAAGTCTCAAATTCTAAGCTAAATAATTTTACTTATCATGTATATTTTAATTCCTCCAATTCTAACGAAACAAACGGGCCCTTAAGTTACTTTAAAAATGCAAAATAATATTTAAAATGTACTTTTATTAAAGATCATTATTGAAATGAAATATATTGCATAACTGGAATGGGTCATAGTCAAAGTCATATATAAAAACAAACCCAATATGTATATTACTCTAAGCACCCAATTATGAAACAATTTTATATGTCCATCCTCACAAATTGCGCGATAATCTAAGTACAAGTCCATACTAAATTTCGTTTTCTTTATGAAAGGAAACCTAATAACGTCTTCTTTGCAACTTTTGTGCATTGGGCAGCATTTTAGGGGGACGGTAGCAAATTTTTCTTTTCTTTTTGATGAGTAAAATGGTAAGGGCAGCATGTATAGGTGTGGATGAAAGAGAGGCCAGATAGACCAGCTCGAATTTATCCAAAGTTGGGCCATCCGAACCGAAATTTGACCCATATGCCAAAGGCACCCTGGTTCTTCTTGGGCCTAATTGTCTATCTGACTGGCCTGCAGAGGTCAGGGTGGGAAACAAAATAACAGCTGAAATGACACGAAGGCCAGCAGCAGATTTTAAAGAAACCAAATCAGGTCTTGTTTAGATCCACTGCAAATTACAATAGTAATTAGTCATATCAATATTGTGGCACATGCATAAAGCATTAAATATAGACGAAATGTTTGCATATTTGTACTTTTTACATATACATCACGAGATGAATCTTTTAATCCTACTTGAGTCCTGATTGGATAAAAGTTGTCAAATACAAACAAACGTGTTACAGTATAAAATTACAATTCCAACTGGAATCTAAAGGCATCCTCAAACTAGAGACGCAAACTGGGGCCTTTACGACCAAAAACTAGAAACAAACGACACACCAGAGGTTCAGATACTAAGGTCCTGTTTAGTTGAGAAATTTTCCTTCTCTCTCCCTATCATATCAATTGTCCTTTTCATCTGTATAAAGCACCAAATGAAGTAGCAACTGTTGCATATTTGTACTTTTTGCCTGCCTAGGTCGAGATGAATCTTTTGAGTTTACTTGGACCATGGTTGGACAAAAGTTATCAAATACAAACGAAAGTGCTACAGTTGCAAAACTTTCCAAAATTTCTCAACTAAACGCACCCTAAAAAGTGCAGGACTAAAATCTAGCAACCCAAGCAGAACGGTAGATTAGTAGACGACAGATCACACAGATCCCCGTCCTCCTATCCGAGCCTAGTTCTACTAGAGATTAGAATCGAGCTCGAACCAACAGCATGGATCATCTGAAGACATGCATGCAGTTGACGTTCAGTGCTGTTCCTGCCGTTGGCTGACGGCAGGTGGCTGGAGCATCCACCACGGCAAACTGATCGCCGCTCCCGGACCCGGTGGCGCCGCCGCCGCCATTCCTGCTGGCTCGTCGGAGTCGTCGGGACTGCAGTTTTTACCGGCAAGTTCAGGTGGGGACTTAGCTTCATTCAGGTGAAGAAAGAGATGAAGAAATTAAGAACATGCCAAACACCCGATGGATGGTCCCGTTGCTCACCAGATGTTCAGGTTCAGGTTTGGACGGGCGGCTGCTACTGCTACTGCCGTGGAGGAAGAAGCTGCGATGTTTGTGGTGTACAGGGATGATGCCCCCAGTGCAAGTGCATCCTTATCCTTCTCACATGAACGACACAGAAGCAACTCCATGAAAAATGAGTCTTGGAGGCATGATGAACCAATGACGCTTTTTTGCTCTACAGGTGTAATAAGAGGATTTATTACCTTCTCGAGAATGCTATTTTGTTCCATCAGAAAAGTTTCCTGCAAGATGGGATTCAAAAAATACAAAACTTCCAGTTACTGCCACCTCCCACAAATAAAAACATGTGACAACCAAAACAAGTAATAATAAAGAATTTGGAGAACTAATTGAAAATCTGAAATTGATCAACATTCTAGCTACTTTTCAATCGAATAAAAACTAAAAAGTTGTTTCTAACGATGCGAAGGTAATTGCTTTATTTGGCAAATTTGCCTTGTTTCGGAGCTCCTCGATCGAGTTGAACAAGATGTGGTCCTGGAAAAAAAAACCACGTATCAAAAAGGCACTGTGAGCATGCCCTGACGTGTGAGCAGGGAGCTAGTAAAAGTGTATAACATAGGAGTACTACAATCAGTGTGCATGTGACATGTAGTACCTTCCTGGATCTGATGTTCCTCAGCGCACTGTCTATCTGGTGCTCAAGCTGCTGTACCTCTCTGAATGTCAGCGACTCGAGTTGCTCCCCCATGAGATTCCTGAAACATGCATATGACAAATGTGAGGCCCTGTTAAGATGCACTTCAAAATTTCAAAATTTTCATCATATCGAATGTACCGACACATGTATGAAATATTAAATGTAGATGAAATTTTTATATATTTGCATAATTTGCATGTAAATCAGGAGATGAATCTTAGCCTACTTAGACTATGATTAAACATTTATTGTAAAAGATTCCTCGCTCAAAATTCCAAAGTATTTGCAATCTAAACGGGTCAAGTTAATAGGAGTTTCAAATTCATCTGCAAATGTACATGTATACATTTTTTCAGAGTTTGCTTGGTTAATTTGATGTATATCCAAATCAGTTAAGCTTTGTTTTTAACAGCTTTTTTTTTTTTTTTTGCTGGTAATTATTTGCACTTGTTACCTTTGGCTCTTCTTTAGAGCTTCAAGTTTGGACGTCATCTTGATGTGGCCATTGCTCATGTTCCCCTAATAAAAGTTACAAGCGACAGTGATGGTAAGATCAATAACACAATGCACAATTGTTCCACAAAGGTTAAACAAACTTTTAGTCACATAAGAATATTCATATATCGAGTACTTACTCCTGTTCCCTACCTGTGATTCTTCAGGGTAGTCATCCATCGCATCCCTATCTTCACATAGCAAGTACCTCTCGTATCGGTCAAGGATTTGCTCCATGCTGTTATTAAAAAAGGGGGAAATGTTTATGGATACATAATATATCATTCTATTACCGATTTTACAAGTTTCTCTCTATCCTCTTCTGGGGCACCATGTATCTCATCGTAATATATCTTTCAATCAAAAAGGAGAAATTGTTAACTTGATGAACTCTATCTGTAACATGATTTATATACTTCTCTTTTCGATACGGAAAATGATTCTCCAATCAATTAGAGTATAGGATAAAGTGCACTCCTTCGTGCCAAAAAATTGCAATGCTGGCTTTTTCTTAAGTCAATCAGCTTGAAGTTTGGCCAAATCTATAAAAACTGTACTAATATTAGTACCAATTAAATCTATTAGAGTACTCAAGAAATATTACATTCAAAGGTGTAAATATTGATACTATTTTCTATAAACATGGTCAACTTAACAAAAAATTAATTTATTCTTAACCTACAATTACACACATTTAAAGGGATTGAGGGATTATTATACATCATACGCATGCATAAAGATCACTGGCCATCAAAATTATATATGGACAGAAGATCTGTCATATATGGATAATGCATATGGAGTACATGTAAGAGTACAAGCAAATCACGTCCAATAATTAGATCAATCAACGGTTGAGTGTTCCCCACATGTATAATGTGCGGTCTTTTTTTACATGCAGGTACCAATAGCAGGCAATGTACAAGGAATGCAGAGCACAAGTAGATCTTCACATCCAGTAAACATTTCAGGACAACGTGCAGGCTGTTCTCGCAGCTTCCACTGTTTTATGTCCAACTCGATAATTTTAACTAGCAAGCACCTCTGTTCTTTTGGACTCCGGCCAGAAACAGCTCATTGACATGCACCATGTGGATACGTAAGTGAAGCATAGTTGAGGCCTACTGAAGTCAGTGTCATTCTCGCTTATTGAGTGAAGTCAAATACTTTAACTTTGACTAAATATATATAATAAAAATATTAATACTTATAGTACATAATCAGTATTATTAGATACTCTTTTCGTCCTAAAATAGTGGTCGCTATGTGATGCGTGCTGGTCAAATTTTTTCAACTTTGACTGAGTTTGTTGAAAATACGTGCAATATTTATATCTCTAAGTAAATATATTATGGAAGTATATTCAACGATTTATCTAATGATACTAATTATATATTATAGATATTAATATTTTATATATACATATTTGGTCAAAAGCAAAAAGTCTTTAAGTTCTCGGTAAGTGAGAATGACATCTATTTCGGGACGGAGTGAGTAGATCATTAATTTTTTTTATAATAAACTATTTGGTGAGATGTTAACAATATTATGTACAAACCTAGTCAAATTTAGAAAAGTCGAACCCAATACCATGCCGTCACTTATTTTGGATTGAGGGAGTAATTAAGATTGCTACGTCAACTTTAGAAGTATTACTCAAATTTGTAGCACGTGACAAAGATAAGATGCTGTGGTGGAGAAATCGGTGCACCATAAAGTATGGAAAGATTTGTTGCACAGGTTAGAAACTAATAACTAGAGGGGCAATGGCAGTGCACAATATCTTTATTTAGTATGCCGCTCATATTCCCAAGCATGGTTTCTGTTCAGCTTCTTAACATCTCTTCTTGGACGAGCGAATGGCCATAGATATGTCCAGGGGTGATTAGTTCATCCTCCTTGATTAGTTTTATTGCACGTCTGATGGGATTCATTTATTCGCTGTTATGTTAACATTGGCAAATAAAACGAGTGAGTGGGGTAAGAGTAATAACTTGTTAACTGGACAACTTTCACAATGAGTTAAACAGACTCATATGCGGCCCCCAGCACGTCGAAAGCAAGCTGGGACTCCCGTAGTGTCACGTTTTGTGAAAAAGGACATGTTTTTCGTGTTGTCAGTTGGTTCGGTCCAATGGGTGGTTCGTGTTGTCAGTTGGTTCGGTCCAATGCATCTCCACTCCCACACCAGAGGCCAGAGTCAGTCCAACAGCAGCAACACGGACCTTTCCTCATCCCAACAGGAGCTCAAGTGCTGAACATGGAAAATCTGTGGTGTATGTGTGTCTCTCTTACAGCTGGCGTGTGTGCTCCGCCGTTGCCTCCGATCACCTCCACTCCTGCCCCGCCACTGTCTCCACCAACACCATTCGTACGAGTCTAATGGTTTAGGGTGTCTCTAACAAGAGACTCATATATATGGTCATCTATCGTAAATAGGTCTCCAGCGGTACCGTTTCAAACTATCTCCAACAAGCTATCCATCCAGAAACCCAAACCTAAAAATGCCTCCTCCAGGTTGGTTTACACGTAGAAATCACGGTCCAACAGATGACCCAAACTAGAGACGCAATTTGCATCGTTGTCGAGTGAGAATGCAAATAAGGGTCCGCTGTCCTCTTTCTCTCTCTTCGACGCAAATCGCTGCCGCGATGGTGCATCCCCAGCCACTGCTCCTCCAAGCTCGCTGCTTGCCGCCACCACGCGCTCGAGCCGGCTGCCGTAGAGTCTCGCGACGGCGCGTCCCCAGCCCACTCGCCGCCACGGCGTGCTCGCGCCGACTACAGCAGAGGCCCGCGACGGCGCGTCCCCGCCCTGTGACAGTGTCCTCCACGCCGTGCTGGAGCCGGTCGCCGGAGAGTCTCGGGACCCACCACCATGCGCTCGCGCCAGCCGTGCGGGCGAGCTCCGCCCCTTCCGCCACGCTGGCGAGCCCCGTAGCCGTACGGGCGAGCTTCGCCTTGTGGCCGAGTCCCACACCGCCGGTGCCAGCTTGCTGGCGCGCCGCTCCTGCCCTGCTGCTGTTGCAGGAAGGAGGAAGGGAACTTTGCATCTGCTGTTGGAGAGGTGTGCTTTTGGGTCACCAACTCTTGTACTGTGGGCCACCCATATTAGCCATATGCATCGTGTGAAAGGGTGGCGTTGTTGGAGACAGCCTCAGGCTTGAATAAAACGTCTATACACAAGACCTATTTTAGGGTGAGGCTATGTGGTTACATTAGTGGAAATCTATTGGCCCTATTTAAATACCCTCCAACTTTCAATTACAACTAGTCACATCAATATTATGGCATATGTATGGAGTATTAAATGTAGACGAATATTTGTATGTTGCACAGTTTGCATGTACATCACGAGACGAATCTTTTAAACCTACTTAGATCATAATTAGACACTTATTAAAAAAAATTTCCCGCTGCTACAGTGTTAAAATTTAAATTCTAAATGAATCTAAAGGTAACCCTGGTTGCCACTCCAACCCACGGAAACAAAAATCATGATGTGGTGTGGGCGCTGACCGCAGCATCCCCATTTGCAAGCACAGTGCCGTACACGACCCTGAACAGGAGCGTACTATACTTCCATAAATAGCGCGTACAGTATGTACTAGGGAGTAGGGTGCCTGTGCTGTGCCTGCCTTGCCGTGGGTACTGGTACTGTCGTCCCGTACTTGTACGTAGCATCACTCACCAGACCAGACCACTAGTAGTAAGTTCATATATTCAGCTCTGTTGGTTCACCTAAATAGCACATATTTTTTTCAGTTCTGAAACAATATTTTCCTCTCACAACAAATCAGTTTCAGCTAAAATCAGCTCAGCTTTTCAGGTGAAGCGAACAGAGCCTCATTCACAGCGCTAGCACTAAATTACCAGAAATGGTGGGGTGTACGTACTCCCTCTCTTCTGTCCGAGAAATAGAGTCTGATGCGTGGTGAAGGTTTCTCAACTTTCATTCAGATTTATAGAAAATACATGTAATATTTATATCTTGAATAAATTTATTACTACAAAAATATATCCAAAGATGTATCACTTTTATTGAGAGTACGTCGTAGGATGATAGGAGTACTCCTAGCTAGGAGCTGATAAGTACTACCATGCAATATGCTATATATGCATTGTGCATGCATGCGCGAGCATGTAGACGTCGATGGTATATGTAGGAGTACCTGGCGTTGGCGGCGAAGTGGTGGAGGCTGCCCTTGTCGGAGAAGATGAGCAGCGCGACGTCGGCGTCGCAAAGCACGGCCAGCTCCCGCGCCTTCTTCGCCAGCCCGCGCCGCCGCTTCGAGAAGGTCACCTGCCGGCTCACGCTGTTCTCGATGCGACGCACCTCCACCCTGCCGCACCCGCGACCCATCTTAGCTTAGCTTTCTAAATGCCGGTCCGGCCGGGGGTTGGTTTATATGCTCTATTTGGCAGAGCCGGCGGCGATGGACGGCCGGAACCGACCGGAGAAAACACGCAGTAATAAGCCGAGGCCACCGACGACTGTGCTAGCCTTGCTATTTATAGCACGAAACGCAACGCAGGCCACCGGAGGGAACTGAACTGGATCGGAGTACGTGAGCAGTAGCGGCTGCACGCTCACCCCGCTCTCTCCTCTGCGCGGGCGCCGCCGCTGTCGTCCTGCCGATTGGCTGCGGCGCCTGAGACGGTGGGCGACCACGTACGGCGGCGACGCGATCCGTAGCGCGCACAGACGCCCGCGGGGCCCACCGGAGGAACAGCCAGATTCCCCCGGTCCTCCGATGGCCTTCGCCCCTTTTCCTGTCTGCCCAAAATGTGCACGCGATGGGACGTGGGATGGGTTATTTATTAGCACACATATACTATCTCGCGCTGCACCTAAGCTACCTGATTTGTTTGGCAGTGTCAACAATTAGCTAGTTTCTTGAAATGACGCTAACGAAAACTCATTCCTCTCCACTGTGGGTATTTTTTCTATAGACGGTCTGTCTTGATGTGCGCAAGTAGAAACCAAATGTTCTGACCTGCCTGTGTAAATCAATTTCTACATGCTTTTTGTTAAAAAAAATTGTCTGTAAAAGTCATGTATTCTTGAAAAAAACACCAACAGAAATGGATATACTAACGGTTTTCTTGAGGAAACGCCAGCAGAAATGGATATACTAACGGTTTTCTTGAGGAAGCGCCAGAGAAATAGTTTAAATTTTTTTTAAAAGTTTTTCTAAATGACCTCGTATGAAAAAACCATCAAAATAAAAGTTATAGATCTTAAAAAGTTACTGAAACTTTGTAGTTGACAACTTTTTTAATTTGATATCATCTTATGAATGAAAAGTACATTTAAATTTATAAAATTTGAAATCCAAATGTTATAAATGACCTTAGATGGAGAAACTACCAAAATAAAAATTGTAGATCTTGAAAAGTTATGAAACTTTGTAATTGAAAACTTTTTCATTTGAATTCTATCGGTGGTAGAACGGCGGGGTGCTTGCACCGGCTAGTAAACTTTCTTTTGCGTGCCTAGGGCCAGATGGTGTGCAAGATGGACACAATGATTATACTGGTTTAGACAGTAGGCTACCCTACATCTAGTTCGAAAGTGGAGACTTGTATTATCTTGCACCGAGAGTGCTTGCAGTAGGGGTTACAGGCTAGGCGAGAGAGGGATGAACTCCCAGGTGTTGGTATAAATTAACTGCACTCTATTCAATATTATTATTATCAAAGTATCCGCAAGCGCACAGATAGAATACCGATGTAGCACTTCACCAGACAATCCCGGTTTTAATATCAAACCCAAAGAAACAGTAGGTGATACTGACTAAGTCTATTGATTCTTAACCCGATAACACAATCAATCCAGAGAATATCAAGAATGAGAAAATAGCTAGTGACTATCTAGTTCCAACAACCGGTAAGTTTTGAATAATATCGCTCTAACTGGCCAATGACCTGAATAAGAGTAGAAATAAGAGTTCTCTCCTATCAAGCACTTTTACACTTATCGATCCTATCAATGGGAAGGGGACCTACGGAGGACTCAACGTAGCTGTCACCTACGCGATCTACCACTATCCGGCTAATCAGGAGACATTCACAAGTAATTATAGCCTAGACACCACGTCTGCACTACCAACTACTACTTCAATCTAGGAGCTACCAAGATCAAAGCACTCAACACGAGTTGCAAACTTAAGAATGAATAAGAACAAATGCTTACTTGAATCAGAATGTTGAATACAAAAGTACCTCAGAACGTAGCTCCGGGCGACGGAGCCGAATCTAGACGAATACAGCTACGAAGAAGCTTCGACAGGCCTGGACTCCTCCGAATCTCTACTTATCTACTCTATTTCTCTAATCTCTTTCTTGATTGCTAGCCTAGATCTAATGGGTATCTATCTAATGCTTCAGGCTCTTCAGCTCTTGATCTGGTCTCCTCTAGGGGGGTTTGGCCCTCTATTTATAGCCCGGTAGGACGAATGCGTGCCGTAGGATCAAACCGACTTAACCAAGGGTCGAGATGACTCCTCAAAGGCGATGGATGAAGACTCCGGAAGGAGGCGGGCAGAAACCCTAGGGGGCGCCGCTCGGCCCCCCTTAGGGCCGGCCGGCCCCACCACCTACCTGGTGGGGCCCCGGTTGCTTCGGGTGGCTTCCAGAGGCTTCTAGCTTGTCGATGACGTATGTTGCCTTGGTGTTCAAGTTTCATGGTAATTAAGCACTTAAATCCCTCGTTTAAGCTTTTCTGCATAATCCCCTGGAAAATATACAATTCACCAAAACTCATGGAAATTATTAGTAATAACCCTATTCTACTAGATATTCATGTGTAATGCAGGGATAATTGATAGTAAAATTTAGACGTTAATAAGTGTCAACACCAGGTCTCTGTGATGAGAGTGAAGTGGAATGTGTGTGTGTGATTTTTGTTGTTGTCTGTACACCCCTTGTGTTACTGTAATTAAAAAACCTGCTATGTCATCATGTGCATCGTAAATCATCCAGCATAATCCTTTTACTGTGCACTCACTTTAATAAATTTTATTCCAATATGTGATTATGCATAAGTTATTTAGAGTGATTTTATTATAAAAACTCTTGTGTGTGAATACCCATTTAAATGAGTGTTAGAAATTCAAAAGGGAATTAATTCAAAACCCTACTTGGGACCCCAAGCCCTAAATCAATAACTAAAAGGAATTGGTAGTTACACCCTAAATTAAAGTTGTAGCTCTTAAAAAATGGAACAACTCCTATTTTGGGCAATTTTGAAGTTATTAAATAAAATTTCAAATAAAACCCTACACTAGGTTTGAAATTTCAAATTTAAAATGCAAATTCAAAAATTATCAAGATTCTGACTAAACTTCATTAAAGAAAGTTGTAAATCTTAACAAATAGAGAAACTTTTATTTTGGGAGATTTTTAAGTTATTGAGAAAAGTTTTGAGTTTTAAACTGGATTAGATTTGAAATTCAAATGACCTATTTACCCCCTTTTATATAGTTCAAAAACTATTCAAAATTTCAAACTTCTTCCAAAACCAAAGTTGTTTAGTTGAAAATTTTATACAACTTTTATTTTGGTAATTTTTCAAGTTACTACATAAAATAAAAAGTAATTTTGGAAAAACAGAAAAGGGTTGAGGGCTAGCTATAGTAACCGGGATGGGCGCCGTCCTCTTCCTCCTGTTCGCGAGCAGAGCCGGCCGTGCCGCTGCACGTCGTCGCCGTCCTTGCTGCCGGGCCACACGTCACTGGTGTAAATGACGTCGTGGACGGTCTCGCGACACTGCTGACCATCCCCTTGTCACTCCAGCTCGTCTATAAAACCGACGGGCGCGTCACTTTTTCTCTCCCTCTCCCTCCTGGCTCGTCGGCGACCTCTCTCTGCCGCTGGCCAAATTCGCCTCACACCGGCCCTCTTGATCCAAATTAACTAGTGCAATGGGTTCGCCTCACCATCACGCACTTCCTAAGCCGCTCGCCTCTCTCCCTCGCTAGCCGAAGCTCCGGGCTGCGTCATTTCTTCTCGAAACCCATCCGAGCGCCGCCGTGAGTCGCTCCGTCGTGGCCAACCTCATGAGGCGAGCTCTAGTCCATCTCCCTGCGTGTTTTAGCCTCTTTGCATCCCCTTGGTTCTCATGCGCTAGATGGTTTCGTGTTTGGTGCCCTAGGAGCGTCGGAGCGAAGCCTCGCTGCCGTGTTCACACTGCTGCAAGCTCGGTCACTATCGACGAACCATCTTCAGCCGTGCTCACCCTCAACTAGCGTGCGTGTCAGCTTCGGATTAAGCTCCTAGCCTCGTCTGTGTCGTTAGCTTAAATGCTACCGGCTCGGTTTCGCCGGAACTTGGCCTCGCCATCGTGCGCAGGGCCACCGAGCCGTCCTAGTCGCGTCTGGGTACGAACCGGCCCCTAATCCGCCTACATATCTTGGTTAATAGGTGCACAATGTCTCCTTAGAGTACGTTTGAGGTCTTGTTGTCACTAGAGGGGCTGTTAAATGGCGGGTAGCCACCGGTCAAACCGTGCCGGTGAGCCGGTCGATCGGAGAGAAGAAAGGAGGGCTCTCGGGTTATGAAAGGTCCTAGTATGGCTAGAGGGGGGGTGAATAGCCCAATAAAATTTCTACAAAGAACTTAGGCCAAGAGGTTAGTAACAAATATGGCTAAATGTGCAATGCTAGTGCAACTACTAACCTAAGCAAGCCACCTACACAATTCTAGTTCATTCTTAGTTCTAAGCCACACAAGCAAGTTAACAAAAGCTAAAAGACTACACAACAACACAAGACAAGAAAACAAGCTACTTTGCATAAGAATAAAAAAGGAATGATCGTCGATTAAACCTTTGCCTTGTGAGGAAGCCAATCACCGGGACAATCAATAAGTCACTCACTCGAAGGTGAGGAAATCAATAGAGACACCAAGATTTATCCCTGAGGTTCACGTGCTTGCCGGCACGCTACGTCCTCGTTGTGTCGACTTCAACCGGTGGTTCGGTGGCTAATCGGTATCACACACCGAGCCTACACTAGGCGCCACAAGAACCTACCATGGAGGAAGTAACTCAAAGATACGAGCAATCCACTAGAGTTACCTTTGAGCACTCCGCTCGGGGAAGGTACAAGAACCCCTCACAATTGCCAGGTGTGGGCAAGCACAATCACCAAGCTCCTCCACACCTTCTTCTCCTTCAAGCCGTCTAGGGACACGGCAATGTCCCATGAGAATAAGAACTGAACCAACGCTTGCTCTCAAGTGCTCTAGAATGCAGATCACAAGCAATGATGCATTTGAAGTTCACTCAATCTCACTAAGGATGATCAAGATGATGAACTAGTGAGAGAGTGGGAGGCTAGAATGCAACAAAGTGTATGACAATGATCCAAGTGTGTAAGAGTGTCACCAAGTGACCAGGGAGGGCGTATGAATACCCCCAAGTGCAAATCTAGCCATTACCCCACTCGAAACAGCCGTTAAACACGATTTTATGTCGTCGGACTGAATCCGTCGGACTAAATGCCAGCGTCCGACGCTCGGATGCACGCCACGTGTCAACAGGTTTAAACGTCGTTCGTCCAATCTCAACGGTCAACTGATTTCACGCGTTTAACTACCGTTGGACGCTCAGGCACCGGACTAAACTCCAGAGTCCGATGCCACCACAGTTATATTCACAGCACCGTCAGACTCTGCGTGGAGAAGGCGTCGGACTAAAGATCTTAGCAGTCCGATGCTTTCAGAGAGGTTCCAGAGCGCTAAAAGATCGTCGGATACCGTCCGACGCTCGCCGTCGGACTATTCTCAAGCGTCCGACGCTCTCCCGAACGCCACGCGTCGTGCCGACACCGCTCGCCACCGTTGGACTGAGGTGGGCAATGGTCCGACGCTCGTTTACCGAGCGTCCGACGCTCGCTATTGGCCAGAACTAGGGTTAGGCGTCGGACTCTACCCAATGGTCCGACGCTACGTTGGCAAACGGTCTGACGCTCCTTTTTCAGCGTTTTTCAAGTCTATTTCTCACCCCTTGCTTCTATGTGCTAACACTCAAGGTCTCCAACACTTGTGCTCAGTGTGTTAGCATTTTGCAAACATTTTTCAAGGGTTTTCAAAGAGATTCTCTAGGTTGGTTAGATCAATGCACATGAGATGGAACCTAGAGCACTTGAAAGTAATCCAATAGCTTAGTTCTCCCCTTGATAGTCGGCTATCTATCCTAAATGTGATCACTCCCACTTGGAGTCTTAATCACTAAAAGAAAATCCCTATTTGGATATACCTTAGCCTCTAGCTTTCCTTCTTTAAGTTCTTTTCTTTCTCCTTGATCATTTCATCTTGATCTACACTTTAGCTCATGTCATCTTCCTCCTTATCACTAATCTACTCTTGGCTACACATACTTAGCACTTATATTAGTAACTAGGTTTCATCAATTACCAAAACCAAACTAGGGTCTTTTAATCTCCCCCTTTTTGGTAATTGATGACAACCCATTTACAAAAGAAATATGCATTAAGATATTGAACTTATCATGCTTATCCATGAGTAGATCATGAAAGGATTTGGACAATCATTATAAGTTCTATTTTGGTAGTATTGGCTCCCCCTACGTATGTGCATCGAGTTTGGATTGAAATCTAGCACATATGTATTGAATAGAGAGTAATTCTACCAAGATTGTGCTAATGGTGTATAGAATGGACCTTTGAAGCGTGATACCATCGGAGTTGCCATGTACACCATCCTTAGCACCTTAGTAACTAGAAGATCATAAATACTAGAGCATACCATGAGATCACATTATAAGCAAGCTCTAGTAACCACTTGAAGAAATACAACCAACTAGTTACCCCTACACATGCTAGATGTTCAAATCATCATTCAAATCCTACTACTAGCAATACACCACACAAGCATGTATAAGAAAGTAAATACAAAATGCAATGAGCAATCATATGATTAATGCACATCCAAATGCAACAACTTGCATATGTGATTGCTCCCCCTACTTGTGTGCTTTAAAATTTTAAGAACCCCTTTCCGTTGGCCTATTGCTCTCCCATCATCGGCCTAATGATGGTTCATCGCGCTTTTCTCTTTCTTTTGTAACTTTCTCTCCTCCTTTGTCAATAATTTCTCAAAAAGGTTAAGTGGAGTAGAGATAGTTAGTCAAATTCATTTGATTTTGGAAAGAGAGTTGATTTTTTTTTACTTTGGCTCAATCTAGTGCACTTGCCTAGGATATATAACTAAGTTTGATCCAAGTACAAGTTTCTTCACGCCAGTAGGGGTTATCTTTCCCATGTTAAGTTATACAACTTGAGCTAATGAACTAGATTGAACACTAGGGGATTAAGCACACATGCATGTCATATGTTACCACTAGATCATACAATCGAACAAGGCAATAGTGGTAGCATATATCCATCAAAAACATTTTAATTTCCTTGAATAATCCTAAGAGGTGAATATGTCTATATGCTCTAACATGTCCTACCATGTATTTTACCTTGCTTTGTCGAAGTAGAGGCATATCATATATGTGTGGGGATGATCTCAACTCATATTGGAGAAATCAAGAATATTCAATTCATTCCTAAGCTTGCAAAACCTCTTCTCATCTAGTGGCTTTGTGAGTATGTCGGCCAATTGATCATCAGTTCCAATGCTTTGAATATCAATGTCACCCTTTTGTTGATGATCCCGAATGAAGTGGTGCCTCACATCAATATGCTTGGTTCTTGAATGTTGGACCGGGTTTTGAGTTAGCTTGACGGCGCTCTCATTGTCACATAGAAGTGACACTTTCTTGAAATTAATTCCATAATCTCTCAAAGTTGCCATCATCCACAAGGGTTGAGCACAATAACTCCCCGCACTAATGTATTCGGCTTCGGCGGTGGAGAGTGAAATGCTATTTTGCTTCTTGGATGACCATGAGACAAGAGATATTTCCAAGAGTTGACATGTGCCCGATGTACTCTTTCTATTTATCTTGCAACCGGCATAGTCCGCATCGGCATATCCAATCAACTCAAATTTTGCACCCTTGGGATACCACAATCCAACATCTTGAGTATGCTTCAAATATCTCAATATCCTCTTTGCGGCCTTCATATGACTCTCTCTAGGAGATGCTTGATATCTAGCACATATGCACACACTAAACATGACATCCGGTCTTGATGCGGTGACATAGAGTAAACTTCCAATTAGAGACCGATATGCCTTTTGATCAACCATATTGCCACTTTTATCTTCATCCAAGCTTCCACTAGTCCCCATAGGAGTGCTAATTGGTTTTGCATCTTGCATTCTAAACTTCTTGATCATGTCTCTTGTGTACTTCCCTTGACTTATGAATGTGCCATTCTTCATTTGCTTAATTTGAAGTCCAAGGAAGTATGTGAGTTCACCCATCATAGACATCTCAAATTCTTTAGCCATAATCTTTTCAAACTCCGTACACAAGGCTTGACTAGTTGATCCAAAGATAATGTCATCAACATAGATTTGCATGATCATCAAGTCACCATCAACCTTTTTGGTGAATAAAGTGGTGTCAACCTTGCCCATCTTAAAACCTTTAGAGAGGAGAAAGTCTCTTAGCCTCTCATACCATGCTTTTGGTGCTTGTTTCAAATCATAGAGTGCTTTCCTTAGCTTGTACACAAGATTTGGTTTCTTCTCATCTTCAAAACTGGGTGGTTATTCAATATATACTAACTCATTGATGAATCCATTGAGAAATGCACTTTTGACATCCATTTGGTAGAGCTTGATGTTGTGAGCACAAGCATATGCTAGAAGAATTCTTATTGCTTCCAATCTTGCAACCGGAGCATAGGTTTCACCAAAGTCCAATCCTTCTACTTGAGTGTACCCTTGTGCCACTAATCTTGCCTTGTTCCTTATTACAACACCATCTTGATCTTACTTGTTTCTAAATACCCATTTGGTGCCAATAACATTGTAATTCTTTGGTCTCTCTACCAATTCTCAAACTTCATTTCTTTCAAAATTGTTGAGCTCTTCATGCATAGCATTTACCCAATCACTATCTTTCCATGCCTTCTCAATGTTCTCCGGCTCTTCAAATGACATAAATGAATAGTGAGCACAAAATGATGCTAGTCTTGATCTTGTTTGCACACCCTTTTGAATATCACCAACAATTTGGTCCAAAGGATGATCTCTTACAATGTTTGTGGGTTGAGGCACTTGAGGTTGATTGCTTGAGCTTGATTGTGCATTTGATTGATTTGCTTGAGAGGAACTAGCTTGATCTTGATTTTGCACTTGAGAGTCACTAGCTTGATCATTTGAAGGAACTTGCACTTGATCTTTGTCATCTTATATGTCAACCACTTGAGTCGGCCTTATGTCACCAATGCCCATTTCTTGCATAGCCTTTGCCAATTGAGGTCCACTCACATCATCTAGATTCTCATTTTGATCTTGAGACCCATTGGTTTCATCAAATTTAACATCATGAGCTTCCTCAAGTTGACCACTTTCCAAGTTCCAAACTCTATAAGCTTTACTAGTGGTGGAGTAACCAAGCAAGAATCCCTAATCACATTTCTTCTCAAATTTGCTCAATCTAGCTCTTTTCTTCAATATGTAGCACTTACAACCAAACACCCGAAAATATGCAATATTTGGCTTTCTTCCATTCAAGATCTCATATGGAGTCTTCTCCAACATAGGATGGCAATAGAGTCTATTAGAGTAGTAACATGCCGTGTTGATTGTTTCGGCCCAAAAAGATTGACTCACATTATACTCACTAAGCATAGATCTTGCCATATCAATGAGAGTCCTATTCTTTCTTTCAACTAGGCCATTTGATTGAGGTGTGTAGTTAGCCGAGAATTGATGTTTAATTCCTAAGTTATCACAAAGCTCATTAACTCTTGTGTTCTTGAACTCACTACCATTATCACTTCTCATCCTCTTGATGGTTGTTTCAAATTCATTGCAACTTCTCTTGACAAAAGATTTGAAGATACCATAAACATCACTTTTGTCAAACATGAAGAAAACCCATGTATATCTTGAGAAGTCATCTACTATCACCAAACCATACTTGTTACCGCCAATGCTTGTATATGTAGTTGGTCCAAACAAGTCCATGTGCAATAACTCAAATGGTTTGCATGTGCTCATCATACTTTTCTTAAGATGAGTGTTGCCTACTTGTTTTCCGGCTTGACATGCACTACATGACTTATCCTTCTCAAACTCAACATCTTTAAGACCTCTAACCAAGTCATGCTTCACAAGTTTGTTCAATTGCTTCATTCCAACATGACCAAGCCTTCTATGCCATAACCAACCCATGCTTGACTTAGAGAGTAAGCATGTTGACAGTTGTGATTCTTTAGCACCAAAGTCACTAGATAGAGATTCTCATATCTAAATCCCTTGAATATCAAATTTGATCCATCTACACTAATGATTTCCACATCATCAACACCAAAGATGCATTTGAAACCAAGATCACAAAGTTGAGCCACCGATAATAGATTGAAGTTCAAACTCTCAACTAATAGCACATTGGAGATGCTTAGATCATTTGATATTGCAATCTTTCTAAGACCCTTGACCTTGCCTTTGCTATTATTCCCAAATGTGATACTATCATACTCATTGCCACTAGAATTGATTTGGTTGAACATTCTTGAATCACTGATCATGTGTTGGGAACACCCACTATCAAGAACCCAATGCCTCCCTCCGGCTTTGTAATTTACCTACAAAACAAATCAATGTTTTTTAGGTACCCATGTTTGTTTGGATCCTTGGAGGTTAGCAACCAAAGCCTTTTACCCAAATAGCCTTCAACCTTGGGCTCTCTTTAGGTGTACCAATGTATTTGACTTTGACACCTTTCTCATCCTTGGTAAGCATGTAACAAAAATCAAGTCTAATAGATTTAGCATTTGCAAATTTTATTTGCTTGTTCTTGTTGTTAGTGACGCAATTTGCCTCAATATGCCCAACTTGCTTGCACTTATAGCAAAACCGACCATTGCTCCTCACAAAGCTAGGCTTTAGAGTTACAAAGGCTGCCTTGCCTTTCTTGGGAGTATAGCCAAGTCCCTACTTAGAGTTACTATATCTTTGGCTACCCAAGCATTGTAGCAAGCGGGCATCCCCACCATAGGCATTGCCTAATGCGCGGGTTAGCTTGTCCACTTCCTTCTTCAATTTCTCATTTTTAACTTTTAGTGTTGGATCAACACTAGTAGTGAAGGTAGAAGTAGAAGTGGATGATGATGAAAAGCTAGTGTTATTAGGTGTGGTTGCAACAAGTGTTTCATTAGTTGATTCATTCATTAGATCACAAGTTACACCCACATCACATGTTATAGCAACATCCTCTACCCTTCTTAGCTCTAAGAGTGAGGAGTGAGCTTCCTCAAGCTTGGTGTGGGCTAGTTTAAGATCCTCATGGTCTTCCTTTAGACACTTATGAGAAGCACTTAGCTCATCAAAAGATTGTTCAAGAGTTTTTAATTTCTTGGACAATTCTTTGCACTTCTTAGACTTAGAGCTAATAAGATATTCGGCTTGTTCTAACATGTCCATGAGTTGTGCTACACTAGGCTCATCATCATCACTATCACTATCATTATCATCTTTTTCATCATCACTTGAGTCATTGTATTTTACCTTAGTGGACTTAACCATAAAGCATGATGAATCAAATGATGAAAACTTCTTGTTGATAGCGATAGAAGCCATGGCCTTCTTCTTGGATGTCTTCCTCTCATCATCATCACTAGATTCATCATCATTGGAGGAAGCATCACTATCCCATGTAACCACATAGGATCCACCTTTCTTCTTGGAGAAGTTGAATTTCTTTTTCTCCTTCTTTTCCACCTTGTCCTTCTTGTCCTTCTTGCCTTTCTTCTTATAATCATCTTCATCATCACTAGTATTGGGACAATCCGCCACAAGATGATCCGTACTCTTGCAATTGTAGCACTTCCTCACTACATTCTTGCCTTTGAAGTTATCTCTTCTCTTTCTAGCACCATAGCCCTTCTTCTTCATGAATCTTCCAAACTTGCGCACAAAGAGGGCTAGTGCCTCATCATCACTATCAAAGCTAGATGTATCATCATCACTAGATTGCACCTTCTTGCCCTTGCCCTTGTTCTTGGAAGAAGAGGTGGTGGACTTGAATGCCACAGTCTTCTTGCTCTTGTCATCGTCCTTCTTCACTTTTTCACTATCACTCGTCTCATTGTATTGATCCTCGGTCATCACATCACCAAGAACCTCATTTGGAGTGACACCCTTCAAACCGCCTCAAAAGATGATAGTTCTCAAGGTCTTGAACCTCTTGGGCAAGCACAAGAGAAACTTGTGAGAGAAGTCCTCATTACTTGTTTTCTCACCCAAGGCCTTGAGATCATTGACAATCACTTGAAGCCTATAGAACATTTTTGGAATGCTCTCTCCATCATCCATCTTGAAGTTTGAGAGCTTGTCCTTGAGCATGTACAACTTGGCACTCTTTACCGTTGAAGTGCCCTCATAGGTTTGCTCTAATCTTGTCCATACTTCACTTGCTCTATCCAAATCCTTGATTTGCTCAAACACCTTTGAGTCAATGCTATTGTAAATGGTGTTGAGAGCCATTGTGTTACATTGGTTGTTCTCTTGATCTCTAGGTGTGGGGCTTGCGGGATCAAGCACAATGTATTCCTTCTCGGTGACCTCCCACACCTTCTCATGAATTGAGCCAAGATACATCCTCATCTTTCTTTTCCAATAATCAAATGAGCTTGTGCCATCAAAGTGAGGTGGTTTGCCCCCAACATGATTGAACATGATATGAGCCATTTCATTGCACCGAAGGATGTTAAGCCTTTACTAAACGGTGACCACGGCTCCAATACCACTTGAAAGGTCCTAGTATGGCTAGAGGGGGGTGAATAGCCTAATAAAATTTCTACAAAGAACTTAGGCCAAGAGGTTAGTAACAAATATGGCTAAATGTGCAATGCTAGTGCAACTATTAACCTAGGCAAGTCACCTACACAATTCTAGTTAATTCTTATTTCTAAGCCACACAAGCAAGTTAGCAAAAGCTAAAAGACTACACAACAACACAAGACAAGAAAACAAACTACTTTGCACAAGAATAAGAAAGGAATGATCGTCGATTAAACCTTTGCGTTGTGAGGAAGCCAATCACCGGGACAATCAATAAGTCACTCACTCGAAGGTGAGGAAATCAATAGAGACACCAAGATTTATCCCCGAGGTTCACGTGCTTGCCGGCACGCTACGTCCTCGTTGTGTCGAATTCAACCGGTGGTTCGGTGGCTAATCGGTATCACACACCGAGCCTACACTAGGCGCCACAAGAAACTACCACGGAGGAAGTAACTCAAAGACACGAGCAATCCACTAGAGTTACCTTTGAGCACTCCGCTCGGGAAAGGCACAAGAACCCCTCAAAATTGCCGGGTGTGGGCAAGCACAATCACCAAGCTCCTCCACACCTTCTTCTCCTCCAAGCCGTCTAGGGACACGGCAATGTCCCAAGAGAATAAGAACTGAACCAAGGCTTGCTCTCAAGTGCTCTAGAATGCAGATCACAAGCAATGATGCACTTGAGGTTCACTCAATCTCACTAAGGACGATCAAGATAATGAACTAGTGAGAGAGTGGGAGGCTAGAATGCAACAAAGTGTATGACAATGATTCAAGTGTGTAAGAGTGTCACCAAGTGACCAGGGAGGGGGTATAAATACCCCCAAGTGCAAATCTAGCCGTTACCCCACTCGAAACAGCCGCTAAACACGATTTTATGTCGTCGGACGCTACCGTCGGACTAAATCCGTCGGACTAAACGCCAGCGTCCGACGCTCGGATGCGCGCCACGTGTCAACAGGTTTAAACATCGTTCGTCCGATCTCAATGGTCAACTGATTTCGCGCGTTTAACTACCGTCGGACGCTCAGGCACCGAACTAAACTCCAAAGTCTGACGCCACCACAGTTATATTCACAGCACCATCAGACTCTGCGTGGAGAAGGCGTCGGACTAAAGATTTCAGCGGTCCGACGCTTCCAGAGAGGTTCCAGAGCGCTAGAAGATCGTCGGATACCGTCCGAAGCTCGCCGTCGGACTATTCTCAAGCGTCCGACGCTCTCCCGAACGCCACGCGTCATGCCGACACCGCCCGCCATCGTCGGACTGAAGTAGGCAATGGTCCGACGCTCGTTTACCGAGCATCCGACGCTCGCTATTGGCCAAAACTAGGGTTAGGCGTTGGACTCTACCCAATGGTCTGACGCTACGTTGGCAAACGGTCCGACGATCCTTTTCAGCGTTTTTCAAGTCTATTTCTCACCCCTTGCTTCTATGTGCTAACACTCAAGGTCTCCAACACTTGTGCTCAGTGTGTTACCATTTTGCAAATATTTTTCAAGGGTTTTCAAAGTGATTCTCTAGGTTGGTTAGATCAATGCACATGAGATGCAACCTAGAGCACTTGAAAGGAATCCAATAGTTTAGTTCTCCCCTTGATACTCGGCTATCTATCCTAAATGTGATCACTCCCACTTGGAGTCTTGATCACTAAAAGAAAATCCCTATTTGGATATACCTTAGCCTCTAGTTTTCCTTCTTTAAGTCCTTTTCTTTCTCCTTGATCATTTCATCTGGATCTACAGTTTAGCTCATGTCATCTTCCTCTTTATCACTAATCTACTCTTGGCTACACATACTTAGCACTTAGATTAGTAACTAGGTTTCATCAATTACCAAAACCAAACTAGGGTCTTTCAGGTTAGAAGAAAGGAAAATCAAGGGGCTTCAGTGTGAAATCTCAGACTCATAGGAATACTATAGTATCAATCGCGGGTTGGATCCCTAGAAACCCTAGGGGTTTACTGCAAAAACGCAAGCGCACGTGTGCGCGGGAGCGCGTGGGCTGGGTTGTTCCTTCGTGGGCGGCCTCAGGCCAGAATGGATTTTTTTATTTTTCATTCATTTAAATTAGTTTTTTTCCATTTCCCGAGAGTATGAATAGTGACGCAATTTGTTATTTTTGCAGGGAAATATTTGTAGCACCAAAAATTTTAAATTTTTTTGTGTGAGCTCTCTGTATTAGTATGAACCTAAGAAAATATGAAATAATGGTTTTGCATACTTTCTACATGAATTAAAATTATCCCTTTTAATTATTAAATGCAACTTCGATGAATTTTGGTAAATTCTATGTGTATCCAAAAATCATGAAATTTGTTTGGGTACTATTTGAGGCTAAGAGCTATCTGTTGAAAAAGTTTGGACTCTTTTGGAGATACTTTTTTATTAATTAATTGATGCTCCATTAATGGATTGATAAAAATAAATAGAAAACCCTAATGACTTAGGTTTTGTGTGACTTTTTGGATTGTGTGTTGACCTTGGGTCATTCACTATAGTGATCCTCGATAGTTTAGATATTATTGATTGAGTTTGTCTTGAGCTTCCTTAGTAGTAGTTTGACAGTTGTGCAACGGATTTCAACGACTGTTAAAAATGGTTAATAAATCACTTATGTAACCGCCACCTTGTTTAGTGAAGTTTGATTTACAACTTTATCGTGAAGGAAAGTTGTCCTCATGGCTCTTAATCTATGATAACATGTATCATGCACCACCGTTCATTTCATTTGGCATCATATTAAGCATGCATCATACTTACGTGTAGTTACCGAGAACGAGGAAGTGAAAGTTGAGTCTGCTGCTGAGGAAGTTTCTCTAGAAGTCCAGCAGGGTTTCTATATCTATGGTACCTCCCCAGAGCCTGATTTCTCCAACACCCAAGGCAAGCCCCGCTGCACTTAAACCCTTCCTTGTGATTTACAAATTTTATCACCTTGAGTTAAATTACCGCATTAGGTTATTAGGAGTTGAGTGATGACCTAATTGCTGCATTACCAACCTTTATTACTTGAATGTCATCCTTGAACCCTGATTTAAATGAAAATGTCTAGAAAATGCTTAGTCCTGCTTAATTAGTTAATCTTTTCATGAAATGCTATTTTCTGAGCTATGATGATATATATATTGATGAATTATGAAAGATGATATTGAATTTAAGACCGGTTAGGTGACTTGCATTAAGAAAGGAGTCTCAAGGTGTCTCCGACTGTATCGATTAGGGACCATCCGTGGTTGGCCTGCTTGGTTGAGACTTGCAACTAACTGCATACTACGAGAAGCCCTGGCTCCGTTGATTCTACTACTTGAACCGACAATCGCGCACTAGGAGTGGAAAGATGGCGAGAGTAGTGTGTACCCTCGTGGCCATAGGCCGGATCGGAGGAGTACTGTGCTCTCGTGTGGCGTAGGATCGGTTCAGGTTTTGGAGGAGCCGTGGTAGATGGGGTTGGCATATGCAAACTTAGGAGATACATATGCAGTGTGGTTAGGGATCCCCAGCTGGGTATAATCGGTTCGAATCGTCGTTGCTCGTCGGTTATGGAGACTCGATCAACTGACCTGCATTGTAGTTTAACAAAATGAAATGTAATGAGAATGAGGAAAAGAATGAGAATATGGATAACATATATGAATCAATCTAGGTTCGGGTCTAATGATTAATATTGGGATAAAATATTGAAAATAGAACTCAAGATTAGAGAGCTTTTCCGCAAAATACTCTTGCTAAAGCCTCACCTTGATTCCCCTCAGCCTGCATTCCTAAGTCTTCTCCCCACTTTTTAGTCAGGTAAGTCTTGCGGAGTACCCCTTGTACTCATGGTTTGTTGCCCCCCTGTTGCAGGAGGGCAACCTGGACAGATGTGTTTTGGACCGTGCTACATGACGGTCTTCTAGGCCGATGAAGATGATGGGTAAAAGCAGTGACCCTTGGGCTATTATTGTAATATATGTATATATTGTGTATGAGCTACTCCACTACCATTACTACTTATGTATTGTTTGTAATAATCGTACCTATGTTTAAGTTTGAAACAACTAGTTTGTAATTTAAAGTTATGTAAGACTTCCGCACTTTTACTCCATGTATATTTTGTATGAACTATTGTAATTCTGTAATGGATTCGCAATGAGATCCTATCAGAGATACATGTTTTCGTGCAAACCCTGCAGATCTCTTTAAGTTATTTGGGTCACATGCACAACTGTCGGAGGTCTTTGGGACAATGATAGGTGCATGTGGGCCATATAATTTAGGAGGTTCTATTACATTCTCTTGTTCTTGTGAGTTTGAGTGGCTTTGGATGAGTGTGAATACCGGTTGTTCGAATGCTATACAAGCGGTCCTTGCCCTCTCCCGTTTATAGTGACAAGGGTGGTGCAGGGTTACATGCAGTCTACACATAGTGAGAGAGCTTGGAGGATGTAGCATCTAGGCCCTAGTAGTTTCGGTGATTAATGATAATGGGAGATTATTAAGACTAACGTGTGTTTTGCAGGATAACATAGTGATTAGGTCATAATAATAAGTAGGTTCAAGCCCTCGAAGAATGGAAGTCAATTCGGTTTCAATGGACAAAAAACAAGGCTAAGGATGGACTAGTTCTAAGTGCTGATTGAAGTTGAGAGGCACTTAGATTAGTTATAGGCTTTGTTTTCTCTCCTTTGGCCATACTATTAAGGGGGATTTGAATGGGTAGCTTGACCTAGAGAAGACTTGGAGATGGTAGTCTAGTGCACACTTGTCAAACATAGTTCTAGGTTATGCAGAGAGAGGCTGGTGACCATGTTGAACAAACTTCATTTTGAAAAGTTTCTGATTCGGCGAAGTTTTGGGTCAAAATGGTACGGTGGACCGGACACGGGCAGAGCGTCCGGTGTAGTCAATGAATGCAGCAGACACGTGTTTGAGGCCACTGGACATGGAGCAGTGTTTTCTCCCATGTCCGATGTGTAACCCACCCTAGGTCTCAGCACCGGAGACAACATCGGACACTGCACCGGACACTGCGGTGAGCGTCCGGTGTCCACACACAGAGAGATTTTAGAAAGGGTTTTTCTGCATTGGATGCGTCGGGTGGTACCTTACCGAATGCTAGGGTGTCCGGTGTGTTTGAATAACCTGCCAGTACAGTAACCGTTGGAGGGGCACCGGACACTCATCGGACATGTCTGGTGTGGACTTGATCAGCATCTAGTGCACCTGCAGACAGTGCATTTTGTGCCTAACGGCCATGAGCTTATATGAGGGGTGTTTATACTCCTTGTACTCATCCATGGAGGCTCTCTTGCCACTTCTTAGCTGAGAACACCTTGAGACCTTGTGAGAGAGAGCAAGAGCACTAGGGAGGTTGAGTCATTTCCAATCCAAGTGAGCAATCTTCCCTAGAGTGAGATCAAGAGCAACAACTATGCATTCCACCCATCTCCTAGGCTTGTGTGAGTTAAGTGAGAGCTCAAGCTTGTTACTCTTGGTGATCAGCATCACCTAGCGGGCTCATCGCTGACCTTCTCGCCGACCTCTCGCTGACCTCACGTCCCGTGCTCGGGACTCCACATCGATCTCTCGCCTGCGGGCTCGTTCTCGACCTCTCACTACGGGCTCGTCACTAACCTCTCGCTGACCTCGTGTCCCACGCTGGGGACGCATCACCAACCTCTCGTAGCGGGCTTATCGCTGACCTCTCACCGACCTCATGTCCCGCGCTAGGGACTCCTCGCCGATCTCACGTTGTTGGCTTATCGCCGACATCTCATTGATCTCTAGCTGCGGGCTCGTCAGAAACCTCTCGCCGCAGACTCCTCACCGACCCGAGGACTCCTCGTCGACTTCCTCGCCGACCTCTCGCTGACCAGCTATGCTGAGGACTCCTCACCGACTTCTCGTCGTTCGGCTCACTTTGTCACCAGATTCTTTCAATGTCTCAATGGCATGCTATCAAGTCACTCCATGCCGTTCGGGTCAGGATGCTGATTTTGAGCAGCACATATGGGGTCTTGATATGTACATCACTGGCGATGTTGGTTTGGCAAGACTTTAGACTTATTTTCTTTGACCCTCGCACCACGTGACTACAGTCACCTGAGGATGGAAATATGAAAATGAATATCCGAATTATCTGCATTCATATTCGTTCGAATTGTATATATGGATATCCTTATTCGTATCCGTTTTAAAATGGTTGCCAAAGTGGATACTTCCGTATTCATATTTTAGTGTTTTTCTCTATCCGATTCCAGATCCAAATTCGATAATATCCGGCAATATCTGTATCCGAATAGAAAATAAGGTACCATGAATGTTGGTATTAATTTAGTGTCATTTGGTAAATTACTTAGCCACCTCTTTTAAACCTATATCTCTTACAATAACTAAGTTTTCATCCCTAGCATGAATATAAGAGACATGTATGGAAACTACCCATATTAATACTAAACAGTTATTATGAATGCAAGTGACTAAAGAGGATAAAATATAAATAATCAAGTTTAAAGTATCTGTAATCGCACAGATTAATTATACCATTGTAGCATTTTACCTGAGTATTTCAAGGTTGTCAATTTATATTTTTCCACAGGGAGAAGGTATGGAGCCAGGCATGAGTGGATAGATTCAAGATACATTACTTATGAATAGAATCAATCACATAGCACTTACTTAAACAGGGGTAAGCTAATAATAAAGATATGAATATGATAATAAAGGCTTAAATAACTTTCTAGAGAGGTGTGGACTACTCATTGTTAAAGTCAACCAAAGCATAGGATTACTTAAGAGATCAGATTCTTATGTCATTCCTAATTAATTATGTTATTCATCTACTCTAGCAAATATACAATCATATATAGCACAATTGACTCTTTTATCTACGCATCAGGAACATTATTCAGGATGATAGAACACAGCAAGTCTACCTTCATAATCAAGTTCTACTCTCTCTAAATACGGGGAGTGGACTACAAAGGACTCAACGGAAGTTTCACATCCGCGATCTACCACATGACCCAGCATATAAAGCGCATTCGCAGGTAAACAATATCTAAGCACCATGCCTCTATAATGTCGACCACTTAACCCACTCAAGTACTGGATTAAGCGATTTGCGAATTCATGCATAAACTCATTATCAATCATAACTATATCAAATATACTACTAGAATAAATTAGGAACATAACAAACCTAAATATAGTATTGAAATAGCATAAAGTCGTAACAAGAGGAAATACAGCAGAATTACTGGCCTCTAGTAGACAAGCGATCCTGAATCCTGAGCCAAAGGCTCAACTCTACTTCAATCTACGTATAAACTAGAACTTTGAGTGTCTAACCCTAATCTTTGGTGGAGAGCTCTTCACTTCTTGATATCTCTTTCTCTCCTCTGATTGATATGAAACCCTAGGGTCTGGGGCTGTATATATAGGCCGGTGGGATGAACCGTAGCCCTTGGATCAAACCGACTTCGACGGGTGGTGGAGATTGATCCTCAAAGGCGGTGGAGAGTCCACATCGAAATGCACGCGGAAAGGACTCTTGGCCAGGTCGGCCGACCTATCAGGGAGGATGGCCGACCTCCCCTAGCTGCCATCTGGGCCCCGCTTTGTCAGGCATGTCTCTGGTGTTCTCTGGAATGTTCTTGTTCTACTTTCGTGTCGGAATTCGATATTTTGATATGATATGTGGGTCTCTTTTGGTTCTTTTCGGAATAACACCCTGTAAAACACAGATTCACCAAAACTCATGGAATTCTGGCCAGTTTAAACCCTATTCTACGTTTGAGGATGGTTTTATTCCCTTTTCATGTTGTGTTGACGTTTAAAATTGAACAATAACTACCATCAACAATGAACCTATTTAAAAGTTCTTTATATAATAAGTGAATAATTATTTAATTTTATTATTACTAATAATGCATGTAACATATTTAACAGTATATATAAAAATAAATGTAACATTAATTGTAAATTATTAATGATACATAAAGATTAATTAATTTTAGCACTTTTATAATTTAGATTAATCTAATATATTTGTTCTTTTAAAATATTTTACTCCTTTACTTTATTTATTTATATAAATTATTTTATATAAATTTAAAATTTCATAATAAATATTTATATAAATATAATATCGATTGATTGATATATTTTAATTATTAAATATATATTGATAAATATATTATTTTTTGTGCTATCTTTGTCTATGTTATATATACAAATACTTTATCTCTACTTGTGTGATAATTACAAAATTCCAATACTAATTATAAAGTAAAATGGCTATTTGTCTTCTACCATTTTTATTTGAATTTATTCACTTGATCTATTATTTTATTCAATATTATCCATTATAATTTAGTTTACTTCGCTTTTATAGATTATTAGAAGTGTACTTTTATTTAGTTCACTTTAGTTAATGATGTACTTAATTATAAAATTTGTTCATGTATGTTAAATTTCATAATGTATATTTTGAGTTGGATCGAGTAAATATCGGATTTTGGATCTGCATCGAACCATCCGTTTTTGGAAATATTCGAATTCGTATTCATATTCGAATTAAAATATGGTAAAAGATGGTATCCGAATTCGATTCCATGCGTATCTAATCTATTTCCATCCTTAACGTCGCCTACTGCTAGGCTCGGGGATTAAGTGGATACACTTTACCTCGCGGTGAATGTATGATCACTACTGTTTTCTGCTCCATAAGGACGGGGCTCAAGTGGATACACTTCTAAAAGCCCTAGTTTGGTTTTGTCTAATTGATGACACCTATGTACTAACCACATGCTTAAGTGTTGTGATTACAAGGATGGTTAGTTGAGCTAAGTGAGTAGCTATGATGGCATCCATGCAATTGGTGTAAGCCCATCAACAAGATTGGATCAAGTGCTCCTCTGCTTGGAACTTGGAAAAAAGCTCAAGGCAAAGGTATATTTAATAGGGGACTTTCATTTGAGTGCTCAAGACACTATACAGAGTGTGATCACATTTAGAATATATGATCATACTATTAAGAGGGGAGAAATTCATTTACAATCTCAGTCATCAAGTGCCTCTAGATGAATTACTTTGAGTATTTGCACTTAAATCTAAAGCACTAACTAAAACACGGCTTTGAAGAAATGCTAGCACACCATAGACTTAATGGTAGAACACTTTGTGGTGTTGGCACATTTGAAAATACGGTGAGTTTTGAGAGGTAGAAAGGGTTTGGGTTCTAATTTCCTCTCGCTGAGCTTGTGAGGCAGGATTCAGCGGTTTCTGGAGAAGAGGAGGAGCGTCGGACGCTAAGGTGCACTGTGCACCAAACCAATTCTCAGCGTCTGACGGCTAACTTAGCCTGCACGTCGAGAGAGCCTTGGACGGTCGTTGGACCAGAGTCTCTGCATCCGTCGTCCTGCCCCAGCGCGTGGTAAAATGTTTTCAAAGCGACGGACACTCAGGCATAGTCCGAGGGTCACCGTCGGACTGTGTCCGACGCAATTTTTGCTTTGGGGGAGCTCTTTGGAAACGTCAGACGGTGCATTACTTTGGTTTGACGCCTGCTGAAAGCCCTAGTTTGGTTTTGATAATTGATGACACCCTAAGGACTAACCTAGTTGCTAAGTGAATGGCTAAGTGTAGATAGTTCTAACCATGGGATGTGGAGTCTAGGTGTTGATGGTGATGATCAAGAAGACTCAACCATGGATCAAGATTGGTAGATAAAGTGGAGATGATCAAAGATGAAAGAAAGTAACTTGAAGAGGTGATCAAGGCTAAGGTATAATCCCTAGTAGGTTTTTTAAGTGATCAAGACACCAAGTGGGTGTGATCACATTTATGATAGATAGCCGACTATTAAGGGGAGAACTAAGTGATTGGATTACCTTCAAGTGCTCTAGGTTGCATTTCATGTGCATTGAATATAACTCGACCTAGACTTTGTCTTAAAACCCTTGAAAAATATTGTGAAAATGCTAAGTGTTGAGACCCTTAGCGTTACCACATAGAAGCAAGGGGTGTGAAATCTAACTTAAAATAGCTCAAGTCAGAGCGTCGGACGCTAGAGAGCCGGGGCGTCGGACCATTGTCAGTGAGGGCCGATGGTCTCGAGTACTGTTTCTAATTGTGCAAAAGCGTCGAACGACATGGGTTAGTCCGACGACGAGCGTCGGACGCCGTCCGAGCATTTCTGAAGCTCTCGGTGTAGTTTTGCCTAGCGTCGGACTGGTGTTTTCATTAGTCCGATGCACTGACGAGTGAGCGTCCGACGGTTGTCTCTGCTGGTTTCGCAGTGTGAGAGTTGGACAGTCCGATGGTTGAAGAAGGGAGAGTGTTGGACCATGGGTTCACGGTCCAACGGCTTGACATGGCGCGTTCAAGTTCTGGCAGAGTGTGCGGCGCGAAGTGTTCACAACGTCGAACGTTGTCACTTAGTCCGACGCTGAGTGTTGGACAGCGTCCGATGTAGTTTTTCCTCTCTGTGTGCTCTTTGGAAGCGTCAGACGCCTAGAGTTGTCGGTCCGACAACCTGCAGTCCGACGGTTGGAAAAAAGGCGCGAACAGTTAGCCATTGGGATCGATCGGCTGTGGTTGAACTGTGCTGACACGTGGCATAATCTAGCGCGTCAGACGTTGGACATTGGTCCGATGGCTACCATCTGACGGTAGCGTTGATAGGTCCAAAGAGGCTAAGGGGGTGAATAGCCTATTTAAAAATTCTACAAATAAGACGTGATCAAGTAGTTAGTAACACAAGTGGCGAAGCGAATTTTGCGCTAGCCTACTCAAAAGTGCAAGCCTTCCTAACCGTTCTACTTAAGTATCTAATATCACACACAAGCTATCCTAGGTTGCAACTACTTACTCCTAGGTGGACAAGTAAACTACTAACACTACCACTACACTAGTTAAGTACTCAAAGTAAGGGAGAGAGTGTAGAGTGGTTATACCGCCGAGTAGAGTAGTTCACCAATCACCGGGATGAATATACCAATACACTCAAAGGTGATGGTCCTATGAAATCCCAATCAACACAATGGAGACAATGAATTTATCCCGAGGTTCACGTGCTTGCCTGCACGCTAGTCCCCGTTGTGTCGACCACTACTCGGTGGTTCGGTGGCTAATTGACAACCAATGTCAAGCTCAACCAATGAGCGCCACTAGAACCTACCAGGAGCAAGGTAACTAAATGACACGAGAAATGTATTAGGCTACCTTGCGGCTCTCCACCGGGGAAGGTGCAAACCCCTCACAAAGACATCCGGAGTGGCTGGAGACAATCTCCAACTCTGCCAACTCCTCCGCTGCTCCAAGACCGTCTAGGTGACGGCAATCACCAAGAGAATAGATGAAAATCCGCAGCAACAACGATCAACAAGTGCCCAAAGATGGTCTAGATGAACACAATGCACTTGGATCACTCCCTAGCTCACTATGGATGAGAATCAAGCTCTAGAGCGAGTGGGAGAGGCTTGGGAGGCTCAAGAGATGCTTAGCAATGAGTGAAATACGCAACAGAGACTCCCAAAGTCCGTTGATCGGCTATTTATAAGTGAGGGTGAAAAACTAGTCATTTTACAGTTTATGCGTGCACACCAAACGCTGGTTAAGTGAGTACCGGACGCGTCCGGTGGTTGTCTGGTGTACCGCCCGCTGACACGTGTAATAGCCGTTTGAATTTCTTTGCTGCGCGTCAACACACCGGACGCGGAGTCGTCACACCGGACTGCTCCGACGCCCTTGTCCGGTGCAGCGTCTAGAGAGCATCCAGAGAGCTCAAAGCCGCACCGGACGCGTCCGCTGTTAGGTCACCGGACGCTGACAGCGTTCGTTGCTTTCACTCAATCAGAAAGCACGAAGTCTCACCGGATGCTCGAAAACCATCACCAGACGCGCTGAAGCATCCGGTGCTCATCCAGATAGGTTCCAGAGAGGTCCTGACTGCACCGGATGTGTCTGGTGCACACCCACCGGACACGCACAATGTCCGGTGCACCTCTGAGAGCTGTTTTTGCCCTCTCTTCAACTACCTTGCTTCTAGGTGCTAACAACCAAGTGTATAAGCACTTAGGCACGAGTGTTAGCTTGTTTTTAAGTTCATTTTCAAGGTTTTAGGTTAGTGCTCTAGATCTAAATGCATATGCTCAACTATGTCAACTAGAGGCACTTAATGGTCGAGGTTGTTAACGAAATTTCATCCCCCTTAATAGTACGGTCATCTAATCTAAATGTGATCATACTCTCTATAGTGTCTTGATCACCAAAATGAAAATAGCCCTATTGAATTTACCTTTGCCTTGAGCCCTTTTCCAAAATCCAAGTTGAGAAGCATTTGATCCAACATCTTGATGGACTTACACCACTTGCATGGACGCCGTCATAGCTCCCCACTTGTTCTACTAACCAATCTTGTAATCACAAAGCTTAAACACAATGGTTAGATACTAGATGTCATCAATTAGCCAAAACCAAACTAGAGCTTTCAATCTCCCTTTTTTTGGTAATTGATGACAACCTCTACAAAGATATTCAATGAATTCAATTTGGTAGTATTAACTCCCCCTACATATGTGCCAAGTGTTTGGATTTGAAAGGCTTTGCACATATGCATTGGAATTGAAGTATGGGAGAGATATTACTACCAATTTGATGCTACGGTTTATAGAATTTGACCTTTGAAGCGCGATACCATCGGAGTGTAATATATAAACCATCCTTAGCACCATGGATAGCTAGATTCCCCTTGAAAGAATTCTTGCAACCAAAGACACTAGAATACCTCATGAGATCAACATTAGAAACAAGGTTCTAGAATCACTTTGAAAGACCGGGAACTACCTACCACTTCCTATGCATGGTAGTATTCAATTCACCACACAAGTTTAAGTCTAGCATACACCAAGCAAGTAAGTATATTGAATTTAAGTACAAATGCAATGCATCAAACATATGAGAATGCACAATCAAATCCTTGCAATCATGCTTGTGAACTTTCTCCCCCTAAATGTGAGATCCAAATTTTAAAAGTTTATGATCCCTCTCACTTGGCCTATAGCTCTCCCATAATCGGCCTAATGATGGTTCATCGCTCAAGCTCCATATCTTTGTACCATTCTCTCCCCCTTTGTCATCAAAGACCACAAAAGTGTAGCATGGGTAGGATAGGATTTGAAATCAATGGAGGGAACCACTTTGTCAAATTCTTAGATTGTTTTCATTATCTTCTTTCTTTTAAGCATTTAGCTAGATTACTTGCACAAGTATATAGCTCGGTTTGTCCTTTGGCAAGCTTCTTCACGCCACTAGGGGTTATCTTGACAAAGTTGAATTATATACCATAACTGCACATATTCTAGTTAAATACTAGGTTCACAATCCCACAAGCTAGTCATATGTCACCACTAGATCAAACAAGACATGGAAGCAATAGTAGTGGCATATGATCTCAAAAACATTTAGTTTTACATGAATGAGCCTATTTAAGGAAGAGAGTATGTCTATATGCTCTACACAAGTCCTAGCAACATATGAATGACATGCCAAACAATGATACCTTTGCTTTGTCGGAGTAGAGGCAAGTCCTATGGTGGAGGTGCTAGCTCAACTCATGTTGGAGAAATCAAGGATGTTCAATTCATTCTTCAATTTATAGAATCTTGCTTCATCAAGTGGCTTGGTGAGAATGTCAGTGAGTTGATCATCGGTGCCCACACTCTCGACTTGAATGTCACCCTTAGATTGATGATCTCTAATAAAATGATGTCTCACAGCAATATGCTCTGTTCTTGAGTGTTGAACCAGGATTGGTGGCAATCTTCACAGCGCTTTCATTATCACATAGCAATGGCACATTCTTGAATTTGATTCCATAATCACTCAATGTGGCCTTCATCCATAACAATTGTGCACAACAACTCCCCGCACTAACATACTCGGCTTCGGCGGTAGAGAGTGCAACGGTGTTTTGCTTCTTGGATGACCATGATACTAGTGATCTTCCCAACAATTGGCATGTACAAGAAGTGCTCTTTCTATTGATCTTGCATCCTGCATAATCGGAGTCCGAATAACCAATCAACTCAAAGTTTGACCCCTTAGGATACCATAGTCCAACATCAGGTGTGTGCTTAAGATATCTCAATATTCTCTTGGTTGCCTTCAAATGACTCCTCTAGGTGAAGCTTGATATCTTGCACATATGCAAACACTAAACATCACATCCGGTCTAGAAGCGGTCACATAGAGTAAAGCTTTCAATCATAGACTAATACTTCTTTTGATCCACCATATTTCCACTCTTATCTTCATCAAGGTGGCTAATGGATTTTGCATTTTCCATCCCAAATTTCTTCAACATGTCCCTAATGTATTTTCCTTGGCTTATGAAAGTGCCATTCTTCAATTGCTTGATTTGAAGACCAAGGAAATAACTCAACTATCCAATCATTAGCCATCATCTTCCCAAACTCCTCACAAAAATCTTGATTGGTTGACCCAAAGATAATGTCATCAACATAGATTTGCAAAATAAACAAGTCTTTACCAATTCTTTTGGTGAAGAGTGTAGTGTCAACCTTCCCCATTTTGAAACCCTTGGATAGCAAGAAATCTCTCAATTTTTCATATCATGCCCTTGGTGCTTGTTTCAAGCCATACAAAGCCTTTCTCAATTTGTAGACATGGTTGGGCTTCTTCTCATCTTCAAAACCCGCGGGTTGCTCAACATATACTAACTCATTTATGTATCCATTCAAGAAAGCACTTTTGACATCCATTTGATAGAGCTTGATATCATGTGCACATGCATAAGCTAGAAGGATCCTAATTGCTTCCAATCTTGCAACCGGAGCATAAGTCTCTCCAAAGTCCAACCCTTCCACTTAAGTATATCCTTGTGCAACTAACCTTACCTTATTTCTCACCACAATGCCATCTTGACCTTGCTTATTCTTGAACATCCATTTGGTTCCAATGACACTGTAGTTCTTGGGCCTCACAACTAACTCCCAAACTTGATTTTCCTCAAAGTTGTTAAGCTCTTCATGCATAGCATTTACCCAATCACTATTGTAACACCCGGTTTTTCGAAGAATACCAAGCGTTAACTATATGTGTGCCCAGAATGTCCACACAACACATATAGTGACAAATATGGTCAATATCATAAGCAATGCTTGATTACATAGAGAAACATATTTACATTAATACTTACAAATATATCAAAGCACAACGGAAACTAGTCTTCATCTTTTATCTTGGGGTCACCATACTCCACAGGGACGGTTGACTGGGGGAGCACTCACCTAGTACTCTTGAAACAGCTCATGGAAGCACCTTGCTTGAACCACCATCTGGTACCCATCCGGGATTTTTATTGGTGACAACCACAAGCGTCAGCTCACCATGCTCAGCAAGTATACTATGAGGGGATGCAAGGCTCAAAAGGCTGACACGGTTGAACTGCGGTAAGCACTTTGAGTTGGTCATATTTTACTTATTAAGAACCTATGTAACTAAGTTATGCTTAGCTCCCCAATAATTGTATAACAATTATCATCAATATTAATTCATCATCTCGAACCATCCATAGAACCATCTGTCTCGAAAAGGATCCAGGCCGCTCATGGCCGTGAGCACGGCTGATATATCAGTTTGATCAAACTCTGCAGAGTGTGTACACTTTCACCATGAGTCGTGAATTCCCATATGCCCCGTGGCAGGCCAACCTCTTCTCACTTCCAAGGTGAGCAGGAAGGGAACCACTACGAAGCCTTTCACTAGTCACTCTAACAAGTTAGTAGACGCAAGGTTTCGGCAAGGCGAATGGAGGCCCCCTTCAAGAATGGCACACCATGTGACCGCAGCCCAGCACACATCTTGACAGGCTCGGAACCCATTCTTGAACCTAGACCCCCCTCTAGCGCCTTTCGGTAACTACTAACAAGCTAGAGAAGATCTAGTTACTCATCTAAGACCAGAGCCATGTGATTCTTATGGTTGTACGGTAAATCCTGGGTGGCCGCTTTAAGATTCAGATGCATACGGAGGGCAAATTAGAGCGACCAAAAAGGCCCAATGCTCTAGCCCTCTTCTATCCATGTTGCTTAAAAGCATCTTTCATCCACAGTTGCATAAACCATTAATCAATATTATAGATCTTTATAATTGGTGATAGCAAACTAAGCAAATATACCCATATGCAAAACCCCATAGGTAACAAGGATACAAGATATCAATAGTTCTAGGTAAAATCCTTATGAGTTTATCATATTAGACACATGCATATGAAAGGTGATTAAATGGTTATTAGGTAACAAGGGAACTCATGCTACACTTGCCTCCAAAAGCTTTCCAGGCTCTCCAATTTCTTCACGATCATCCTTGCATAGCTCCACTTCTAACGATCGTAACAACCAACACAAGCTTCACATATAAAACTAGAAACAGTACACCAAACATTATAAAAAATAAATTACAAAGGTTTTGAAAACTTATGGATTGTTCTATAATCGTGTGAGCACAAAAACTAAACAAAACAAGAACCACAATTAAAATGATGTGAGGGTTGAAAGGTAGATGTGGCAAGGATTGGATAATGGATAACATGTTATGATATTGGCAACTAGATTTATCTCTGGTTATATAACATCACATGACAAATATGGTGGTGGTGGTTTAGACGGGTAGATCATGTCAAGCACATGGAGACCATGGATTTAAGGTGGGAAGAGAGGTCACACAAATAACTTGTGTTCCGAATATTCCTTAGAGATATGTGAGAATGATTTTGGATAAGTGAATAGGTTACTTTGGAACATGTCATGACCAACAAATGCACCGAGGTGAATGCTAGATCAAAGGAAAACAATATTATGGCAATTTGTGCATCGGTTGAAGTAACCGGTGATGAACAACAACAAATATGATTATAGATTGCATGGTTATAACAAAGACAAATGGAAATATATTTTGTGGGGTTCCTAGGTACCGCATGAGGGTGGTTATGGCCAAAGGAGGTGATGTTTTGACCATCCGTTAGCCGGCAAACAAGATTGCAAGGTGGCACTGCGTGGCTGTTGGCATAGCAGGACATCAGCAACATGGTGATGCTTATATCTTCAATTTCATGACTTGCATGACCAAGCCAACTTTTAGGGATGTGTGTAGGTATAGGATACACATTGTGTTCAAAGATCTTGAACACCGGAGGTGCGAATCAACGGGAACACGCATGCCAACCGGTATCAGCGTGGCTGCAGGGCAGCAGCACAGAAAGCACAAAATAGGAACATATCTCTTTCGTACTTGATTATATACACATGAAACATTGCAGAGGTGTGTGCAACTATATAATGGATAATATAGCTAAAGGGTTCATCAAGGGGTTCAATGGATCAACGGAAACGCCGCTGCCAAAAACAGGGTGATTGCCGTTTCGACAGTAGGGGTGGTAAACAATTCGGTCTCGACATCTCAGCCATACTGGATTGGATAGCCGAACCAACTTGTGGGAACATGTTCAAGGATTTAGTGTACAAGTGTATAAAAGGGCTTTGTGATTTGGACAGCGGATTATTGGGGAACGCCAAAACCACTCAGTGCTGAAATCTGCCCGGACAGCAGGAACAGCAGGCACAGAAATGGTGATATATCAAGATTCTCAACCCCTATGAAGAAACCATTTTATAGGGGTGTGTTCAAGGGTATAAAATACAATTTCACCAAATGGTTTGATGATTTGATCAAAGGAACAGCGAGGAACGCCGTTGCCAATGGCAGCAGCGCTGCTGGCCGCTAGGACAGCAACACATATATCGGGTAAAATTCAACGGGGATCAACCATATCTCATCTAAGGCACTTGATATTCAGAGTACAATATGAAAACATTATCAGAGAGATGATAGAGGGTTCTCACCATGGGGATTGGTGTGGTGGAGCGGGGAAACACATTGACGACGACCGGTGATGATAGCGCGGTTCAACGGTGCATCCTTCTCATGATGCGGTTGATCGGGGCGACATCCATGGTGGTAGAAGACATCACCACGCCACTGTACAGCAGGGAGGTTGATGGTGAACTCCTCCAAATACTTGTTGGGAGCTTGGGAAAGCAATCAAGGTGGTTAGACGGGTTGCAATCACCGATATGCATTGTTTTCATGGAGGGGAAGGCGAGGAAGGTTGGGGAATGGTTAGGGCAGTCATGGGTGAGAATGAGGAGGAGCAGGGGCGTTTCCCCTCTGTTCTTGACGTGAGAAATGAATGGGGAGGCATGAGGGGGCTGTGTGGGAGGTGTATGTGAAGGGGAAAGGGTGGAAGACCAAAGGGTAGGAAGGCAAAGTGTTGTGTCTTGATTTTTTGATGCCTTGGTTGATATTTTTGTGCAAGGTGGAGAGGTTTTCAGGTGGGTGACGTGGGAGAGGTGAGAATAAGTCATAGAGGGCTGGTTGGCCTTGATTTTGAACCACAAATGAGAGGAGGATTGTCGGGCTTCGACCCACGGCGAAAATTAAGGCAAGGTTTGGACCGGGTTCGGCTCGGAGCGATGTCAGAGGACGAAATGAGTTGGGTTGACCCGTTAGCAAAAGAAAAAGAGATGGGGGAGATAATTTATTAATGGGATAGATTAGGTGCTTGTACAAAAATAAGAATATAATACAAAAGGGTAGTGTTGAGCTCGGCCGCTAAATTCTCATAGACACGATTATGGTTTTCGGGAAATTTAGCGTTCCAAAACAGTGAGACGAAGGCCGTATGGTTTTCAAAGATTGTTCAAAAATATGTTTGGCTTTGATAAAGAGGAGAGTGAGTGGAGGAGAAAGAGTCCATGTGTATGTTGCCCAAGGTCAGGAAATGAGAAGAAAGTTGGAATTGAGATTAACATGGGTACACAACGTGTGATTGTTTTGACTTGAACAAAGTGATGGTAGAGTTGCATGAGAGCAATGGGATACAATGATTGATCGTTAAGCATAGAATTGGGATTTGGAGAAGATTCCATCAAAAAGGATTAAGAGCTCAAATATAAGGAGGAAAAATAAAACAAGTTAGGAGATGAAAAGTTAGGGATTTCAAAAACATGAGCTTCGGTGTTTTGCAAGATGAAAGTTTAGAGTGCCATCAAGGTTTTTGGAACAAGGATCAAGGTGTATGGCTTTCAAGGATTTGATCATGAATGGGAACTTGATCAAAGATCTTGAGACATTTGATTCCAATAAAACCCTATGCGCGTTTGAAAACTTTTAAAATCATTTTTCATATGAAACACTATGCAGAGGCATGAATGCAACAAACCATTAAATTCAATTCCAAAAATTTTAGAAACTCACATTTTCAATATCTAAATTGTAAATAACTTAAGCTAAGTTGGTATTTTTAGAAAAGGGTAAAAATCTTTTGTTTTGTTTTTAATGTTTTCTAGTCACATCCCAAAATAAGAATTTTGGGGTGTGACAACTATCATTCAAGGCTTTCTCAATAGTTGTTGGCTCTTCAAATGACACAAAAGAGAAGTGCTCGCAAAATTTTGCTAACTTTGATCTTGTTTGAAAAACCACTTCTAATATCCCCAACTATTTGATCCAATGGATTATCTCTTGCAATATGAACTGGTTGGAGAACTTGATTGCTTGAGCTTGATTGACCCACTTGAGATTGACTAGCATTTTGATCTTCATCATTTTGCACTTGTGTTTGATCATGAGAACCACTAGAGCTTGCTTTATTTGGATTTACTTCCACACTAGGTTGAATTTACACTTGATCTTTGTCATCTTCTTCTTTCACATCAACCACTTGTCTTGGCCGGATATCATCAATGTCCATGTTTTTCATTGCATTCACCAATTGAGTTCCTCTCATATCATCAAGATTTTCTTCCTCATCCTGTGAGAGAAACTAGTCATATTCTTTGATCAAGATCACGTACACATTCCACCTATGTATTACTTCTACACTGGAAGTATACACCTATGCTCCATACACCAATTGAGACAACCAACCACAATCAACCTTTGTCCTTTTGATAGATGGGGAGTATAGGTTACTGAAAAAAGAGAAGAGAGCAAGTGCTCAAGGAAAACAAAAGAGGACAAATTTCCCATGAGCAGGGGCCCATATATCTATGCTTCAAAAAAAAACTATGTATTTAGTAACCATGCTCTCCTTTGTCTAAGACAAAGGAATAAGTCTCAAGGAGCCCACCAAATAATTTACACCTGCACTTCTTGATCATCTTATATGACTTGTTGCTCCCTGTGATCTAAGAGTCTAATCTTGCAATATATTCGGTTCAAGTATGCTTTTGCTCCAATCCTATAAGCCCCACATAAGCTTTAGGATAGACATGAAAAGCTCTCTTGAGCTCTTGTGAGGTCTATCACACTAAGGAGTGGTTGAGAGTAGCATTAAAGGAATCCAAAGCAAGATTTTTCCTTTCAAAAAGATAAAAATTCTCTAGTGAATGGTATCACTCTACCAAAGTAAGGGATGAAGTATCTACTTATCTATCCTATCTTGTTTCTGCATGACCAATGGTGAAAAAGTTAAAAGCCCCATATAGTTAAGACACAAGATGAATTTCTAAATCATGCTCAATACTAGAATAGTGTTGGTTTGTATGCAAGATCTTTGTGAATTATTACACTAAAGAAATTCATAATCCAACATTGCCATGTTAAAATTACATCTTTGCTTGAGGACAAGCAAAAGGTTAGCTTGGGGGAGTTTGTTGACGGTCACTAACACCCTATTTTACCGTCAACATTTCACCCATAATAAGGTAAAACCAAATGAAAAGTAAAGACCTCACCTTGAAACTAACCTAGTTCCACATGTCCTTGGAGAAATCATGTGTATACAGGAAAAATAGTGAAAACAGGCAAAAACGAAGCATACCAAGACACTTTAGCACCTCAGCTGCCACATGGGAGCTAGAGGGGGGCGCCCGCCTCCTACATAGGGCGCCCACCCTATGAATTGTGCCAAATTGGCATGCCACCTCACAGATCCGTGTGCCATCCTCCCAAATGGCCTATGGCAGGCTGAAACAACATCAACGGCTCAGAGACAAGGCATAAGGATCCGGTGGCCCTACCAACAGGGCGCCCGCCCTGTCCAAATTAAGTGACACATCCACAATCCGAGGGAAGGTGTCCAAGAGTCATCCAAGCCATCAAATGAAGTCGGTTTTCATCCAACGGTGATCAAGAGATGTGCCATGGATCGAAGAACCCACATGTCATCCTCTCGGGGTTGCAAACCGCCAATCCTGAGCTCCAACCGACCTTGCAACCGCCCTTGAGGGTGAAGGAGGGCCGTAGGATGTAAGGCGGTGCATCCAAGGGTGCGCCCGTCCCCCTAGGAGGGCGCCCGCCCTGTCTCTTTGCACCACTGACTTTCAGGATCCCTACAAGTACCCTTGGAGCACTCCTACACTATAAATAGGATTTGATTCCTCACTTGTAAGCAGAAACCACTAGAGGATCACTAGCAAACCACTAGAGATTCAGCTCATAGTCAGTATGTAGCTCCTTCTCTCTCTCTTTAGCTAAGCTCGGCTCTTAGGATTAGTGCTAACTAGAGAAGAGTAGAGTAGTGAGAGAAGTCGGGAGAAGAAGGAAGTCTGTGGAGGAGCCGGGCTTGTCGGTGTAACACCCTAATTTTGAATTTAATTAAAATCTGGAATCTTTTGATAAGTATTGCTAAGCTCTTACATAATTATTTTAAAATTCTAGGAGAAGCAATAAATTTTGAATAGAAATAAATCATAAATATTTAAAATATATGTTGTGTGCATATATGCTGGTGCATCTTATTTTGTTTTGCTTATTTTGGATCTTGTGGAAGAAAAATATTTCAAAATGTATTTTGTGAAACTCCTTTAGAACCTTTCTGATCATCTGGAATTTAGAAATAGCAAAAATCCTTTTTTTTATTCTGTTGTTCTGGCCGTGAGGGCCTGATGCCTTTCTGTTTTGGCCGAGAGGACCTGCTGCTGCCCTCCCTTCCGATTGACCAGAGCGTGCGTCCCTGAACCCAGCTAGTAGGCAGGCCACGCAAACTCTCCCAGCCCGGGGCTCCCTTGTCGTGGGCCAAGCCAGCAGGCTTGACCGCCAGCAACCTCCCCTTCCCCGCTGACTCATGGGACCTGGTGTCCATGCCATCCGCCTCTGCATCGCAAAGCAAGCCGGGCGCTGCCAGCCCCGTACGATCGGGAAATTCGACTCCGAGTTCATCTATTGCGTCCCTCCTTGACCTATAAAAGCCTCTAGAGCCCCTACGCCCTAATCTTTTCCATCTATTAGCACCCCGCCGCCTCCACTGGAGCTAGCCGCAGCCGCTGTGCCCGCCGTCGAGAAGAGCAAAATCGCCGCAGCAAATCATCCTGCTAAAAGCCTCTTCGTTGGCGTACGTGATCCACGAACTCCACCATGCCACGCTAACACTTTCCCCTCCCTCAATTTTGTTCCTTGCTCATGTTTTTTTTCATCTTCTTGGATTCACAGCAAGGCGGCATCCGCCTCCAACGTCGACTCCATATCCCCGGCGCTCCTCCTCCGCAATTGAACCTTCCCGAAGCTTATTTGCAAGGTGAGAAAACCCCCAGCCACGCCAATTTGGTGTATTCGCTCCTCTGCTGTACCCGCGACCTCGCCGATGGTGAGAAGCCGACATGGCTCGTGCTGCTCTCTCGGTGGACCGTTTCTACCATAACCGATGCCCTAGAATGAATCCCCATCGAGTTCTCTTGCTCTCAGATCAACTCCCATGCCAATTGATGCACTACAGTACGAGTTTGGATTTTCCAGCGCTGCTCCGGCCATGGAGCCACCGTGCAGGCCATCTTCTCCGGCTGCTGACCACCAGCACCTCCTTTTATTTAATCTGAGCCGCTAGTTTCTGATCCAACAGCCCATATGAGACAGTACCCCTTTGGGGGAAAATTTGTTAAAGAGACCCTGCTATTTCAGATTAAACCCGCCACCCATAGCGCCCAGACAGGCTGTACTTTCTAAGTTAGAAAGCGTAATTCTCAGTAGTTGATTAAAAATACGTTCTCCTGTAACTACATATTTGCCACTAAAATTTGTTTAGGTCATATTTTGTTTATTTTAAATCCATTTGAGTTGATTCAAATTTCGTTTGATTCGTATTTTTGAACTCTACGTATTCATGCCACTGTACAGTAGGCATGGAACTTTTAAAATTTTGAGCTATTATATATTAATTATTTTTCCATAGCAAATCTTCAGAAAATCATAACTTTCACGTTTTAAATCCGTTTTTTGTGATCTTTATATCGATGTGATCGTTGGAACGAGTAGAATAGTTTTATATCATTTTCAAACTGTTTTTATTCTGTTGGTGTACTGTTCTAATTATTTCGCTTTGTTTGCTTCCTGTATGATTGCCCGATGATTGTGTGGTGATGTGGTGATCGATCGAGTATAGACGGTGAGCAGTTTGTGGGTGATCAAGACTATTTTTACGAGCAGGAACAGTAGGAATTTTCTGATCAAGGCAAGTATAACATAGACCATCCTTGATGTCCTATTCACAATAATCACATTCATATATGCATGTGTCCACCTTGCCAACCTTAGAGATTATAACATAGATTTGCTATCTTGATTCCTTGATCACTTTTTGGGATATGCATTGGGTAGATTTTGCTAGTGCTTATTTAATGCCAATGATTTTGTGATATGATTAATGGATTATGCAATGAACAATTTAATATGATTTTTATTCCTGTTCAAGGGGGGCTAGAGCCTTGGGATTGGGTGGTTTTTGGCTCTAGTTTCTCTCCATAGAATTTCTGAACCTGATGAACCGGGATTTTCGTACAGCTTTGAGGGCTATATGGCTCTGGCTTTAGTCATTTAAAAGACCTTTTCTTGCTTGTTAGAGGTTACCCGAAAGGGCACAGTTGGGGGGTTTGCCACCTTGGGTGCAGTACGGCTTCTAGTCTTATGTGTATAGCCGAGAAGGAATGTGTCATATTGAAAAGGGGGTTCCTACATCTCGCTGCCACTCACCCCTTGCGGCCCTAACTTGTTAGATGAACTTTTAGATAACTTTATATGATTCGCTAGTGTTTGGGCATAATTAACCCATGCATTAGAAAATCATGTATCACAGGTAAAGTGTATACCTCTGCGCAGAGTTTAATAATCTATCATGATAGCCGTGCTCACGGTCACGAGCGGCCTTGGTCACACGTTCTGCTAGATGGTTACTATGGACTATATTATGTTCATTATTGTTGTTAATATCTTTGCTGTTTATTAACCTTATTACAATTGATCATTGGATTAATTATGGGATTTGGAATACCTTGATGCTACTCAATTGCTGTAAAATGAACATGATTATTAAAAGCTAAACGCAGATGATACTATTTGATCTATATTTGTTCAAGACTATGTAATAAATATCTATTCGTATTGTAAGCACTGTGATGATACTATTTATAATTTGTCAGCTTATATGTGTGAGTATTCTTGGGGCACATATGAGTTATTTGAGCATCCTATTTTGTTCTTAAAATATGGGTATGACAGATTGGTATCAGATCTTTATTGACTATAGGACGCAAGCCTATTTAGCACTGGTCAATTTGCAAACCTTATTTTGCTAGAAAAATATTTTTCTAACTCCTTGGCTCATTCGTTGATTATTTCTCATCTTTGTCATACTATTGTCTCTCCCCTTGATAGCTTTCTTTGAGCTGCTTCTGCTTATCTCCTTGAGCTATTATTTAGTTACTTCACAAAATTTTCTATACTCATCTTGCTCAAAATCTCGATGACCTTTTATCATATATACCTTTTATGATGCCTACCAATTATAGAGAAGCACATGTACTTTCGATGTTGTGAACTTATTTGTGCTTGAATGGTTTGTTATTGTGATAATGTGTGATTTAGATCCTTTGTGATGATTGCTGGAACTTTGTAGATATATCTAAAAGTTTCTCATATAATTATAATGAGTTATAGTCATATTTATTTCGTGGATTCAGTTTCAACCTGTTTCTACCATTGCTATTTTTCTAGGAGCAGCCGGTGATGTTTCTGTTATATCTCTAAGCATATTTGTGCAAAACTTTTGAAAATTTTCTGGGAATAACTAGACTTCTATATCATTCCAACCCCACAAGTATTACCTTTTTATCAATTTCGAGCTGAGAGATATACCTGTTCTAAAATGAGGTTCTGTGCAGTCTGGAAATCCTGAAATAGTTTCGATTTTACTCTATTTTGATAAATATAACGTCAGGATATGGAAAATTGGTCTGAATAAAAGTTGTAGGCAATTTCATAATCTTTCCAACCGTGTATAGTATGCATAAATTGGATTTAGGGAACTCCAGATATCTCTGTTTTACTGAACTGTTACACATGTACCTCGCCAGAAAATTTCAGATGCACTTATATGTTGGCATTTTTGAGTTATTGAATAATTCTAAAAGAATTTTTCGCTTGACTTGCAATGCAGATGCCTAGAGGAAGGCCTGCTGGAGCTAACCAACCCCCGCCTCCACCACCACCGCCAATGACGGCGGAACAGCTGATGGAAATGTAGGCACAGTTGATGCAGACGATGATGCAATTCATCCAGAACCAGCCTGCGGGAGGCAATGTACCTCCTCCACCGCCCATGAACAAGAGGAGGGAGTTCATGCAGGGCCACCCTCCTGTGTTTTCTGATGCTACTGATCCATTGGAGGCTGATGACTGGCTTCGTGCTGTAGAGAAACAACTGAACATCTGTCAGTGTGATGACCAGCAGAAGGTGCTATACGCTTCTGGACAGCTTCAGGGAGTAGCTCAGACATGGTGGGAATCATACCAAGCTGCACGTCCTAACAATGCTCCTCCCATCACTTGGGCCGAGTTTGTTAGGGACTTCAGGGCCCGACATATTCCAGAGGGAGTAATTGAGCTCAAGCAGGAAGAGTTTAGAAACCTAAGGATGGGACAGATGACAGTTAGCGAGTACCATGACCAATTCTCTCACCTGGCTCGCTATGCCCCGAATGAAGTTAGGGAAGATGCTGACAAATAGCGTATGTTTCTGAAAGGCATTTACTATGATCTCAGGCTGCAGCTGAAGGGCAACACCTATCCAAACTTCCAAGCTTTGGTGAATCGCGCTATTGTACTTGACAATGAGCGCAGGGAGATGGATAGGAAGAGGAAGTTGAGGGGTCAGTCCTTAGGAAGTTACAGGCGTTAGTGCACTAATTCTCAGCATGGTTTCCATCAGAAGTACCAAGGACCTATTAGCCAGTGGAACCGCAACAACAATCATCAAGGCAACCAGTTCCAGCAGCGCTCTCAGTTTCAGCAACGTCCTCAATATCAGCAGCAGAGTGGACAGCCGACTCCACGTCAGGGAACTCCTAACACCACTCCAATGAAGACAAGTGAACCTAGTGCTCCAAAAGTGTGCTACCATTGTGGAGAGCCAGGCCATTATGCCAACTATTGTCCCAAGAAGAAAAACCAGCAGACCCCCCAGAGTCAGAGCAGCAGCCAGAGGCCATCCCGCACTGGAAAGGTGAATCATGTGTCTGCCGACACCGCTCTAGAAGCACTAGAGGTGATGATGGGTACGTTCGGTGTCAACTTCATCCCTGCTACTGTTCTTTTTGATTCTGGTGCTTCGCATTCTTTCATCTCGCACAATTTTGTTAAGATACATGCCATCCCCATAACACCAAAGACAAACCCACTTATAGTAAATTCACCGGGTGGGGTTTTGCAAGCTGGGTTTTACCTTCCATCAGTTAGTATAATTTTAAGGGGGTAGAGTTCAAAGAAAAGCTTACAGTGTTGAGAACTGCCGGTATTGATGTTATCCTAGGATTAGATTGGATGAGGAGACACAAGGTAGAAATTAAATGTGCACAGAAGATAGTTGAACTGGCTGCACCAAATGGAGATAAACTCAATGTTGATGTGATTGTGCAAAAACCATCGATAGCTGCTGTGAACCAACAGGATGAAGATAGGAATCAACATGATCGTGTTGTGGATGAGTTTTCGGATGTCTTTCCAGATGAACTGCCAGGTATGCCGCCTGACTGAGACATGGAATTTCTCATTGAGTTGTTACCTGAAACTGCACCTATAGCTAAACGATCATATAGGATGTGATCTAATGAACTAGAAGAACTTAAGAAACAAATTAAGGAATTGCTATAAAAGGGTTTCATTAGGCCTAGTTCATCACCATGGGGTGCACCGGTTATTTTTGTTGATAAGAAAGATGGTGTTCAGAGGATGTGTGTTGATTACCGGTCACTTAATGAGGTAACCATCAAGAATAAGTACCCATTGCGTAGGATTGATTATCTATTTGACCAGTTGAGAGGTGCTTGTGTGTTCTCTAAAATTAATTTGCGTTTTGGTTATCATCAACTGAAGATTCGTGCTTCTGATATTCCAAAAACAGCCTTTACTACTAGAAATGGCTTATATGAGTATACTGTCATGTCTTTTGGTTTGACCAATGCACCAGCCTATTTTATGTATATGATGAATAAAGTGTTTATGGAGTATCTGGATAAGTTTGTGGTAGTGTTTGTTGATGATATACTGGTATTCTCCAAAACTGAAGATGAACATGCTGAACATTTGAGGCTTGTATTGCAAAAACTTAGAGAGCATAAGCTATATGCTAAACGGAGTAAATGTGAATCCTGGTTAAAGGAAGTTGCTTTTCTTGGTCATATTGTGTCCAATGGTGGGATATCTGTAGATCCAGGCAAGGTGAAGGATGTGTTGAATTGGCAACCACCTACTGATGTGAGTCAGATTCATAGTTTCTTGGGATTGGCTGGTTACTATAGAAGATTTATTGAAGGGTTCTCTAAACTTGTTAAGCCTATGACAGCTTTATTAGAGAAGAATGCTAAGTTTGTATGGTCTCATGCCTGTCAATCTAGTTTTGAAGGGTTGGAGAAGAGATTGACTACTGCGCCTGTGTTGGTATTACCAGATCTGAGCAAGAAGTTCTCTATTTATTGTGATGCGTCTCGTCAAGGTTTGGGATGTGTTCTTATGCAAGAAGGTAGAGTTGTTGCTTATGCGTCTAGGCAGTTGAGGAAACATGAACTAAACTATCCTACTCATGATTTAGAGTTAGCAGCTGTGGTTCATGCTTCGAAGATCTGGAGGCATTATCTAGTTGGACATTAGAGTGATGTATACACCGATCATAAGAGTTTGAAGTATATCTTTACTCAGTCTGACTTGAATTTGAGGCATCGCAGATGGTTAGAGTTGATAAAGGATTATGATTTGGATGTGCACTATCACCCAGGAAAGGCTAATGTAGTTGCAGATGCCCTTAGTAGGAAAAGTTATGCTAATGAGATGGAAGTATTGCCTATGTCGAGTGAGTTATGTGCTGAATTTGAACATCTAAACTTGAGAATTGTTGTCAATGCAGCTGAACTGGTGATAGAACCTACACTTGAGTAAGAGATTCACGAAGGACAGTTGAAAGATGAGAAATTGAGGGAGATAGCAGAAAATATAGTGGTTGGTAAGTCACCTGGTTTTAGAATGGATGATAATGGAACTCTGTGGCATGGCGAGAGGTTGTGTCTACCTGAGGATCCAGTAATAAGACAGAAAATTCTGCGAGAAGCACATGAGTCAGCTTATTCTATATATCCTGGTAGTACTAAGATGTATCTTGATCTTAAAGAGAAGTATTGGTGGGTTGGTTTAAAGCGAGATGTGGCTGAATATGTGGTAGTATGTGATGTTTTTCAACGGGTGAAAAATGAACACCAGAGACCTGCAGGATTGTTGCAACCAATGAAGATTCCTGAATAGAAGTGGGAAGAAGTTGGTATGGATTTCATAGTGGGATTACCTTGCACTCAGAACGGGTATGATTCGATTTGGGTGATAGTAGACAGGTTAACTAAAGTTGCTCACTTCATACCAGTCAAGACTGATTATCGAGGACCAAGATTAGCCACTTTGTATATGGAGATGATAGTATGTCTGCATGGAGTACCTAAAAAGATTGTTTCTGACAGAGGTACGCAATTCACGTCTCTTTTTTGGAAGGCAATACATGAATCTTTGGGAACTCAGTTGAATTTTTGTGCAGCATATCATCCGCAGACAGATGGACAGACCAAAAGAATCAATCAGATACTAGAAGATATGTTGAGAGCTTGTGCATTGCAGTATGGCACTAGTTGGGATAAAAGTTTGCCTTATGCGGAGTTTTCATATAACAATAGTTATCAACAGTGTCTTAAGATGGCACCGTTCGAAGCTTTGTATGGGCGTAAGTGCAGAACCCCTTTGTTTTGAAATCAAACTGGTGAAACTTTAGGTATTTGGATCAAATGTTCTGAGAGATGCAGAAGAACGAGTGCAGATAATCCGGGAGAAATTGAGAATAGCACAATCCTGTCAGAAGAGCTATGCTGATAATCGATGAAGAGATTTGTCTTTTGAAGTAGGTGATAATGTCTACTTGAAGGTGTCACCAATGAAATGTGTGAAGAGGTTTAATATGAAAGGGAAGTTAGCACCAAGGTATGTTGGGCCGTTTAGAATTATAGCCAGACGTGGTGAAGTTGCTTATGAATTAGAACTGCCTGAAAATCTAGCTGGTGTGCATAATGTGTTCCATGTCTCTCAACTGAAGAAGTGTTTGCGCATGCTAGAAGAGCAAGTATCTTTGGAGGAATTAAAACTTAAAGATAATCTCACATATGAGGAGTATCCGATTAAGATTTTGGAGACAGCAGAAAAAATTAACAGGAGTAGAGTTATTAAGATGTGCAAAGTTCAGTGGAATCGATATACTGAGGCAGAGGCAACATGGGAAAGAGAGGATGATTTCAGAAAGTCCTACCCGCAGTTGTTCGAGTAAGCACAACTCAAATCTCGAGGGCGAAATTATTTTTAAGGGGGTAGAATTTGTAACACCCTAATTTTGAATTTAATTAAAATCTGGAATCTTTTGATAAGTATTGCTAAGCTCTTACATAATTATTTTAAAATTCTAGGAGAAGCAATAAATTTTGAATAGGAATAAATTATACATGCTGGTGCATCTTATTTTGTTTTGCTTATTTTGGATCTTGTGGAAGTAAAATATTTCAAAATGTATTTTAAGAAACTCCTTTAGAACCTTTCTGATCATCTGGAATTTAGAAATAGTAAAAATCCTTTTTTTTTTATTCTGTTGTTCTGGCCGTGAGGGCCTGATGCCTTTCTGTTCTGGCCAAGAGGACCTGCAGCTGCCCTCCCTGCCGATTGACCAGAGCGTGCGTCCCTCAACCCAGCTAGCAGGCAGGCCACGCAAACTCTCCCAGCCCGGGGCTCCCTTGTCGTGGGCCAAGCCAGCAGGCTTGACCGCCAGCAACCTCCCCTTCCCCGCTGACTCATGGGACCTGGTGTCCGTGCCATCCGCCTCTGCATAGCAAAGCAAGCCGGGCGCTGCCAGCCCCATACAATCGGGAAATTCGACTCCGAGTTCATCTATTGCGTCCCTCCTTGACCTATAAAAGCCTCTAGAGCCCCTACGACCTAATCTTTTCCGTCTATTAGCACCCCGCCGCCTCCATTGGAGCTAGCCGCAGCCGCCGTGCCCACCGTCGAGAAGAGCAAAATCGCCGCAACAAATCATCCTGCTAAAAGCCTCTTCGTTGGCGTACGGTGATCCACGAGCTCCACCATGCCACGCTAACACTTTCCCCTCCCTCAATTTTGTTCCTTTCTCATGTTTTTTTTCATCTTCTTGGGTTCACAGCAAGGCGGCATCCGCCTCCAACGTCGACTCCATATCCCCGGCGCTCCTCCTCCGCAATTGAACCTTCCCGAAGCTTATTTGCAAGGTGAGAAAACCCCCAGCCACGCCAATTTGGTGTTTTCGCTCCTCTGCTATATCCGCGACCTCGCCGGTGACGAGAAGCCGCCATGGCTCGCGCTGCTCTCTCAGTGGACCGTTTCTACCATAACGGATGCCCTAGAATGAATACACATCGAGTTATCTTGCTCTCAGATCAACTCCCATGCCAATTGATGCACTACAGCATGAGTTTGGATTTTCCGGCGATGCTCCGGCCATGGAGCCACCGTGCAGGTCATCTTCTCCGGCTGCTGACCACCAGCACCTCCTTTCATTTAATCTGAGCCGCTAGTTTCTGATCCAACAGTCCATATCAGACAATACCCCTTCGGGGGAAAATTTGTTAAAGAGACCCTGCTATTCTTCAGATTAAACCTGCCACCCATAGCGCCCAGGCAGGCTGTACTTTCTAAGTTAGAAAGCGTAATTCTCAGTAGTTGATTAAAAATACGTTTTCCAATAACTACATATTTGCCACTAAAATTTGTTTAGGTCATATTTTGTTTATTTTAAATCCATTTGAGTTAATTCAAATTTCGTTAGATTCGTATTTTTGAGCTCTACGTATTCATGCCACTGTACAGTAGGTTTGCAACTTTTAAAATTTCGAGTTATTATATATTAATTATTTTTCCATAGCAAATCTTCAGAAAATCATAACTTCCACGTTTTAAATCCGTTCTTTGTGATCTTTATATCGATGTGATCGTTGGAATGAGTAGAATAGTTTTATATCATTTTTAAACTGTTTTTATTCTGTTGGTGTACTATTCTAATTATTTCCCTTTGTTTGCTTCGTGTATGATTGCCCGATGATTGTGTGGTGATGTGGTGATCGATCGAGTATAGACGGTGAGCAGTTTGTGGGTGATCAAGACTATTTTTACGAGCAGGAACAGCAGGGATTCTCTGATCAAGGCAAGTATAACATGGACCATCCTTGTTGTCCTAATCATAATAATCACATTCATATATGCATGTGTCCACCTTGATAACCTTAGAGATTATAACATAGATTTGCTATCTTGATTCCTTGATCACCTTTTGGGATATGCATTGGGTAGCTTTTGCTAGTGCTTATTTAATGCCAATGATCTTGTGATATGATTAATGGATTATGCAATGAACAATTTAATATGATTTTTATTCCTGTTCAAAGGAGGCTAGAGCCTTGGGATTGGGTGGTTTTTGGCTCTAGTTTCTCTCCATAGGATTTTTGAACCTGATGAACCGGGATTTTCGTACAGCTATGAGGGCTATATGGTTCTGGCTTTAGTCATTTAAAAGACCTTTTCTGGCTTGTTAGAGGTTACCCGAAAGGGCGCAGTTAGGGGTTTGCCACCTTGGGTGCACGACGGCTTCTAGTCTTATGTGTATAGCCGAGAAGGAATGTGCCATATTGAAAAGGGGGTTCCTACATCTCGCTGCCACTCACCCCTTGCGGCCCTAACTTGTTAGATGAACTTTTAGATGACTTTATATGATTAGCTAGTGTTTGGGCGTAATTAACCCATGCATTAGAAAATCATGACTCACAGGTAAAGTGTACACCTCTGCGCAGAGTTTAATAATCTATCATGATAGCCGTGCTCACGGTCACGAGCGGCCTTGGTCATACGTTCTGCTAGATGGTTACTATGGACTATATTATGTTCATTATTGTTGTTAATATCTTTGCTGTTTATTAACCTTATTACAATTGATCATTGGATTAATTATGGGATTTGGAATACCTTGATGCTACTCAATTGCTGTAAAATGAACATGATTATTAAAAGCTAAACGCAGTCAAACAGTGTCTAGCCTATTTATGCCTCATGAACCCGTGTTGTACTTGCTGAGTACGAAATGTGCTCACCCTTGCAATTCACCACCACAGATGAAGATTGGAGTGAAGACTATCGCAATGAGTATTAGGCTTGGTGTCTCCCAGGTCGACGTGTCCCTGTGTTGAAGCTTCCGCGAGCGTTTCGACATTAGTTATTATTTATCTATTTGATCTATATTTGTTCAGGACTATGTAATAAATGTCTATTCGTATTGTAAGCACTGTGATGATACTATTTATAATTTGTCAGGTTATATGTGTGACTATTCCTGGGGCACATATGAGTTATTTGAGCATCCTATTTTGTTCTTAAAATATGGGTGTGACAGTCGGCGACCTCCTCTGCAGGTGTTCGTCACTCTTATCGGTAATAAAGATCCCCTGTTTCATTTACTTATTGTTATACTTTAAGAAGTTGCATACTTGTCTCATTGTTAGGTTAGAGTGCTCTAATTTCTTGGCCTGAGTTAGAGTAGTAAGCTTTATAGATTAAGCGAGGTGCTTAGACTATAATCTTACCTTTGAGTGCGGCTAAACCCACGGATAGTAGTGGTAGGTTCTAGGTGGTGACAGCCCTAGAATCCTCTGGATTCCACCACGTTCGATCTGGTTTTATCAGCACAGGCTTTTGGACGTACGGTGCCTAATCAGTCGAACCCCGGCGAATTTAGGACTTTGCGTGTCCCGGGTATCACAATCTCTTTGGTATAACAATCACTTGATCTTTTACTGAGTTAGAGTTCTCCCATAAACTCTAGAGCTACCTCAATTTATCCTAGTGTGTTTTCACCTTAGTTATACTTCATTGATATATCCTTACTAAGGTTATTACCCCATTTATCTATATCTAGATCCTTGACTATCATATCCTTGGAATCACAAACCCCGCCTTCCTTTGGGAAAATATAAATTCGGCACCTGGTACTCCCAGGTAAAGTGCTAGCTCGATAGTTCTGTGCGCTTGCAGAATCCCATCACCTATCCTATAGAGCTACCCATAGCATTTTTGGCGCAGTTACTAGAAATAACTTTATACCTAGTAGCTACGTTAGAAGTGTCAACAATCACATACTTTAAGCATAGGGATTGACAACCCCGTTGATTGTGTTAAGAAGTATTGTTACCACTGCTAGAGGATAGATTTGGCTACACTCTTTTGATAGCATTAGTAACTGTCAACAATGTCTTGAGTGATAATCTCACCGAGGATTTGGTTGGGCTTTTTGGTGCTCAAGTCTTATCTTGCAAGCAATGTCTTGATGATAACAAATCTTGGGGGCAAGCACCTCAAGAACTTGTGAGAGAAGTCCTTGTCCTTGATGTCCTCACCCAAGCTCTTCAAGTCATTGGCAATTACTTGCAACCGGTTGAACATCTCCGGCACACTTTCATCATCATTCATTTTGAATGTGCCAAACTTCTCCCTCAACATGTAGACCTTGGCATTCTTGACCTCTTGTGTGCCCTCATAGGTCTCCTCCAACCTCTTACAAATGTCATGAGCCAAATCAAGATCCTTGATTTGCTCAAACACATGAGATTCAAGGGCGGTGCAGAGAGCATTGATTGCATGGGCATTGCACTCCATCTTTCTCTTGTCGGCATCGGTGCGATCTTGTTCATTCTCGTACTCAAATCTTTGTCTCCGTTACCTTCCAAACGTCAATGTGCATAGTTATGAAGTGAACTATCATCTTCCTCTTCCAATGATCATAGCTTGTGCCACCAAATTTGGGTGGCTTCCTCAAAACATTGATTTGAGCTATCTTGCACCACAATGATGTTAAGCCTCAAACAGTGGTGACCTCGGCTCCGATACCACTTGTAAGGTCCCAATAGGCTAGGGGGTGAATAGCCTATAAAAATTCTATAAAGCACTAGAGCACAAGTTAGAAATTAACAAAGCACTAGCTCTAAGCTACTCTATGCAAGCCACCTATCACACAAGTGCAAGAAACTCACTCCTTCGAAACATAAGGAGAGAGCACCTAGACAAGTATGAAAGCGCAAGAGTGCAAGACTGAGAAAGATTATACCGAGGGGCTTGATGAAGTGAAGTCCGGTTGCCGTGTAGAGCCAATCACCAAAAGATAATCAATGAGCATAAGAAGACCAATCACCAAGGAAATCACCGGAAGACCAAATCATCCACTCGATAGTGGAGAAGAGAATGAACACCTGACTTTTTACTGAGGTTCACGTGATCGTCATCACGCTACTCCTCATTGTGGCACCGATCTTCTTTGGTGGATTGCGAGCTAGGCTTCACACGCTAATCCCTCACCGGGAGCGGCTCACCAACACAAGAGAAGTTACTTCTTACCACGAGCAATCCACTAGAGTCGGTTTTGGCTCTCCACCAAGGAATAACCGCAAGAACCCCTCACAATCACCTTGATGTGGACTTGGACAATCTCCTTCCAATCTCACACCAATCAACACCTCCAAGCCGTCTAGGGATTCGGGCAAAATCCCAAGAGAATGAGAACTCAGCAATGGCTTGCTCTCAAGTGCTCTAGAATGCAAATCACTAGCAATGATGCACTTGAGGATCACAATACTCACAAGGATGATCAAATGATGAACTTGTGAGTGAGTGGGAGGCTAGAGAGTGCTTACAAGAGTATAGCAATGGATCAAGTGTGCAAGAGAGTCACCAAGTGACCAGGAAAGGAGTATAAATACCCCTAAGTGCACTCATAGCCGTTACCCCACAGAAAACAGTCGTTAACACTCTTTTCGGGGTGTCAGATGCTTGAAAGCTCTAGTTTGGTTTTGGCTAATTGATGACACTTAGTATCTAACCATTGTGTTTAAGCTTTGTGATTACAAGATTGGTTAGTAGAACAAGTGGGGAGCTATGACGGCGTCCATGCAAGTGGTGTAAGTCCATCAAGATGTTGGATCAAATGCTTCTCAACTTGGATTTTGGAAAAGGGCTCAAGGCAAAGGTAAATTCAATAGGGCTCTTTTCATTTTGGTGATCAAGACACTATAGAGAGTATGATCACATTTAGGTTAGATGACCATATTATTAAGTGGAATGAAATTTCGTTAACAATCTTGGTCATCAAGTGCCTCTAGTTGACATAGTTAAGCATATGCATTTAGATCTAGAGCACTAACCTAAAACCTTGCAAATGACTTAAAAACAAGCTAACACTCAGTGCCTAAGTGTTTATACACTTGGTTGTTAGCACCTAGAAGCAAGGTAGTCGAAGAAAGGCAAAAACAGCTCTCAGAGGTGCACCGGACGCTGTGCGTGTCCGGTGGGTGTGCACCGGACCCCAGGACCTCTCTGGAACCTCTCTGGATGAGCACCGGACGCTAGGAACAGTAACTTCAGCGCCTCCGGTGATGGTTTTTGAGCGTCCGGTGAGACTTCATACTTTCTGACTGAGTGAAAGCACCGGACACTGTCTTTGGGCACTTATTGATCGTTGTTGCTGCGGATTTTCATCTATTCTCTTGGTAATTGCCATCACCTAGACGGTCTTGGAGTAGCGGGGGAGTTAGCGGAGTTAGAGATTGTCTCCGGCCACTCCCGGAGGTCTTTCTGAGGGGTTTGCACCTTCCCCGGTGGAGAGCCACATGGTGGCCTAATACATTGCTCGTGTCATTGAGTTACCTTGATCGTGGTAGGTTCTAGTGGCGCTCATTGGTTGATCTTGACATTGGTTGTAAATTAGCCACCGAACCACTGAGTAGTGGTCGACACAATGGGGACTAGCGTGCCGGCAAGCACGTGAACCTCGGATAAATTCATTGTCTCCATTGTGTTGATTGGGATTTCATTGGACCATCACCTTCGAATGTATTGGTATATTCATCCCGATGATTGGTGAACTACTCTACTCGGCGGTATAAACACTCTACACTCTCTCTCTTACTTTGAGTACTTAACTAGTGTAGTGGTAGTGTTGGTAGTTTACTTGTCCACCTAGGAGTAAGTAGTTGCAACCTAGGATAGCTTGTGTGTGATATTAGATACTTAAGTAGAACGGTTAGGAAGGCTAGCACAAAACATGCTTCGTCACTTGTGTTACTAACTTGATCAAGTGTTGTTTATAGAATTTTTAAATAGGCTATTCACCCCCCTCTAGCCTCTTTGGACCTGTCAATTGTATCAGAGTCGTAGTCACCGTTGTTGCAAGGATTAACATCCTTCGGTGTCAAAAATGGCTCATCAACCATATGGGCAAGCCACCTCGATTTGATGGCACAAGCTATGGGTATTGGAAGAAGCAAATGTAAGCTCATTTGAAATCAATGAATAGGAAGATGTGGGAAATTGTTGAGAGGGACTTCATTGTGATTGATGTGAATGATCCCACTCCAAGAGAAGAAGAGAAGCTTCAATTCAATGATATTGCTCTCATTGCTATCTATAGTGCTCTTGATGAGAAGGTCTTTGAGCAAATAAAGGATTCGGAGTATGCTCATGAGGTGTGGAAGAGATTGGAAGACTCATATGAAGGCTCCACCTGCGGTCAAGAGTGCGAAGCTATACATTCTCAAGGACAAGTTTGCAAGTTTCAAGATGAAGGATGATGAGAGCATACCGGAGATGTTTCACCGGTTGAGTGTCATTGTGAGTGACCTCAAGGCTCTTGGTGAGACAATAAGTGATAGAGACTTCTCCCACCGGTTCTTGAGATGCCTACCTCCCCGGTTTGAGACTTTGGTTACTATCATTGTGAGGGAGCATCTCTCAAAGGTGACTCCAACACAAGTGCTTGGTGATGTCATGACCCAAGAGACATACCGAGTAGAGAAAGATGGAGGAGTCAAGGAAGAGAAGGATGAAGACAAGAAGGACAAGAACGAGAAGAAGAGCATTGCATTCAAGGCAACTTCATCGAGGCACAAGGGCAAAGCAAAGAAGCAAGTATCTAGTGATGATGAAGATAGATCAAGTGATGATGACGAGGAGATGGCACTTCTTGTGAGAAGATTTGGAAGATTCATGAGAAAGAAGGGCTATGGTGCAAGGAAGAGAAGAGACTTCACCAAGAGTAAGGGTCCAACCATGAGATGTTATGAGTGCAAGAGCAAGGACCACTTGATAGCCGATTGTCCTCACAAGAATGATAGTGATGATGAGGATGACAAGAAGAAGAAGAAGTCCAAAAAGGACAAGAAAGACAAGAAAGACAAGAAGATGTAATTCAAGAAGAAGAAGGGGCATTCTTATTGTGTCACATGGGATAGTGATGCTTCTTCTTCCGATGATGATGATGATAGTGATGATGATCACAAGATCACCAAGAAGAAGGCCATTGCTAGTCTTGCTATTCCTCGCAAGCCATCACTATTTGACTCTTCACCGACTTGTCTCATGGCTAAGCCATCTAAGATACAATCCTAATCCAATGAGAGCGGTAGTGAGAGTGAGGAGGAGGGCTTCTCTAAGGAGGAGCTCCTTGATATGTTACGTGACACACACTCTTATCTTAAGAAGAAAGTGAAAGAGTGCAAAGCTTTGACCAAGGAGAAGAAACTCCTTGAGCAATCTTTTGATGAGCTTAGTGCCTCTCATGATTGTATAAATGAAACCATGAGAGCCTAAAATAAGCTTACTCCAAGCCTGATAAAGCTCACTCATCACTTTCGGAGTTGGCTAAGATCGAGGATGTGCCCACAACATGTGACGTAGGTGTTACTTGTGATTTATTTGATACACCTATTGTTGTTCCCTCCACTAACACTTCTTGTAGCACATCCACCTCTATCTCATCTAAGGATGTGGGTGTCACTTGTGATGCCACAATCTTGGTTGAGAACAAGAACCTCAAGAAGGAGGTGCATGAGCTCACTCTAGCACTAGGCAATGCCTATGGTGGAGATTCCCGCTTGCTTAAGTGTTTGGGTAGTCAAAGGTTCTCCATTAACAAGGAGGGTCTTGGCTATACCCCCAAGAAGGGCAAAGCCGCCTTTGTCCCTCACAAGACTACTTTTGTGAAGGGAAATGGTGTGGTTTGCTATAGTTGCAAGCAAGTGGGGCACAAAGAGCAATATTGCAAGAAGAGGATGATGAAGCAAAGCAAGCCTAATGTGTCATCCATTAGACTTGATTCTTGCTATGTGCTTACAAAGAGTGCAAAGGGAGTGAGAGTCAAGTACATTGGTGCACCTAAGAAGAGCCCAAAGAAGAAGGCTATTTGGATGCCCAAGAGGTTGGTCACTAACCACCAAGGATCCAAACAAATTTGGGTACCAGAATCTAATTGATTTCTTTGTAGGTAAACTACAAGTCCGGAGGGAGACATTGGGTACTTGATAGTGGGTGCACTCAACACATGACCAGGAGAATCAAATATGTTCAATTCAATCAAGCCAAATGAAGATGGGAATCTTGATAGTATCACATTTAGTGACAACAAGAAGGGCAAGGTTATTGGTCTTGAAAAGATTGCAATTTCAAATGATATGTCTATTTCCAATGTCTTGCTAGTAGAGAGCTTTGAACTTCAACTTGTTATCCATGGCTCAATTGCGTGACTTGGGATTCAAATGCATCTTTGGTGTTGATGATGTGGAGATAGTTAGTGTTGATAGAAGTAACTTGATATTCAAAGGTTTTCGGTATGGCAATCTCTATTTGGTGGATTTCAATGCTAGTGAAGCTCAATTGTCAACATGCTTATTCACCAAATCAAGTATGGGTTGGTTATGGCATAGAAGGCTTGGTCATGTTGGAATGAAGCAACTCAATAGATTGGTCAAGCATGATACGGTGAGAGGATTGAAGAATGTACAATTTGAGAAGGATAAGTTGTGTAGTGCTTGTCAAATGGGAAAACAAGTTGGAAACACACATCCTAACAAGAGCACGATGAGTACATCTAGAGCATTTGAGTTGCTGCACATGGAACTATTTGGCCCAACCCCTTATGCTAGTCTCGGTGGAAATAAATATGGCTTTGTGATAGTGGATGACGGTTGCTAACACCTCAAAATACTGTCAACATAACAAGATAAAGGTGACAAAATCCATGGAAAAGATGCATATTGTGTTTAAATTTTACTCGGTTCCACTTTTATATGGAAAATTGTGAGTGCAGGTACAAAACAGGTGAAAATAAAGCGAACCAAGGCACATATGAGCAATGCAAGTGACGGGAGCCAGGTAGGAGCCAAGTCATAGGGCGCCCAGCCCCCTCCTGGTGCCGTTTGCACCCTGCCACAGTCATGGATCCGTGACTCGCCTCTCCAAACAAGTTATGGCACGTTGATTTATCATCAATGGCTGAGAAACAGTGCACTCAGGATTCAGGAGCCCTCTGGGCAGGGTGCCCGCCCTGTCAGGATGGCCTACCTCGACCACAATCCGAGGGAAAGGCACCCATGTCCCTGCAACCGTCCATTTGATGTCGGTCTTCATCCAAGGGAGATCAAGTGATGAGCCAAGGATTCATGGGCTCACATGTCATCCCCTACGGGCCACAAACCGTCTTTCCAAGCAAGAACCAACGTGCCAACCGACTTGGGAGAAGAATGGAGGGCCATCGGATGCGAAAGGCGGTGGATCATAGGGCGGCCGCCCTACCCACCCGGCGCCCGCCGCCTCACCTGCTCCTGAACCGACTCCAAACTCCCCTACAAGTACCCCAAGGGTCCCTAAACACTATAAATAGGGGGTCATTTGTTCATTTGTAAGCAGACTATGAAGCTTAAGTGAGATAGATACTTAGATACAAAAGATAGTCTCAAGTAGAATGTGTAGTACTCCTACACATTAGAGAGTGAGAGAGTCACTTCTCTGAAGAGAAGAGGAGGAGTCCGAGGAGGAGCCGGGCTTGTCGGTGACTTCTTCTATGGTGTACATCTACGCTTCTTTATGGTAATAAAGTCCCACTTTCTTATTTAATTATTGTTATGCTTTAAGTATTTGTTTGCTTGTCTCACTGTTTGGTTAGAGTGCTCTAGTTCTTGAATCTGAGTTAGAGTAGTAAGTTTACAGATTAAGCGTGGTGCTTAGGCTATATCTTACCCGTGAGTGCGGCTAGGCCCACGGATAGTAGTGGTAGGTTCTAGGTGGTGACAGCCCTAGGATCCTCTGGATTCCACCACGTTCGGCCTAGTTTTATCAGCGTAGAGCTTTGGGATGTACGGTGCCTAATAAGTCCTACCCTGGGCGAGTTTAGGACTTTGCATCCTCATAGTAAACAAGTCTTGGTATATAATATAATTATTCGGGGTTATCATTTAGGACTTCTCTTTCTACCCTATCCTTAGACCTCGTCTCCTATCGCACACGTTACCTGTGGATTCGATACAACCTGGGACTACTCTTAGGGAAAAGCTACATCTGACAGACGTGCGCTTGTGGTCATTTTCGTGTGCCACCCCAGGTGCCAACAAGCTTTTTTGGCGCCGTTGCCGGGGAACGGTAGCTGATTTAGTGAGACTAAGATCTATATTTACCCCTATCTATCCTTTATGGAAGAATTATCTATCTTCCAATTCGCTGCTCCCAAGAGTACGCGATTGGAACCACCTTCATCATCCCAACCTATTCTTACCGATGGGTATGAACTACGACCTAGTTTCATAACTATGGTACGAGAAAATACTTTCTCAGGAAATGAGAAAGAAAACCCATATACTCATTTGCGAGAATTCGAGCAATTGTGTGCATGTCTGAATATTCCAGGCATGTCACATGAGACCCTTAAGTGGAAGTTATTTCCGTTCACTTTGACGGGAGTAGCCAAACTGTGGTACGCTCGGACCGTAGGTGGTGTAAATGGAGAATGGAAGAATTGCGCACACAGTTCACTTTAGCCTTCTTCCCTGTATCCCGAGTAATTAAACTCCGAGTCGAGGTAATGACTTTCTGTCAATAGGAAGGAGAAACCTTAGGTACCACCTGGGCTCGTTTTCTTGATTTAGTCAGTTCTGGACCCTGACTTGGCCATCCCAGACCAGGTGCTATTACAACACATGTATGCTGCATCAGGAAAACATGATGCTCATCACCTTGATTTAGCATCCGGAGGCTCATTCCTTCATCTTTCTGCACCCAGTGCTAGAGATGTTCTTAAGAAAATCTTACAGAACACTCCTTACACCAGAATCCATGATGAGTTTCCTGAAGAAGAAGGAGGTAAGCCGTTAGTTTCAAAGGAAACTAAATCCCCAATTGAACCTCCCGAAAATAAAGCTAAAACTCTAGAGGAGAAAGAAGAAGTACCTTTAGAATTCTTATCTGAAATCAGAGCTGATATATTAGAAGATTTTGGAAAATCCGCAAATTACTTGACCCAGCCTAGACCACCTTCAAAATCATCCTTCGAATTCCTGACGAAGTTCTTGATCATCAAGATATGCAACATCTTTCTACTATCATGACCCACGAGTGGACTACTGAAGCTGAAGTATCAAGAAAGGTTTCTCGAATAGACAAAATGACCAATAGGATAGAATATAGATTTAATGGAGATCATGTTTCAGTCTTTTATGATCCCACTCTTGGAATAAACATGATGTCCAGCACTTTTCTATCCGAGAAATTCTCAAACATTATCCTTCAACCTACATCTCAATGCCTCAAAGACCCCGATGGTGACATTATACAGAGCCAAGGTATTGCTAAGATAATCCCTTGCCACCTTAATAACACGGACCTATTCTTGGACTTCTATATCTTTGAAACCACCAGATTCAAAGTTTTTATAGGATAACCTTGGTCCAACATAACATATGAAGGATCAACCAAGGAAAAGGTTGATGTCAAATTTGGGAGGGAAAGGTATGCTTTGCCCATAACTCGAGCAATAAATTCTATTGCCGAGCATCCTCCTGACCAAGATCCTTTGGAACAAGTAGTAATAGCTAATCATGAAAAACTAGCCCAACCAGATAATGAAGAAGAATCTGAGTCATTTATAGAGGAAGAGGCTCCAGACAATAATACCTATCACCTAGACAAATTTGAAGAGCCAACTAGGACACCTATTGAGCTTAAACCTCTACCGAACGGGCATAAGTATGTCTTTCTAAACAATAACCCTGAGACTCCTGTCATAATCAGTGATAAATTATCCGTAGAGGAAGTTGAGAGGCTTATCATTGTTTTAGAAAAGCATCATTCAGTCTTTGGCTATTCACTACAAGATCTAAAAGGCATTAGTCCAACTCTCTGTACTCATCGAATCCCAATAGAATCTGATGCAATTCCATCTCGTGAGCCCCAAAGAAGACTCAATAATGCCATGCGTGAGGTTGTCAAGAAGGAAGTGTTGAAACTTCTGCATGCAGGCATTATTTGTCCCGTCCCTTATAGTGAATGGGTGAGCCCTGTGCAAGTAGTTCCTAAGAAGGGTGGCATGACCATCATAAAAAATGATAAGAATGAACTCATACCACAATGCACTGTTACGGGATGGAGAATGTACATAGACTGTAGAAAACTCAACAAGGCCACTAAGAAAGATCACTTTTCACTTTCTTTCATCGATGAGATGTTAGAAAGATTGGCCAAACACTCATTCTTTTGCTTTCTGGATGGATATTCGGGATACCATCAAATCCCAGTCCATCTTGATGATCAAAGCAAAACAACCTTTACATGCCCGTATGGAACATATGCCTACAGGCACATGTCCTTTGGACTTTGCAAGTGCACCTGCATCATTCCAACGTTGCATGATTGTCACACCCAATTTTAAGGATAAAATTGAATGAACTAACTTATGTGTGCCCAGAGATCAATCACACACATAAGCGACAAATTACATAGTACCATCACAAGGTTTAATACATAATGACTAATATCACAGAGTCTTTACATAAATAGCAATGGAATAATATAGATAACTCTCTCGCAGAAGCTCCAATCCACAGGGAATAGTTGACTGGTGAACACAATCCTAATAATCCTCAGGGAAGTCTTCATAACCATAGTCATCTGTTATCCATCCGAGATTTTTATCCAAGTATTAAAAAAATAAAACAAGCGTAAGTACATGTCGTACTCAACAAGAATAGCATGGGTTTATGAGGCTCAAATAAGGCAAGACATAGGTTTGACAGCGGTTGCTTTTAGTTGATCATATTTTAGCAATTGAGGGGCATCAAGTGGAATAAACCAAGGAATAAGGTTGCATGATCACATAAACATGATAATTAAAATGGAATAAACATCAATAGAAACCATCCAAAATTAATTAATCATTATTCAATTGTTTCAATTCCTGTAAGACATCCAAGGCCGCTCGTGACCGTGAGCGCGACTGATATATCAGTTTTACACTCTGCAGAGGTTGCACACTTTCACCATGAGTCATGATTCCCATGTGTCGGGGTTTGCAAGGCCCACACTACACTGCCAAGGTGCATAACAGGTGAAAGGTCCTAAATGGCTAGAGGGGGGTGAATAGCCTATAAAAATCTACAAACAACACTTAACAAGCCGATTAGTAACAATAGCAAGCTTTGCAAAGCGCTAGCTCTAAACTACACTATGCAAGCTACCTAGACAAGTATACTACACTATGATCACTAGTTCACACTCAAAGGCTATGTCACTACTATACACTACTCCTAAGTGAGCAACTAAAACAAATGTAAAGAGTAAAGGTGATTTCAATACCCCCCGGTGTAGAGATGATATGAAGTCCAATATAATCAATCAATCAAATACAAGAGAAATCCTCGGTAGAGAGATGACACAAGATTTTTTACCGAGGTTCACTTGCTTACCGGCAAGCTAGTCCTCGTTGTAGCGATACACCCACTTGGAGGTTCACTCGCTAATTGGCATCACACGCCAAACCCTTATCAAGGGTGCCGCACAACCAACACAAGATGGGGATCCACCAAGCTACGAGCAATCCACTAAAGATGCCTTTCGCGATCTCCCGCGGGGATAGGCTCAAGAACCCCTCACAATACCTTGATCGGAGGCGGAGACAATCACCAACTCCCCTCAATGATCCTCGCAGCTCCAAGCCGTCTAGGAGCCGGCAAACTCCAAGAGTAATGAGAGAAACCGCTGCGAATCACCGCTACCAAGTGCCTCTAGATGATCTCGATCAATGCAATGCACTTGATGCTCTCCAAACTCACCAAATGATGATCACAATCAAGTAGGATGAGTGAGAGTGGAGTGGGAAGGCTCACAAGTATGCTATGATGTTCAGGAGTGCCAAGAGCTTCTCCCCAAACCAGCCAAGTGACTATTTATAAGCCACACACAAGAAAATAGCCGTTTAGACTTCACTGCGTGCCGTCGGACAGTCGGACTATACCGCACGGTCCGACGCCCCGGATGAATGCCACATGTCACTAGCCGTTTAAAGTTGAACGTTAGATCATAACGGCTAACTTCCCGCGCTAAACGAACCATCGGACTAACACCAAGAGTCCGACGCTCTCAGAGCTCGCCACGTGTCATCTCTCGCACGAACTGCACCGTCGGACGCTTCGGCTAATGGTCCGACGCTCAGAGACTGAGCGTCCGACGCTCTCAGCAGTGTTAGCCGTCGGACCGAGGCTAATGGTCCGACGCTCTGAGTCTCTATGGTCCGACGCTCTGTTTTCTTTGGATTTTCACTCAAACCTTTCACCCTTTGTTCCCATGTGCTAACACCAAGTGTTCTACACCTTGTGCACGTGTGTTAGCCTTTTCAAAAGAATTTTCCAAGGCTTTGTTAGTGTCACTAGCAGATTTCATCTAGTGGCACTTGATAACCGTATTTCATCAACGATTTTGCCCCTCTTGATAGTACGGCTATCTATCCTAAATGTGATCACTCCCTCTATGGAGTCTTGATCACTAAAAGCAAAAGAGCTCCTATGGATTATACCTTTGCCTTGAGCTCCTAACTTTTCACCATCTCTTGATGAAGCTTGTGGACTCCTTTTGATGTTGAACTTATACCATTTGCATGGATGCCGTCAATAGGGCTTTCTCCTTTATTGATGGGCTTACACCATTTTTATGGACGCCGTCATTGCCCTTTACTTGTGGCCTCCACCGACCCGGTCCTTTGCTCCATCTTGCCAATTGCTAATCAATTCTCATGAAACACTTAGAGCAATCATTAGCAAATTAGGTTTCATCAATTACTCAAAACCAAACATGGGCTTTCAATCTCCCCCTTTTTGGTAATTGATGACAACCTTCACAAAGATATGAAATGAAAAACAAGTTTGCACTTTGCTAGTATTAGCTCCCCCTACATATGTGATTCCTTATGTTTGGTTCAATTTTTCACATATGCATGAATTTGAAGGTTTGGATGAGCTACTACTATCAAATGATGCTAAGGTATATAGAATGGACTTTTGAAGCGTGATACCATCGGAGTTGCGGAAATATACCATCCTTAGCACCATTGTTTACTAGTCATGCATCACAAACTCAAAATACCTCGTGAGATCAACATTTAAGTAAAAGAGGTACTTTGTATGACATGTAAGTCCTATGCATACTAGTTTGTCAAATCACCATTCAAATCCTATTTCTAAGCATTTCATCAATTCAAACAAGTATAGGAATTGAAGTTTTGACAATGCAACAATTCATATGTTAATGCATACATAAATGCAACAACTTATTCATAAGTTTGCTCCCCCTACTTGTGTGCTTTCAAATTTTTAATGGACCCCTTTCCTTTCTTATCTTTGTGACTTTCTTCTCCCCCTTTGTCAACAATCACAAAAAATGGTGCAAATTATGGGAGTATCAAGTCAATAAATGGGGTTTAGTTCATGTTCACATTGGTTCAAGCTAGATCACTTGCCTAGAATATGTAACTAAGTTTGAGCCAAGGACAAGCTTCTTCACACCTCACTAGTAGGGTTATCTTGACCATGTTAAGTTACACATCATGAGCTAATGTTCTAAATTCAACACTAGGTTGGCAAGCCCATCAATATGTCATATGCTACCACTTGATCATACAAGCATAAAGAACAAAAGTGGTACCATATATACATGAAAGCATTTAATTTTTCATGAATGAGCCTATAAGATGCATTTCATGTCTACATGAACCAGACAAATCCTTATCAAAGTATGAATGCCATGTCAACCAATTTTACCTTGCTCTTTATCGAAGAAGAGGCATGTCATATAATGTGGAATGCTTTTCACTTCATGTTGGTGTAGTCTAGTATGTTTAGCTCATTTCTCAACTTGCAAAATCTTGACTCATCAAGTGGCTTGGCAAAGATATCCGCTAATTGATCTTCGGTGCCAACACTTTCAATTGCAATGTCCCCTTTGATTTGGTGATATCTAATGAAGTGATGCCTTATGTCAATGTGCTTTGTTCTTGAATGTTGCACGGGGTTGTTGGTTAGCTTGATAGCACTCTCATTGTCACATAGCAAAGGCACTTTCTTGTATTTCAATCCAAAATCACTCAAGGTTGCCTTCATCCAAAGCAATTGTGCACAACAACTTCCGGCACTAATGTACTCCACTTCGGCCGTTGAGAGAGCAACACTATTTTGCTTCTTTGAAGACCATGATACAAGTGACCTTCCAAGCAATTGACAAGTTCCACTAGTGCTCTTTCTATCCACCTTGCAACCGGCATAGTCGGAGTCCGAATATCCAATAAGCTCAAAGTTGGACCCCTTAGGATACCACAACCCAACATCTTGTGTGCCCTTCAAATACCTCAATATTCTCTTTGCGGCTTTCAAATGACTTTCTCTTGGTGAGGCTTGAAATCATGCACACATGCACACACTAAACATGACATCCGGTCGAGATGCGGTCACATAAAGGAGACTTCCAATCATTGATCTGTATAGCTTTTGATCTACCATTTTGCCACTATCATCCAAGTCCAAATGCCCATTAGTTGCCATAGGAGTATTCATGGGCTTTGCATGTTCCAATCCAAATTTCTTCACCATGTCCCTTATGTACTTGCCTTGACTTACAAATGTACCATTCTTCATTTGCTTAACTTGAAGACCAAGGAAGTAGCTAAGCTCACCAATCATGGACATTTCAAACTCACTTGCCATCATATTTCCAAATTCTTCATAAAAATCTTGATTTGTTGATCCAAAGATGATATCATCCACATATATTTGCAACACAAATAAATCTTTGCCAAGCTTCTTAGTGAAGAGAGTTGTATCAACCTTTCCCATTTTGAACCCTTTTAAGAGCAAGAAATCTCTCAATCTCTCATACCATGCTCTAGGTGCTTGCTTCAAGCCATACAATGCCTTTCTTAGCTTGTACACATGGTTGGGTTTCTTCACATCTTCAAATCCGGGAGGTTGTTCCACATAAACCAACTCATTGATGTACCCATTGAGAAATGCACTCTTGACATCCATTTGATATAACTTGATGTTGTGGGCACAAGCATAGGCTAACAAGATTCTAATTGCTTCCAATCTAGCAACCGGTGCATAGGTTTCTCCAAAATCAAGACCTTCTATTTGAGTGTAACCTTGTGCAACCAATCTAGCCTTGTTCCTTATTACTATGCCATCTTGATCTTGTTTATTTCTAAAGACCCATTTTGTTCCTATCACATTGTGTTTCTTTGGTCTTTCCACTAGCTCCCAAACTTGATTTCTTGTGAAATTGTTGAGCTCTTCATGCATGGCATTGACCCAATCAACATCATTCAATGCTTCCTCAATCTTGGTTGGCTCTATGGTTGACACAAATGAGAAATGCTCACAAATTTGAGCTAGTCTTGCTCTAGTTTGAACTCCACTTTGAATACCACCAATGATTTGATCCAAAGGATGATCCCTTGCAATAGAGACCGGTTGGAGAATAGGAACTTGATCATTGGATTGAGATGAACTATCTTGTTTATCCTGCACTTGAGATTGATCTTGTCAGTCACTTGCACTTGCTTCATTTTCAACTTGCATACTAGTATGAATTGCACCATCATCTTCATCATCATTGACTTGCCTTGGCCTAATGTCACCAATATCCATATCTTTCATTGCATTTGCCAAGTCATTGCCTCTTACGTCACTAAGATTTTCAACTTCATCTTGAGAGCCATGGGTTTCATCAAATTCAACATCATGTACCTCCTCAAGAGTACCACTAGCCAAATTCCAAACTCTATATGCCTTGCTTGTGGTTGAATAGCCAAGTAAGAAACCTTCATCATATTTCTTTTCAAACTTGCTCAATCTTGTGCCTTTCTTGAGAATGTAGCATTTGCAACCAAAAACCCGAAAGTATGCAATGTTGGGCTTTCTACCATTCAATAGCTCATAAGGAGTCTTTGCAAGTATACCATGGCAATATAAGTGGTTGATGTAATAGCAAGCGGTGTTGATTGCTTCGGCCCAAAAAGAATGACTAACATTGTATTCACTTAGCATTGATCTTGCCATATCTATCAAGGTTCTATTCTTCCTTTGAACAATGCCATTTGATTGTGGTGTATACTTGGGTGAGAATTGATGTCCAATGCCATACTCATCACACAGTTCATCAATCTTGGTGTTCTTGAATTCACTACCATTCTCACTTCTAACTTTCTTGATGGTTGTTTCAAATTTATTTTAGCTTCTCTTGACAAAAGTCTTGAATATATCATACACTTCACTCTTGTCAACTAGAAAGAATACCCATGTATATCTAGTATAGTCATCCACAATCACAAATCCATACTTGCTCCCACCAATGCTAATATATGTGGTTGGTCCAAACAAGTCCATATGCAAGAGCTCAAAAGCTTTACTAGTACTCATCATGCTCTTCTTAGGATGTGTATTTCCAACTTGTTTGCCGGCTTGACATGAACTACAAAACTTATCTTTCTCAAAAGTGACATCTTTCAAGCCTCTAACTAGATCATGCTTCACTAGTTTGTTCAATTGTTTCATTCCAACATGACCAAGCCTTCTATGCCATAACCAACCCAAACTTAACTTAGTGATCAAACAAGTTGACAATTGAGTTTCACTAGCATCGAAATCCATAAGATATAGGTTGTCATATCTAAACCCTTTGAATATCAAATTTGACCCATCAACACTAACAATTTCAACATCATCAACCCCAAATATGCACTTGAAACCGAGATCACAAAGTTGTGCAACCGAGAGCAAATTGAAGTTCAAACTTTCAACTAGCAACACATTTGAGATGGACATATCATTGGAGATAGCAATTTTACCAAGTCCTCTCACTTTCCTTTTCTTGTTGTCACCAAATGTGATTGCATCATAGCCACTATTTGCACTTGTGTTGAGAGAGCCAAACATACTAGAATCACCCGTCATATGTTGAGTGCATCCACTGTCAAGCACCCAATGCCTCCCTCCGGCTTTGTAATTGACCTACAAAAAGAGATCAATTTCTTTTAGGTACCCAAACTTGCTTGGGTCCTTGGCGGTTAGTGACTAAGCTCTTTGGTACCCAAATGGTCTTCTTCTTTGGACCCAACATGGATGTACCAACAAACTTAGCCTTCGCACCGTTTGAGCCCTTTGTAAGAATATAGCAAGAATCAAACTTAATTGAGGATACATATGCATTGGATTTCTTGCTTTTGCAATCTTGCTCTATATGACCAACTTGCTTGCATTTTGTGCAATACCGGCCATTTCTCTTCACAAAACAAGTCTTGTGAGGAGTAAAGGCGGTTTTGCCTTTCTTGGGGGTATAACCCAATCCCTCTTTATGGAGAGATGCCCTTTGGCTACCCAAGCATATAAGCAAGCGGTCGTCACCACCATAAGCCTTAGCTAAGAAGTGATTAAGCTTTTTAACCTCCTCCTTTAGGTTCTTGTTCTCACCTACTAATGAAGGGTCACTAGTGGGTGAGGTTGCAGTGGGGGTGCTACAAGAAGGGTTAGTAGTAGCAACAATAATAGGTTCACAAGAAATATCACATGTTACACCTATGTTGCAAGTTTTAGTTTCTTTCTTTTGCACTTGTTGTTGCAAGTCTTCAATTTGCTCAACAAGAGAGGAATGAGCATCAAGCTTAGTGTGAGCCTTTTGGAGCTTCTTATGGTCCTCCTTTAGACTCTCATAAGATGCTCTAAGCTCCTCAAGTTCTTGCTCAATGGATTGTTTATCCTTACGCAAGCCCTTACATTCCTTTCTAAGTTTATCAAAATGAATACGTGCATCATCAAGCATTTCAATTAATTCTTCTTTTGTTAGGTCATCATCACTATCATCATCACTAGATTCGCTATCGGATGATACCTTAGAGCCCTTGGCCATGAAGCATGAAGGAGTATCGAAGATGGAAGGCTTGTCATGAATGGCAATGCTTGCATGTGCCTTCCTCTTGCTCTTCTTGTCATCATCACTCTCTTCATCACTTGAAGAGCCATCACTATCCCATGTCACCACATGAGAATAGTTCTTCTTCTTCTTGTATGAGGATTCCTTCTTCTCTTTCTTCTCCTTCTTTTCATGCTTGTTCTTCTTTTTGCCCTTGTGATCATCTTCACTTGAGTGTGGGCAATTGGCTACCAAGTGATCTTTGCTTCCACAATTGAAGCATCTTCTTGGGCCATCAAATTTTTTTGCATTCTTCTTCCTTCTTGCCCGGTAGCCCTTCTTCTTCATGAACTTGCTAAATCTTCTCACTAGAAGGGCCATCTCCTCATCACTCTCACTTGTGCTTGATGGATCTTCACTTGATTCAACTTTTGCTTTGCCCTTGTCCTTTGATGATGATGTGGCTTTGAATGCCACACTCTTCTTCTTCTCATCTTTGGAGTCTTCATCTTTTTCTTTCTTCTTCTTATTAATCAACTCCTCCTTGTCATCATCATCTCTATAGGCATCATCGGTCATCACCTCCGCAAGCACTTGGTTTGGTGTCAACTCACTCAATGTAGTCTTCACCAAAACTGTGATCAAGGTAGCAAACCTCTTGGGCAAGCTCTTCAAGAATTTCATTGAGAAGTCACTATCCTTCACCTCTTCATCCACGGCCTTGAGATCATTCACAATAACTTGCAATCTATGGAACATCTCTGGCACGGTTTCATCATCCTTCATCTTGAAGCTTGCAAACTTGTCCTTCAAGATGTATGCTTTGGCGGCCTTTACACCCTTGGTGCCCTCATATGATTCCTCAAGCTTCTTCCAAGCTTCATGAGCACTCCCAATATTCTTGATTTGCTCAAACACTTTTTCATCTACGGCCTCATGAATAGCACAAACCGCAATGTCATTGAGTTGAAGCAATCTTTCTTCGGCGGTTGTGGGGTTCGCCGCATCGGCAATCTCAATCTTGGTCTCCACAACCCTCCAAACCTCTCTATTGATTGACTTGATGTATGAGGTCATCTTGCTCTTCCAATATGCATAATTTGTGCCATCAAATTGGGGTGGCTTCTTGGTGTTGTTGATGTGAATGTTGAGTTGAGCCATTTTTACACCGTAGGTTGTTAAGCCTCAAATCAACGGTGCCTTGGCTCCGATACCACTTGAAAGGTCCTAAATGGCTAGAGGGGGGTGAATAGCCTATAAAAATCTACAAACAACACTTAACAAGCCGATTAGTAACAATAGCAAGCTTTGCAAAGCGCTAGCTCTAAACTACACTATGCAAGCTACCTAGACAAGTATACTACACTATGATCACTAGTTCACACTCAAAGGCTATGTCACTACTATACACTACTCCTAAGTGAGCAACTAACTAACAAGCTACACAAGAGAGTAAGTACACAAATGTAAAGACTAAAGGTGATTTCAATACCCCCCGGTGTAGAGATGATATGAAGTCCAATATAACCAATCAATCAAATACAAGAGAAATCCTCGGTAGAGAGATGACACAAGATTTTTTACCGAGGTTCACTTGCTTGCCAGGCAAGTTAGTCCTCGTTGTAGCGATACACCCACTTGGAGGTTCATGCGCTAATTGGCATCACATGCCAAACCCTTCTCAAGGGTGCCGCACAACCAACACAAGATGAGGATCCACCAAGCTACGAGCAATCCACTAAAGATGCCTTTCACGATCTCCCGCGGGGATAGGCTCAAGAACCCCTCACAATACCTTGATCGGAGGCGGAGACAATCACCAACTCCCCTCAACGATCCTCGCAGCTCCAAGCCGTCTAGGAGTCGACAAACTCCAAGAGTAATGATAGAAACCGCTGTGAATCACTGCTACCAAGTGCCTCTAGATGATCTCTATCAATGCAATGCACTTGATGCTCTCCAAACTCACCAAATGATGATCACAATCAAGTAGGATGAGTGAGAGTGGAGTGGGAAGGCTCACAAGTATGCTATGATGTTCAGGAGTGCCAAGAGCTTCTCCCCAAACCATGTCAAGTGACTATTTATAAGCCACACACAAGAAAATAGCCGTTTAGACTTCACTGCGTGCCGTCGGACTGTCCGACGGCCACATCGTCGGACTATACCGCACGATCCGACGCCCCGGATGAATGCCACGTGTAACTAGCTGTTTGAAGTCGAACGTTGGATCACAACGGCTAACTTCCCGCGCTAAACGAACCGTCGGACGGACGATCATCGGACTAACACCCGCGGTCCTACGCCTAATGGAACAGCACCGTCGGACTCAGCCAGACGAAGCCGTCGGACTAACGAACGTGGCCGTCCGACGCTTCCAGAGAGCTCCCCGAGCGCTGAAAATCGTCGGACTAACACCAAGAGTCCGATGTTCTCAGAGCTCGCCACGTGTCATCTCTCGCATGAACTACACCAGTCGGACACTTCGACTAATGGTCCGACGCTCAGAGACTGAGCGTCCGACGCTCTCAGCAGTGTTAGCCGTCGGACCGAGGCTAATGGTCCGACGCTCTGAGTCTCTACGGTCCGACGCTCTGTTTTCTTTGGATTTTCACTCAAACCTTTCACCCTTTGTTCCCATGTGCTAACACCAAGTGTTCTACACCTTGTGCACGTGTGTTAGCCTTTTCAAAAGAATTTTCCAAGGCATTGTTAGTGTCACTAGCATCTATATGCAATGCAATGATCATGAACACCTAGTGGCACTTGATAACCGTATTTCATCAACGATTTCGCCCCTCTTGATAGTATGGCTATCTATCCTAAATGTGATCACTCCCTCTATGGAGTCTTGATCACTAAAAGCAAAAGAGCTCCTATAGATTATAACTTTGCCTTGAGCTCCTACCTTTTTCACCATCTCTTGATGAAGCTTGTGGACTCCTTTTGATGATGAACTTATACCATTTGCATGGATGCCGTCAATAGGGCTTTCTCCTTTATTGATGGGCTTACATCATTTTCATGGACGTCGTCATTGCCCTTCACTTGTGGCCTCCACCGACCCGGTCCTTTGCACCATCTTGCCATTTGCTAATCAATTCTCATGAAACACTTAGAGCAATTCATTAGGAAACTAGGTTTCATCAATTACTCAAAACCAAACATGGGCTTTCAACAGGGTCTCACTATGAAGTCTTTCAAAAGGCTCTCTAACAAGTTACTAATCAATCCGGGCGCAATGGCAAGGGGCGGCAGAGCCCTCGTTCCAAGTGGCACACACGCAGCAGTACACACAAAGACAGGAGCCGCAAAACAACCAGCTCGGCAAGGAACCTTTTAAGTTTACTAACTTGATAGAAAGTAACTTCCTACTTGACTAAAGCCAGAGCCATATAGCTCCCATGGTTGCGCTGTAAGTCCCGGTGTCATACTTACAGATAAGTCCTTAGTCCATGTTGCTAAAAAACATCCTCTAATCTTTATTTCATAATCAATTATTCAAGTTCATAAGATTATGACACCATCAAGCACTAGCATTACTACTCAAATGCAATCTCATAGGTAACAAGGATCAAGTCATCAAAAGTTAGGAATAATCACTACGGTTGTCAAGGTAGACACATGCATCATGAATTTAATGATTAAGGTGAATAGGCAACAAGAATGGTCCATGCTATACTTGTCTTGATCAAAGGGATCCTGAGAACTTAGGTCCTCAACGTACTCTTGATCACCAACGTAATGCTCACCGTCTGAACTCGATCACAACATCACCATACAAACATCGAGGCAATCATACACGAAGCAAACTAAGATCTAAATTAGAAACAGTACACCAACAGTAGGAAAACAAATTGAAAAGTTTATAAAAATAATCTACGTGTCTCTACGATTCCAACAATATAAAATTCACGTAAATCGGAGTTCAAATGGAGAAGTTATGAATTAAACAAGATTTCCTTTAATAAAATAATAGATTAAATCTAATCTTGAATTTTTTTAAATTTATAAATATAAGTAACAGTAGCATCATTAGATAGATTACGAAATTACGAATCTAACAATATTTGAACGGATCAAATCGGATCTAAAACGAAGATTTTATAGCTAAAACAAAATCAGTGGCAGATCTGAAAATAAAGCGAACTATTTTTGAAATAAAATAAATCAGAATTTCAATCGGCCAGGGACTGTGGAGCAAATAGCTAAAAAGATAGGGACTCTTTATGAAGTTTTCCACCCGAAGGGTTATCCTTGAATTCAGGCCGTTAGATTGGAGATCAATGGCTCGGATTAAATTGAACAGAGGGGCACAGCTCTGTTCGCCGGGGAAGGATGCCAGAGCGGTGGTGGCCATGGCCGGCGGCGAGCTTCCTCGCCGAAAAACGCGATTATGGCCATGTATGGTTTGGATCCGGGAAAGGCTCTGGAGATAGATATGCCTGCTGCGAACACGATGGCGGCCACGGTTAGGATCACGACGGCTTGGGGAACGAGCAGCGCGGCCTATGGTGGCAATAACGTGACGGTGGGGTTCGCTGGGGCAATTTCAGGGCGCAAGATCGAGAAAATAAAGGTCGGGAGGCTTGATCACCTCGCTAAGAAGATCGGGGGACAGTTTAATTGGATGGAGAGGCTTCGGCTTGGTGGCCTCGACGGAGATGGCGGACGGCAGGGCACTGGTCCAGGCAATGGCGATCTGCGTGGGTCGAGCTCGAGGAAGAAGAGGCACAGCAGCTTCAGGGAAGTACCTGAGGTCCTCAGAGACGCACCAATCGAGGCGAAGGGCGCCGGTGACGCGAAATCGATGGCGGCGCGGCGAGCTTCGACGCGCGGCGGTGCTAGTTGACTCTGCGACTGTTCTGGCAGGCACGATTTGAGGCGGTGGCTAATGCTAGGGCTTGCGGGCAGGAGACAGGGTGATGCAGCTGTTTTTATGGGGCAGTGGGACCAATCGGAACGGAGTTCGGGCGGGTCACGACGGTGCCGCGAGCGAAGAAAGCATCTTCGGCACGGACTCAAGCAGGAAGATAGCGCTGACCTGTTGAAAGGTCCTTGTTTGGTTTTGGTAATTGAGTGACAACTTAAGTGGACTAATATGTGTTTAAGTATTGATTACACAGGTGATTAGTCCACAGGTACATGTGTGTGAGCATCTATGCCATGGAGGTGAAAATGGCTTGGAGATGATGCTTAGCTCACACATATGGTATGAAGGAGCTAAACGCATGAGACATGACATGGAGTCATGTGGCTAGGTGAAGAAGATCAAGACAAGGCTTCGCGTCGATGGACCGGTTGCAAGTGTGAAGGGCAAGTCGGGTGATGGCTTGGCGCCGATGGACCAACGCAACGGTGAAGAGCAAGCAAGTCAAGGATCGATGAACCAAAAGCCACGTGATGATATGAAGTGGATCATATCATTCATGAGGTGTTGGTGCATGTGTTGCACCGGCATCGATGGTGTCGGAGACGGTGATGAAGACGGTGATCGAAATGGAAAGCGCAAGGCAAAGGTATAACCTAGGGCATTTCCATTTCACCGGTCTAAGGTTGAGTAGAGAAGTGCTTGACCGGATTTAGGATAGATGGCCGTACTATCAAGAGGGGCAAACTTGTTTGCATATCGGTCATCTAGTGCCACTTGAGTGATCTAACTTGCATACGTTGCTAGGATCGAGTGGCGTGGTGAAAAGAGTGAAAAATCCTTTGAAAAATGTTTGTGAAAAGCTAACACACATGCACATGAGGTGTACACTTGTTGGTGTTAGCACTTTTGCAAAGGTGAAAGTGTTTGGAGGCGGTGTTGTGAGGTAGAGAGGGTGTGGTTCTCTCTCTTTCTCCTGCCGAGCTTGCAAGGCAGGATTCGGAGGTTTTCGGCGAAGTTGCAAGAGCGTCGGACGCTAAGGCCAGGGGGCGTCGGACCATGGGTTCGGTCTGACGGCCTGCCCTTGTCTTCTGTGCTGTGGTGCAAGCGTCGGACGCTGTCTGTAGTTACAGCGTCGGACCATCCTCGTGCGTCCGACGGTGTTTGGCCTGTGAGCGTCGGACACTGAAGTTTGTGGGCGTCGGACTTTTGTCCGAGCGTCCGACGGTGCAGATCGTGCGAGAGCTAACACGTGGCGAGCTCTGAGAGCATCGGACTCTTGGGTTTAGTCCGACGGCGAGCGTCGGACGACCGTCCGACGATTTTCAGCCCTCGGGGAGCTCTCTGGAAGCAGTTGGACCGTGAAGTTCGTTGGTCCGACGGTAGTTCCGTCCGACGGTGAGCTGAAGCGCGGGAAGTTAGCCGTTGTGATCCAACGTTCGACTTCAAACGGCTAGTGACACGTGGCGGCTATCGAGAGCTGTCGGACCGTGGACATTGATCCGACGGTGGCGCGGCTGAGCGTCCGACGCTCAGTCCGACGGCCGGTTTGAGAGGGCAACGGCTCTATTCGTTTGAGGGCTATAAATCCAAGCACTTGGCGGCCTTGGCCGACCAGCTGAGCACCCTTGGGCCTGTGTGGCTTGTGTAGGTGTGCTTGGAACCCTCCCACTCACTCACTTGCTTAGTGCACATCCGATTGATTGATAGTGAGTGATTCTAGTGCGTTGCATTGTGAGATTGCATCAAGTGGCACTAGGTGATCGTGTTGCAAGCCGGTGGTGCTTGTTACTCTTGGAGGTTGCCACCTCCTAGACGGTTTGGTGGCTTGTGGCTCCGTGAAGCAAGCAAGAAGATTGTGCTTAGCTCCAGGAGAAGCTTTGTGAGGGGTTGGAGCTCACCCCGCGGGAGATCGCAAAGAACATCGCTAGTAGAGCGAGACGTAAAGAGCGACAAGTGGTCCGGCCGAGTCAAGTGCTAGAGCTTGTGGTAAGCACTCCACGTGGGAGAGTGTGACTTGCGGGTCACCACTAGCAAGAGGACCGGCGGCAACCTTGGAGCTTTTCTCAACGGAGGACGTAGCTTGTGGCGACAAGTGAACCTCCGGGAAATAAATCACCGCGTCAACATCTTCCCATCCTTCGCGGTGGTTTGCTCCCTTCTACACAAGTTATTTATATTGTGCATTACTTTATTTGTGTAGTTGTAGTTGCTCTTGTGAGACCGGTTAGCTTGTGTAGCTTGCCACTCACCTTCTTAGCTTGTGTAGCTTAGAAGTAGTTCTCACTTAGTTTGTGTAGTTAAAGTGAGTTGCGCTCTTTGATTTGGATTGTGTATCCTTGTCATTGAGCAAGTAGTGAGCTTAGGTGCTTAGTGCGTTTTTGCTTGCTAGTTAATAGGAGTTTCCCCGGTGCTTAAAGTACTAGCGCTTAGGTTTGTGTGATCTTGCGCTAGAACGGTTTAGGGAAGCTCAAGCTAGACTTGCACTTTTGCTTCTCACTAGGATCTTTGGCAAGGTGTTTAGAGTCTTAGTTAGAGGGGTGAGTTGTCGCTAAAACCGATTAGGTTTTATTCCGCTGCGATTAGTTGTTATAAAGGACTATTCACCCCCCTAGTCCGCCATCTCGACCCTACACCTGTTGGGCCCACAAGGCAGCGACCAGAGTGAGGAGCAGGGGCGCTGCGTGATGCAAGCAGGAGCTGGGCCGGTGCTGCTGGCTAGCGCAAGGGAAGAGCGCTCTGGGCTTTGGCCCAAGAGGGCAAGTGAAGGAGAGGACCTGATTGGCCGGGAGCATGATAGAGGTTTTCTCCTTTATAAAATTCATTTGTTAAATAGGTTTTCAAATATAGTTTTGAATATTTTTAGAATCAAACAATTTCCAGACATTACAAAAATGATGTTCCAGCATGAATGTAACATACATGTACTTGCCCTATATTTAATTTTATTTTTGTGAAAAATATTATTTTTCCTATACTTGAATGATCAAATAATTGCATAATTAAATCATCTTGACCTATTTCCAAGTAAATGCAAAATTTTGGGTGTTACAATGATGCCTATATTCTCCGACATGATCGAAACAAATCATGAAAGTTTTTATGGATGATTTCTCTGTCTATGGAAAATCATTCGATGATTGCCTAAAAAATCTAGACAAAGTCCTACAACGTTGTGAAGAAAAACACTTAGTACTCAATTGGGAAAAGTGTCACTTCATGGTGCGAGAGGGAATTGTCTTGGGCCATCGAATATCAGAGCATGGGATAGAAGTGGACAAAGCTAAGATCAGTGTAATAGAGCAACTTCCACCACCCACGAATGTTAAAGGAGTAAGAAGCTTCCTAGGCCATTCAAGTTTTTATAGGAGGTTTATCAAGGATTTTTCGCAGATAGCTAGACCTTTGACTAGCATTCTAGCTAAAGACATTCCTTTCAATTTTGATGATAAATGTCTTCAGTCCTTTTACGTTTTAAAGAAAGCTCTAGTTTCGGCCACAATCATACAACCCCCTGATTGGAACCTGCCTTTCGAAATCATGTGCGATGCTAGTGATTTTGCTGTGAGAGTCGTCCTTGGTCAAACTAAGGAGAAAAAGCATTATGCTATCTCCTATGCTAGTAAGACCTTGAAAGGGCCCCAGCTTAACTATGCAACCACAGAAAAAGTGCTTTTAGTCGTTGTCTTTGCAATAGACAAGTTTAGATCTTACTTGGTAGGAGCCAAGGTGATTGTCTACACCGACCATTCCACTTTAAAATATCTACTCACCAAGAAAGATGCTAAACCCCGCTTGATCCGCTGGATCTTACTCCTTCAAGAGTTTGATCTAGAAATCAGGGACAAGAAGGGAGTAGAAAAATCCGTAGCAGACCAATTGTCTCGTTTGCAAGGCCAAGGCCAAGACAATCTTCCTATAAATGACTTTCTTCACGATGACACTCTTTTAAGGGTGACTTATACCAATTCATGGAATGCCAACATCGTGAACTTTATAGTCACTGGCTATATTCCGCCAGGAGAAAATAGGAAGAAGTTGCTTTACCAAAGCCGGACTCATTTATGGGATGACCCCTATCTCTATCGAGTCTGTGCTGATCGGTTGCTTAGGAAATGTGTCCCTCTGGAAGAAGCAACTAAAATAATAGAAAGGTGTCACTCCGCTGAATACGGAGGACATTACGGAGCCTTTCGAACACATGCTAACATCTGGCAGAGTGGATTTTTCTGGCCATCTATGTACGACGATGTGTCCGATGCCAGAAACATGGCAACATCAGTACCCGAGATGCCATTGCCACTTACAAACAATCTACAAGTAGAGCTGTTTGATGTTTGGGGAATAGATTACATGGGACCATCCCTAAATTTGGTCGTTTTGAATACATCTTAGTGGCAATGGACTATGTGTCTAAATGGGTAGAAGCCATGCCTTGCCCCTCAGCAGATGCCAAAAATGCTAAAAGAATATTTGAAGAAACCATCTTCCCCAGGTCTGGAGTTCCTAGATTAGTCATCAGCGATGAAGGATCCCACTTCATAGATAGAAACTTCAGAAAATATCTGACTGATCAAGGAATCCAACACCATGTAGCCACACCATATCATCCCCAAACCAGTGGCCAAGCTGAAACCTCTAATAAGCAAATAAAGAATATTCTACAAAAGACTGGTGGAAGAAATGAGAAGGGGCTGACCTCATAAGTTGCATGATGCCCTTTGGGCGTATCAAACCGCATATAAAACTCCAATAGGCTTGTCCCCTTATCAATTAGTCTATGGCAAGATTTGCCACCTTCCCATAGAACTTGAGTTCAAGGCACATTGGGCCATCAAGAAATGGAACATGGATTTCGAGATGGCTGGAATGAAATAGGAAGATGCAAATCTCTGAATTAGAAGAATGGAGAGAGAAAGCCTACCATAGTGCCAAAATATATAAAGAAAGGACTAAAATATGGCATGATAAAAGGATCAAAAAGAAGGAGTTTCACCCAGGAGATAAGGTTTTACTCTTTAACTCCGTAGTCCGTCTTTTTGGTCATGGAAAGTTGCGGAGTAAATGGGAGGGACCATTTAAGGTGGTTGCAGTATCACCTCATGGTGCCGTCACACTAGAAAGTGATGAGGGCCAACTTTTTAAGGTGAATGGTCAACGCCTTAAAGTTTATCATGAGCTGGAAGAGGAAGGAGAAATAGATGTAGTGGAGTTCATAAATCCTGAACACTACCTCTTTTAATTAGAAGCATCCTTTTGGCCTTAAAATCGCTTAAAGGCCCAATGAAAACCATGAAGAAAGCATTCCAAGGGTCCTGAAGAGTACCTGGAGGGACGCGGGTGGGCAAACCTCACCAGAGCCAGGGCGCCCGCAGCATCTAAGGCAGCGCCTGCCCCCTCATTGGCGGCGCCTGCCCCCCTATTCGGTGAGAACGTGATCCCTCGACACGTGCTAGATGATCCACGGTTGATGCAACATTCCTTCACGCGAACGAAAAGATTCACCTGGAATATTGCAAAGGAGGCCTATCCTTTCACCATGACCATCTTCAAATAACCAACTCCATCTCCCTCTTGACTCCACGACCTTTCATCATCCAAAATCCATCTAGAACCCTAACCATGGCCTCCTTCAAGCGCAAGAGCATGTCACCCACCACGCTTCGCTTCCTAGTCGACGACGATGCTCCCACCGACATCGTTGATGCAGTTCCACTCGCCATAGCACCTCCTCCTTGTGCCCCGATCGCGTCTCCAGCACAGCAAAGCCTGAAGGCCAGCCAGGGGGTGGCGGGCACCCTATCACCAGGGCGGGCGCCCCCCACTTTTCATCGGCCGCGCTCCCCTGCGATCCCAGCACATTCCCCTATGTCAGAAATGGCCGGGAAGAGGCTCAGTGGTGATCTGCACGCTCGTCCTACCACCGGAGAGATGACCCCGAAGAAGCCGCTGACCTATCCCACGAAAAAGGATCTCCCCACACCAACTCCTCCGGAGAAGACAATGGTGTCGATCTCCAACTCCGACTCCTTGGCAGACAGCACAACCCGCAGCACAACTCCCAATCCAAAACGACAGAAGTACGCTGTCTCGGGTCGTCGCTTGCCGGATGGCCATTATGAGAAGGTGCTGCATCGCCTTCCCGATTCCAGCGACTCCAAGACACAGGAGGGGTCGCTGTCTGCTCCTTCAGTTCGCCGCCATCGCACCCCGCCACCAATTGGTGTGCCAGGAGAGATGGAACATAGTGGAGGGAATGACACCACCATGGAGGGCCTCCTGGCCCAAGTGAAGAAGGTGAAGGCCGAGAACAAGGCCTTAGAAGATAAGCTGGCTGAACACGAGATGTGGTGCTTGGATGTGGAGGATAGGTTCACCATGCTGCACAAGGCATGCACCTCCAAAATCAAGCGCCTCTACAAGGCAACGGGGCATGAGGACCTTTATAAAGCCCCATAGGACTAGACTAGAATCTCATAGGTGTTTGCTTTTGATTTCATTAGTTTAATTATTCTTAGTTCGTTTGCTTTAGTTCGATTTTATTTGAATTCAATTAGTTTTTGTATTAGCTTGAGATAAATAAAAAGCACCTATGATTGTTTTGCTCCATTTGTTTGTCGGTCCGCACGTGTTTTCCCACCAGTCGGGCCTTTATCACTTTACATTTCCCTTCCATGAATAAAGATTAGAAATACCAAAAGAGAAAGTGTGGGGAAAAACACCAACACCATACCAAATTGCCGAGACAAGTACCTAAGCAGCCTGAAAAAGGTGGAACGTGACTAAAGGACGCCACCCGAGGCCTTTTGGCCCAAGCAGTAGGGCGGGCGCCCGCCTCAACAGGGCGGCCGCCCGGCCTCTGTTGCCCAACACGACCAGCTTCGCACACAGCGCAGGTATGACTCCTTCGCAATTGTTTTTGTCAGTTTATTTCAAGTTATTTAATCCATAAATGCTCTTGAAACATTAAAAACAAACTTGTCACCCCATAATTAAAAAGCTATCCTGAAAACCATGCCATACTTCAAGACATGACCTGTATAAGCTTTGTTCTTGCCAAATGCCTAACTTGTGATCTACTCAATTTAGTATGATCTTCCTAAGTTGTTGATTAGCGTGATATAGTAATGTCTAGTGTGGTCCATTCTTTACCTTGGAGAATATTTATTGAAAAAAATGAAAAATGAATGAATTCATTACTCCTCATATGTTATAAAATACCTACCAAGGCCAAAAAGAGTAGCATAGGAAGGCAACCATATAGCTCTTTTGATTATACTTTAAGTTTTGCCAAGCCTAATGATCTAAGTAGAGAGTTTTGTCATGCCTCAAGAACCAATATTCCATGCACCCTTGAGAGAACTTCCACATAAGAAGTATTCTTCCACTTCATGATTCCATCATTCCCCTATGCTCAATATGAAAAGATCCCATGAAACTTCAATCTCAGGGACATGGCTGAAAAAAAGAGAGAGAGAGAGAGCAAGTGCTCTGATGATAAAAAAAGAGCAAGTGCTCTGAAAAAAAGAAAAAAAAGAGAAGAAGAAAGAAAGTAAGCCATGGTCCCCTGGGAATTGAAAGAGGGGTGGATCAAAGAGTGAAAGCATATCCCATCACCACCACATATCTTGGTTAGAGAGCATGACTTAACCCTCCTAGGATCTTTTGTTTGGCTTAGCAAAATAATAAATCAAAGATGCTTATTTTATTCCACACACCTTGAGCTCCACAAAAAGCCTTAAGATAGATGTGAGTACTCTCATGAAAACTAGAAAGAAACATACAATATGAGTGACTGAGAGTCTCATATGAGGAGATAATGAATCATATTTTCTTTGAAAAAAATTAAAAAGCTCTAAGGTAAGATAGGACTCAGCTATTCATAACCATTCCACTTCTAGGTATGAGATTACAGAACAATGTTTATACTTGATCAAGTTTAGAAGAAAAGCATGAGTCTGCACTAAGTAAATTGCTTGGGACGAGCAAGAGTTTAGTGTGGGGGAGTTTGTTGACGGTTGCTAACACCTCAAAATACCATCAACATAACAAGATAAAGGTGACAAAATCCATGGAAAAGATGCATATTGTGTTTGAATTTTACTCGGTTCTACTTGTACTTGGAAAATTGTGAGTGCAGGTACAAAACAGGTGAAAATAAAGTGAACCAAGGCACATATGAGCAATGCAAGTGACGAGAGCCAGGTAGGAGCCAAGTCACAGGGCGCCCACCCTGTTGGACAGGGCGCCCGCCCCTCTCCTGGTGCCATTTGCACCCTGCCACGTCATGGATCCGTGACTCGCCTCTCCAAACAAGTTATGGCACGTTGATTTATCATCAATGGCTGAGAAACAGTGCACTCGGATCCAGGAGCCCTCTGGGCATGGTGCCCGCCCTGTCAGGATGGCCTACCTCGACCACAATCCGAGGGAAATGCACCCATGTCCCTGCAACCGTCCATTTGATGTCGGTCTTCATCCAAGGGAGATCAAGTGATGAGCCAAGGATTCATGGGCTCACATGTCATCCCCTACGGGCCACAAACCGTCTTTCCAAGCAAGAACCAACGTGCCAACCGACTTGGGAGAAGAATGGAGGGCCGTCGGATGCGAAAGGCGGTGGATCATAGGGCGGCCGCCCTACCCACCCGGCGCCCGCCGCCTCACCTGCTCCGAACCGACTCCAAACTCCCCTACAAGTACCCCAAGGGTCCCTAAACACTATAAATAGGGGGTCATTTGTTCATTTGTAAGCAGACTATGAAGCTTAAGTGAGATAGATACTTAGATACAAAAGATAGTCTCAAGTAGAATGTGTAGTACTCCTACACATTAGAGAGCGAGAGAGTCACTTCTCTGAAGAGAAGAGGAGGAGTCCGAGGAGGAGCCGGGCTTGTCGGTGACTTCTTCTATGGTGTACCTCTGCGCTTCTTTATGGTAATAAAGTCCCACTTTCTTATTTAATTATTGTTATGCTTTAAGTATTTGTTTGCTTGTCTCACTGCTTGGTTAGAGTACTCTAGTTCTTGGATTCGAGTTAGAGTAGTAAGTTTATAGATTAAGCGTGGTGCTTAGGCTATATATTACCCGTGAGTGCGGCTAGGCCCACGGATAGTAATGGTAGGTTCTAGGTGGTGACAGTCCTAGGATCCTCTGGATTCCACCACGTTCGGCCTAATTTTATCAGCATAGAGCTTTGGGATGTACGGTACCTAATCAGTCCTACCCTGGGCGAGTTTAGGACTTTGCATGCTCACAGTAAACAAGTCTTGGTATATCATATAATTATTCGGGGCTATCATTCAGGACTTCTCTTTCTACCCTATCCTTGGATCTCGTCTCCTATCGCACACATTCCCTGTGGATTCGATACAACCTGGGACTACTCCTAGGGAAAAGCTACATCTGACAGCTGTGCGCTTGCGGTCATTTTCGTGTGCCACCCCAGGTGTCAACAATGACAAGAAGAAGAGAAAGAAGAAGGACATCCAAGATGCAAAATAGTGTTGCACTCTCTACCGCCGAAGCCGAATACATTAGTGCGGGAAGTTGTTGTGCACAAATCTTATGGATGAAACAAACCTTGAAGGACTATGGTTTGAATTTCAACAAGGTTCCATTGCTATGTGACAATGAAAGTGCGGTGAAGATCACAACCAATCCGGTGCAACATTCAAGAACCAAGCACATATATGTGAGGCACCATTTCATGAAAGATCACCAAGCAAAGGGAGATATTGCAATCACAAGTGTGGGCACCAATGATCAACTAGTCGACATATTCACCAAGCCAGTTGATGAAGCTAGATTTTGCAAGGTAAGAAATGAATTGAACATACTTGACTACTCTAACATGCGTTGATGCACTTCATGAAAATCTTATGATATGTCTCTCCTCCAAAGCAAGGCAAAGGTATCATTGTTTGACATGTGCATACATACTTTGCTAGAACTGCATATAGACATACTTTTGTTCTGTCTAGGTCATTCATTGAAAGCCAAATTATTTTAAAGTCTATATGGCATCATTATTGCTTGTTTGATTGATTGATCTAGTGATGGCATATAACTTGTTCATGGGGATGCAAACCTAGTGTTGAATCTAGTTAAATGAGCAACTAAGTGCTTAACTCAACATAGGCAAGATAACCCCTAGTGGCGTGAAGAAGCTTGTCTTTGGTTCAAACCAAGTTAATCAACTTGTGCAAATTTACTAGATTGAACCAAATTTGAAAAACTTAATCTCACTCTCCATTGATTTGACCTTTTTGTGGTACTTGATGCCAAGGGGAGAAGAACAAAGATAAGAAATCGGGAGAAGATAAAATTGGACTAAGCTTCGCGATGAACCATCATTGAGGCCGATGATGGGAGAGCAATAGGCCAAAGTAAAGAGATTAAAATTTGAATCAAAACCTTTACTAAAGATAAGCTTACCTTGAGGGGGAGCAAACTCCTGAACTTGGTTGAATGCATTTGGAATGTGCATTGACATGTGTTTGTTGCATTTGCAGATGTATTTACTTTCAAATTGCCATGTTCTTGAGTGGTGTATGCTAGAAGTAAATTGATTGATGATTTGATAACTAGCATGCTTAAGTGGTAGCTAGATGATCTTGTGCTTTCCAAGTGGTATTTGAGCATTGCTTATAATATTGATCTCATTGTATGCTCAAGTTTTGTGATCATCTAGTTATCAAAAGTGCTAAGGATGGTGGTTCCGCAACTTTGATCTTTATTTCAAATGGTATCACGCTTCAAAGGTTTATCCTAATCATCCTAGCACATCTTGGTGAAAACTTGCTCTCTATTTATGCATATGTGCAAGCTTCAAATCCAAACTCATGCACATATGTAGGGGAGCTAAATGGCCACCAAACCAAATTTGTGTTGTTTGTTCATTCCAAAAACATGATAATCTTGTTTGGACAAGCTCCCAAGTTCAAAAACAAACTTATTTCTTATCTTTGTATAGGATGTTATCAATTACCAAAAAGGTAGAGATTGAAAGCCCTAGTTTGGTTTTGATAATTAATTACACCCTAAGGACTAACCTAGTTGCTAAGTGAATGGCTAAGTGTAGGTAGTCCTAACCATGGATTGTGGAGTCTAGGAGTTGATGGTGATGATCAAGAGGACTCAACCATAGATCAAGATTGGTAGATCAAGTGGAGATGATCAAAGATCAAAGAAAGGAACTTGAAGTGGTGATCAAGGCTAAGGTATAATCCCTAGTAGGTTTTTTTAAGTGATCAAGACACCAAGTGGGTGAGATCACATTTAGGATAGATAGCCAACTATCAAAGGGATAACTAAGTGATTGGATTATCTTCAAGTGCTCTACGTTGCATTTCATGTGCATTGAATCTAACTCGACCTAGACTTTGTCTTTAAACCCTTGAAAAATGTTTTGAAAATGCTAACACACTATGCACAAGTGTTGAGACCCTTAGTGTTAGCACATAGAAGCAAGGGGTGTGAAATCTAACTTGAAATAGCTCAAGTTAGAGCATTGGACGCTAGAGAGCTGGGGCATCGGACCATTGTCAGTGAGGGTCCGACGGTCTCGAGTACTGTTTCTAACTGTGCAAAAGCGTCGGACGGCGTGGGTTAGTCTGACGACGAGCGTCGGACGCCATCCGAGTATTTCTGAAGCTCTCGGTGTAGTTTTGCCTAGCGTCGGACTGGTGTTTTCATTAGTCTGATGCACTGACGAGTGAGCGTCCGACGGTTGTCTCTGTTGGTTTTGCGTGTGAGAGTCGGATAGTCCGACGGTCGAAGAAGGAAGAGCATTGGACCATGGGTTCACGGTCCGACGGCCTGGCGTGGCGAGTTCATGTTTTGGCAGAGTGTGCGGCGCGAAGTGTTCACAGCATCGGACGTTGTCACTTAGTCCGACGTTGTCCGATGTAGTTTTTCCTCTCTGCGTGCTCTCTGGAAGCGTCGGACGCCTAACGTGGTTGGTCCGACGACCTGCAGTTCGACGGTTGGGAAAAAGGCGTGAATAGTTAGCCGTCGGGATCGATCGGCTGTGGTTGAACTGTGCTGACACGTGGCGTAATCTAGAGCATCGGACGTTGGACATTGGTCCGGCGGTAGCGTCCGACGCCCCGAAAAGAGAGTTAACGGTTGTTTTCTGTGGGGTAACGGCTAGGAGTGCACTTAGGGGTATTTATACTCCTTCCCTGGTCACTTGGTGACTCTCTTGCACACTTGATCCATTGCTATACTCTTGTGAGCACTCTCTAGCCTCCCACTCACTCACTAGTGCATCATTTGATCATCCTTGTGAGTAGAGTGATCCACAAGTGCATCATTGCTAGTGATTTGTATTCTAGAGCACTTGAGAATAAGCCATTGCTGAGTTCTCATTCTCTTAGGAATTTTGCCGAATCCCTAGACGGCTTGGAGGTGTTGATTGGTGTGAGATTAGAAGGAGATTGTCCAAGTCCACATCAAGGTGGTTGTGAGGGGTTCCTGCAGTTATTCCTCGGCGGAGAGCCAAAACCGACTCTAGTGGATTGCTCGTGGTAAGAAGCCACTTCTCTTGTGTTGGTTGAGCGGCTCCCGGTGAGGGATTAGAGTGTGAAGCCTAGCTCGCAATCCACCAAGGAAGACCGACGCCACAACGAGGAGTAGCGTGACGGCGATCACGTGAACCTCGGTAAAAAATCAGGTGTTCATTCTCTTCTCCACCATCAAGTGGATGATTTGGTCTTCCGGTGATTTCCTTGGTGATTGGTCTTCTTGTGCTCATTGATTATCTTTTGGTGATTGGCTCCACACGACAAGCGGACTTCACTTCATCAAGCCCCTCGGTATAATTTTTCTCGGTCTCACACTCTTGCGTTTTCATACTTGTCTATGTGCTCTCTCCTTAGGTTTCGAAGGAGTGAGTTTCTTGCGCTTGTGTGCATATACTTGTGAGTAGTTTATTGTGATAGGTGACTTGCATAGAGTAGCCTAGAGCTAGTGCTTAGTAAGAGCTTTGTTAATTACTAACTTACTCCCTCCGTTCCAAATTGTAAGTCGTTCCAAAAATCTTGAAGAGTCAAACTATCTTAACTTTGACCAAAATTATAGAGATAAATATAATGATTTATGAGACTAAATAAATGTACTATAAAAATATATTTGATGAAGAATCTAATAATACTTAGTTGATATTGTAAATATTATTATCTTATTATATAAACTTGGTCAAAGTTGAAATAGTTTGACTCTCCAAGATTTTTGGAATGACTTACAATTTGAGATAGAGGGAGTATGCTCTAGTGCTTTGTAGAATTTTTATAGGCTATTCACCCCCCATCTAGCCTATTGGGACCTTACACCTGCGTAGTTCCATTTTGACGCCTTGGTTCGACGAGTAGTTCTCGATGCCAACGGTCGATTTCAAACTGTAATGAACACATGGCGTGTGCTGATTTGACGGTGAAGAGCGTCGGACCCTCGCCTTTAGTCTGACGCCCCTGACCCAGGGCCTAACGGTTAGAGTCCGATGGTGCGCAATGGAGGGTAACAGCTATGTTTGTTTGAGGAAGATTATAAATAGGTCATGGTCAGCTCTTGCTCACTCTCTTAGTTCCCCAACTCATTGATACTCCTTGTGAGCATTCTCCAAGCACTTTAACTCATATAGTTCACATCATTCTCATTCATTGTGATCTAGAGATCGATCCAAGTGCACTGTTCATCTTAGTTCATCCATTGGCACCTGTTGATCATTGTTGTTGCTGATTTCTCTTGTTACTCTTGGTGGTTGCCGTCACCTAGACGGTCTTAGAGTAGCGGAGAAGTTGGCGGAGTTAGAGATTGTCTCCGGCCTCTCCTGGTGATCTTGTGAGAGGCTTTGCACCTTCCTCGGCGGATATCCCAAGGTAGCCCTAATACATTGCTCGTGTCATTGAGTTATCTTGCTCGTGGTAGGTTCTTATGGTGCTCATTTGTTGAGCTTAACATTGGTTGTCAATTAGCCACCGAACCACTGAGTAGTGGTCGACACAATGGGCAAACACGTGAACCTTGGGGATAAATCTTTGTCTTCTTTGTGTTGATTTTAGACCATCACCTTCGAGTGTATTGGTATTCCTTCCAGTGATTGGCTATCTTCACTACTCGGCGGTATAACTTCACTACACCTCTCCCTTTACTTTTGTATTCACTTGTGTAGTGGTAGGGTTAGTATTTGATCACCTAGGAGTAGTTAGCTTCTCAACCTAGGCTAGCTTGTATGTAACTAGATACTTAGCTAGAATGATTAGGCGGCTTTCATTTTAAGTAGGCTGGCGCAAAACTCGTTTCGCCATTTGTTGTACTAATTATTTGATCAAGTGTTGTTTGTAAAAATTTTAATTAGGCTATTCACCACCCTAGCCTCTTTGGACCTTTCAACTTTACCAAGGTGAAAAATTTAAAATTTTACCTTGAACACTTTACATCTTTCCGACGACCAGTTTGAAGCATTCGGATTCCACCAATTACCATCTACGCTGGTCGGCTCCAAGCAAATCTTCGCTTAATGAACCAGCAAGGTTGGTCGGCTCCGTTCGTCTCCGCAACAGAAGACCGGGTGGACTGATCGGTGTTGCTGCTCGGCTCTCTCCAAACGTTGCTGCTTGGAAAGTTGCAAAGTGCTCGGGGACTAACTGTGAGGAATATAGGCTGATATACCCATATGGCACTACATGGACCGCACCATCGAAGATGGTCAAGCCCAAAAGACGAAGGCGTGCCGTGCGGCACACGGCGCTGGTCGGCATGCACCACATGACTATTGTATCAAATAGGATACTTTTACTTGTAACCTTGTCCCTTCACAATATATAAGGAGGGACAAGGGTTCTCTAGTTGATAGATCCCTCGGATCCCAACAAGTTGAATCATACACATCAATAGGCATCAAATAACAGAGCGCAGGACGTAGGGGCTATTCGGTTGCCAGCTACAACTTGCCATAGGTTGGCATGTCTAAAGTTAGGCAAGTTTGACCAACTTGGCAGTTATTTGGTTACAGCCATTGTTGTGGAAAGATTCCCTTCCAACAAACTAGGTCCCATACGTCAGTGACTCAAAAAAGTGTGGCAAGATTCTCTTAGGCTTACTAAGTTGTGGCAAAAAATTTGTGCACCTCAACTTAGGCAAGTGTGACAATTTTTGTTGGCAAGGAGTTACAAAATGTGGCTAGCAAGTAGCAGCCAAACAACCCCATAGGATATTACGTCGATTTGACAGCCCAAACCTGGATAAATCCAGTGTCGTGCCTCTGTTGCCATCTTGTTCTTGAACTCGCGCAGCTCCTCCAAACAAATCTACCACCTTAGGTAGCCCCTTGGTGGACTGTCGAGCAAGTTTTATCGACAGCTTCGCCGCGTTAATTACTACCACTTGCTCTATTGTGTTTGTAAAATTTTTAATAGGCTATTCACCACCTCTCTAGCCATTTAGGACCTTTCTCTAGTCCTCCTTCTTGACCCTACACCCCCCCCCCCCTATGGCTTGTACCTGCGGAATCAACTTCTTCTGGAGCTTGCTTCTGAGACTGATAATCGACTTCTGCTTCAAGTACCATTGTTTATATTATTCTTGTGGTTTGCGACTCTATCGCTATTGCGTTAGAGTTGTAATTGTATTGTAAGCGTGGTGCTTATACTTCTATATTCGTAGATACACCCTACTTTCTATATCAGTGGTAACTCACGAGGGTGACTTTTAGCCTCGTTGAATCCTCTGTAGTCCACCTCTTGTTTTTAGGACTAGTAGGACCTTGTTGTTAAGGGAAGCATCCTCTGATGTTGTCTTCTCTAAATTAATATCTCGGTTTAAACAATACTAGACATATCTTACCGACATTGGAATTAGAAGACCTTAGTGACCTCCTTCATATCCTATCTTCTCCGTCTTTTTTGCTACTAAGAGGTTAAATCTAGATCTTGTTAGTCTTACACGTTATCCATGTGGATAAATACAGTACTCGAGAATACTTGTAGGTGAAATACTAAATTAATATTTGTGACATTGCGGAACGTATTTCTATGTGCGTTAACAAATGACAACATAGGGCTAATAAGAAATTGGGTCAAAAGGCTTACCACAATATACGTGTCACCTGCCATGTCATTCGCATGTCACCTACAACGTCATATGTGCATGTCACAAACACGTGTCGCTATCCGGTTCAATATGTGTGACAAGTTTAGTGACTCAATTTATGGGAAAATATACTAAGATGTCGACTCGTCATTCCATTCTATGGGAAAAATATACTGTGCAAAACACTCTTGATGAAAATAGTAACAGAAGGGAACTCCGAAATTGAACAGAACCTTCAATGATTTTCTACAACAATGTGCATTAAACAACAAATATATCCAATACACCACAACTTGAACAGGTTTTTACATAATAGCATCACCCACGATAATGTCAACATTGGCATAACGCCCAATTCCATCAACAGGGATAGCTCTTAGTACCAGGAGCTGTGGATCAACACACGGCACACACGAACACATGCACACATATAAGCAATTCCAACAGCACAGATACCATGAGCAGTTTGATAGTTACTCATGGAAACACAAGCTTCTTTTTCTTTTTTTCTTTTTTTTCCCCTTAAGCAGGAGCCTTCTCCCATGCTCATCGAGAAAACTAACGGCGGGTGTACATCACTTGCTATCCTTGTTGCCACTGAAGAGATAACCGAGTGATGAGCCACCACCTGGAGCAGCTTGCACCTTGGTTGATGGACGGTCCTGCAGCATCGCACAACAGCTGATGTCAGCAAATGCGCAAATATTTCAAGGTAGAGATTTTGTAACTGCCTTTGTGTATTTTCAGCCACAAACTAAGAACGTTAACAGTCCCGACAAATGGTCATGAAGATTTCATTGTCATATACCAAGAATTTAGCAAAGTATTTACTATGAGAGTAGAAGTGCATAAGCAAATAATAAAAAGAATCGAAGGGACTATCCATGTGGATACTCTAAGGACAAATAACAAAGTAGATATATTAATGCAAATTGCACCAGTGTGTGACATTGAAATTTACTGGTGCAGAAATTTGAAAGTTTTGTATTGCTTCCAAGGCATAAGTAAACCCACAAGTTGAACTCTTATCAGCACATACCAACAGATAAGGTATTAATGGCGTACTAGGAATAACAACCATTATTGCTATCATGTCGAATATCAGGCTCTTATTAACTGTCAATGATTTACTAAGATTCCATCTAATCTAACAAAGAAAAAGGGCCAAACATAAAAGTACAAAAAGGTGAGATTACTAGAGAGAACTTGTCAATGTAACCATGTTTCATATAAACGTAAATGTAGAACACAGCACCGTAATAATATTATGAAGGGTGCTTCTTGCAGCAAAACCTAAACAAGTACTTCTGGATCATAGGCTATGAACAAACTACGAACAAGAGCAAATAGAAACTTGTGCTTCAAAACAGCATAATCGAAATGTTCGTAAGTGTAATAGTACTAACCGTAAGGAAATTTCCACAGTTCTGGCCTTCAGCTCTTATGTAATTGTTTGATTTACTACTCTGAATACCAGCAGGGATATCTTTTAGTCTCTCTGCAGAGGATGGAGGAGTTGGCTTTTGAGGTGCAGGCTTCTCAGCTGATTTTGGAGCTTCGTCACTGCCAAAGAGATAGCCCAAGGAACTCTGACCACCTCCACTGCTAACACCACGACCCATCTTACCGAAGCTTTTCAATTAATCTGTAAAATCAGTTTCAAATGCTGGCCCAAAAAGCTCAAGCAGCACTAAGCACAATAATAAAGTTCGAAAGACAGCATCCATGCTTAAAACAACCAAAGGAGTTTCACTGGTGTTCTTTTATGTATCCCTACAAACATTTTACCTTAAAGCTGTTCTGTTGTCACTTGTCAGCATCTAGTGACTCAATTTACTAAGCTAAGGGGCAGATCTACAATAACACATTGCCCGATAATGATTTACTACCTTGGTCCCAAAAAGATTCTCAATTGAAGTGGCTAAAGTTTTGATTAAATATATAGATAAAAATATCAATATTTATGACATCAAATATATATTATACAGATATGTGTCATGACGAAATTAATGGTACATATTTCCTATGATAAATATTAGTATTTCCTATATTTTTTTTTTCCCTCGAACTAGTATTTCCTATATAAAATTGGTCAAACTTGATACAATAAAACATAGCACTATTCTAGAATTTGATTCATTTTTAGGACGGAGGAAGTATATGAGTAGGCACATATAAGAGAAGATTTTGACTGCTGATTAACCACCATACTCTCAAACGCACCCCCTAGCCCCCACCTACTGAGTCCATAAAACTGAAACCGTTACTTAACTGCAGTTTGATACTTTTGCTTACTTCCTTTTTAAGCAATGTCGTTGAACCACCTACAGGGAATAATAAACTAGTGCCACAAGATTTTTTTGCTCTATTATTGGTTATAAGAGAAAAGTGCGGCGCAGCTAAAGAAATTGGTCAGGTACAGCCTACTGAATACTGATGTACCCACCTCAACTCCCTCCTGATGGGTAAGTCACTGATAGCGGCAGGAAACAACAAATGGTGATATAGAATTTCTCATCTATAGCGACACACGCGATGCCAATTGGGCAACGGCACTGTCCCAACATAAATTCCAATCGTCATCGTCACACCGACAAGAGAAAACCGTACACACAAAAGAAAAGAAAAAAAAAACAAATCTGCGGTGCAACCAGCAACTCGGAACAGATTCTCTGAGCCTAGTCCCGAATCCACGTAACTGTGGCAAAAGCTAAAGCGAGCAACAGATCCCCGCCAAATCTTCACGTTGGGATCTGAATCCGCGCACTGCGAGCCCAGATCACAGCGTGAAAGCAGCAAGAACGAGGCGAGGCGAGGCTCGAACGCCGACACATTCCGTAGACCTCGAGCGGCTAATTCAGGCGAAGATCCTACCCCCATTGGCCCGACCCACAACAGCGAGAACCCGAGCAGTGAGCCGCCGCATCAAGCAGGCCGTCCTAGTTAGTAGACCATGGACCGCCGGACTCCGCGCCTAGAATTTCGGGATAAATTTCTACCCGATCGCCCGAATGGCGGCAAAGGGGAGCGGGTATCGAAAGCGGGCCAAGGCACGGGGCCAGACTTGGCCAAGGGCACGCACCTTCGTAGCCGGATCCGGGAGGAGGAGGCGGGGGATCCCGCGGCCACCACTGCTCGCTGCCCAGAGCCGCAGGAGAGGAAGGCACGGACCGACCGCAGAGGGCCTTCCCTGGGTCGCTCGCAGCGTCTTATTTTAGTGGGTGGAACTTTGCGTTGCACACCCTATGGTATTCGACAATCAGATTCCATCGTTGTTACCCTTTGACATTGACAAGGTAACCGGCGAAATGGTGAGGGATGTGGTTTACAAAAGGGCCAAAGGGTAGGTGGTACACAGGGGTGCAAATGCATCCCTAAAAATCCAAAAATAATTATTTTAGATAATATTAAAATTTACTATATACATTCCATGATATTAAAAGTCTATGCACCATAAGGTATACTCCTCTAATTTGCTTAATCTATGCCACTGATTTACAATTTACAACAACCACGTCAAATGTTGAGGCTTTAATGAAACCTAAGATTAATTTAACAGAAACTTTGGTTAATTGATTTATCAATGCAAATCCTGTGTTTCTCACATCTAAATATAGATTGTTATGTTTGTTAGTTCTCAACAAGTAAGGGCCAAAAGGTAATATGTTTCCTAGCATGTTTTGGTAGGATACACAAAAATGCTAAAAGGCCCCACTGTTAAGTGCATTAGGGTCATGCTTTCCAATTGGTGAGTATGATAGCAGATAATATGTGGGTCATCATAAGAGAATCCTTTGCAGTGGATTTGATCAACTAGTCTCCCTAGATAGTAGTGGGGTAACAGATTTTTATGATGATTATTATCTAAGACATGTTTTGATATATAAAAAGCTAGAGACTCTACACTATCCATCATTATGCTCTTTCTCTTTGATTACCTTGGTTCTGTGACAATTGATAAAAATAATGTGACGAGATGATGGTGATAGAGATAGAGAGGACACACACAAAACCTTTTTTCTTGTTGAGTCTATGAAAGCAACAATAAAAACACCCTAGCTTAATTTATATGCTAAGTTATGCTTGGTTATGGCTAAAGTTTTACATTTTTAATTAATGAGCCTTGCTATTAGAATTACTCCCTACGTTTTTTTACATGCCATAGGTTTATCCTATGACAACTATTCCTATCTTCAATTGTCAATTTCAACAAAAGTTATGTAGTCAAATAAAAATATTACATTGAACATATATATATTTTTTAAAAGTGATGTTTAAAGATAGAAATATTTGATTTAAGGCAAAACTAATACGATATGTCAAAAACAGAGGGAGTATAATGGTATCTCAATTAGCAACAACTAATAGAGCCATATACTAATGATTATTTAGGCTATCTGCACTCCTCATCCTCTAAATTTATCCTCTAAAATGAATATTCCGTCCTAATCATCGAGATTATCTTCTCTATACCACTTTCTCCCACACTTATCCATCCTCTATATCATCCTCTATCCACAGTAGGGCATACATGTCTGTAAAAAAAATTTATTGAATCCATTTGACATCTTGTTTTGAAAGACTTATTGAGACGAATTTAATGGTGCAATCGGAATTTAATTTAGGATTTTGGTTTGTAAGTTATAGCATTTTGTAGTGAGTTGAAATTGTGGGGTCCATCTCTCCAACTTTCTTCTCTCTCCTCCCACTGTCACTGGCCTCCCTCCTTGGGCCCCACGTCGCTGCTGCATGGGACATCCGCTGTTGCGCTTCATTTACCAAATCCTGGAGCATAGTGGAGGCTTGGAGGACTGCGGTGCACCACAATCATAGCTAAATCTCTGAGCTGGCAGCTATAGGGGACCGGGTGGAGGATGCAGTGCAGAGCCTTACCTAAATTCTTAGGTATACCATACTCCTTTCGTCTTAAAATAGATATCATTCTTACTATCTGAGAAGTCAAAACTTATTAATTTTTAACCAAATATATATAAAAATATTAATATCTATAATATATAATTAATATTATTGATAGATCGTTGAATATACTTTCATAATAAATTTATTTGGAGGTATAAATATTGCATGTATTTTTTACAAACTCAGTCAAAGTTAAAAAAGTTTGACCTATACGCATTCTATAGCGACGTCTATTTTGGGACAAAGGGAGATGGCTTATGTGTGAGGATTAATTAACACATTTTCTTGTTCTATTTATAGGTGTGAAAGGAATTTAATTGGAGTAGCAGCATGCCATAGATTTGATCGCGAGTGGCATAGGCCTATTGTTAGGTGTGTGCGAGGTTGTGGTTTTGTATCAGGTGGGTATGATGAAGGTGATTAGTTGCAAGTGGCTTCGTTGGATTAGGAGAGGTAGGTGTAGGTGGCCAATGAAGCACAAGGAGCTCTTCGTGTGTGGGGTTGGGTAGTGATAGAAGTATATCCAACACGATTTAGTTAGGACATGTTTAGTTGTGCTTTTTCGCCTAGACTAGCTAGCAATATAAACCTGATTAGCCCAAACTAGCATAAGACAATACAAGATGCATTTGTTTGGTTTATTTAAGCTTGACTGACAAATGTTTCTTTTGTTCGTTGTGTAGTTTTGGTAGAATCACCACTTCTATATACTTTACTATGGTGAGACCTCCATGTTGGCATTCCATCGAGTAGATAGCACTCGCAGTGAGTCCACAACCATTGCACCCTGCCCTTCCATCGCCAACATATACCAGGAGCACTACACATGACTGTGCTACCTGCTTGATAATGTCATCGTTGTCGATGGAGTTAATACAACAACTATACTCTTGAGGTATAGCAGTGTCTTCTCTATCTCCAGAGACGGGACACATGCTAGACATTTGACATCTTGGAACAACAACTCATGAAAGGTTGTAAACGTGGAGGCACCGTCGTGGTTGGCAAAGTGACGGAGATGAGGACGATCGGGATGCACAACAGAGAGATCTTCTTGCGCTACTCTAGGTGAGATTCTTCTCGGTACTGTTGGGGGCATGGTTTGCTCGAGGCTCCAACGGCGTGGGAAGGATATGGTAACAGGACGTTGCGCCATAAACCGACGTCATGGTCACTTGAGATGGGGTGACAAGATTCTTCATCGATACCTCAACGAGCTTGGCCAAGCCTAACTTTTTTATCCATCTTCTCCGAAGTTGGTTAGAGGGCCGTGGGTACACTAGATAGGTCTAGCTAGGAGCATCAACCAGGCAACTGAATAAGAAGGGTGCATCTAAGTAGCATGATTGGAGGACTAAACCACCTGATCAAACAGGGCCCTTAGAATCTACATATTGTATCTCATTATATTTAATTTTTTTTTAAAAATGTATTTATATTAGCTTCTCTATGTCTCTCCCTTTGATGATGATATATAAAGCAATCGAGTTAGTTGTTGAACTATGGGATCTCTATCCCTCTGATGAAAATCGAAGGCCAAAACAGCCTAAGGCACATTTCAAGTGTTTGACATACTCGAATAGATGGAGGCCTATGATGACATTAAACGACCATAGTTATTATGATGCCTTGACAACATTTGTAATCTACAGTTGATTCAGAAAAGTGGGCAAAAAGACAACTCTTTCTGAAGGAAATGTAACGACACAATCCTATCTCTCTCTCGTCTTCCCCGTATGGCCAAATCTTTTTTTTTTTAAACCCCGTATGGCCAAATCGAGGACTGCCAGATGAACAATTAGGCAAAGGTAAATAAAAGTGGAGATGAACATATCATTAGTATCGATATGATATAAACAGGTAAACGTAAGAGTGATTATGTTCATCTGAACGATCTCTGAATCTCAATCTTGTTGAAACAATTTACATCGATCTGAGTAATAGAAGGGACTAAAACCCAAAAAAGAAATGCATGATCATAAACATGCCTGCAGATACTTGACCATAAAAGCCTCGGTCCCTGTGCAGGACAATTATTCGCTGGATCCATCATCATCTTTACTACTAAGTGTGTCATCTTTGCTACTAAGGGTTCGTATTATTGCTTCCAACACCTTGATATCGCTATCTTTCTTCGCAATCTCCTCTTGCTTCAGCCGCAACTCCTCCATGTGCAGCTCAAACACTCCTGCAAGATGTAATCGCAATCAAAGACTGCATTCTCGAAAAATGCTAGCTAATCAAATGCTATTCATGATAATGCTAGTGTAGAAACAGGGCACTACATACTCGCAGTGTTCTCCAGTTCCTTTGTGACCTCCTGTGTGCGCAATTCTGCAGCTCGTTGTGCACCTTCGGCCTGACGTTTCTCTGTACGAGCTCGAGCTGCTGCAGAAATGGCGGCATCAAGTTCACGTTCCAGAGACTGCACCCTCTGTTCTAGAACCTGACCACAGAAACAAGAACGAACTTGTTCAAATAATTTATGGGATAATGGTCAACTTGGAAGACATGATGGCCTATTTGCCTATTTCCCCATGAATAAAAAAATGTAACATAACAGAGTCAAACGGTCAACAACATTAGCACTTACTCCCTCAGTCCCAAAATAGATGTCGCTATGAGATGCGTGCTGGTCAAACATTCTTAACTTTGACTGAGTTTATAGAAAATACGTGAAATATTTATATATCCAAATAAATATATTATGAAAGTATATTTAAAGATCTATCTAAAGATACTAGTTATATGTTATAAATATTAATATTTTTGTATGTATATTTAGTCAAAGACAACAAGTCTTTAATTTCTCGGGAAGTGAGAATGACATCTATTTTAGGACGGAGGGAGTATATATTTCCTCTGGTTACACTTGTCAAACCTGATCAGTGCATGGAAATCAAGGAAACAATATGTTGGGTCTTGTGCAGTTGAGGTATCAACATTGTAATAATTATCTAACCAGTATATTTTCTCGAACACGAAGGAGAGCTGCGTATCATTGTATTAATAGAAGGATAAGAGTCATACAGAGACCCAAACACACGCACATACAACCGCACAAACTAACAGGACTTAATTACCAAAAACAGAGGTGAGACCTGACCTAGAACCGAAGGCACTCTAAACTACCCCTCTTGCTGTGAGCAGGGATAATCCATTGGCTCCAGCCAAGCACCAAAGATGGGCTTCATCCCTAGCAAGGTTCAAAGCAGTAGACATTAGGGGCAGCACCGTTGAATACATAGTCATTTCTGAGCTTCCAGATAGTCCAAGCACCAAGGGTAATGAGGGAGTTAAATCCCTTAAGCGCTTCAGCACTAACAGCAGATTCTGCTAAGTCCGACCAGGCTTCGAAAGAAAGATCAGAAGTCTTAGGTGCAAGTGAAGTGAAACCAACACTGCTCAAGATATAAACCGAAATGCCTTGTAAAAACGCACCCAAAAGAAGGTGTTGGATATTCTCCTCATCCTGATCACACATCAGACACTGGTCCGAATGGGGTAGGCCCTGCTGAGTGCCGAGCCAACTTCCACATACACTCATAGGGTGGAAAACTAATGGCTCCCTGGAAGAGTGCATCATACGCTGATTTAGTTGTATAGGTTCTTGTAGAACCTCCAGACATGCTTATCAGGGGTCCCTTCCGGTTGTAACTGCACCTCTTCCAAGGCGTCCCATAACTCTAGGTAGTCCAACAGAGTGTTATGACTGTGTCACATATCAATGCCGAGCCCGGCCTAGTCGCTAGGATGGCCGGCGCATAGGAAGGGGCTGCAACGCACAGGAGCTTTCCATATTAGATACCTCTTAGGGCCCGTTTGTTTCCTTGGAATTGTATTTATTTTAAGAATTACAATTTAGATATAGATTAATTAAGCTAATATAGTTGTATATAAAATATATTTGTATATTTATGATTAGGTATACAAAGAACACGCTTGTATATTGCACTTTTTATTGTATAGAAGTGAGTTAAAAAATATGTTCTAAATTAGAGAATAGAATTGTAGCATAATGATCTATAGAATCCAATTCCATTTCCCACCTTATGAATTGAAGATAGGCTTATTTGTGAGCTTGGGAAAGGTGTGGAATCTCAAATTCTAAGCTAAATAGTTTTACTTATCATGTATATTTCAATTCCTCCAATTCTAAGGAAACAAACGGGCCCTTAAATATTTTGTTCTCTCCTAAATTATAGGATTTGAATTGGCTTGTATTAGAAGGGATAAATACCCCTTCACAACATGGGAATTAATTAAGCAAGGCAATTATCCCGCCTGGCCTCAAGGGGCCTTCCCTACGTGATTCTCCGCGCCCCCCCCCCCCCCCCTAATGTTATCCTCCTCATGCACGCCTAGGGCAGCCACCGCTGCCTCCCTGCTCAAAACATGGCGCCCCAGTGCCGTCAACCTCGCTCCCGACTTCCAGTCTTCCACCCATATGCGCACTTCATCGCCCTCAGCCACCCGCACTCGGCTGCGTCAGTCGCCCATGCATTCTTTGACGGCATCGTGCGTCTACATGGGTTCCCCACCTACATCATCAGTGATCGTAATCTGGTCTTCACCAGTAACTTATGGCACGACCTCTTCAAGCTGAGCTTCGCTTGAGCACAGCGTTCCACCCCTAGATGGACGGTCAGTCAGAGGTCATCAACAACATCATTGCCATGTACCTCCGTTGCACCATCGGGACCGTCCGCGTGCTTGGGTGGAGTGGCTATCGTGGACAGAGTACGGCTACAGCACCTCATACCATACGAAGGTTGGCACCACTCCATTTCAGGTTGTCTACGGTAAGCCTCCACTGCAACTCCTACCTCACACCGCCGGGGCTGCCATCGACCTAAGGGGAAGCTTGTAACACCTTAGCTGCTAATCATCCTGCATAACACCCTAACCCTGTGTATCAATTAAAATAATTTTAATTCCCTGCATATGGTTGTGCATAGGGCATTAGAGTGATTTGGTATGCAAATGCATGGTTGATTGTGTATTCAAAATTGATTTGGAAATTAAAAAGAAAAATTGATTTAAACCCTAATTGGACCCCAAAACCCTAATTCAAAAACTAGAAGGATTTTGATGTTGGTCCCTTAATAGAAGTTGTAGATCCTTTTAAAATGGAACAACTTTTATTTTGGGGGATTTTGAAGTTCTTAAATAAAAGTTTGAATTAAACCCTAATTATTGTTTTGAAATTCAAATTTGAAACATCATTTTAAAAACTACAGGGAATCTGACCAAACTCCCTCAATGAAAGTTGTAGAGCTCAACTAGTGGAACAACTTTCATGTTTGCAGATTTTCAAGTTATTGAGGAAATTTTGGAGAATTTAATAGGATTGCAAATTGGATTTAAATTTGACTTTTACCCCCTTTTAAATATTTTCAAAACCAAGTAGAATTTGAATATAGTTCAAAAAGCAAAGTTGTTCTACATAAAAATTTAGCACAACTTTTATTTTTGGGGATTTTCGAGTTGCTACAGAAAAATGGGAGATAGTGATCACAATAGGGTTTGACTTTGGCATTAGCTACTGTGTGTGGGGGGGGGGGGGGGGGGAGGGGGGGCTACGGTACTAGTGCGCCATGTGCGCGTACCCGTGCTGCGCGCCAGGCCGCCGTCCGGCCGGCCGGGGCCCGGTTCTGGTACCTGCTTGCCCTTATCCTCTCCTTCCCAGCCGTTAAAACGCGATGAGCACCTCTCCTCCTCTTATTTCTTCCCCGCTGGCCGCCGACGTGTCGCCTCGGTTCTTGGTCAGAATTCGCCGTTGTTACTCCACCATTGCCAAATTACCTGTGCTGCTAGCCTGCCCACTCTCTTGCGCATCCGTTGGGTCCGGATCGGTGGCTCATCATCGCCGGAGTAGCCCTGAGGCCGCTGTCTTCTTCTTCGGCTCCGGTGAGGTGCGCCGCGTGGTCTGCTCATGGCGACCAGCTGCCTCGGGCCAGTACTTTTCCTAATTTTCTCGTGTTTCTTTCTTGTCGTGGCCACGTGAAGCTGATGCTTGAGTTGGTTCTTCGTTTAGTGCTTGGAATCCGCCGGAACAGGACCCTCGACACCGGAGCGCGTCGCCGGTGCCTCGGTCCACATCGAGCTCATCGTTCCGTGCCGCCTCCATTCCAATCACCGATTGTCTCGTGATCTCGGTGAGCCCCTGATCATCACCAAACCCTTCCCTTGAACTCTACCGGTCCGTCGTGGTCGGGACGCGTCGCGCCGCCGTAACCGAGCTGCCATGGATGGCATTGAGCTCGTCACCGGCTTGCACTGGTACCTCTAGGCCCTAGGGTGTTGCGCTAGGGTGTGGGCCGCTCGCCTGCGGTCTCTCCCTCGCCGGAGGAGCCGCCGGCGGCGAGCCGCCGCGTACGCGCTCGCGGGAGTCAGAGGTAGAAGAAGAGGGGGTGAGAAGAGGGGCTGACAGGTGGGGTATGCCTGTCAGCGACCGGTGTGAGAGGGAGGCGTGGGCGCGGGTGAGCGCGCGGCCACTGGGCTGGCCTGCGGTCTTGGGCCGACCTGGGCCGAAGTCAGTTTTCCTTTTTCATGCGAATTTTTAAAAGGTTTTTTTATTTATATTTTGGTGAATAGTACAGCAACTTGTTTTTTTTAGGAATATTTCTGTTGCATTAATAATCATGAAAATTTTTGGGGTGCTCTCTGTGATATGTAGTATTTAATAAAAATATTAAGTAAATGTTTTGGACACTTTCTGTAAGGCCTAAAAATTTGTAGATTAATTAATAAATGCAACTTTGAGCAATTTTAATAAATTCCCTGTTAATCCAAAAATCATGAAAATTAATTTGGTACTGTTTGAACTCAAGATCTATATGTTGGCAGAATTTGGGCTCAAGTGGAATCAGTTTTATTAGTTGTTATTTAATGATTTGATTATTTGATAAATAAAATATTTTGAAAAGGTTAATGATTTAGGTTTGGTGTGATTTTATGATTAATTGTGGTTCTAGGTCAATCACCCTTATGACCTAGGGCATCTTGAATTAGAGTTATCATGACTAGCTCATGGAGTAGAGTTGTACTCAAGTAGGTTTTATTTATGATTGAATTTTTGCATGTCATTTCATAATTGCATCCTATTAAGCATACATTATTGCATACGTGTAGCGCCCGTGAACGAAGAGGTGAAAGTTGAGGCTGCTACAGAGGAGGTGATTCCCGAGGTGGTTCAGGGAATTGACATTTGTGGGACTGATCCCGATCCGACACTCTTCGCAATTCAAGGCAAGCCCCGGTGCATTAGCCCCTCCTTGTGTTTTATAAAATTTATCACTTGAGTTAAACTACTGCATTAGGTTGATAGGAGTTGATTGTCACCTAAATTACTGCATTACTTGCCTTGATATATCACCCCTGAAACCTGATTTAAAATGAAAATGTTTGAAAAATGCTTAGCTCTGCTTAATTAATTAGAGTTTTGCATAAAATGCTATTTTCCGAGCTATGATGATATACTATAGATGAATAATAAAGAAATGTAAATGAATATTGATTTGCAACCGTTCGGATGACTTGCACTTGGGTTAGAGTCCCAATGTATTGTTGCCGACGGATTGGAAACCGTTCGGACGACTTTGCACTTTGGGTTAGAGTCCCAATGCATCGACGCCGACGGAAATGGAAATTGAAAATGAGTCCGTTCGGTTGATGTGCACTTGGGATGGGCGCCCCCATGTCTTATCGCTGACGGGCATGGATTTGAAAACCGTTGGGTAACTGTGTACTTGGGTTAGAATCCTAATGCATGGTCACCGACGGAAAAGAATTAGGGACCGTTCGTTGTAGGCTTGCTGGATCGAGACTTTGCAACTAGCCACATACTCCAGGAAGCCCCGACTCCGGTGGCTCCATTGCTTGAACCGACGACCACGCACTGGGAGTGGAGAGATGGTGAGAATAGCATGTACCCTTGTGGGTTAGAGTCCCGGATTGGAGGTGTACTGTACTCTCGGGTGACGCAGGACCGGTTCAGGGATGGAAAAGCCGTGGTAGACGGGGTTGGCGTATGCAAGCTTAAGTGCTACATACGCAGTGTGGATAGGGATCCCCAGCTGGGTACTAACCGATTCAAATCGTCGTTGCTCCTCGATTATGGAGACTGGATCCATTGCCCTACCCCGAAAAGTGGTTCGGAACTAGGATGTTTTTGAGAATGAATAAGTAAATGGAATTGAAGGATATATGTGAAAGAATTGAGAATTATTGATATTGATTATAATAATGTTGACTAAAATACTGAAAATAGGATTAGTATTGTTTTTCCGCAAAATACTTTGACTCTTGCTAAAGCCTTACCTTGACTCCCCTCAGCCTGCATTCCTGAGTGTCATTCCCTTTTTCGTTAGTCGGGTAAGTCTTACGGAGTACCCCAGTACTCAGGGTTTGTTAACCCCCGTTGCAGGAGATCAGCAGCCAGAGGTTTGTCTCGCTCCCTGCTGTATGACTATCATTCAGGAAGGAAGTGAGGAAGAGTGAAGTTGGACCCATAGGCAGGGTCCCTGTTATCCTTTATCTAAGTATGTTGTATCGTTGTTCCACTGCTACTGTCATTAATTATGGTTTGTAATAACTGCACTTAAATTCTATTTGGACAACTGGTTTGTAATCTAGGTACTATGTAGCCTTTAAGCACTTTTACTTTGATGTATTTTATTATGAAATGTTGTAATTCTGTAATGGCTTCGCAATGGGATCCTGTCGATGAATACGGGTGCTTATGTAGCCCGGCAGAGCCTTCTAGATCATCTGGGACACGGGCCCGGCTGTCAGAGGTCATTCGTGACAATGACAGGTGTCTGTGGGCCATGTGATTTAGGCAGTTCTGTTACAAAGCTTGGCCCGCACAATGCCAGGCCGTTTCAGGTGGTCGAGCGCATCAGCCAAGTGGCCTATCGCTTGTGACTTCCTGAAGGCGCTCGTCTCCATGACGTGTTCCATGTGTGGTAGCTCAAGCCATTCAAGGGTGACCCTCCGAACAACTTCGCCACCGGTTCCGCCCGTTCAAGATGGGCGTCTGCTCCCTGCGCCTGAGAATGTGCTGCGTGCCCAACTCCGTCGAGCCATGTGGCATGTTCTTGTTAAGTGGCAAGGCATGTCCGTTGATGATGCGACATGGGAGCCCCTGCAACAGTTCAAGGACATCTACCCGATTTTTAACTCAAGGACGGGCTGTTTGAAGAGGCGGGGAGAAATGTTATGACCGGTGTCACGTATCAATGCCGAGCCTGGCCCAGTGGCTAGGATGGCCGGCGCACAGGAAGGGGGCTGCACACCCAAGAGCTTTCCATAATAGATATCTCTTAGATATTTTGTTATCTCCTAAATTATAGGATCTGAATTAGCTTGTATTAGAAGGGATAAATAGCCCTTCACAACATGGGAATTAATTAAGCAAGGCAATTATCTTGCCTGGTTTCAAGGGGCCTTCCCTATGTGACTCTCTCCCAGTCACGTCCTCCTCACGCACGCCTAGGGCAGCCGCTGCTGCCTCCCTGCTCAAACCACGGCACCCCAGTGCCGTCAACCTCGCCCCCAACCTCCAGTTTTCCACCCCTATGCACTACGCAGCAAGGGTAGGATCAAGGATCCTATCACAGAGCTTCCAAAGAAATTTCCCCATGAATATCTTCAATCCACTTGTCTGTATGTGCATCCTTTACTGTACGCTTCTTTGTCCTCCGCATGGGCACTAGATCATAGAGACAAGGCACGAAGTCCTGAATGTTTTTACCATCCAAACACTTGTCTTTCCAAAAGAGAGTATTGATCCATCTCCAACTTCAGAGTGTATGGCCAGGGAGAGAAAACATTCAACTTCCTTGCTAACCTGAAGAGGTAGGCTAGCCTAGGGTCGATCAGGTTCAGATTTTTTAATTCAAGGCCATCTGACACGAAGTGCAAAACCCAAAGTTTTCATATCAGAAATTCCTAGCCCCCCAAGCTCCTTTGCCCGACAAACTCTTGGCCAAGCCAAGAGGCAGTGCCCACCTTTTACTTCCTTGTGGCCTCTCCAAACAAAAGCTCTTCTAATTTTATCTATGGCTTTAATAGCCCAGGATGATAAATCAACAGCCATGGATAGATAGATCAACATGGCTGTTATGCTGCACCTGAACCACTCTGCCTGCCCGTGTCATCAAATCCGCCTTCCATCCAGGTAGTTGATCAGCAATCCTATCAATAATGGGCTGAAACTATTCCTTGGACAGCTTTCAAAGGGGCAGGGGCAAGCGCAAGCCCAGGTACTTGCATGGAAAATTCACAACTTCACACGGCAGTAAACTTTGGATAAGAGCCATGTTGTCATATGAGCACTGGATCGGCATCACACTATTTTTCTGAACATAAGTCCTGAGCCCTGAAGCATCCCCAAAGAGTTGTAGCAACATTAGTGTCAAGGAGATATCACCTGCTACAGGTCTCAGGAAGAGGGCAACATAGTCCGCGTAAAGAGATTCTGTGCTGAATTGGTCTTCTGGACAGCGGCTGTAACAGCCCAGCCTCCGAGGCCCTTGTGACCAACCAATTCAGCACATCCATGACCAAAATAAAGAGCATTGCGGATAATGGGTCACCCTGGCGAAGCCCTCTTTTATGGAATGCTAAAGAGGAGAATCTGAGTAGATGAAGAGGCCAGCATCCCACTCAAAAGATCCCTCCAACGTGAACCAACACATTACTACTTTACTAGCATACACCAGTTAATTGTGACATATACACTAAATGATAAGAACTTTAATGTTTATTCATCGACTTAATAAAAATTTGCTCTAGAGATCCCAATGTGAAAGTTTCTGCAATCTAAATAAACTAACATTATTTGAACTCAAACTAAGAATACAATTTTACAACAGAGTTTACTAAATACATGTCTTAAGCTTTTGCGCTAAATGACTTAAAACCGCATCACTATGAGCTAATTAAGCTAGAGTTACATGCTCCAAGCAATCTGTGGTAAAAAAACACGACACAACATACTATAACCCACAAACTTAAGACATGACAATTAAGTTTCTGTGCTAAATGACTTAAAACTGCATCACTATGAGTAAGCTAGAGTTACATGCTCCAAGCAATCTGTGGTAAAAAAAATACGGTGCAACATACTATAACCTAGGAACTTAAGACATGATAACCCCTAGCAGCATAATATGAACTTATGTTTGTGAGGATTAGGCTATTACCTCTTTCATATCTCCGAACTGACAAATACGGAAATTCGAAGGAACAAAATTTGAGCCAACATAAATTGGTATCCATGGCATGGCCACATCACATAAATTCGGGTCTGACTTTTGTGAGAATTCCTCAAGTCACTAGAACACTAATTTAGGTCCGCGCTGCTCACTTTTTACATCCATTTATCGTTACATTAAAGCTACACTCATATATATACTGGTGTCATCTTATATTGCAGTAAAACAACAACCTCGCCTCTGTATGTATCACGTCTAACACATTCTCCTACAACACTTACAAAAGCAGAGAATCCAATTTGTGAAAATGGAACACAAAGTACCATCTTTTCCATTCCAGTCTACCAATCACTTTTGAATTATGATTTGTACCAATCAGTTTTTCCATTTCATGAAAGGTCAATCAATTGCATGTCACTCGACGCGGGACCAGAGTTGCCTAGCTCTAAAAGCCTATGCCAAAGAGACACAAGTCGCACAAACAAATCTGAGTCATTCAAGCACTCGAACTCACACCCAGCTCAAAATCCCCTCTTGCTTTCTGAGCAGTGAATTCCACATTTAAACTAAATCTACGCCCTTCAGGAGACGGCATCCGCTGATCCAAGAACGCAGATGCCGAGCATAGAGAGTGGAGGACAGCGATAGGGGGCTGATGGTCTGATCCAGCAACGAATGGGTAGTATACGTACGTATATACCTTAATGGTACGAGCCTGGTCGGCGGCGAGGGAGGCCTTGGAGAAGATGTCGTCGTCGACGAAGACGGCCTTCCGCGCGAGCAGCTTCTGCAGCGCGTCCACGTTGGCGCCGAGCTCCCCCAGGTTCCCGATCGCGGCGCTCCACCGCTCTCCCGACGAGGGAGCCGCCGCCGGACCTCCGGAGGAGGACGAAGGAGAAGGAGACCCCGACACCGCAGCTCCGTGTGCTGGGGCGACCGCGACGGCGGCGGACTTCTCCCTCAGCGCGGCCATGATCGCCGCCGCCGATCTCGGACTCGGCGGAGTCGGCTTCGCCCCCTTTTCTGCTTGGGCCCCTAGACTTATCCGAATTTGCAGACAGGGGCACGGCCTTACCGCGTACAGTAAACTCATATGTGGGCCCCACATGCCATCGACGTGGACGCCAGAAAATATCCGTCTCGCACCCGCAGCACTTGAATAGCAAGGATCGAAATGGACGGTTGATCCAGCGGCCGCTGGAGCCCATCGGACGGCCACGAGGCTTCCAGGAGCCCTATATCACGATCCTCGCCCCCCACCGCCTGCGCCTCACTCGCGTCCGCCCCCGCCCCCGACCCCGCCGCCGCCATTCGTCGCGGCCCCTAAACCCCCTATCGCCTCTCCTCAGGTGCGTGCTTAAACCCTAGCAGCTAATTTTTTCGATTTGTGATTTCAGCATGTTTTTCAGTCGGGTTGATGATACCCTTCGGGATGATGCGCTCCCATGCCGCGAGCGGTGGCGATCCGTGTCCTTTTCGGCTTCCTTGCGTCGTTGACTCGTTGGGGGCAATTGGGGGAGTAGAAGCAGTGTGTTCTAGGGTTTATGATTTCGCGTATTGTTAGTTTGGACGTGGGCCCTTCGCGCTCTTGCGCGGCTCGGTGGTTAGGGTTTTGCCTGGATCCATGCGAGATGGGCATTTTTTGGTGTTTGTCGCTCGGCTTCGTGGTTACAAACTTGTACGATAGGTGACTAACTTGCTATTACTTTACTCGCGGCATGTTCTCGTGCCTGTGTGAACATGAAGCTGCTGTTTTCTAGCATCCTTTTGCGCTTGTAGCCATTTGTGTCGCAGGTTGTATGGGTCTTTATGGTTCAAATGGATTGTTTTCATTCTGTTTTCTTTCGATTGAAATGTTTCTTCATAAGAAATGATGTATATTATTTACCGTGTCACACCCAATTTCCTGCTGTTTCTTAGGCAGTCTCTTGATGCTACAAACACTCAATGTCGATGTCCACATGAATAATAACTTATCAGATCAGTGTTATGGAAGTTTTTTTTTAATATTTTGTTTACCATGTCAGTTGAAATCTGAATCTCCGCTACAGTTGTTTACTAAAACGTTGATTATGCCTTAAACAAGGCAATCATGTATGTTTCCTTCATCCTCTCGTATAACAAGATGGAGGGCAACCCTTTCCTTCCCCTTCGGTATCAGTGCCTGTTAACATTTATAACTAGTGCAGCCAATAACTGGAAGGTAGCCATTCATTTAGTTAACTCTCTGATTAGAATATTTATTCCTGGTGAACGTAGGACTCAAGTACTTAAAACATCACTCCCTCCTTTATTTTATATGTGTATTGGATTATCTCTTGATATCACAGAATCTTACCCTGTTGCAGTTCGGCACAATGGCGCTGGCTAATAAGCTTGGTGGTCTGCTCAAGAGAGCTACGAGTTCAAATCCGTCTGTCTATCAAGCAATCCGATGCATGTCAGCAAAGCTCTTTATTGGAGGTTCTAGCCTGTTTATAATTTGTATCTGCTTTGTCAAAATTTTCTGCTCCTTTATAATTTTCTGATAGCTGTACATATCGTTTTAGGGCTTTCTTATGGAACGGATGATCACACTCTCAGAGATGAGTTTGCCAAATATGGAGAAGTGATAGAAGGTATCATGCCTATTGCTGTACTAGCCTTGGCTCTACTTTTTTTCTGACAACTTATGCTTCAATCTGTTCAGCTAAGATTATCCTTGACCGTGAGTCTGGGAGGTCTAGAGGATTTGGCTTTATAACTTACACATCTTCTGAGGAGGCTTCAGCAGCCATCACTGCCATGGATGGACAGGTTAGTTCATACTTTTAACGATTGTGATTTATCTGTTTTTGATTATGTTGGTGGTGATATTTTGTTATGTCTCAGTTAGGATATTGCATACTACCGGCTAATTCTTATAGGTTTTGCATCCTCCACATTAATTTAGGCTAATATGTGCCAGAATCTATTAATTGTAACTGGCCTTGTTTTCTTCTTAATTTTTATGCATTATACTAAATATAAGCTAAACCTATGGTAGATTTAGGGTGTTGATAGCTATTAAAGGATTTTTGAAATTTGTTGTTTGTCATTCATGGTCATGATACGTGGTTGTATCATAATACTAAGCTATTTAGTTCCGAGTGTTTTGCTATTATGAATTCCAGTCAGCTTTAACTTGTATCATGGGCAGCACTAATGAGTTACGGCCCCTGTCTTAAGAAACTTTAAATTCTAATTTTGTTTTATGTCAGATCATCTTAAGTTGAATAAGTTCATACAAAAAATTCTGAGATTTACCAAATAAATACCATTAAAATTTTCATGTAACATATTTTAATATTATATCAACTAGCTTATGCATTGCTAAATGTTGGTGATTGCGGAATGATTTATGATTTGAAGATTTATTCAATTTTAGTCGTCAGTTTCAGTACATCCTATGTAGAACTCTGCATTGTCGCTTGATATCTAACTCTGCACGGTCCCTTGTATGTCTTGAAATCAGACTCTATAACGTTGCTAGAAAAAAAACTAAAAACAAAAAAAAAATGAAAATATAGTAGGAAATGTCTTGAAAAAATAGGAAAAGAGTAATGCAGTTTTGAGCAACAGGGAAGGGATTTGACATAGAAGTGATGTAGTAGATTTAGTGATTTACAAGAAACGTATTTGATTAATCATAACCTTGTACAAATCCAAGTCCCCAATGGTACATTAGAGCAACAGGGACGAGAAGCCTAAGATTTGACAACATAGCGACCACAATCGTCTTGGTTGGGTGACGAGCGCACTGGATTTTGAAAGGAGGCGACAGGAGCTGGAAGGGAAATAAGATAGATTTTTTTGATTGACATCTCCTGTATAAATTGTAAGTCTGGTTCGGTTTCCAGCAATAGCCGTCCTATTTTTTTAGGACAGACGTTCCCCATATAATGCCATAAAAAAATTGTGTAACCTGAGACAGGTACAGGCTGGTTGGAGTTGAAGGCCCGTTAGAAATAAGTTTCATTTATTTACATGAATCGGAAACTCAGTAGTTAAACGGGTCAGAAGAAAAAAAAATGCTACCAAAGAAAGCGGAAGAAATCTTTATTGTAGATTATAGATAGATATAGATTGTGTCATAAATTATAACAATTGTTTATAAACTTGGTCAAGCTTGAAATAGCTAACTAGGACAGTAACAGGTTTTTGAGTTGGAGGGTATTTGATCAAATGTCCAGGGATCACATCTTTTCAGTCATAAATGAAACTTTCAGTCTGATTACACTATAATTAATATTTTTCTGACTCTCTTTGTCCCTAATAATTATCCTTCAACTTTTTGTTGATTGGATACACTTTCAGTTATGTTTATTATTTGCTCTGTACATTAGTGCTGATATTTAGGTTGGCTGGACTTGAAACAATTACTATGCCTGCACCTCACTCTTTTTTGCTTGTATTAGCCTCTTGATGGACGGAGCATACGGGTTAATCACGCTAACGAGAGGACAAGTGGCCCCCGTGGTGGCGGTGGTTATGGTGGCGGTGGCTATGGAGGCGGTGGCGGTGGCTACGGTGGCGGTGGCTACGGTGGTAGCGGGGGATACGGTGGCGGCGGCGGCAGCGGTGGATACGGTGGTGGTGGCTATGGTGGCAACATGGGTGGTGGTGGCTATGGTGGTGGTGGTAATTACGGAGTTGCAGGTGGAGCTGGAGGCAACTTTGCTGCTGGAGGTAGCGACGGCTTTGGCAGCAGTAACTTTGGTGCTGACAGTGGGTTTGGTGGAAACCCTGCTGGTAGCTTTGGCGCAACCGGTGGTTCCGCTGGTGCTGATGAGTTCTCTGCTGGTCCACTTGGTGGTGACTTGAGCGGTAACAAGAATGATGAAATCATGGAGGATCTCTTCAAGGACGATGAGCCTGACAGCTATGCGGACAAGAGGAGCTAGTTTGTGTCCTCCAAGTGAGACGAGTGCTCATCAAGTTAAGATTCCAGAACGATATGTATTCGGTAGTGTTTCTTGTTAACAATGATAGGCGTCTGATGTCTAAATAATGGAACGAGTCTTTCTGTTGAGTTTGAGTTGTCGGAGTTGTGGAACTTTCAAAGCGTCCGTTGCATGCCGGCTCTTGTTTGCAAACATGGCATACTTTCATGTTATATGGTAATTTTGCCAGTTGCTGTGCCTTCATTGGCAAGCTTCAGATCTACAGTTCTCATTACTTGGGCTCTGTGGATTAAGCTATTTCAGTTTCTGCTACTTTGAAGTCAGCACCAGCTGTAACGTTTCACCCGTACCGTTTCTGCTACTTTCAAGTCCGCACGTCGGCTATGCAACGGCTACTAAGTTGATGATTAGCTAGCTAATTTTAGCTTAACTTCGTGCATCTAAACCGTTTTAGCTAGGTTTTTAATTAGCCCTTTGCCAACTAAACTAGCCGACTACATCCAATTTAAGTTAATGTATATCAAACATGCCCCTTAGTTTAGTTTTGCCTTGCACCTAAATGCACTTAGGTCCTGTTCAGATGTTTCGCCTCTGAGAGAAAAACACTGCTGAATGACTGGCTGGTGCTGCCTGGACCAGCCAGCCGAATAGGGTCTATATTTTTTTAGAATACATAGATGTGCAAAACCATGATTTCAGAAAAAAAAAGTTTAGAATGAAGTTCGTACTCCCTCAGTCCTAAAATAAGTGTCGTTTTTGACTTTGTGAAATCGACGTTTGACCATTCATCTTATTCTAAAAATAAACAAATCAAGATTAAAGTACTTCTAATAATGAATCATTTCATAATAAAATAATTAAATTTTTTCACAAAATTTTTGAATAAGACGAATGATCAAAAGGATACAGTCAAAATCCTAAAATGACTTATTTTGGAACGGAAGGAGTAGAACTTTAAAAAGACTAAAAAATAGCAATGTGGTGTGTGCAAAGAGATTAAATCGATGTTCTTAGTAAGGACCATCTATATTCATTCTTTGAAAGATGTATTGATTAAAGTTCCATGCCAAGGTGCGGAGGTTCCACGGACGAACAATCCAACAACTTCTTAATGCAGGAACTGAGCATCACGTTCATCATGACACTTTTTACCCGACAGACGCTAAGATGTAGAAGAGTACCTATATTTTTTTTAATATGTGCATTTACCATTTGAGGTCTAAAATTGAAATCCTTTCAATCTCTCACAACCAATAATAATCTTAAAAAGATAAAAGAGCTTTTTGGTGTGACGAATTTTTCACGTCGTGTTCAAAAATTTTACATAGTATTTGCATTAATCTCTATGGATTCCTGTAAAAATGTTGCTTACTGACTTCCAAGTTTCACTATCTCTAGCTTCCTGTAGTGCTATGTGTTGTTTACTCAGTTCCCCTTTACATCGATTTGATCGAAAGAATCTGCTAGCATGTATTAGTACTAATTTATATGATTTGAAATGATAATTATTTATTTTGGGTTACAAATCACAAATGCGTGAACACAGTCCGCCTACATAATATGGCCTAAGAAATTGTGTTCCCATGGGGCCAAATTCTAGACAGGTCTGAATGAAGTGGTCTTTTCTGTGTGAAAATTGAAGATGTGCTCAACCTACAGAAGGGCCGATGGTGACGCTAATAGACCTGCCCTTTGGCCGTGTTCAACTAAAATCCAATTTTTTTTTTTTTACGACAGGTTAGGCACATTATGTTCCTTTTTTCCTGTAATAGAGCATATGTAAACATATAATTACCTTCTAATCTTAGTTTTGCCTATTATTGTAATTCCTTGTATATACCCGTGTCACAGATTATCATGTTGCCTTTTGTGTGTACACATTATCACTAAACCATTTTTACTAATTCATTTCAGGGCTATACTAATCCCATTTCCTTGCTCCCCAGAGCCAACAGATCCATGTCATGTCATTAGGACTTTCACTATACGGTAATCTATGTCACTAATTGTTTCATACAGCCTATGTTCATTCCTATATGTTTTCTAACCATTGCATGGCTTCTGATGCAGTCACTCTGCTTTTTTATTAGATCTGTCGAAGCCAACAATCATAAGCCTTATATGTTGGATGATTCGTAAATCAGAAGCATTGCTCCATTGGTACCCATACATCTGTTTTAACCATTGGTTTTCGTAATTGGATTTTAGTACATCCTCCTAAAATTAGCACTCTTTTTTTCCTCATGTGACTTCTAATCCACATACCATTTCCTTTGATATGCTCTTCTTTGCAGAATTTTCTATTGACAATAGTGTGTTGTATTGAGCACTATCTCATTCTAGCGATATCCTTCTCATGTGGGTTTACTTATAAATCCACCCGTCATGTATGATGACGCTGACACAATCGCCGTACAGGTACAACCTTTATCGTTTAGCTTTCCAAACTTATGGATAATAGTTTCAATACCTTCTGTAAGATAGTGCAGCACATATTTCATGGATAATATTATAGGCTCTTTCATCCTTGAGATTATTCAGCACATATTTCATGGATATCAATTTTAGGCTCTTCCAAGCAGTTGTGCGCACCTATCTTCACTCTTTAGCTGTTGTGTTGTCTGAACTGATTTCAGTTTTGCATACTGAAAGTGCTGACATCCTCATAGCCAAAGTGAAAAAACAATAAACCAGTGTATGCATTCTATATCAGATAAATGTGTAGTTCTTAAAAAGCATGCATCCCCTAATACAACGCATATGCACTGAATGGATGGCTACACATCACTTCCATATTAACCAATGATGTGTAGTATTTTAAAATATGATGTAATTTTCGGTTACGAGAATGATGGATACCACTGACTCACTCTCTGAACATTGCGATTCACTGTAATTTGGGTATTGCCTTCACTAATAGATATAGATCTTCCATGATCTTACTTCGCTACAGAAACATGAACTTGACGGCAGACAAAGCTTAAGGTATCATGCCATTCCTTAGTTTAATAGGTTCATATCTTCTATCCAATCCAAAGTGTTGGATCCCTCCTAACTGTGTAAATATAAAACTTAATAAAAAGAAACTCGGCCCGCAGGGACCTAGCCGGCCCGCGGCATTTCCTCTGGTCGGCACCGAAGCGTACGCAACCATTAACAGGGCTAAGAAGAAGACCTTCTCGCACAGGCCGAGAAAACCCCCGAACGCCCCGCTCCACCCATACACAGCGGCACCGCAACCCTGTGAGAAGGTTGGCCACAGATCTGTGCTTTGGCGTGGAGCGAGCGAGGGGATTTTTTTTTTTTTTTTGCCCCAAGATTTCCCTGCGGCACCGAAGCGCACTCGCTGGGATTTGAACCTTGATTGGCTAGGAGCCTCCCGGCTGTGCTAACCAACCCAACCAGAGGTAAATGGTACCTTCTAAATGAAATTATTGATAAGAGGTACCTAAAAATATTTGTGATTCATGTTACTGTGGCCCTGTTTAGATCCACTGCAAATTACAATTGTAACCAGTCACATTAACATTACGGCACATGCATGGAGCATTAAATGTAGACAAAATATTTGCATGTTTGTACTTTTTTCATGTACATCACGAGACGAATCTTTTAAGTCTACTTGGGCTATGATTGGACAAAAGTTGTCAAATACAAACGAACGTACTACAGTGCAGAATTGCAACTGCAACTGGGATCTAAACACACCCTATGTTCAATTTATAGTCTACTCTCTATGTTCTTTTAGGACACTCTACTTTCAATGGTCGCATGATTCAGAAATAAGCTCTCTGTTGTCAATAAGTTCTACCTCACTTTGAAGTGACCAATCTTGCTGCTATAAATATCCAATGGATATCACTGCTACTACTTCAATCAAATAGTTGTCTGCTAGTTCATAGGTGTCCTCATTTGCGACTTCATCCTACAACTTACCTTTTCTTTTTTAGCTTGCTATTCTCTGCCCCAAGAAACGCGCGGGGTTCTAGCTATTCTACAATATATGTTTGCGTGGAATAGACCTAAATCCACACATATTTATATGGTGAGTATAACCTACATTGTTTTATAGTTGTGAGATTTTTTTTTTGAGAATCTTGTGAGAGATTTTTCAAAGCACCTAGTATTACCCATGTGATTGGCATTAATATTTACATATATATTTGAACTTGTGTACAAGATGGTATGGAGATGCGATTAAATTTATTCGTGGATTTTGGTGTACGAGAGAAATGGATATCGAAGATTTCTTTCCGTCGATATAAAACATTATCTTAGTTGCATCACGAAATGCCTGTATAAAGAGTTTATGAGCTTGTGACGCGTTGTCTCAGTGACTGTCAATTTCACGAAATTTGTCTTTTCGAATAAATGTCATTTTAATGTTGGTATTTAATTTCACAGTATTATCATATCTTGCGATTTGTGTGTTTTTTTTTATAAAAATTGTTCCATAGAACGGACACGAACATAGTGAAACGTATTTAGTGGGAGTTTACTGTATCATAATATAATTCAAAATCTTATTTATCAATCTATTGTAACATTTAGTAATGTTGTCATCTCTCAACAAAAATGAATTGATGAGAGGCCTTTATTTAGTTTTGGTAATTATATAGGAGTTACTTTGAAGTATATTAACGTCATTTTTGATAGAGTAAAAATACACCTTACGTCCTCGAACATTTGAGACATTCTCATCTGAGTCCTCAAACGAAAAAAACAACTATCATATTTGAGTCCTTGATCAAACATCACCTTGTATCAGAGGTCGAAAACCGGCCGCGCTAGCGCCACCAGCCGACGTGGCTGTGCCACGGTGGCAGCTGGATATCGGAGGTGTGCCAACTTAAAAAAAAAAAAAACTGTGCATTTCTCTTCCTCACTCCTAGCTCCTTCCTCACCTTCAGCGAACAGAGGAGGGGAGCGCCGGCCACTACCCGATACTGTCCGTTGCCCGATTCCGGCCGCAGAAGGCTCGGCGGCGGCGACCAGCTGGCCGGCGGGATGCGCGGGCCTGTCTCGGTCCATGCTCCACGAGGGAGAGCGCCGCAATGGGCCACCTACGGCTACGGGAGGGGGTTGTGAGCGTAGGTAGCCGCGGCCCTCCGTGCGAGCGCTCGTAGCAGCGACGGACAGGCACGGGTGACCTGGACCGGACGATGGCAGCGGACCTCCGTGGACGCCGTGCGTGGCTGCGCAGGGCTGCAGGCCCAGGGCGCGCGACGGCGGCAGCGGCACGGACACGGCCGGTCGGGGGTCGCGCGCACGGAGCCCCCGCGGTGCCCATGCATGCAGCGGTGCGCATGCGATGCGAGGCTTCTCGAGCCGGAGCAGGGTCGGGTGGTGCATGCGGTGGGGGTGGGGCCACGGGCCAGCGCGCATCCGAAGCCGGAGCAAGGGCACCGAGCAGGCGGGTACGGGAGAGCAGGCTCCTGTACCTCAACAGTCAACACTCGACAGGGTCGAGCCCGCCCAGCCCATGGGTGTCCGGCGGTGCTCGCACGCGCGTCCGCAGCGGCACCAACTCGCGCGTCCACAGCAGCGCCTGCTCTGTGCGGTGAAAATTTTAAATTTCGGTCCTTTTCAAAATTTTTTTTTCAAATAGACTCCTGACACAACTATTTCTGAAAATAGGACAAAAGCCTCGGCGTGCAGCGTAGGAACGTCAAGATATGTGGCTCGGCGTTGTGTCAGTGGACGCCGAAACTCTGCCACGTCATCGACGACCACGGTCGCACATGCCAACATGGCTGCGGGACCCACATACCTTGACGTGGAGTCCTTAAACGCCGACCCACAGACCTCGGCGTGAGTCGACTCAACGCCGAGGATTGGACACTTAAACCCGCGCGCCGGCCCTTCTTCCTCCTCCCTCATTTCTTTCTTCTCCCATAGCAGGCGCCCCTTCTCTCCGTTCCCCTTCGCCCCCAAAACCCTAGGTGTGTTTTGAAGGCCCAAGGAGCCCGGATCTGACTTGGTGTAGCCTTCTCAAGGTAATGTTGGGTCCTCTCTTCCATAATATGCTTGTTGCTATCTTTTTTTTGGCCTATAACATCGGATTTTGGTGGCATTGCAACAAGTATATGTATGGTGGATAATGTGTTTTTTTGTTCCTTGTTCATTTGAGTACTTGTCTAGGTTTTCTTTTGTAACTAATGATTAGATTGCTATTTTGTACTTAGTGCAGGAGACCATTAGGGGTCCATAGTTGGTCTATGCATTGTCACTTTATTTAGTTTTCTTTTCCAAGTTATGGTTACCGTTGTCATGGACTCGTAGTATTAAACGTCGTTTTACTTAGATGCAAGACATGTATCGGGAGGAGATCTAGCGAAAACGGGGTCGTCCTAAAGAATTATACCCCGATGTGTCCTGCAAAGATGCCCCAGTCCCTCCCGACCTCTCAGTGCCTACCTGCGATCATGGAAATCCCGCCTACATGGCTCAATCGAGACATCCGGACACAGCCACTCGTTGCTACTACACCTGCATGAGTATTTGTGTAAGTGTTTTTGCATTATCGTTTTCTGTGATTGTATTTACTCGTCCAGTAATCTTATCTTACAATCTTGATGCATAGGATTACGGAGATGTTTCTTCTTCCAGTGGATCGACGGTCCTGACAAGTTTGACCCTCCTTTTCAACAACTGGAGCGGGAAGCATGCACGTGAGGTATTTGAACGGTGGGTTCCTCCTCTCCCTAACCTCCCGCCAATGACGAAGGAGGAGAAACATTTTGCCTCAGTTAGAAGACTGGAGGAGCCACCCCGCTGCCAGTGTGGAGATCGGGCTGCAATGGATGAGATGACCTGGCGTCACTTTATTTGCCCTAACAAAATGGTACGAACGAGCACAGATTATTGTCGAAGAAATGACTTGTTGTCTCGATATTCGTCAAAGTACTAACCATTTTTTCAGCCTCGTGGGTTCCGAAAGTGTGATTTCAAAGAGTGGTTGTATGGTCCCATGTCCCATTGGCTAGAGCCAAAGGCAGAGAAGAAGAAGGAGAAGGAGAAGACTCGTACCTATGAAGACGAGAACGTACTTTGCAAATGTGGTGTTGAGGCGAGCTACGGCCTCGGCCTCGTTCCATCGGAGCTTGGAATTGGCTATTTTTGTGGCCATATGATTGACTATGATGAGGTTCGTAAATTTTGTGGAACCTGCCGGTGTTGTTTATTACGTGCTACCCTGTCTTAATTTGTGTCGTGTGGACAGGCCACCAGGAAATGCAAGTGGGAATCTTTCACTGAAGCACTATATTTCTATAAGGAGAAAGAGTACTGGGAAAACATGGCGTCGAAGTCATTGGCAGGACGCCGCCTCGTCGAAGACTTTATTAAATCACACAAAAAAGAGATGCGTGCGCTGGCTCAAGAGATGGGTGTGAACAGCCCGTTGCGTGTTGAGAGAAGGAAATGGGGTTTGGCTCAAAAGAACAGAGAACAAGAGTACCGAGAAAAGAAGGCCGCCCAAGAGCTGGAGCAGCATGTGAATGACATTATTGTCCGAATTATGTTTGAGTAAGATTCCATCTGCACTAAGTTCTCGCTTCTATATTTTGCATCCTATTTGCTAAGTCGTTGTTCTGCTTGCATACAGAGATTGGATGCACTGGAGAGCACTTGGTTGAGAAGGCCCGTGCAAGTTACGTGCAACAAAAAATGGAAGAGGCTGAGAGGCATGCGGAGATGCTAGCTGAGTAAGATGGCGACACTTCCAAGTTAAGCCAGCTCTTAGCTCTTGCTGAGGCAGGATTGAAGGAGGAGGAGGAGGAGGAAGACACCTCCAAATTGGCCGAGCTCATAGCTTTGGCTGAGGCTGGGGCAGCCAACACGGAGGCGGGGTTCGATACACAGCAGGAAGACAATGAGTTCATGTACCAAGTTACCGAGGAAGCCGAGGTGGCTTACTACAAGCAAAAGAAAGTGCGTGCGAACCCCGTCATGTTGGTAGAGGACGATGATGAGTTCATGTCCCAAGCCGCTGATGAAGTAGAGGCTGCTTATTACAAGCAAAAGGCAGCTCAGTTTCATGATGACGATGCAAGAAGCAGCAAGAAGGTTGTGGTTGAGGATTGGTTGTCCGACGACGACGAGATGGTCACAGGACCATGTTCCGGACTTATCAAAGGTGTTGCCTCCGGAGGAGAATGAATCGTCTGACGAAGATTTGCTACCCGGTTATGTGTCTGACGTTGGTTGTGACTAGGATGTAATGTTATTTGTCATGTGCACGACTTTGTTTGTTGTCCTGAACGATGACTATGCACTTGTTGCCTTTGTTTCACGGATGTTGTATTTTCTGGATATATTCGTAAACCCTTATGGTTGCCTTTGCTTCAATCGTTTGCTTTTTGGTTATAGGTTTCCATTATATTACTAACTTAGAAACTATGTATTATAAACACTTATTACTAAAATTTTCTCAATATCAAGAATCCTTTATGATTGCCCAAAATACAATTTGAACCAACATTTGCTACCTCGGCGTTAATACAAGTGACGCCGAGATTTTCTACCTCGGCGGTTCGTCCTCCTATGAATCAGTAAGAGTCAGCATTCCACCCAGGCCTCGGCGTTAATATGCGCCGCGCCGAGGTAACGCATCTCGGCGTTAATATGCGCCACGCCGAGCTCGGTGGTGCCAATCCAGTGCAGATCTCGGCGTTATTTTACTGCGCGCCGAGTTACCACAACTCGGCGTCCTCTGCTCCATATTTCCAGTAAGGTCTGGAACTGTTGACAGATGCTCGGCGTTAATATACATGACGCCGAGGTATAGCACCTCGGCGTTGTTTGACTTAACGCCGACCTCTTACAGCTTTCAAAGTAAACAGATTTACTTTCAGAATTCACAAATACACACATGTTCACAGATACACACATGTTCACAGGTTTCAAGATGCACATATGTTCACAGATTTCACAGATACATACATGTTCACAAGTTCACATGATTTGAGGAGTTCATAAGTTCGAGCATCAAGTTGACAAGTAGATTCACAGATTACACACATGTTCATAGAGTTTTCAAACAAGTTCACAAGCATAGTCCTCCAACACAAGATCAAAAAGGTTCACAAGTTCACATGATTTGAGGAGTTCATAAGTTCGAGCATCAAGTTGACAAGTACATAAGTTTGAACATCACCCGCGGCCACAGCCCCGTCCACGCTGCTTGCGTACACCAAGTGCATGAGTCCCCGGGGTGCACCTATCCACGGGGTGAGGCCCCCTTTGTGGACGACCACCAGTGGACCGTGGCTGACTCGGCTGGGGTGCGTCCGGAAGTTGTGACAGCCCGAGCTCATCGTACGCACCCTGTTGTGCCCCTTCGTCGTAGCCTTCCTGTCCATCATCATCGTCATCGTTGTCCTCGTCCTCGTCCTCGTCACGTGCCTCCTCGCCTTGATGGTGTGCCCCACTTGAAGAACCTACTCCAAACTCTGAGGGCCTATGCCTAGCAAGTCGACGCTCTGGTTGGGCCACTTCATGCAACTGTGCTCGACATCCAAGGCGGGAAGCTATCTTGCGAAGACGATGCATGGCAGTCTACATGGATGAGAAAACATGTGTTTAGTCTAGTGCACATCTGCAATTGCTAACAAATTGAATGGTTTGTGTGGACAAGAGAACCTGGATTGTGGCTCTAAGCACAGACGCCTCGTCAGGGCTTCCTGGTTGGATCATAAGTGCTTGACCTTGCTCGTTTATCGTCCTCATTATCTCCTTCCCCTGTGATAGAAGTAGAACAAGATATGTACAACGCCGTTCACCACGCTTAAAACTAGGCAACGAAAGTGAGGTTAGAGATAGCATTCACAGCTCGTGATAGGACAGGCGCGATCTCCACCTGCCTTCCTGTGCGCATTGCCTCGTCGTAAGGGTTCCTATCCTCATCCGAACTCTCAATTTCAGCATAGTCTTGTTCTGTCCACGCTGGCTTCAAATGAAGCCGTGTACGCTCGCTCAGCCAATCAAGGTACTCACGGAAGCGCCTATCGCGGTGCACGGCATGGATCCCCATATTGTTTTGCTCGAACTGATTCCACTCATCGATGTAACGCTGATGCAGCTCTTAGAAGTTGGTGACCTTCTTCTGCCTCCTCCTGTCAATCCTGCATTGTGACGAGTAGGAAACATTAGTTGTGTTCATTGACGGATGCACAACTTTGAGTACATAGCCTCGGGGACGTACTTGTGCAGGTCCAAACTCGTCGAAACGGCTCGGGCGGCACTGGTTGGAGCCTACCAAATTGACGAGCGACACGGTGCGGGAGATGGTACTCCACTGCGTAGAAGCAGATGAGGGGACACCTCATCGTCCACAAGTCCTTGTCCACAGTGCATAGGGTGCTCAAAACTAGGTCCGTAACTTGTCGATGGGTGTACGGGCGCCACTCGACCTATGGAACAGAGTATGGTAAGTACCATGTCCGGACATATAGAATTACAAGAAGATGGTTTAAGAGAACTTACGTGTTGAGGCTGCAGAACGTCGAGCTCGTTAGTGTATCCAATGTATGCGTAGTGAGAGACATGGTAAGTACTAGCTGCACCCTCGTAGAGGTGTGCTACTGTAGGCGCCACCACCTCATCACCAAGTGGGAACCAAGGGGCGGGGTCCTCGATCCTATGAGGCCGGCCAACTGGAAGCCTCTCCCACATCCAAATCTTCAAAACAAAGAGCAATTTGTTAAACATTTACGAATAAGTTAGAGACCGACCAATACTAAGGCCAGAAGAAGGGTGTAGTACCTGCAGAAGTGTCGTGCAGCCCGACATAGTACCGTGGGTGCCCCCCGCACGCCGGCAAGCCTCGCACAGCTGACGGTACAAGAATGCGAGTACGGCTAAACCCCAACTCAGGTTTCCTGCATCATCCCAATTCCAAAGAAGGGGGATGTACATCCACGACGCCGTGTCACCGGTTCCATCTGGGAAGAGGATCGTACCAAACATGTGAAGCACCCAAGCTCGGCAGTGGAAGTTCACAGTTGCCTTGTTCAGCATCATGTGGGCACTCACTGAACTGCTGACCTAGTCAGCTGAGTGGCACACCACTGGTCCGCCGCTTTCTCCCCGGCTGTACCTCCGGTAAAGGTCTACCCAAGCTCTGCTCAACACGCTCCTCCCATCCCGCTGATACTACGTCACCTGTCACTGGAAAGCCTCGGATCGCCAGTTCAAGAATCATGCTTGTGTCTTCTAGAGTGATCGTTATCTCCCCACAAGGCAGGTGGAAGCTGTGTGTCTCAGGGCGCCACCTATCGATCATGGCAGTCAACGCAGCGGGGTTGAAAGGAGGGACCCCACGGCGACAAATGTGAGCGACAGTGGCAAGGTTGGTTCACTTCAGCAGTGGCGTGTAGTGCTCATCGTAGCGCACGACAGTAGAAGCATCGTGCATCATTGGCCTCAGCGGATGGAGCACCTAAGAGGAAAAAAATATAGAACAAGACAGAAAAACCATATTATGTCAACTAAATGGATCATCTGCCTTAAAGAAAAACATGAATATACAGGCTTTGGATATTGACCTGTCCCTGCTCGATCAACCGAGCCCAGTGCTTGCTGTTGAACCTATCATCCAGTAGGGGGTACTCAGCCATCCTGCATTACAAACAAAAAAGAGTTAGTACACAAAGATCTAAAAAATAAAGAGAATAATATGAATGCAGTAAAGTCAATGCATATAATATAGTTGAGTAATAACATTAATACATACCTCCTCCCTAAGTAATTTCGGGTATCTTCTTCTATTGTGACCCGGCTTATGACATTTAGAGCAAAGATTACGTTGGGGGTCCTCTACGAAGTGTGTGCCGACCTTACTCACGGTTGATTTTCCTTTTGAAGCTCGATCCATGTCCATCTTTAACCTCTTGCGCCTCCTAGGGCCTTTGTTCTTCCATAGCAAACCAAAATCAGCGACATACTTTGGCCCATTGTACACTGGCCACTCTCCCTCGTCCAGAAATGGTTCAAACTGCGGTTGCCAGGCGCTCAGAAGGGAAGACAACGAGAACTCCTTAGCCAACCTTGGAGGAATCTCTGCATCAACTCGTCTTAGACGACAGGCCGTGATCATGTGAGAGTAAGGGCGGTGGTATATGGTTGGTTTACCACATGTGCAGCTGTTCTCATTGATTACTACTTTATGTTTCCTAGCACCACGGTCTTCCCCTCCAATGTTTGTGCCACCACTCTCTAGAATCTCATATCCTGCCCTCAAAGCATCAAAGATAGCCCCCTTTTGTTGTTTTGACTTCCTCTTCGAGAACAATAGTTTGGTACATACTAGTTCTGGGAAAGGTTTGCGGTTCCTCCATAGTGATAGGGCCAGCTTCTTCCTCGAGACAAACTAAGCGTTCAACTTGTAGAACGTGAAAGAGGCAATAGCGGTAACAGGAAGTCCCCGACAACCTCAGAGAAGATTGTTGAAGATCTCAGCCATGTTACTCGTCATGAAACCCCATCTCCAACCTCCTGTGTCATACACGAGGGTCCACTTCTCCTTGCATGCCATTAGGTCATGGAGGAACTATCTACCACGATCATTAGTGGCCAACTTGAGGGCGTCTAGCTTCTCGTTGAATAGCCTAACCTCAGTCTGTATAGCTACCTCCTCAAACAACTTGAAGTTCTCCTTTGTGCCAGCTTTATGAGGTTCTGAGCAAGGTGTCTTGTGCACCACCGATGATGTATCTGGCCATAACCCGACATTTCGTCTTGCATGGCATTTAAAATACCAGCATGTCTATCCGAGATGATGCAAACATCACGACCCGGACCAATAACCACTCGGCGTACGAGTGTTAGGAACCAAGACCAACTATCCGTGTCCTCCTTACGAACAATAGAGAACGCCAATGGGACAAGTTGGTCTTCAGCATCTATTCCAATATAAATAAGCATTGTTCCTTCGAATTTACCAGTAAGAAACGTGCCATCAATTGACACAACCGGTCTATAGTGCTTGAATGCTTCGATGCTCTGCCCAAATGCCCAAAACGCCCTGCCGAACACCTCCCTCCCATTCCTCATTTCACCCGGCTTTGGTAGGTACTCAAAGTGCTTCCCGGGATTTTTAGCTTTCATGGCGTTCAACATGACTGGGAGACGCTCATAAGCTTCCTCCCAATCTCCAAAGATAAGCTCCAAGGCTCTTTGTTTGGCACGCCATGCCTTTCCATATTTCACATAGTAGTTGTACAACTTGAAAATGACCTCAATCAAAGCCGCAATGGTAATGGTTGGCATGTGCTCGACGACGGGGCACAATTGCCTTGCAATGAACCTAGAATTGAGCTATAGGTGCTTGTCTTCTACTTCCGCCGTAACACAAACATGTGGCTGCTTAACTGAAGTAATCTTCCATTGGCCCGCTTTAGTCTTCCTAACACATACTTTCCACTGACAGTGTTCTACATCACAAGCCACAGTGTATCTTCGATCCCTGTGCGAGTTTACCACCCTGAAAGGACGGTTGTGCAAAATAGAATACTCTTGCAACCATGTCTTCGCATCATCCATGGTACCAAATAAAATACCTTTTCTTATGATTGTGCATGCGCTAACATCAGGGACTGATGTGTCACTAGATCCTCCATCTGCAACAGCCCTATGGCCATGGCTAAGGTCCTTAAAATCAGGCACCATTGGATCCCTGTCCAGCTAGCACCCTCCTCAAGATGTCCAACTCCCGAGGGCTCAAACGACGAATAGGCCGATCATCGTCAGAGTCAATGGCAAATTCATCCTCATAGGTTTCATCATCTCCGGTTATGTCCACATCTAACCTATTCAAAGCCCTAGCATCAGCAAAGTCTTCGTCATCGCTTAGGTCATTCTCCTCGCTTATGTCATCATCAACTTCATCATCTCCACTACCATCGTCCACGTCTGCTCCCTCATCACTAACTTCAAAAGGGGTGTCATCTTCACTCATATCATTCTCATCATGGTAGGTACCTCCATTGCCATGATCATCTCCATGAACGCCGTCAAACCCGTCATCACGATAGGCACATCCATTGCCATGATCATCTTCATCATCGCCGTCAAAGCTGTCGTCACGGTACGCACCTCCATTGCCGTCATCATCTCCATCACCACCACCGTCATCAAACATTGGTTGTGTCAGCACGAGGTCTTCTTCCAACGAACGACTGTTTTAGGACAAAAGCTATCTGTTGGTAAAGTTTGGGCTCGTTTGGAAATAATTTAAATAATTATCCTTGTATTGTTGGTTTATTTAATTAATAAAGTAAATAGAAAACCTTAATCACTTAGCGTTGATGTGATTTTTGGATTGGTTGTGATTCTAGGTCAAACGCCCTTACGACCTAGGGTATCTTAGATCAACTTTATCATGATTAACCTGTAGGGCAAAGTTGTGCTCAAGTTTGTGCATTATTAATTGTTGATTTTTGAATCTTTCATTCCGTATCATTGCATCACATTATTAATTATTAATTTTTGAATCTTTCATTCCATATCATTGCATCACATTATTAATTATTAATTTCTGAATCTTTCATTCCGTATCATTGCATCACATTAAGCATGCATCATTGCATACGTGTAGTGCCCGTGAACGAAGAAGTAAAAGTTGAGGCTACTATTAAGGAGGTGATTCCCGAGGTGGTGCAGGGATTTGACATCTGCGGCACCGATCCCGATCCGACACTTTTCGCTGTGCAAGGCAAGCCCCAGTGCATTCAGCCCTCTCCTTGTGATTTGTAAAATGTTTATAACTTGAGTTAAAATATTGCATTAGGTTGATAGGAGTTGATTGTCACCTAACTTGCTGCATTACCTGCCTTGATATATTCCCCTTGAAACTTGGTTTAAAATGAAAATGTTAAAAAATGCTTAGCCCTGCTTCATTAATTTAGATTTGCATAAAATGCTATTTTTCAACTTATGTGGTAAACTATTAATAAATCATGAGAAAGGAAAAGGGATATGAGTCCGTTCGGTGATTGTGCACTTGGGTTGCAGTCCCAATGCATTGTTGCCGACGGAAAGGGATTTTCCGTTTGGTGGTTGTATATTTGGGTTAGAGTCCCTATGCTTGACCACCGGCGGAAAAGGGATTTGAAAACCGTGCGGTTTCTTGTATTTGGGCTAGAGTTCCAATGCAATGTCTCCGACGGAAAAAGGAATTAGGGACCATTCGTTGTAGGCCTGCTGTGATCGAGACTTTTCAACTAGCCACATACTACGGGAAGCCCCGTCTCCGGTGGCTCTACTACTTGAACCGACAACCACGCACTGCGAGTAGAGAGATGGCAAGAGTAGCATGTACCCTCGTGGCCGGCGTGCCTGGATAGGAGAGGAGTACTGTGTTCTCGGGTGGCGCAGGACCGGTTCAAGTTTTGAAAAAGCCATGGTAGACGGGGTTGGCATATGCAAGCTTAGGTGCTACATATGCAGTGTGGATAGAGATCCCCAGCTGGGTACTAATCGATTCGAATCGTCATTGCTCCTTGGATATGGAGACTTGATCCTTTGACCTAAAATTGAAAAGTCGTTCGGAACTAGGATGGTTTTTTGAGAATGAATAATAAATTGATAATTATGAGGATACATGTGACTGAATTTGGAACTATGGAATATGATTAAAATAATACTAAGTTAAAATATTGAAATAGGTTAGTATTGCTTTTCTGCAAAATTGTTTGACTTTTGCTAAAACGATACCTTGATTCCCCTCAGCCTGCATTCCTGAGTCTCATCTTTTTCTTTAGTCGGGTAAGTCTTGCGGAGTACCCCAGTACTCAAGGTTTATTAACCCTTGTTGTAGGAGAATCTCCACAGCAGGTCTGCCTTGCTCCCTGTTGTGTGACCATTGTTTAGGAAGGAAGTGAGGAAGAGTGAAGTTGGACCCATGGGTAGGGTCACTGTTATCATTTATCTAAGTATGTTATATCATTGTTCCGCTGCTACCGTCTTCTAATTATGGTTTGTCATAACTGCACTTAAATTCTATTTGGACAACTAGTTTGTAATCTAAGTACTATGTAACCTTTTCACACTTTTACTCTGATGTATTTTATTATGAAATGTTGTAATTCTGTAATAGCTTCGCAATAGGATCCTGTTGGAGAAATGGGTACTGATGTAGCCCGGCAGGACCTTCTAGATCATCTGAAACATGGGCCTCGCTGTCAGAGGTCATTAGTGACAATGATAGGTGCCTATGGGCCATGTGATTTAGGCGGTTCTGTTACAGCTGGTATTAGAGAGTTCCATTGCTAAGTCATTGTAGTTTTACTTTTCAAAACTTCAAAATGTTTTGGGTCATAAAAATCTAAATTGATATTTTGGTTCAAACTGCTTGATCTTATGTTATTCCGTAATATAGCTATGTTACCAAGTGGAATAACATCATTACTAGCCCTATGTTAAAATTATTTATGCATTTATTTATCTTGCATTGGTTTAAAATTCGTAAGTACGATTCATTCATCATGGTTAATTCGCATATTAATTAACTTCCTCCTTAAAGTGGATTATGGGTTAGGATCTGTCAAACCTATTCTTGCTAGCCAATAATATTCTCACTAATCCAAACTTATCTTCTCCAGCATGGCACACACCAACTAGACTGCTCGCAAGATGACGGGTCCTAGGGGAGTGTCGCGTCACCAGTTGGCGCCACGCGACGGGGAGGCTTCTAGTAGTCGTCGTCCCCGCCGCCGTCGCGCTGAGCTGCAGGAGGAGATTGACAGGATGAGGGAGGAGATGAGGAGGATGATTGAGGACTTTGCCACCACTCGTCGAGAGCATTACCACTTTACCAGGACGTGGCTACGATCGACCGGCTACGGACTGCTGTGGCTCGTTTGATCGAGCAGAGGGATGCGACCTGGGCGCGTGAGGACGCGACCAGGGCTAGGTTGCATGAGCTAGAGATCTATGTGCAGATCGAGGACTACAATGACGCTCTGCATGAGGAGGTGCATAGGTTGAATGATCAGCTTAACCCTATCCTGGAGCCAAGTGTTGAGGATCCCGAGATGGGAGTTGTCCTTGGTCCTGAGGAGGAGGAGACCGAGGAGGACGACGTTGAGGGGGCAGTTGACCCTATGGAGGACGTGATCTTGGAGGATGACGACGAGGAGGACGTGATCGTGATCGATGACAACTAGACTAGTCATAGGACTAGGGATGTCGGCCTATCGTTGTCCTCTGTGTTGTAATGTTGGTGCTTGCCAAGAACCTTAGTTATGGGTTGGGAACTTTGTTTAAGTCCTAGTCGTGTTGTTTAAGTGTTTTAATGTTTAAGTGTGTACTGCCACTATGTTTCGTTTAAGTAACGTTAGTCCTATATTCGGTTTGTTATTAAATAGATGCCTTGTCAACACTCGCTCTTCTGGTGCTGGAACCTCTGAGGATGGGGAACGTGCTCCCCACCCACCGCCTATTCCGCCGACCTTGGCCGATGCCATTGCGGCCTTGGCCAATGCCGCCGCAGTGCTTGCGCAGAACCGGGACAACCATGGTGGACGTCATGGCCACCACAATGAAGATGAGACCTCGTATGTGGACTTCACTGATACCTGCCCACCTGGTTTCACCAAAGTTGATGAGCCCTTGGAGGCTCATGATTGGCTCCGTACCATGGAACAGAAGTTTAGCTTGATTCACTGCACTGAGGTTCAGAAGCCACCGTTTGCAGCGCAGCAACTGCGAGGTCCCGCAAGTGCTTGGTATGCAAACCTCCTGTCCGCGCAGCCCGATGGACATCAACTTACTTGGGCAGAATTTCGTGAGGCTTTTCCGTGCTCAATACATCCCTGTGGGTGTAATGAAGATGAAGCTGGATCAGTTCCTGGCTCTGTAGCAGAAAGAATCCACCGTCATGCAGTATGTTGGTTAGTTCAATCACCTGTCACAGTACGCCCCTGAGCATACCAACACCGATCAGAAAAAGAGGGACTGCTTTGTCAGGGGTCTGAACTACAAGATTCAGAGAAGTTTGTCCAACAACCTACACTGTACCTATCGTGAAGCTGTCAACATTGCTATAGCTTTTGAAGAAAGCGACCGCAAGCATCAAGAAGAAAAGAAAAAGAAGAAGCCTGGGTCCACTGGGTTTTCTAGTAATCAAAAAAGCGCCAGAAAATCATCTACCACTACACCCACCACTCTCGCCCACCATATCCCTAGCAGCAGGTCATTGTACACACTGCTGCTACCTTCCACACCTCCAACCAACAAAATACCACTCAGCCGAATGCCCCTGGCGTTCGTATCACCACTCCACAGTCAAATTACAACCACCCCTGCTACAACTGTGGCAAGATGGGACATTGGTCCCGTAACTGTCCGTTCCCGAAGCAGTACAATCAGAATGCCCAGAAGGGTCCTGGTGGTCAGCAGCAGCAGCAAGTGCAGCACCGTGGTCATCAGCAGCATGCCCAGAAGGGGAAGGTTGTGTAGAAAGCAGGTCAGGTCTACTACACCCATGTTGGTGATATTCCTGAGGGAGAACCCTTCATGATGGGTAGGTTCCCTGTCGCAAGTCATCCTGCAATTACACTTTTTGATTCTGGTGCATCTCATTCATTCATCAATCGTACATTTGTAGTCAAGTATGAAATTCCAATTGGGGTGATAGAGGAAAATTTCCTTATACAGTATCCCAGGGGGCGTATAAGTACTAAGAAAGTAGTACATCGGGTGCCCATAGAACTAGGTGGGCATACATTCCGACCTCAATGATAGTGCTGAAAGATCAAGACATAGATGTGATATTAGACATGAATTGGATGTATCAGCACAAGGTCCTCATTGACGTGCTGAATAGAACCATCAGGGTTAACCTGCCTAATAGTCAAACTCAACTTCTCATTCAACTCCCAATCCCTCGGAGAGCTGTTGGAAGGGTGTGCGCAACTGCAGTCAAAGAGGTGCAGAACATTCCGGTAGTTTATGAATTTCTGGATGTGTTTCCTGAGGATTTGCTTGGTTTACCTCCTGATCGTGATGTGGAGTTTGCTATTGAGTTGAAACCTAGAACAACACCTATATCCCGTAGGGCCTATAGGATGCCTCCCAAGGAACTGGCAGAGCTTAAGGTTCAGTTGCAAGATCTGTTGGATATGGGTTTCATCAGACCTAGTTCATCTCCTTGGGGTTGTCCTGCTATTTTGTGAAAAAGAAGGACAAATCCTTTAGACTCTGTGTTGATTACCATCCACTTAACGAGGTCACCATAAAAAAAATATCCTTTGCCTTGTATTGATCTACTCTTTGACCAACTTGCTGGGGCCAAAGTATTTTCAAAAATTGATCTTAGATCTAGCTACCACCAAATAAAAATCCGTCCCAAAGACATTCCAAAAATAGCCTTTACCACCAGATATGGCATGTATGAGTATCTAGTGATGTCTTTCGGCCTAACCAATGCCCCTGCCTATTTCATGTACCTCATGAACTCTGTCTTCATGCCGGAGCTTGACAAATTCGTGGTCGTGTTCATTGACGACATCCTTGTCTATTCCAAAATCCCTGAAGAACATGCCAACCATCTCCGTGTTGTCCTGACTCATTTGAGAGAACATCAACTCTATGCCAAGTTTAGCAAGTGCGAGTTTTGGTTGGACAGAGTCCCATTTCTCGGGCATATTCTGTCTACTGAAGGTGTATCAATTGATCCGAGCAAGGTGGAAGAAATCCTGAATTGGAAGCCACCAACCATAGTACATCAAGTCCGTAGTTTCATGGGAATGGCAGGGTACTATCGTCGATTTATTCTAGATTTTTCTAGGATATCCAAGCCTATTAATAGTTTGCTGAAAAATCAAGTCAAATTTGTCTGGTCACCAGAGTGTGAGAAAGCATTTCAGACTTTGAAGAAATTGTTGACCATAGCACCAGTATTAGCTCAGCCTGATATTGAAAAACCATTTGATGTGTACTGTGATGCTTCTGGTACCGGTCTTGGTTGTGTCTTGATGCAAAAGGGCCGAGTCATTGCTTATGCTTCACGACAACTCAAGTGCCATGAAGAGAATTACCCAACTCATGATCTGGAATTGGTCGCTGTTGTCCATGCATTGAAGATATGGCGTTACTATTTGTTGGGTAGTACTTGCAACATCTACACTGATCACAAGAGTTTGAAGTATATCTTTACCTAAGAAGAGTTGAACATGAGGCAACGAAGATGGCTTGAATTGATAAAGGATTATGATATTGAAGTGCATTATCACCCTGGTAAGGCGAATGTGGTCGCCGATTACACTCAGTCGGAAGGTTCATTGCAACTGCCTGACGGTAAAGCCCTAAGATCTTTCCTTGTGTTATGAGCTAGAGAAGTTAGGCATAGAAATGGTCGAGCATGGTAGCTTGAAATATATTAGCATTGAGACCACCATCAGAGATGAGATCATCGCTGCCCAAAAAGAAAGCAAAGGTATTAAGCACATCAAGGAGAAAGTCCAAGCCGGCAAGGCAGACTATTTCAGAATTGATGATGAAGGTGTCATATGGTCCAAGGATCGTCTGGTAGTTCCAAAGGTACCTGAGTTACGTCAAAAGATCCTCGATGAAGCACATTTAATAAGATTCTCTATTCATCCGGGAAGTAATAAGATATACCAGGATTTGAAACAAAAATTCTGGTGGACTAAGATGAAGATACAAATTGCTCGGTATGTAGCCAGGTGTGATACCTGTCAGAAAGTGAAAGTGGTGCATATGAAAACCGCCGGGGAGCTGCAACCATTGTCTGTCCTTGCGTGGAAATGGGAAGATATTAGCATGGATTTCATCACAGGTTTGCCCAAGACTGCAAGAGGTTTTGATTCAATCTGGGTTGTTGTGGACCGTCTCACTAAGCAAGCTCATTTCATACCAGTCAAAACAATATATACGACCGTGACTTATGCAAAGTTGTATATAGAAAATCTGATGAAGCTTCATGGGGTGCCAAAGACCATTGTCTCAGATCGAGGTTCTCAATTCATCTCGAATTTTTGGAGGGCTTTCCATAAGTCATTAGGAACAAAGCTTCTGCATAGTACGGCTTACCATCCGCAGACTGACGGTCAGACTGAGAGAGTCAACCAAGTTCTGGAGGACATATTGAGGGCATGTGCACTCACATACACAAACATATGGGATGAATGTTTGGCACTAGCAGAATTCTCATACAATAATAGTTATCAAGAGAGCATCAAGATGGCACCGTTCGAAGCTGTGTATGGTCGTAGGTGTTGAACTCCACTGAATTGGTCTGAGCCTGGGGAAAGATGGTTCTTTGGTGTTGATTTATTAGAAGAAACTGAGGAGAAGGTTAGGCAAATACAAAACAACTTGAAGGTAGCTCAGTCCCAACAGAAAAGCTACGCAGATCGAAGGCATCGACCCTTAGCATTCAAGACAGGAGATTATGTCTATCATAAGGTATCACCAATGAAGGGAATTAGCCGGTTCGGAGTAAAAGGCAAGTTAGCCCCTCGATACATCGGACCCTTTCAGATCGTGGCACGCCATGGAAAAGTGGCCTAAAAATTGAGATTGCCAGACCACCTCTCAGCTGTACACAATGTGTTCCATGTGTCACAACTCAAGAAGTGTCTTCGAGTGCCTGATCAAGTCGTTGATGTTGAAGGAGTGAAACTCGAACCAGATCTGACGTACGCTGAGTATCCAATCCGAGTCCTGGATCGGAAAGATCGTGTCACTCGAAGGACCACAACCAGATGGTACAAGATTCAATGAAGTGAATATTCCGAAGATGAAGCTACCTGGGAATCCGAAGACTACCTCGCCGAGAACTTCCCTGAATTCTTTGCTACTTTGTAGATGTAAAACTTCTGGTTATGTAATATGTTAATTCTCCAAGTAGTTTTATGGTCAAGTTTGAACTAGGTTTACTTGACACGTTTTCCTTTCCATTACTTAGCCTTAAGTCTTAGTCATGTATCAAATCTCGGGACGAGATTTCTTTAAGGGGGAAGGGCTGTAACACCTCTGGTGTTACGGTTAATAAAACCTGCCATGTCATCATTATTACCAGCAAAGCATCCCGCATCATACTTAATTACCGTGCATTGATTAAAATAAGTTTATTCTTGCATATGATTGTGCTTAGGGAATTGTGGAGTGAATTGATTTGTGGTTGTTTGTTTGATTGTGTGTTTAAATTTGATTTCAAAAATTAAAAAAAAAAGAAAAATCAATTTAAGCCCTTTTTGGACCCCAAAACACTAAATCAAAAACTAAGAAGATTTTGGTGAAGGTGCCTTAATAAAAGTTGTAGGCCTTTTAAAATGGAACAACTTTTATTTTGGATGATTTCAGAGTTCTTATATAAAAATTTGAATTAAACCCTAATTACTAGTTTGAAATTCAAATTTGAAATACTAATTTCAAAACTATCAAGAATCTGACCAAACTTCTTTAATGAAAGTTGTAAAGCTCAATTAGTAGATCAACTTTTATTTTTACAGAAGTTAAAGTTATTGAGAAAGGTTTGGAGAATTTGATTGGATTGCAAATCAAATTCAAATTCAAGTTTTATCCCCTTTTTAATAACTTCAAAACCATCTCGAATTTGAGCATGATTCAAAACCAAAATTGTTCTTCACAAAATTTCGCACAACTTTCATTTTGGGTGCATCTCCTGAATCTGCACAGAGTAGTGCATATTTTTGCCTTTATAGGGTTTGACCTTTTGGGGTGCTACTGTTCCGGGCCCCTACCGGCCCGTGCCTGTGCACGCGCGCGTGCACCGCGCCGCCCGCCGGCGCCGTCCGGTCGGGCAGGCCGTTGTCGCCGTCGCGCCGAGGCACAAGGGGGCCCCGGGACTCTCGCCCTCCTTATCCATTCCTTTCCCGGTGGTTAAAAGGCGACGAACATCCCACTTCTTCCCCCTTCCTCACGTTCACCGTCGGGCTCGCCATGGTGTCTCAGGCAAGAATTCGCCCCCATCGCTCCACCTCCAGCAAATTTGTTGCACCCATAAGTTCCCCACCTCCAAGTGCACTTCCTCAAACCAACCGTATCACCTCTAGCATTGTGAGTGCTCCAGAACGAGCTTCGTCTACCTCTGGTCTCGTCGGAGCGCCCCGTGGATCGGCCCGACGTGCTTAGCTCGCTCCGGTGAGTTTTCGTCCGTCTCGGCAGCAGTTCTGTGCTCTGACTACCACCTAGATGCTTATGCTCGTGACGGTTGGTCTGTTGGCGTTCTAGGGTTGCGGGAATGGGACGGTTGTCACCGGTGGAACGCGGCCGCGGACGACGTCATTGTCAAGCTCATACCTCTGCCTCGCCTCTGTCCCTTCCAGCTGTCGTCCTACCATCTTGGTGAGCCACAAATCCTTCCCGAGCCTTTCTTTTTGTCTAAACCGTGCTCTTGTGGACGGGACGGATTGGCCGCACCGCCACGTCCGCCATAGATGGGCTCACGCTCGTTGGAGGCGAGTCTCTCCTAGGTTCTGTGCACTAGGGTGCTCTTTAGGCATAGGGGTCCGTAGTCGTGCGCTCGGTCGGGTGGTGTGGGTCGCCGTCGGCGAGCCTCGCCACCGGCCGGCGCGAGGGAGCGCGGGAGGCCCTCCCCCCCCCCCCCCCCGCGAGGAAGAAGAAAGGGAGGGGGAGGCCGTGCTGGGCTTTTTGGGCCGGTTGGGTTTGGCCCAGTGGCTCGGAGAGGCCAGAGGTAAGGTGAGGGAGAGAGAGTGTGGGCCAGATCGGCCTGGGCCGTTGCGGGCTGATTTATTTTTTTTATGCGAAATTGTATTGATTTGTTGAATTTAATTGTTAAGGGATAGTACTCTACTTTGTTATTTTTGTATGAATAATTCTGTTGTGCCAAAAATTATGAAAATAATTGTGGATACTCTCTATTACATGTAGTATTTAATAAAAATATTAAATATATGTTTTGAGAACCTTCTGTATGCATTAAAAATCAGTGATTTAATTGATAAATGCAACTTTAAACAATTTTAATAAAATCTCTGTTAATCAAAAAATCATAAAATTTATTTTGGTACTGTTTTAGGACAAAAGCCATCTGTTGGTAAATTTTAGGCTCGTTTGGAAATAATTTAAATAATTATCCTTGTATTGTTGGTTTATTTAATTAATAAAGTAAATAGAAAACCTTAATCACTTAGCGTTGATGTGATTTTTGGATTGGTTGTGATTCTAGGTAAAACGCCCTTACGACCTAGGGTATCTTAGATCAACTTTATCATGATTAACCTGTAGGGCAAAGTTGTGCTCAAGTTTGTGCATTATTAATTGTTGATTTTTGAATCTTTCATTCCGTATCATTGCATCACATTAAGCATGCATCAATGCATACGTGTAGTACCCGTGAACGAAGAAGTAAAAGTTGAGGCTACTATTAAGGAGGTGATTCCCGAGGTGGTGCAGGGATTTGACATTTGCGGCACCGATCCCGATCCGACACTTTTCGCTGTGCAAGGCAAGCCCCGGTGCATTCAGCCATCTCCTTGTGATTTGTAAAATGTTTATAACTTGAGTTAAAATATTGCACTAGGTTGATAGGAGTTGATTGTCACCTAACTTGCTGCATTACCTGCCTTGATATATTCCCCTTGAAACTTGGTTTAAAATGAAAATGTTGAAAAATGCTTAGCCCTGCTTAATTAATTTAGATTTGCATAAAATGATATTTTTCGACTTATGTGGTAAACTATTAATGAATCATGAGAAAGGAAAAGGGATATGAGTCCGTTTGGTGATTGTGCACTTGCGTTGCAGTTCCAATGCATCGTTACCGATGGAAAGGGATTTTCCGTTCGGTGGTTGTATATTTGGGTTAGAGTCCCAATGCTTGACCACCGGCGGAAAAGGGATTTGAAAACCGTGCGGTTTCTTGTACTTGGGTTAGAGCCCCAATGCAATGTCTCTGATGGGAAAAGGAATCAGGAACCGTTCGTTGTAGGCCTACTGTGATCGAGACTTTTCAACTAGCCACATACTACAGGAAGCCCTGACTCCGGTGGCTCTACTACTTGAACCGACAACCACGCACTAGAAGGGGAGAGATAGCGAGAGTAGCGTGTACCCTCGTGGCCGGCGTGCCTGGATAGGAGAGGAGTACTGTGCCATCGGGTGACGCAGGACCGGTTCAGGTTTTGGAAAAGCCGTGGTAGACGGGGTTGGCATATGCAAGCTTAGGTGCTACATATGCTGTGTGAATAGGGATCCTCAGCTGGGTATTAATCGATTCGAATCGTCGTTGCTCCTCGGATATGGAGACTTGATCCTTTTACCTACAATTGAAAAGAGGTTCGAAACTAGGATGTTTTTTAAGAATGGATAATAAATTGATAATTATGAGGATACATGTGACTGAATTTGGAACTATAGAATATGATTAAAATAATACTAAGTTAAAATATTGAAATAGGTTTGTATTGCTTTTCTGCAAAATTCTTTGACTCTTGCTAAAGCCTTACCTTGACTCCCCTCAGGCCTGCATTCCTGAGTCTCATCTTTTTCTTTAGTCGGGTAAGTCTTGCGGAGTACCCTAGTACTCAGGGTTTGTTAACCCTTGTTGCGGGAGAATCTCCGCAGCAGGTCTGCCTTGCTCCCTGCTGCGTGACCATTGTTCAGGAAGGAAGTGAGGAAGAGTGAAGTTGGACCTATGGGCAGGGTTCCTATTATCATTTATCTAAGTATGTTGTATTGTTGTTCCACTGCTACCGTCTTTTAATTATGGTTTGTAATAACTGTATTTAAATTCTATTTGGACAACTGATTTGTAATTTAAGTACTATGTAACATTTCTGCACTTTTACTCTGATGTATTTTATTATGAAATATTGTAATTTTGTAATGGCTTTGCAATGGGATCCTATCGGAGAAACGGGTACTGATGTAGCTCGGCAGGATCTTCTACATCATCTCAAACACAGGCCCGGCTGTCAGAGGTCATTAGTGACAATGAGAGGTGCCTTTGGGCCATGTGATTTAGGCTGTTCTGTTACAATAAATTTTCAGATTCTCCGTCACATCGATTGTCCTTTACACATATATGGAGCATTAAATAGAGTAGCAGCTGTTGTATTTTTTACCTGGCTTTCTCGAGACTGAATCTTTTGAGTCTACTTTGGTCATGTTTGGACAAAAGTTATCAGATACAAACGAAAGTGTTACAGTTGCAAAATTTCGCAAAGTTTCAAACTAAATGCAGCCTTAGTGTGTTCGTCTCTTTTGTGTCAGTAACCCAAGTCACAGAACGTATGTCCAAGGAAACACTTCCACATGTGACATGCCATTTTAGGGTATTCTTTAATCCCCTTTTTTCAAAACTAAAATTATTTTGCCCATGCCCATTTGTTGCTTGCAAAAAATTTGATTTGCCACCTTTATTGAACTCTCAGTTTCTCTAACATACACTCATTCAAATACGTCAATAAAAATTGCTGGTGATTTCTTTTGCTCTTTTATCTATCTTGAGCTTAACGAGGACTAGGCATTCATATCCAGTACTATTATATCTATTCCTGCCGTTACCCTTTTGGAATGTTTTTCCCCTGGCACAAGTTTTCAGTGGTGAGATCTTACGATGCCATCTTGTCATTATTATATGAACCAATAGATATTGATCAACACAGGGCATCAGCCTGCATAGAGTGATGGCTTTACATGCAAGCAGCAAAATTTATGCCGGTTGAAACTGAAGAAAGTTCGGAAATGGAACAGAAACTGCGTGGGGGCAAAATCTATGCTGATGCAAGTGGAGCTCGAAATTTCTATGCTGACGCAAGTGCGCAAGGAGATCTAAGAAGGGTATACTCTATGCTGACGATACGGCGTCAGGATCGTTACAGCAAATGGTGTGAATCAGCAAGGGGCACATCAACTGAAGAGTGACTGCAGCAGCTCCGGTGACCTCAGGTTGGCAACACTCTCGAACTGCAATGGAACAAAGTTTATTACATGGTTGCAAAAATCAACATACTACGACTTGCGCGTAGACAAGAAGAATCACGATTTCACTTGAAAGTTGGTATTCTGATAGTCTCCATTCGAGTGGCGTGCAAGGATTTCAAACAGCAAATTCATGTACCTTTTGCTGCCTATACTTTTCACGGATGAAGTTGAGGGTGCTATTACTGGTGTTGTGCTGCAGTTCCTGCAGAGCCCACACGCAAGTTCTAATATTGGAGCTTTTGTAAGAGGTGTAGTGCTCAAGAGTAGGGTTCTGTAAAACAGAAACCACAGATTAAATGTTAAATAAATTTAAACTTGACAGATTATGCGGACACATATATGCAGTGTTTTCATACAAACCCAAGGATGGTCAGATTGGTCAAGTGTCCATTTTGCAAGGAAAATTGAAGATGCTGCCACCACTGAAGGAAGAAATTTCAGGAAATCGTAGTTGATTAAAGTCAACTCAGCAAGATAATGTGCCAGATAATTCAATGTGGTCAAAGGAACCTGGAAATGTAGTTTGGCAACTTAGTGTTGAGGACAATACATATAAATTGAAAGGACTTATTGCAATGTGGTTCGGGTACTGATCTTACAACACAAGAAGCCTGTGTTGCTCTAAGGAATCTCCTGATCAAAATTAAAGAAAACAAGAAAAAGAATGTTAACGAAGAAACGACTTTGTGTGGAAAAATTTAGTATAAAATATGTGTGTGGCTACCAAGGGTGACCTGAGAAAGGTGTTTGTTGTTGGAACAGATAAATGAAAACCCAGATCACTAAGCACTTGTTGTTCCATTTCCAGAACCTGTGGAATCAGGAGATGTCAGTTGTGGAGTTCAAGGGCTCTTTAAGTATAAATTTAGGCATTTAGCAGTCTCTCAGACTGCAAGAGAAACGAATACCTCAGCCTTTGCATATGTACTATCCGTTATGTTACAAAATTCTTCAGCACTAGGAGCAGACAACTCTTCATATTTCCTGCAAAAAGAAAAACATTTAATATTACCAGTAACACGGAAAGTCAATTGCACCAAGGCACAAATAAAAATAATCACATAAAACTTGCAGAGTCATTTATTTTTAACTATCTGATGCATTCTATAAATAAGATGCCTTATCAGCTATAAGCAAACCACATTTTTTATATGATACATTCTCCTGTCGACTAGGCAACTGCAGAGCTTCTCAACATTGAGTATTAAAATCTAAAACTTACGAGGCAATCAGCATACTAGTTATCCCAAGAAGTTGCAGTTTCTGCGTTTGAATACAGTTCTGAGAAAGAAATCGGTCAACAAGATATACTGTAAGGTAAAGTGTATCTGCCACAAGGTTATATGCTTCAGAAACCTGCATGAGAATGATGCGTAAAACTTCATAAGCAGAGAAGTCATGAGAGGCAAAATGTTACAAAGGAAAATTATCATATGAAAATGAAAAGGCAGATGCCTTGAAAGCATGAACGAAATGCAGTCTGATTCAAATGCTAAAGATAAGGTCATTATACAGTGACCACTTCCCCATATCATGCTATCACCAAGTTATGTGTTGAAAGAACAAGGGAAGAGTCAGTCATCATCAAATGGTTCAATTATCTCATATAAATTTCTCCTCTTCACTGACATCAGATGAATATGATACATATGGACAGAGAGGAAAGCATTTTCATAGATGCAGTATGTAGAACTCACATATAACTAGATACTCTCTATGTGACCACGCAACAATGCCAATATGGGGACATTCAATGAAGTTGTGCAAAGAGATGCCAATGATTAATGACCCGATATTGGCTTAAGATCATATAAATCATAAATGTAAGCATAAACTTCCTCAACAGTAATCCATACAAACCTCAACAAGCCAATCAATTAGAACACCTCGCATGTTAGCTGTGATGTCTTGTTGCAAAGTCTCCATGTAATTTGACCTAGGTCTTCTTATAAGCTGGGCATAAGAAAACCACAAAACAGAGTCTGAATGCGTTCAATCAAGAATAATATATCAAAATGCAGCACATAAATGAAACACAAGTACTAACGCTTGTCCCTTAGAGACTTGTGAAATGTGAGGGAACCAACAGTCTGCTCAAACAATAGTAAGAAGATTCATTTTTTTTTTTTTACCAAGAAACATTAACATACCTCTGACGCCATTAGATTTCTGTATATCTCTGCAACGTAGGTAACACACATTTGAGGATCCCCATTATTTTTGTCAATGTCTACAATGTTTAAACCATTAGAGACCCCTGTAACAAAATACAGATTCTTTAGCTGCTATGCCCACTTAATATGGAGATCCTCAAGTATCTCAGAATCAGTCGGGTAAACACAAATTTACAGTCACAGTTTTGTTGTTTCTCTGATACATGACTGAAGAATTGCCAAATAATATTCAAGATTCTACTCAGAGAAGATGCAGACCAGTCAGCAACTCAGGATAACATCACAAGCCAAGATTAGCCTAAGCATTTTTGTGGAATTAGCTGTGCTTGTGACCTATAACTACTTTTAACTGGCTGCATACATTTTAAGATGTAATTCCAGATGTGCATTATTCCATCATCTATAAAATTAGTTTTAACTACTTGAAGTCAAGATGTTCAATGCTGGGGGAAAAAGATGCAACTGGACTAACCAGCCTTTAAGGAAGCAGTTTCAACTATTTTTCTGGCATTTCTTTCCTCAACGAATGTCTCATCACAAGCACCGTCTTTGTTTCGTTCAGTATTCTGTACTGGCTGAGCCCCCTTAAGCAAAACAATCTTCTTGTCTTTCTGTGCCAAAAGGTCTATCTTTTGTGTTTCTTCAGCACTAGTAGAATCATTCACAAGTGAACTCCCCACAACAGCCAGAGGGAGAAGCTTGGAGATCTTGGTTGTGCATTGCTTGTTTATGCTCTGTCCAACCTTCTGGGAAGGACCCAACTGGAGAAAAGGAACTACTTATTATTCTATTGACAATGATTGGCAAAATGTAGATTGAAAATCATTGTACGATAATGTAGTAATGCATTGAACTTCATGATACCTTCAGCCCAGTCACATCAGTGCACCTTTTGGAAGTTTCAGCACAGCTTATGTTAGTTACATTCTTGAAAACTGTGTGCCTTTTAGGCGGAGGAGCTGAAGCTCCAGCATCAGCAGAAGCATTTTCATCTGAAGCTTCCCTTTTCATCTTTCCTTTCGCCGCATGTTTATGCTCAGTTTTCAGAGGTAGCGGTACAGAAGGAGCCAGCCCAGATCTTGTACGATTTGCAGGAGCCTGAGATCTAGTTATTCTGGCACTGGTTGCTTGGCCAGGAATAAGCAAAGGCCTTTTCTTTCTTGCAGCCATGTAAACCTGAATTTGTTAATAAGATGGTGACTTTATGGATATGCGCACTGAGGGATAAAGACAGGAATGGTGTGAAAAAGAGTTGCAGGCTGGACAACTAAATTAGACTACGAACTACATTAGGAGTTGTGCAACACTGTGAGATGCTAACATAAAAATCAGTTCTTTTGGCAAGGTAACTAGATATTTTTACTCTCAAATGCAGAGGTTGAACTAAAACCATCTGAAGGCATGAGAACACAAGTCAGAAAACATGTAAATTATCTTACAGGTTAAAAATCACATGAGCGCTTTGACAAATTCCTTCTGCCACATTAATACAGTATCCCAACAAATTACTTGTTGATGTCACAACTTAAAATTAAAAACAAACAAATTAAGATTGCACGGTTGCAGAACCAGCATGAACTAGAATCAAAACATGAAAAGAAGCCATGTTTCCTTTTATGGCAAAAAAACCCTCATACCCAAAAATCACAGGTGTTCTTGGCACGGCAATGTTTACTTGTTCATGAAAGGTTTCTATTTCTTTTCATTTCCGATCGTAAGAGAAGAGCAGAGGGGAATTCAATACAATTGCCACACAGCTAAAGTTTACTTGCCCATGCAACATCTATGTAGATCAAGTTGATAAAGAGAGATTTATTGTTTCAAAGAGAAATCAAAGCCCATATCTTTCATATCACAAAACCTTAATATTAACCCCCAAGATTATTTTGGGAAATGAGCTGGTACTAGTAGTACCTCAAATTCGTATCACGCAATCAACCGCATCTGTGATGAGCCGTACGCCGATTGGGAACACGATAATAAAGAACCCAAGACTCGGATTTAATCCCTCACAGAGAACAAGGGAATGTATTGCAGAAAAAGGACAAACGATTGATCCAAGAATGGTCGCCGAAGGAAATCCGTACCAGCCGAACAAAACGAAGAAATCAATCAGGTCCGGACGGGTCTCCCGTCTGCACCCCCCACAGCAGGACGCAGGAGGACGACGACGACAAGGGGAGGCCTGTTGCCACCGGGACGGCGCGTGCCCTGGATCTTGGGTCTTGGCCCTGCCCCGGCGGCGTGAGGGGTGAGGGTGGAGGCGACAGGCGAGGAGTGAACTTGGTCGACGGTTGGGGTTTTAGAGGCGTTTTGGGCGGGCTGGTGTCACCATTTGAAACAGGGCCAGCTTTTGCCAAACACAGTATAGTAACCATCAATTTCGTGGCTTACCTACTCCCTCCCAAAACTGACATATCGACATTTGAGGAGCCTATTTTTTTGTTAAATAATGACTAATCTAATAATAATTATTATTGTGTATCATAATAAATACAACTATCTTTTTTTCTAAATTATAAGTTGTTTTAACTTTTTTATATCAAATCTATTATGTATCTAGATATAGTATTATGTCTAAATATTTAATTTTTTTTAGGAAGGGAGTATGCATCTTTACTTTATGGTGACTAGGTTATAGGGGATGGATGCTCAACGACCTAGGGCCTATTTAGTTCCCTGCATCTAGTTGGCGAGATATAGAGACCGGTTGTTTGGTTGCATGCTCGCTTGGTTGAGCCAAGCTCCGCATGTGCAATAGGCACTACACAGGCAGGCTCACTGGATGTCGCTGCTTTCTCACCTAATGACACTATTAGTGTATGATTAGTAAATATCAAGTGATATTACTATATTCTAATGTTATTTAAGACATAGTTAGATAAAATAAGTATTTTAGGAGTGTATTTGCATAAAATAAAAAGCATAATGATAACCTTCTAATATTTTTAACTCATGCAACATATCTTCCAAACAACATCTCTTCGCAGCTAGGCTAATTAAGTCGCTGCAATCAATCACACATGATAGGGTTGTAGAGGATAATATAACGACAGACCATCCAATGTTGAAGCGAAATAGAATTAACAACCGACCATCTATTGTGAAAAATAAGATATAACGACCTATAGTACCTTAGAAAGTTTTAATGTCAAACCTTCCGACGTAAAATTGGTATTTTTAACGACCCCTGTTGGCATTTCTAACGTCACCACTAAAAATAGAGTTAGACTCTATTCTGGCGCTAAAAATGATGGGAGGTATAGATTAACGTGCCACCTGATTAGTCTACAGATCACTTGAACTCTTATCCTCTATCTCTTAGAAATAATTAGGTTATCATTCCCAGCATGATTCTAAAAGATCTCTTCTTCTAACAAGTGACTGAAAAATATATTATATTGTATCCGCAAGCGCACAGATAAAATATACACCATTGTAGTATTTTACCCAAAAGTATTCCAGATTGTCATTTATATTTACCAGGGGAAAGGGTTGGCAATAAATGGGATGCAGGTAGATAGATAGTTATCATATGCATATGCAAACATGGAGAATACCATGCATGTCCTATTTACTCAGAATAGGGGTTATGTCACAATAATAATGATATGTATGATAAGTATAATGATCAATCAATCAATCAATATATAATAATGATCACTTAGAGCACTTCCTATCTAGATAGTAGCATGGATTAGGTTGAAGCATAAGGATATCCTAAGTCATTTTAACTATACTATTAAAGATATATTAGATTGGTGCAATTATACTAGCAATCATGGCGAAAACACTTCATATTCATACTTAAGGGAATATTAGTAAGGAAGATCAAGATCATAGCCAGCCTTCTAAAGTAATAATAACTTCCTACTCTCTCTACATTCGGAGTGTGGACTATAAAGGACTCAACGAGAGTGTCACATCCGCGATCTACCACAGAACCCAGAATATAAGGCGTATTTGCAGACAAACTACATCTAAGCACCATGCTTACATGCTGTTGGTCACCCATCCATGACGTCAATGAATGAGAGCTATACAAACCTATGTATGAATATGAATGCATCCTAAATATGCAAAGTATACAATCTAAATAAGCAGTGAATAGCATAATTGAGAACATAATCAATAGTAGAACAATATCAATCAACTTTATCTCAAGCACTCAAAAGAGGTTTAAGATACAAGAAAGAGCTTACAATGGCTCCGGAAAGCCTTCTAGCGCCAGACAAGATCCGGAACTCAAGTAGAACTTGCCTCCTTCTAGTTCTAACCTATGTAGCTATACTCTAGATAGTGAAGCTCTAATAATTCTAGGGTTTCTGGCTCTCTACAACTGGATTGAACTAATATCTGATTGATTGATATTAAACCCTGGGGGTCTGGGGCTCCTTATATAGGCCGGTGGGATGAACCGTAGCCCTTGGATCAAACCGACTTCAACGAGCGGTGAAGATTGACGTAAAAATCGGGATGTGGGTCTACGTCGAAGTGGAGGCGGGGAGGCCTCTTTGACAGGTCAGCCGACCTGGTCAGAGGTCGACCGACCCCCTGTAACACCTCTGGTGTTACGGTTAATTAAACAGTCATGTCATCATCATTAACTGTAAAACATTCCGCATCAAACCTAATTGTCATGCACTAATTAAATAAGTTTAATTTTTGCATGATTCTGCTTAGGGAATTGTAAAGTGATTTGGTTTGTTAATGTGGGATTGATTGTATAATTAAATATGAATTGGTGAATTAAAAATAAAAGTTAATTTAAATCCTAAATCGGACCCCAAAACCCTAATTCAAAAACTAAAAGGATTTTGGTGTTGGTCCCTTACTAAAAGTTGTAGATATTTTAAAATGGCACAAATTTTATTTTGGGTATTTTTGAAATTCTTAATTAGAAATTTGAATTAAACCCAAATTACTATTTTGGAATTCAAATTTGAAATGTCAATTTAAACATTAGTAGGAATCTAACCAAGCTTCCTTAATAAGAATTGTAAAGCTCAACAAGTAGAACAACTTTTATTTTTACAGATTTGCAAGTTGTTGAGAAATTTTTGGAGAATTTAATTGAATTGCAAAGCAAATTTAAAACCTAGTTTTACCCTCTTTTGCATATTTTCAAATCGGTGCAGAATTTGAATTTGGTTTAAAAAAATTGTTCTACACAAAATTTGCTACAAATTTTATTTTAGATGATTCACCTGTTTCTACTTGGATAGGTCATAATTGGGTTTAGTAGAGGTTGACCTAGGGGGAACTGCTACAGGAACCGAGCCCCTACAGTGGCGCCGGCATCGTACCCGCGTGCGCGCGCCGGCGGCCGTCCGGCCGTCCGGGGCCTAGGCATCGCCGCGTGAGGGTTGCAGGGGGGCCCCGGTACTCGCCGCTCTTATCCTCTCCTCGCTCGTAGCATAAAAGTCCACGGCAGCCGTTCCCTTCCCCTTTTCCTTCCATTGCCGACGGCGAGTGGTCGGGTGGCGAGAAAATTAGCCGTGTTCTGACCATCCCCATCCTCTCCACCTTGCTAATAGTTGTGTCACATCCTTGCGCGTCCACTGAGTCCTCTTGCATCACCTACCTTCGCCAAAATCGACCCGGGGGTCGCTTTCTTCTCCACGGCCGGCGGAACGCCGCTGCATCCGGACTCTCAACGACCGGCTCTTTCCAGTGAGGCTCTCGGCCGTCCGATCGTTGTTCTCGCCCTTTTGAAACTACGTAACCTTCACCAGCCCATCTGTTTCGCCTCTTATCCTCAGGACCTCTCGGAACGGGGACTTGCCGCCGTGTTCCCGCCGCCGCACCCGTCCTACCGTCGAGTTTCTCTCTCCTGAGTCACCCTCGTCTTCCCCGTCTGCTGTTTGGGGTTCTGGGTGAGCTACTGATCCTACCCCTACCACTCGTTTCAACTCTACCCCGATTGGTTGGTCGGAACACCACCGCGTCGCCGTGCTCATGGTCACTGAGCCGCCATGGCTGCGGCAGGGCTCGCTTGAGTCCCTGGACCGCTTCGATTTCTGCCCTAGATGGGTTCATGGGTCATTGGAGAGGTCTTTGGCGGTGTTGCAATCGCCGGAGGACCTGTTGCCGGTGAGCCGCCGCGGGTTGCGCCGACGTGTTCGTGCGCGCGCCGTGTTTGGAGGGGAGGTGGGAGGTAGAGGAGAGGAGGTAGCCAAGCAGGCCCTTGCTGGGCCGGCCTGTCGCGGCCTGAGCCGAATGGGCTGAAGTGAGCCTGTGAGAGAGGGAGGTGGAGTGCGGGCTGCTGGCAGGCTGGCTTGTGCGCGTTGGGCCGACCCGGGCCGGTTGAGAGTTTCCTTTTTCCAGGGAATTACAAGGGCTTTTCCATTTATATTTTAGGTGAATAGTTCTACCCTTTGTCATTTTCGTAGAGATTAATTGACTGCAGGAAAAATTATGAAATTAATTGTGTGCACTCTTTTCAGGGTGTAGTATTTTACAAAAATATTTAGTGTGGTATTTGGACAGTTTCTGCAGAGACTAAAATTGTGCCATTTAATTAGAAATTGAAAGCTTGGTGAATTTTTATAAATTCCTTGTTAATCCAAAAATCCTAAAATTTATTTTGGTACTATTTCAGGGCAAGAGCTACCTGTTGGTAAAGTTTGGGCTCAATTAAAAATAATTTAAATTGTTAGCTATTTAATATTGGATTAATGATTTATTTAAATAAATAGAAAACCTTGATGACTAGGGTATGGTGTGAGTTTAAGGTTGATTGTGGTCCTAGGTCAAACACCCTTATGACCTAGGGCATCTTAGGCTAGAATTGTTTTGGCTAGCATATGAAGAAAAGTTATGCTAAAGTTTATGCATTTTTTTATTATTGATTTTCGAATCTTGCATCCCGTACCATTGCATCGTATTAAGCATGCATCATTGCATACGTGTAGTGCCCATGAACGAAGAAGTTAAAGTTGAGGCTACTACCGAGAAGGAGATTCCGGAAGTGAATCAGGGGTTTGACATTTGCGGGACTGATCCCGACCCGACGCTCTACGCAATCCAAGGCAAGCCCCGGTGAATTCAGCCCCAGTGCTTAATTGAATTAGATTTGCATAAAATGCTATTTTTTGGCTCATGGGGATATACTGATAATGAATCATGAGAAATGAAAAGGGATATGAGTCCGTTCAGTGAATTGTGCACTTGGGTAGCAGCCCCAATGCATCGTCACCGACGAAAGGGAATTTTCGTTCGATGGTTGTGAATTTGGGTTAGAGTCCCAATACTTGACCACCGGTGGAAAAGGAATTTGAAAACCGTGCGGTTACTTGTACTTGGGTTAGAGTCCCAATGCAAGATCTCCGACGGAAAAAGGAAATAGGGACCGTTCGTTGTAGGCCTGCTGTGATCGAAACTTTGCAACTGGCCACATACTACGGGAAGCCCTGACTCCGGTAGCTCTGCTACTTGAACCGACAACCACGCACTGCGAGTGGAGAGATGGCGAGAGTAGCATGTACCCTCGTGGTCGGGGTGCCTGGATAGGAGAGGAGTACTGTGCTCTCGGGTGGCGCATGACCGGTTCAGGTTTTGGAAAAGCCGTGGTAGACAGGGTTGGCGTATGCAAGCTTAGGTGCTACATATACAGTGTGGATAGGGATCCCCAGCTGGGTACTAATCGATTCGAATCGTCATTGCTCCTCGGATATGGAGACTTGATCCTTTGACCTACACTTAAAAAGTGATTCGGAACTATGATATTTTTGAGAATGAATAAGTAATTGCAATGGAAAGTATATGTGAAAGAATTGGGAACTATTGATATTGATTATAATGATGTTGACTAAAATACTAAAAATAGAATTAGTATAACTTTTCCGCAAAATACTTTGGCTCTTGCTAAAGCCTTACCTTGACTCCCCTCGGCCAGCATTCCTGAGTCTCATCCCCCTTTTCTTTAGTCGGGTAAGTCTTGCGGAGTACCCCAGTACTCAGGGTTTGTTAACCCCTGTTGCAGGAAATCAGCAGTCGGAGGTTTGCCTTGCTCCCTACTGTGTGACAGATCATTTAGGAAGGAAGTGAGGAAGAGTGAAGTTGAACCCGTGGGCAGGGTTCGTGTTATCAGTTATTTAAGTATGTGGTATCGTTATCCCACTGCTACCGACTTTTAATCCTGGTTTGTAATAACTGCACTTAAATTCTATTTGGATAACTGGTACACTTAAATTCTATTTGGATAACTGGTTTGTAATCTAAGTACTTTATAATCTTTCCGCGCTGTTACTCTGATGTATTTTATTATGAAATGTTATAATCCTGTAATGGCTTCGCAATGGGATGCTGTCGGAGAAATACGGGTGCTTATGTAGCTCGGCAGAGCCTTCTAGATCATCTGGGACACGGGCCCGGCTGTCAGAGGTCATTAGTGACAATGGCAGGTGCCTGTGGGCCATGTGATTTAGGACGGTTCTATTACAGCTAGTATCAGAGAGTTCCATTGCTAAATCATTGCAGTTTTACTTTTCAAAACTTAAAAATATTTTGGATCATAAAAATCTAAATTGATATTTTGGTCCAAATTGCTTGTTCTTATCTTATTCCGTAATATAGTTATGGTAGCCAGTGGAATAGCAGTATTATCAGCCCTATGTTAAAAAATTATTTATGCATTTATTTATCTTGCATTGATTTAAAATTCGTAAGAACGATTCATGCATCATGGTTAATTCACATGTTAATTAACTTTCTCCTTAAAGTGGTTTATGGGTTAGGATCTATCAAACCTATTCTTCCTAGCCTATAATATTCTCACTAATCCAAACTTATCCTTTCCAGCATGGCACGCACCAAACAGACTGCTCGCAAGATGATGGGTCCTAAGGGAGTGCCGCGTCACCAGCTGGCGCCATGCGACGGGGAGGCTTCCAGCAGTCGTCGTCCCCACCGCTGTCGCGCTGACCTGCAGTAGGAGATTGATAGGATGAGGAAGGAGATGAGGAGGATGGCTAAAGACTTTGCCATGGCTAGTCGAGAGCATTACCAGGACGTGGCTACGATCTACCCGCTGCGGACTGCTGTGGCACGTCTCATCGAGCAGAGGGATGCAACCTGGGCGCGTGAGGACGCTACCAGGGCTAGGCTGCATGAGCTAGAGATCTATGTGGAGCAGATCGAGGACTACAATGACGCTCTGCACGAGGAAGTGCACAGTCTCAACAATGAGCTCAACCCTATCCTAGAGCCGCGTATGGAGGATCCCGAGATGGGAGTCGTGGTTGGTCCTGAGGATGAGGACATGGAGGATATGGACGAGGAGGTCGAGCTCTCTAGGTGGTCGTCGAGGAGGACACTGAGGATGACGCCGAGGAGGGCGCCGAGGAGTTTGACGAGGACGGTGACGCCTCGGACGCGACCGTAGTCGACGATGACTAGACTAGTCATAGGACTAGGGATGTCGGCCTATCGTTATCCTAGTCATAGGACTAGGGATGTCGGCCTATCGTTATCCTTTGTATTGTAATATTGGTGCTTGCTAAGAACCTTAGTTGGGTCTGGAAACTTTATCTAAGTGTTAAGGTGATGTAATGTTTACGTGTGTATTGTTACTATGTTTCGTTCAAGTAATGCTAGTCCTAAGTTCGGTTTGCTATTAAACAGATGCCTGTCAATACTTACTCTTCTGGTGCTAGAACCTCTGAGGAGGGGGAACGTGCTCCCCATCCACCGCCTATTCCACCAATCTTAGCAGAAGCTATTGCGGCCTTGGCCAATGCCGCCGTAGCACTTGCGCAGAACCCGGACAACCATGGTGGACGTCGTGGTCACTACAATGAAGATGAGACCACGTACGTGGACTTTACTGATACCCGCCCGCCTGTTTTCACCAAAGCTGATAAGCCCTTGTAGGCTGATGACTGGCTTCGTACCATGGAACAAAAGTTTAGTCTGATTCGCTGCACTGAAATTCAGAAGCCCATGTTCGCAGCACAGCAACTTCGGGGTCCTGCAAGTGCTTGGTATGCAAACCTCCTGTCCGCACAGCCCGATGGACATCAACTCACTTGGGCAGAATTCCGTGAGGCCTTCCGTGCTCATTACATCCCTGTGGGTGTAATGAAGATGAAGCTAGATCAGTTCCTGTCTCTGCAGCAAAAAGAATCCACCGTCATGCAGTACGTTGGTCAATCCAATCACCTGTCACAGTATGCCCCTGAGCATACCAACACCGATTAGAAAAAAAAGGATTGCTTTATTAGGGTCTGAATTATAAGATTCAGCGAAGTCTGTCCAACAACCTACACTGCACTTATCATGAGGCTGTCAACATTGCTATAGCTTTTGAAGAAAGTGACCGCAAGCATTAGGATGAGAAGAAGAAGAAGTCTGGGTTTTCTAGCAGTCAGAAGCGCCAGAAAATTATCTACCATCCCACGCATCACTCTTGTCCACCGTACCCCCAGCAGCAGGTCGTGGTTCGCACTGCGGCTACCTCCCACACCTCCAACCAACAAAACATCACTCAGCCGAATGCCCTTGGTGTTCGTATCACTACTCCCCAGACCACCTACAAACCACCCTTGCTACAACTATGGCAAGATGGGACACTGGTCCCGCAACTGTCCATTTCCCAAGCAATACAACTAGAATGCACAGAAAAATCCTGGTGGACAGCAGCAGCAGCAGTAGTAGATTCAGCACCGTGGCCACCACCAGCATGCCCAAAAGGGAAAAGTTGTGAGAAAAGCAGGTCAAGTCTACTACACTCAAGTTGGTGATATTCCCGAGGGTGAACCTGTCATGCTGGGTAGGTTCCCTGTCGCAAGTCATCCTACTATCATGCTTTTCGATTCTGGTGCATCGCATTCATTCATCAATCGTACATTTGTCGTCAAGCATAAAATTCCAATTGGGCAGATAGAGGAAAATTTCCTAATACAGTCGTCCGGAGGGCGTATTAGTATTAAGGAGGTAGTACATCGGGTGCCCATAGAACTTGGCGGGCATATATTCCCGACCTCAATGATAGTGCTGAAAGACCAGGATATAGATGTGATATTAGGCATGAATTGGATGTATCAGCATAAGGCTCTCATTGACGTGCTGAATAGAACCATCAGGGTAAACTTACCTAATAGTCAAACCCAACTCCTCATCCAACTTCCAATCCCTCAAAGAGAAGTTGGTAGAATATGTGCAACAGCAGTCAAAGAGGTGCAAAACATTCCGGTAGTTTGTGAATTTCCGGATGTGTTTTTTGATGATTTGCCTGGTTTACCTCCTGATCGTGAGGTAGAGTTTGCCATTGAGTTGAAAACCTGGAACAACACCTATTTCTCGTAGAGCCTATAGGATGCCTCCCAACGAACTGGCGGAGCTTAAGGTTCAGCTGTAAGATCTGTTGGATAAGGGTTTCATTAGACCTAGCTCGTCTCCTTGGGGCTGTCCTGCTATCTTTGTGAAGAAGAAAGATAAATCTCTCTGACTCTATGTTGATTACCGTCCACTCAACAAGGTCACCATGAAAAAAATACCCTTTACCTCGTATAGATCTACTCTTTGACCAACTAGCTGGAGCCAAAGTATTCTCTAAAATTGACCTTAGATCTGGCTACCACCAAATAAAAATTCGTCCCGAAGACATTCCAAAAGCATCCTTCACCACCAGATATGGCCTCTATGAATACCTAGTTATGTCTTTCGGCCTAACCAATGCCCCTGCTTATTTCATGTACCTCATGAACTCCGTCTTCATGCTGGAGCTCGACAAATTCGTGGTCGTGTTCATCGATGGCATCCTTGTTTATTCCAAAACCCCTGAAGAACATGCCAACCACCTACGTGTTGTTCTGACTCGTTTGAGAGAACATCAACTCTATGCCAAGTTCAGCAAGTGCGAGTTTTGGTTGGACCGAGTTCTGTTTCTTGGACATATTCTGTCGGCGGAAGGTGTATCGGTTGATCCGAGTAAGGTGGAAGAAATTTTGAATTGGAAGCCACCAACCACCGTACATCAGGTCCGTAGTTTCATGGGAATGGCGGGGTACTACCGTCGCTTTATTCTAGATTTTTCCAGAATATCCAAGCCTATTACCAGTTTGTTGAAGAATCAGGTCAAGTTTGTCTAGTCACCAGAATGTGAGAAAGCATGTCAGACCTTGAAGAAATTGTTGACTACTGCACCAATCTTAGTACAGCCGAATATTGAAAAGCCGTTTGATGTATATTGTGATGCTTCTGGCACCGGTCTTGGTTGTGTCTTAATGCAAGAAGGCCGAGTCATTGCTTATGCTTCACGGCAGCTCAAGCGACATGAAGAGAATTATCCCACTCATGACTTGGAATTGGCAGCGGTGGTACATGCCTTGAATATATAGCGTCATTATTTATTAGGCAGCACTTGTAATATCTACACTGATCACAAGAGTCTGAAGTACATCTTTACTCAAGAAGAGTTGAACATGAGGCAGAGAAGATGGCTCTAGTTGATAAAGGATTATGATATAGAGGTGCATTCAAAGGCAAGATCTAGTCTAAGCACCAGTGCTTACACTAAGTCTTACTACTCTAGTTGCGTACCAACAACTAAAGTACCCTAAGATAGGCGATGAACTACACACGTAAGCTGGTTACAGGATCACTATCCAATATAACTTAACTATAAGTTAAGACAAAACACAACGATACTATAAAGAATAGTAATGCACTAAGTAGAGACTTAGTAAAGTAAAGTAAAGATAATATATATTGATAAAGGTAAAGTTTTACAGAAGGAAAGGTACAAGAGCTATACCAGACTCTCAAGCAGACGACCCCGGAGACTCCGAGCGTAGCTCGACTCGACTCTAACTCCCACACTAGACTAATACTACTACTAAAGAGTAGAACTCTTGTGACCTGTGACTCTTGTCTAACTTGTGTCTTGTGTGTCTTGGAAAGGAGTGGGCAGCCTCTATTTATAGGGGAGAGTGAGGGGTTGCCACGTCAGCGATCCGTGTGCTCCATGCCTCTTCACCCTTTGATGAACCGCCTCATTACCGCCTCAAGATGGACGGCAGAGGTGAATTCATCACGTGGACATCATGCTGGGAGGTGGTGGAGGCCAACCGACATGGCTAGGCACCAGGGGGGTTCGGCCGACCCCCTATGACTGGTGGGCCCAGCCAGGGTCTTCTAGAAGGAGTCCCCACCAGTCAGGGAGTATGTAGGTGGCTTGGGCCCACCATTAGTGGTTCGGCCGACCCACCCCTGGTGGGTTAGGCCCACCACCGTTGTTCCCATCTGTCACAGACTGTTCGCTTGTGTTGGTTCCACTTCGCTTGTATGTTGTCACGTTGAATCCTTGTGCATTGCTTCTCAACCGTTGAATGGAAACACATGTTGATCTGAGGGCTGAAATGAGCTAAGTGGAAGGTGACACGGATCCTGCCACGTCACCAGAGCCAGGTAGGCCCCAAGGGAAGTTCAGCTGACCCATGGGTGGGCCCACCCTTGGCTCTCCTACTCTTTCAAGTGATGTTTTGCACCATGTCTTGATGTGTGATGACTTGGTTCCCAAACACATGGTTCGGCCGAACCACATTGTTGGGCTCCAAGTGTTCATTTCTGCTCTGTTTTATCTTCCCTGCGTTCACAAGCTTAAGAGTATATGTAGAACTAGTTATTGATAAAATATGCTCATGATATGTTTATCTTCCCTTGAATCCGAGGCCTGTTGACGGTGTTTGAATGTGAAATTTTATGGTATATCCACCAGTCAACAGTATGTAGCAAGATGTGACACTTGTCAGAAAGTAAAAGCTGTCCACATGAAGCCTGGAGGAGAACTGCAACCATTGCCTGTCCCTGCATGAAAATGGAAAGATATTAGTATGGATTTCATCACAGGTTTGCCCAAGATTGCAAGAGGTTTTGATTCAATCTGGTTTGTTATGGATCGTCCCACTAAGCAAGCTCACTTCATACCAATCAAAATAATATATACGGCCGTGACTTATGCAAAGTTGTATATAGAAAATCTGATGAAGCTTCATGGAATGCCAAAGACCATTGTCCCAGATCGAGGTTCTCAATTCATCTCGAATTTTTGGAGGGCTTTCCATAAGTCACTAGGAACAAAGCTTCTGCATAGTACGGCTTACCATCCGCAGACTGACGGTCAGACTGAGAGAGTCAACGAAGTTCTGGAAGATATGTTGAGGGCGTGTGCACTCACATACACAAACACATGAGATGAATGTTTGGCACTAGCAGAATTCTCATACAATAATAGTTATCAAGAGAGCATCAAGATGGCACCGTTCGAAGCTGTGTATGGTCGCAGGTATCGAACTCCACTGAATTGGTCTGAGCCTGGAGAGAGATGGTTCTTTGGTGTTGATTTAGTAGAAGAAACTGAGGAGAAGGTTAGACAAATACAAAACAACTTGAAGGTAGCTCAGTCCCAACAGAAAAGCTACGCATATCGAAGGCGTCGACCCTTAGTATTCAAGACAGGAGATTATGTCTATCTCAAGGTTTCATCAATGAAGGGAATTAACCGGTTCGGAGTCAAAGGAAAGTTAGCTCCTCAATACATCGTCCCATTTTAGATCGTGGCACGCCATGGAAATGTGGCCTATAAATTGAGATTGTCAGACCACCTCTCAGCCATACACAATGTGTTCCATGTGTCACAACTCAAGAAGTGTCTTCGAGTGCCTGATCAAGTCGTTGACGTTGAAGGAGTGGAACTCGAATCAGATCTGACGTACTCTGAGTATCCAATCCGAGTCCTGGATCGGAAGGATCGTGTCACTCGAAGAATCACAACTAGATGGTACAAGATTCAATGGAGTGAGCATTCTGAAAATGAAGCTACCTGGGAAACCGAAGACTACCTCGCCAAGAACTTACCCGAATTCTTTGCTACTTTGTAGATGTAAAATTTTTTGTTATGTAATAAGTAAATTCTCCTGGTTGTTTTATGGTCAAGTTTGGACTAGGTTTACTGGATACATTTTCTTTTCCATTACTTAGTATTAAGTCTTAGTTATGTATCAAATCTCATAACGAGATTTCTTTAAGGGGGAAGGGCTGTAACACCTCTGGTGTTACGGTTAATTAAACTGCCATGTCATCATCATTAACCGCAAAGCATCCCGCATCAAACCTAATTGTCATGCGCTAATTAAATAAGTTTAATTTTTGCATGATTGTGCTGAGGGAATTGTAGAGTGATTTGGTTGTTAATGTGGGATTGATTGTATAATTAAATGTGAATTGGTGAATTAAAAAGAAACATTAATTTAAACCCTAAATCGGACTCCAAAATTCTAATACAAAAACTAAAAGGATTTTGATGTTGGTCTTTTAATGAAAGTTGTAGATCTTTTAAAATGGCACAACTTTTATTTTGGGTATTTTTGAAGTTCTTAATTAGAAATTTGAATTAAACCCAAATTACCATTTTGGAATTCAAATTTGAAATGTCAATTCAAAAATTATGAGAAATCTGACCAAGCTTCCTTAATAAGAATTGTAAAGCTCAACAAGTAGAATAACTTTTATTTTTATAGATTTGCAAGTTGTTGAGAAATTTTAGGAGAATTTAATTGAATTGCAAAGCAAATTTTAAACCTAGTTTTACCCATTTTGCATATTTTCAAATCGGTGCAGAATTTGAATTTGGTTTAAAAAGAAAAATTGTTCTACACAAAATTTTCTACAACTTTTATTTTAGGTGATTCACCTGTTTCTACTTGGATAGGTCATAATTGGGTTTAGTAGAGGTTGACCTAGGGGGAACTATTACAGGAACCGGGCCCCTACAGTGGCGCCGGCAGTCGTCCGGCCGGCCGGGGCCTGGGCATCGCCGCGTGAGGGTTGCAGGGGGGCCCCGGTACTCACCGCTCTTATCCTCTCCTCGCCCGTAGCATAAAAGTCGACGGCAGCCGTTCCCTTCCCCTTTTCCTTCCATTGCCGCCGGCGAGTGCTCAGGTGGCGAGGAAATTAGCCGTGTTCCGACCATCCCCATCCTCTCCACCTTGCTAATAGTTGTGTCACATCCTTGCACGTCCACTGAGTCCTCTTGCGTCGCCTACCTTCGCCAAAATCGACTTGCGCGTCCACTGAGTCTTCTTGCGTCGCCTACCTTCGCCAAAATCGACCCGGGGTTCGCTTTCTTCTCCACGGCCGGTGGAATGCCGCCGCATCCGGACTCTCAACGACCGGCTCTTTCCAGTGAGGCTCTCGGCCGTCCGACCGTTGTTCTCGCCCTTTTGAGACTACGTAACCTTCACCAGCCCGTCTAGTTTCGCCTCTTATCCTCAGGACGTCTCGGAACGGGGACTTGCCGCCGTGTTCCCACCGCTGCACCCACCCTACCGTCGAGTTTGTCCCTCTGAGTCACCCTCGTCTTCCTCGTCTGCTGTTTGGGGTTCTGGGTGAGCTACTGATCCAACCCCCGCCACTCTTTTCAACTCTACCCCGATCCGTTGGTCGGAACAACACTGCGCCGCCGTGCTCATGGTCACTGAGCCGCCATGGCCGCGGCAGGGCTTGCTTGAGTCCCTGGCCCGTTCGATTTCTGCCCTAGATAGGTCCGTGGGTCATTGGAGAGGTATGTGGTGGTGTTGCCAACACCGGAGGACCGTTGCCGACGAGCCGCCGCGGTTTGCGCCGGCGTGTTCGTGCGCGCGCCGTGTTTGGAGGGGAGGCAGGAGGTAGAGGAGAGGAGGTGGCCGGGCAGGCCTGTCATGGCCTGAGCCGAATGGGCTCAAGTGAGCCTGTGAGAGAGGGAGGGGGAGTGCGGGCTGCTGGCAGGCCGGCTTGTACGCGTTGGGCCGACCCGGGCCGGTTGAGAGTTTCCTTTTTCCAGGGAATTACAAGGGCTTTTTCATTTATATTTTGGGTGAATAGTGCTACCCTTTGTCATTTTCGTAGAGATTAATTAACTGCAGGAAAAATTATAAAATTAATTGTGTGCACTCTTTTCAGGGTGTAGTATTTTAAAAAAATATTTAGTGTGGTATTTGGACAGTTTCTGCAAAGACTAAAATTGTGCCATTTAATTAGAAATTGAAATCCTTGGTGAATTTTGAAAAATTCCCTGTTAATTGAAAAATCCTAAAATTTATTTTGGTTCTGTTTCAGGGCAAGAGCTACCGGTTGGTAAAGTTTAGGCTCAATTGAAAATAATTTAAATTGTTAGCTATTTAATATTGGATTAATGATTTATTTAAATAAATAGAAAACCTTGATGACTAGGGTATGGTGTGAGTTTAAGGTTGATTATGGTCCTAGGTCAAACACCCTTATGACCAAGGGCATCTTAGGCTAGAATTGTTTTGGCTAGCATATGAAGAAAAGTTATGCTCAATTTTATGCATTTTTTTATTATTGATTTTCAAATCTTGCATCTCGTACCATTGCATCGTATTAAGCATACATCATTGCATACGTGTAGTGTCCGTGAACGAAGAAGTTAAAGTTGACGCTACTACCGAGGAGGAGATTTCGGAAGTGAATTAGGGGTTTGACATCTGCGGGACTGATCCCGACCCGACGCTCTACACAATCCAAGGCAAGCCCCGGTGTATTCAGCCCCTTCCTTATGATTTATAAAATCTTTATAACTTGAGTTAATTATTGCATTAGGTTGCTAGGAGTTGATTGTCACCTATCTTGTTTCATTACCTGCCATGATATATTATCCTTGAAACCCGTTTAAAAATGAAAACGTTTGAAAAATGCTTAGCCCTGCTTAATTGAATTAGATTTGCATAAAATGCTATTTTTTGACTCATGGGGATATACTAATAATGAATCATGAGAAATGAAAAGGGATATGAGTCCGTTCGGTGAATTGTGCACTTAGATAGCAGCCCCAATGCATCGTCACCGCTGGAAAGGGATTTTCCGTTCGATGGTTGTGAATTTGGGTTAGAGTACTAATGCTTGACCACCGGCGGAAAAGAGATTTGAAAACCGTGCGGTTACTTGTACTTGGGTTAGAGTCCCAATGCAAGATCTCCGACGAAAAAAAGAAAATAGGGACCGTTCGTTGTAGGCCTACTATTGACGGTCGTTAAGTACCAAAAATAACCGTCAAATGTAGCATGATTTGACACAAAATGAATCACAAATCATAGCTATAGGTTTTGATTCTAACGAGTTCCACGAGTTTTGGTGTTCTCACCTGTATTGTAGGAATACGTAATTTTTCATCAATAAAGCATCTCAAATAAGCAATTGGACTGCACCATTGTGACGGGCTCATCGAGACGATCGAAACGGACCTATCATTTGCTATATTCGGAGTTCGAAATCAAAATCTATGACAACATATGCACCATTGGACTGTAGGAGGCCCAAGAAGACAACACGACGAAATTGGGCCCGAGACCCCGACTTTGGGCGCCGGCCGGCGCCAGGGTAGGGCCGGCCGGCCCCACCATTAGGGTTTTGGCCCTCGGCTTCTGGAATCTTCCTCCCATGCTTCCTTGGCACCCAAGTAAAGCATCCCTACGTCGATCTAAGGTCGGTTTGATCCGACGGTGCACATAACATGAGACACGGATCGATGACGTGGCAGTTCCTTGCCCCCTACTCCACCTCGGCCTATATAAGGATGCCCCAGGCCCCCTCCAGAAGGCATTCTACACTCCGGTGCTTCATATTCTCTACATAAATTAGGGTTATGGTCCCTCTAGTTGATCTAGTCCTAGTTCATCTAGTTCTAGTTCATCTATTTGTACCAGTTAGGAGAGACTAGTTCATGTAGATCTAGTCTTGTTTAGAGATTAGAGAGATAGAGTAGGAGAGTAGAGATTCTGGAGGAGTTCCGGCCTATCGGTGCTTCTTCGTGGCTGTATTCTTCTAGATTCAGCTTCGTCGCCCGGAGCTGTGTTCTGAGGTACTTTTGTATTCAACTTCTAATTCAAGTAAAGCATTTGTTCTTATTCGTTCTTAAGTTTGCAACTCGTATTGAGTGCTTTGATCTTGGTCATTACTTGATTGAAGTATTATTTCGTAGTGTAGGCGTGGTGCCTAGGCTAGGTTTACTTGTGAATGTCCCCTAATTGGCCGGATAGTGGTAGATCGCGTAGGTGACAGCTGCGTTGAGTCCTCTGTAGTCCACTTCTCGTTGATAGAATTGATAGGTGTATAAGTGTCTGGTAGGAGGAAACTCTGATTTCGCCTCTTATTCATGTCACTGCCCAGTTAGAACGATATTATTCAAAGTTTACCGGTTGTTGGAATTAGATAGTCAATAGCTATTTTCCTCTTTCTTGATATTATCTAGCCTAATTGTAGGGTTAAGTTCATCGGCTTGGTCATTATCACCTACTGTTCCTTGTGGATACGATATTTAAAACATCCAGGTGAAATGTGACAGCGGTATTATATCTGTGCGCTTGCGGATAATCTGAATACAATTTTATTTAAATAGAGTGCAGTTAATTTATACCAACACTTGCTGTGATCGAGACTTTGCAACTAGCCACATACTACGGGAAGCCCTGACTCCGATAACTCTACTACTTGAACCGACAACCACACACTGGGGGGTGAAGAGATGGCGAGAGTAGCGTGTACCCTCGTGGCCGGGTGCCTAGATAGGAGAGGAGTACTATGCTCTCGGGTGGCGCAGGACCGGCTCAAGTTTTGGAAAAGCCGTGGTAGATGGGGTTGGCATATGCAAGTTTAGGTGCTACATATGCAGTGTGGATAGGGATCCCCAGTTGGGTACTAATCGATTCGAATCGTCGTTGCTCCTCGGATATGGAGACTTGATCCTTTGACCTACAATTGAAAAGTGGTTCGAAATTAGGATGTTTTTGAGAATGAATAAATAATTGGAATTGAAGGTATATGTGAAAGAATTGAAAACTATTGATATTGATTATAATAATGTTGACAAATACTGAAAATAGAATTAGTATTGCTTTTCCGCAAAATACTTTGACTCTTGCTAAAGCCTTACCTTGACTCCCCTCGGCCTGTATTCCTGAGTCTCATTCCCCTTTTCTTTAGTCGGGTAAGTCTTGCGGAGTACCCCAGTACTCAGGGTTTGTTAACCCATGTTGCAGGAAATCAGCAGTTGGAGGTTTGTCTTACTCCCTGCTGTGTGACGATCGTTCAGGAAGGAAGTGAGAAAGAGTGAAGTTGAACCCGTGGGGCAGGGTTCGTGTTATCAGTTATCTAAGTATGTTGTATCGTTATCCCACTGCTACCGACTTTTAATCCTGATTTGTAATAATTGAACTTAAATTCTATTTGGACAACTGGTTTGTAATCTAAGTACTTTATAATCTTTTCGCGCTGTTACTCTGATGTATTTTATTATGAAATGTTGTAATCCTATAATGGCTTCGCAATGGGATCCTGTCGGAGAAATACGGGTGCTTATGTAGCCCAGTAGAGCCTTCTAGATCATCTGGGACACGGGCCCGGCTGTCAGAGGTCATTAGTGACAATGACAGGTGCCTGTGGGTCATGTGATTTAGGCGGTTCTGTTACACCCCCTCTCTCTAAGATGTGGGTCTCGCTTCCTCCGGTGAGTATCTGGTGTTCTCTAGAATATTCTTGATCTTCTTTCGCGGCGGAATTCGTTATTTTAATCTGACATGTGGGTCTCGCTTGGTTCTTTCCTGATTAACTCTATGCAAAATATTATTTCACCAAAACTGTGGAATTCTGTCAGTTAAAACTCTATTCTATAGTGGTGTTTGCCTTTATACCCTTATTTCATATTTGGTTGACGGGTAAAATCATACGATGAGTCAGGCTCTCATATTCCAATTGGGCTCTACTAGTATTTGGACCAAAACATCCCGTGCTTCTAGAAAAAATAACATTAATAACATATTTGGTCTATATTAACTAAATCAAAACAAAGCTGAAATATGACCAGCAAAGTTATGTTTAACATTCCTTGTTTTTAAATAAAATATTTTTTATATCTGATAATAGAACGGTAAAATTTCTGCCATGGTCACACAATCATGTATAATATGCTAGTGTGCTGTGCTAATGTTGAATCTCGAATACACAAAAGAAGGGAATGAAAATATCATTGGGCTATTTTCTATCCTTAGTATAGTATAGGTGTTTCTACCTTCGCGCATTTGTGGACATCACCTTACCGCTGCCCATTTGTAAACAGCTAGAGTGGAAAACTCAGACAACGAGAGGAGGTTGCTATCCATTGGGAAAGTGAAAAAGAAAACGCTGAATGTGCCGAAACTGACACTCCACTCATGGGGAAAACTATAAAAAACCCTCTTTCTGTTCAGAACTTTGATTTTTAGATTAAATATCAATTTAACGTTAATATTTAATTTTTTATTATTGTTATATTATTATGTGATCCATGTGTTCTTAATACAAAATTTTAGTTATCTTGTAGTAACGCACGAACACCCTCTCTAGTAAAGATAGAATCCATAAACAACGATATTGGCTTAATTAATATGTATCTAAATTATTATTTTTAAAATGAATTTAATTCCAAAGATCTAAATGGGGAAGAGTGAGCAAAACACAGAGATACTCGCTCTAAATAACTAAGATGATAACTAAAATAATATCATACAGATGTTAATTTAGAGCTTATTTAGTTGCACTTCTATCCGGTGCTTTGGAGTAGAAAATCAACTAGTTTTTCACCGATCCACCTTTCAAACATCTCAATACATGTAGAGAGATGCAGTGAAACAAAACCTTGGCTTGTTTGACTGTACTTTAAAGCCACCGCAATCTACCGGAATTGGAGTGGAAAAATATTCAACACTTATATTTATCGCAATCCGAATGCGTTGGCGAGCATTGAAATAGAAAACTACTCTCTCCATCCTAAATTATAAGTTATTTTAAAAATCTTAGAGAATTAAAGCATCTTAATTGTAACCAAATTTACATGATAACATAATAATATTTACAATATAAACTAAGTATCATTATAAATTTTACCAAATATTTACAATAATCAAGTTCACTAAGTACACTTGTTTTGGCGAATGGGTTTATGGTTCAATGATTAGATTGTCCAGTGGGACGCTACCCCACGTCAAATCAGCAGGGTAATGTTTTTTTTTGAGCACGCGGGTCTAAGTAAATTGGCAGAAATCCGTCCACTTGGATTCCTGGCCTCTGCTGTCCAGTCGAGGCGCTGGGTGACGAGCTCCGCTCATTAGTAGGGATGAAAACGGATCGGATATGAACGGATATGAGTGATATCACATTTATTTTTATATTTCTGGTCGGATTCAGATTCGAATACGGATAGTGTCAGCCATGCTGGATAGAATACGATTGGATATCGACATCATAAATATATGATTTGAGTATTCGGATATGGATATGGTCTCGGATATTAAATATCCGAACTCGAATACGGACACATCTAAACACATCTAAACGGATTCGGTCGAACGGACGGTCGAATAAATATCCGTACTATTTTCATCCCTACTCATCAGTCATGACTCATCAGATCAGAGGTGAGTTGGTGACTCCTCCACCTGGCAGGTGGGTCCTCCAAGCCAAGGCAACGTATCGCATCGGCATCGCATTCAGACATCCAACGGTGGACCAGAGGATGCCCCTGTGATCCAACGGCTGGAAGGGTCCACGTGTGAACTCCGCCACCGCCGGTACGCGCAACCGATCGAGTGTACCCGGCCGCTGCCGCATGGCCCTGGCCTCCCTCGCGGTCGCGGCCTCGCTCCCAATCGCCGCCACCGCCGCCGCCGCGGTGAGATTCAGACTCCGCTTCCGCATCGGCCGCGCCATGGCCTCCTCCGCCGTCGCAGGCGCGAGCGCGACCACAGGGGCCTCGCCGTCGAGGGTGGGCGTGGTACAGATGACCTCCGTGGGGGACGTCGACGCCAACTACGCCACCTGCTCCCGCCTCACCAAGGCAAAGCTCTCCTCTAGTCTCCACATCCCCTCTCCTAGACCCTAGATAGGCCGCCGCCGCTACTAGGGCTAGCGCTGGTTGGAACCGCCGCCGGGCGTAGGTGTGGTCTGCCGTCTGCAACAGATGATTAAGTAAGTAACATTGTGATGATGCAGAGCAGATGCTGTGCCTTGTACCTGCACCTGGTTGTTCACTTGTTCGTGTTAATGGAGCCATTTTGTATTTTGGATGGGGGGATTGTGATGATGGAAATGCATTTTTGTTCACTTCTGTCTGATATAGCCTATAATGAAAGATTATTAATGAATGCTAACATTTGATACTTGCCCTGTTTAGTTACACTCAGTTGGAATTTGGAAACATTGTAGAAGTATTTTATTTTTTGCAATAAGTATCTAATCATGTCCTTAAAAGATTCGTGAGACAACATTTTGCCAAGCTGTCAAATTAGGTTCAGTTTTCATCTACATTTAGTGCTCCATGCATGTGTCCAAAAATTGATGCGACTAGTTTGATTGGAAATTGGAAGGGATCTAAACGGAGCCACTGTCATGTGGGATATGTAAACACGAAGACTAACAATCCATGAATCTTGCTGGTTAGAACGTTATGTTGCTTTTACTGTGTCAACCATAGTTAATAGTTTGAGTGAGCACACGTGTGTTGTTTAAATATAAGCATGATTGTCAATAGTTCAATAGCGTGGTGCAACCAGCTTTCCTTAGTGCTACAAGGACATCTAACCAACCTGCAAAAGATGGAGCTATACGCAATGGTGTGTATCTGATATTGACAGAACTGTTGGCAATGACTGAGTTCTTAGCAGTTTGGATGTCACTAGCCTCATTGTGCTGCCCATGTTTATACCTTACTGGCTTTGTAATATGGTTTTCTTAAGTTGTTTCTTCTATTGTTCCTTATATATGAATAATGCTGAGTAGACTAAAAGGGAAGCTTGCATAAATTTCTTTTCTTAATTCAGGAAGCAGCTGCATCTGGAGTGAAATTTCTTTGCTTCCCTGAGGTCTTCTCATTCATTGGATCCAAGGATGGCGAATCTGTTAAGCTAGCTGAACCATTAGATGGGCCAATAATGCAGAGATATTGCTCACTTGCAAAGTTAGTGAGAAAAAAATTGTTGCTTTTCTTTTAATATTTCACATCTGTACCATTTCATTGTGCATAGACTATACACTATATCATTTAATTTCCTGAAATGCTCCTGTATTCACGGAATCTATGTTCTGGCCGTCTAACTTATTTTTTTGTCACCTCACATAAGTATCTTTTTTTAGCATTTGTGCATGTTATACTCCTCTATCTAGTGTCTATCTGTTTTAGCTTACAAAGACATATTTTAGCTCATATGTATGCACACAAGCATATTTAATATTGTTACACTTTCCTTTAACTGCGTATTTGGTAGTCTTTACAATTGTTTTGGTACATACAGATTTCTACTAATGAAATTTGCACTTGACATATGAGAACTTCACTTGGCAGAGAATCAAGCATGTGGTTGTCTCTTGGGGGATTTCAAGAAAAGGGACCTGATGATTCTCACCAGTACAATACTCATGTATTAATTGATGATACTGGAAAAGTTAGGAGCTCATATCGAAAAATACATTTGTAAGTTCTTCAACTTTCACATCTTTGGCCAAAACAAGTTTTTAGGATTTTTTTTACAGAGGTAAACCTGGCTTTTATAGAAAGCACAGTTTGATACTTTTTAGTGGTATTTGCAAATAGCTGGAGCTTAAACCACTTGTGTTTCTCTACTGTACAAAGTCTTTGAACTTTACATTGCATGTTGTATTCTTAAACATGAAGGAGATCTGTGCATCAATTCATCGAGGAAGAAAAGAGAGTACATGGCGAGAAGGGTTCCAAATAAAACTCACACACAAAATAGTGCAACACACAAACAAAGAACTCACAGCACACTCCTTGCTTGATGCACGCAAACCAGCTACTGAATACTAGACTTCTCACCTTTTGAGAAAGCTAAGCATGACCAAAAGTACAAAAGGTCAGGATTTAGCCGATTTAGCCGCCCCAAATCCACGAGAGATGATCTAACTAGCAACTTCTGGAGACATTTAGCTCCATCTTTACAGTTTACACCACAAGTGTTATGAACCTTAGTTCATTGGGGGTTGGGGGATAACCATTGCCAGGAGGAAGGCCGGACAACGTTGGCGTTGAGGGAGACTAGAGTATTTGGGGGTAACTGGATTGTTTGTTCTTCCTTGCTTCCTCATCCAGGTTGGTTACACGATATAAATAGGCCACTAACCACCAGGAGATAATAATTCTCCTGATTTGTAGCCCCTGATTGCTAGCCTGGCCACTAATGCCCCTGATCGCTGGACACTAATGCCTCTGATCGCTGGACACCAATGCCCCCGATTGCTAGCCACATGATGTTTCTCACTCCCCCCCCCTCCCCCCCCCCTCGACGAGCAGCTCATCCTTGAGCCGGCACAGACCTACTTGACGCGACCTAGGGTTAAGCCTTTTACATCCCGGCTTACCTTTGTTACTTAAAACTAAAATATAAAATAAATTTGAAGTGCAACTATGTCCTCCTGGATCCCATGGAAGGAGTCCAACCGCTGGCTTCATGTGGGATGAAGAGTGGAGAATTTACCAGCCCACTAGTATGCTGGACCTGTCCAGCACCACGGCGGGTGCTAGAACAAATGACACAGAGTTGCGCTGGTCGTTCGCCGCACCGGGAGACAACCCAGATCTATACTTCGGCTAGTATAGGCGAGCCCGAGTGGTTGAACGTGCAGGCTGTGATTTGCTGCAGCGACAGGCTGAGCAGCATGCACATCTTCCGCACCATCCACCGGACAAGGAAACCTTGTCCTGGTGCTTGCAGGCGCACTGCTGCTTGCTCCTCCAATGATGGCCATGTGATGGCCCTGGAGAGAGCAGCCAGACGTTTCTCCGCACGAAGAGGCTGCACCTTCCGGCGTGGTACTGCTGCCTGTAGGCATATTGACGCCTTCGCCTCAAGCAGCGCCATTATGCGATCCAGTGTAGCAGACATATGATGAAGCTCCTCAGCAAGGGCGCATAAGGTGTCATCGGCAGTAGAAGCCATGGGAATCGATTGAAACCAAAGCAAGCTGATACCAGATGTTATGAACCTTCGTTCATTGTGGATTGGGGAATAACCATCGCTTGGAAGAAGGCCGGGCAAAGTCGGCGCGGAGGGAGACTAGAATATTTGGGGGGTAACTGGATTGTTTGTTCTTCCTTGCTCCCTCATCCAAGGCTGGTAACACGATATAAATAGGCCACTAACCACCAGGAGATAGTAATTCGCAATGGCTAGGCTAGCAATAGGCCCTGATTGCTAGCCTAGCCATATGAAACAAGATCCATTCATTCGCAATGGACTGTAAAACCTCTTCACCAGTGTTACATACTTACATTCATCCTTGCACCATCAAAGACATGCACTCTGGTGTTTCCAAATCTCCCAGGCCATTCCTGATTTCTATGGGCACCAACTTGACTGATGGACACCAACAGTTTGGCACCAACCTTTTGTTTTTGGGCTGTGGTGATAGCGATCAGACTCAAAGTTTGGAGAATTGTTCACCACAGCTGCCGCACAAAAACACAAGAGACTAAATTCTCTTTCAAGGTGCAAAACGAACTGTACCCATAAAGAGAGCGTTATAGGAAGGCTTGCTGGAACAATTTTCAGACCTCGCGAGTTTCCGATATATTGATCAGCCACTCCTTGCTGCAGCTCCAAACCATCCACCAGATCCCAAACAAGAATACTCTCTTATGACCTGTACAGATTACAGAAAGAGCCACTGTGAGAACACTTGATAGATCTTTTGGGAATTACTTTGGCAAGATTAGGGGCCAATTCAGGATTTTTCTTCCAGTCTAGCCATCTATCAAACCAGAACAAGGTACTCTGTCCATTGCCAATAATTGATTCCATATTCATACTGAACAAAACTCGGGCATTGTGAGGAAGTTGAATGGGCAACAGGCAACCCAGCCCATGGGTGGGGAGAATCTGTTTTCTCAAGCCACAGCCATCTGATGCAAAGAACCCAACCCATTTTCTCTAGATTGTGAATGCACAGCCCTCCAAACTTATCTTCTCCCAAGAGACCAAACAGTAATTGTTTCAAACAATTGCCTCTGTTAACCCTCTCACGCCCGAGCCACAGAAAAACCCTACGCTTTTTGTTAATGGCCTTGATCACCCATTTATATTACATCTTTGTGATGTTTAGTGGTAGTTCTGTTTTTCTTTATAATGTTGTAGCAGCTTTTGCTGGCAGTGTTCTCATTTGAAGTCGGAGTTGGGTTGTTTTGTTGGTGTGGTGGCGGCCAGTCCTGATGCCCTTGGAGCCTCCAGCCTCGTCATTTTCAGTATATCTTGCTAGCTCGGTAGGCGATGGAACACTGTATTGCTGAGGGTAGAACATTGTGTAATGACTGATATTCACAGGACACTAATTTCATCGCTGCTGTAATGAAACTGGGGTTTATCCCATTATGGGAAAAAATGTTTTTTTTTCTTTTCCACCTGTGTCAGTGAGCAAACATGATGCTACATTTCATTATTTGAGCACTATGAGTTGGTTGTTCTTGAATTGGGGAAAACACCATTAATTGTGATAAACTTAAAGACATGAAAACGTTTCAGCTATACTGGTTCTAGCACAGAAGTGTATTCATAAATATTCTGTCAAATTCTTCTTTTTCTCTCTTTCCTTGTTACTATTTTCTCAGTGCTGCACTGCACCTTGTGCGTTCATCTTTTGTGGCAAAGGTTTGATGTTGATGTACCTGGCAATATGGTGTACAAAGAAAGTCGTTTCACAACTGCAGGTAATTATATATGTCCAAAAATATCTATTTTCTTGCAGAGATTGATCTTTTGTTTCTAATATATATAAACATTTTGTTGTTGGTTCAAAAACCGCTGCTATATGATTGAATTTTACACATTAGTTTTTTCAGGAAATGTCCATGAAATTATGCACAATATACTCATAACAGGCTTATAAATATAAAATTTACTCTTGGAACAAAATTTATGCTTCTAATGGTATGCAGTTCTCTCTCTAAAAAAACAAATTTTATGTTTTTTCTCACCTTTTTTTGTTTAAAGAAACTTCTGTTTCTAACAACACAAAATCATTCAGACAACACAAAATCATTCAGATACCTAGAGATTGCTCAAGAACTGCATGTTGCAGTTTGTTTATAATAATCTTCCCTTTTTTGTTCTAACTTCTGAGTATCTTATGTTGAGCAAAATATTGTGGTGAAAGTAACGTCCTGTTGGCTTTGGGCCTTTGGTTTAAAGAATATTTTATTACTGTAGTACTGTAATACTGCTGTCTTGGATGTAGTAGCTGTTGTAATATTGAATTGTAATTGATTCCACATATTTGATTTCTTATGATGATGTTTTCTCTCTTATTAGGCGATACAATTGTTGCTGTCGATAGCCCTTTTGGACGGTTGGGGCTTACTGTTTGCTATGATTTGAGATTTCCAGAGCTTTATCAAATTTTGCGTTTTAAGCATCAAGCACAGGTGGTTTACACATTCTAATATACTTCAGACTTCACACAAGAAATATGATTGATTATATTGGATGGCAGTATGCCATCCTATCATAAAAAGTGTAGAGGGGATGCATATTTTGTGAATTGTGATCCTTTCTTAATTTTGTCTTATAGGTGTTACTAGTACCATCTGCATTCACAAAGATAACTGGGGAGGCACACTGGGAAATTCTCCTACGTGCTCGTGCAATTGAGACACAATGTTATGTATGTTAATCAAACCCTTCTATCTTCTCATTGACATGTGCCACACATTTCACGTTTGGAAATTGAATTATCTCATGTTGACCAATTTTGTTGGCAACATGAGATAGATAAAATAAAATTTAATGCTGGACCAGTTATACAACATCTGCTTTTCTGTTGTGATTTTAAAACAACAGTGTTTGAAACCATTTGTAGGTTATTGCTGCTGCTCAAGCTGGAAAGCACAATGAAAAAAGAGAAAGCTATGGTGATTCTATAATTATTGACCCATGGGGAACAGTGATAGCTCGACTTCCAGGTATACCGTTTTCATCTCTTTACCTTTTTTTAGTTAAGATTCTTTTGTGTATCTTCACTGGGACTTCATTGTTCATATTTATCTCAATCAAATGCCTCATTTTGTTACTTATTAATACTGCATCAGTTATCAATATTTTTTACAATGAAATTCTTGATGTGGAATACAATTGGCGTATTACATGCTGCATGTTTGTGCTAGTGCCCTTTGTGTCCAAGACCTGTGAAACAACTGTTCTCTACACATATATTGATGCAATTGCTTGATTAAAAAAAAATGTGGTTGCAGATCGGCTCTCCACTGGATTTGCAGTTGCAGATCTTGATTTATCAAAAGTTGAGGCTGTGAGAACTCGAATGCCAATCTCAGAGGTACTAGTGCTTTCTCATGGATCCACTTTGTTCCAATTTCAACCAGGACCAGATATTCTTTTCGTCTTCATCTATAACAGTTTACTGGTGTCCAATATTTTGCAGCACCGGAAGTTTGACAGCGATTGGAAACCCACGTTTCTTTAGCAGCTGAGAGCTGGTTTTGTGTTTCCTATGTTTGTATATACACATATAGTGATGTATCCATCTATGCATAATTACCCCAGGGTTGGTCAGTTTGTGACTGCGAACTCCAGCAAGAGAGAGGTTGTTGAACCAAATAAGTTGCAAAGGCAATAGCCTGTGCAGAAAATGGTAGACATCGGTGCAAGTCGAAATGTGTCTTTGACCTGCCAAGGACAAGTGGTAGCGAAAAATATTGTAGTAATTGTCAGCTTCATAGTATTTGGAAGTGACAGGTCTGAGATATTGTTATTTTATTATTGCAATTAAGTTTTCAGTACTGGAATTTATTTAAATTCAAATGTACATTCCCATTGAGCTTGTAAATGATCAGAAATCCAAATGGAGTAACCTGGTGCTAAAATCATGATATAGAAATTGGTTAAACTCATTCGCAAAAAAAGGGAGTTACTTCCGCCCGGACATCTGGATGGGGACAACCGTCCGGACACCTGCTTCTCCCAACCCCTTTCTCTCTTTCTCCACGGGCTCGGACGCCGCGCCGACTCCTTCCCCCTGAACCCCCTCCTCTATCTGCGCGTAGGAGGGCCCTGGAGTCGCCACAAAGATGAGCACGCCCCTGTCCGTGGGCCCATCATTCCCCATCCGCTGGCCCTCTGGCTCCTTGCGCCCCATCCCTCTCTGGCTCGTCGCGCCCCATCCCTCGACGTCCGGGTCAGTGCCCCATGAATCTCTTTGAAACATCGAAAAAAATGTAGTGCAACAACGAAAAATGTCCTGCAACATAAAAAATTTTGTACTGCAACATCTGAAAGAGTAGTACCATAACACCACAAAATCAACCATGAAACATGAAAACGAAAACATTCAAAAATCAACCGTTGCAACAATCCAAAAATCTCATTGCAATCTTCGAAAATCTTCTGTTGCAACAACCAAAATATCACATTAAACATTCAGAAAATTATCATTGCAACATGCAAAAATATCTGTTGCAACATTTAAATATCCCCCCTGAAACACAGAGAAACAGCAAGGGCGTGTAAACAGCAGGGGATGAGAAATTCGAGTGCAAGCTGCTCCAGCGCCTCGCCCATCACCTTTGAGCTCATCGGAGGAACATTTGTCATAACATCCTAAAAATCCCCTTCCACACATGAAGTAACAACAATCCAGAGGAGGAGGAGGAGGAGGGGGGGTGGGGGTGCTCAGATCCAAAGGAGGAGCAGGAGGAGGCTCAGATCCGGAAGAGGAGAAGGGGGTGAGCTCAGATCCAAAGAAGGAGGAGGAGACTCAGATCCAGATGAGGACCGGCCTACCTCGTCAGACCGCCGCCGCTGCCCTCGTCTCTAGTAGGGAACAAGAGCCCGGTCGCTGGGGGAGCGGGAGAGCAATGGAGGTAGTGGAGGAGGGTGGGACTGTGGGAGAGAGGGGGAGGGGGGGAGAGCGCTGTCTCGGTGGGTGGGTACCCTGTGTTCAGATATCCACCACCTTCCTCCGGTATATATTTGCTTTTATTTGTGTAATTGTGTTGCATTTTGTAGTACATCGAATAAAAGATCGGTAATGCTCTGATTCGGACGTCTGTCCGGTTCCGGACATGGCGCCCGCGGACTCGACCGCTCGTCCACCGTCTAGCCTGCCCACTCACATTCGCATGACTCGCTGTTGGTATTTATTAAGTGCAAATAGAATATAAAAGATTCCGCAAGCACATAGAATATCATTGTAGCTTTTACCCGGGAGTATTTCAGAGTATCGTTATTTATATTTTACCATAGGGAAGCAATGGTTAAAGAATCCGATAGCTACCATCATGTATCTACTAACTTAATACACCAACTAGAGTATAGCGGGGGTAAGTGATAAATAATAGAAGTTATGCACAATAATCACTTGTATGATAAATGAGTAGTCTAGCTAAGTTGAGAGGACAACGGGAGAGTTCAAGGTTCCTAAATACTTCTCTATTACTTAGGTTCTAAGATAACTTAACGATAGTTAGATAGGGAATCACACAATAGCACTTCGGGACATCAGAACACTAGTCTCAGACTAAGATGAGAATGGGACTAGGAAGCTCTGACTACGGTCCTACAATCATCAACCTACACGAGGTGGAATACGTCTGTCCGTCAGGGCTGTCACCTCCTGGGGCTACCACAACTATTCTTAAGGTTGAGTGCAATCCTAGGTAACCTCTAGTCTAGACACCATGTCTACACTATTAATTACTACTCTAATCCCATATGAAAACTAGAGCACTCGATGCGAGCGGAGATCCTATGCCAAAGTATAACAACTATACTAACCAATCACATAAAAAAGCATATAAGTAAATAGAGAAGATAAATATATAAAAGCATAAGTCTTACAGAGATAAGATACAAGTCATACCTAGACCTCAGAAGACTCCTCTAGAACCCGAGCATGGCTCCGCTCTCCCTAACTCTCAACTAGAACTAATCTACTACATTGGAGAGATGTTATCCTTCAATGGGACACCTCTCCATCCAAGCCCTAACTAGAGAATATGAATTATAACAATGAAAGGATGGAGCCTAGGGGTCCGTGGGGTTGTATATATAGGGGGCGGCCTCCCCTCCTCCACCTTGAGGAAGCCATGTGGTACTAAACCATTCCACCATGTCTCATTAAAGTGCACATAGGCCTTAATGGGTCAAATTCTGATTTAGACCCAATTAATTCCGCAGCCCTCAATTAATCTCGCAGTTTATGTTCTAGAATCTTCTGGTGTTTGTAAAATCTATATCTTTTCATTCCGGACTCTAAAAATAGCAAGTAATATATCCATTTCGATCATCTCGATGAGCTCTATGCAATGGTGAACTCCTAATTCCTTATTTGAGATACTTTTATTCAGTGAAAAATTGAATATCTCTTCATACCCTGCAAAATAGGTGAGAACACCAAAACTCGTGGAACTTGTTAGAATCAAACCCTATAACTATGTTGTGGGTTGTTTATGCCCTTGATTCATGTTTAGTTGATGGATAAAAATAATAGATAACTACCGTCAACAAGTTCCCCCAAGCTTACCCTTTGCTAGTCCCTTAGCAAAGCCAAACTTTATCATATATCAAAAGTTATAGCTACCCCTCACAAGTATTCAGTTTTAAAATAAGAAGTACTCAAGGATTAGAGTAGACCAAGCAAACCTTCAGACTTACCTGTATTATCTTTAACCATGGAGCTTGTAGCTTTCTCTCGAGTCTTGGGTAATTGAAGGACAGAATGTCTAAGTTAAGCACTATGTCTCTAGCTCTGTTGTCCACTCTCATCATGGAGCTTTTTGCAAGTTTTTTTTGAAATAAAACTCAGATATTGCTTTGTATGACCCACTCAAGTCTCTCAATATGTGGTATTTGTGGATCCTTAACAAGGCAATAGTGATGCATGCCTTCTCTCTTTCTCTCACCCTATAACTAATGGCTTATGTGGAGCTCATGGGTAAGAAATCAGCTCATACATACTTGCATTGAATGTACTGTAAATGAAGCATCTAGGCCCTAGTGGTTTCGGTGATTAATGACAACAAAGAGGTTATTGTGACTAACGTGTGTTTTGCAGGATAACCTAGAGGTTAGGTCATAATAACATGTAGGTTCAAGGCCCTAGCGATGGAAATCGATTCGGTTTTCAAAGGATGGAAGATAAGACGGTGATAGGCTAGTGCCAAGTGTCGTTTGGTGTTGAGAGACACTTTGAGTAGTCTTAGGTTTTGTTTTTCACTTTGACCATTCTATTAAGAGGGGTTTAGATGGGTAGCTTGACTTAGGGCAAGGTTAGAGAGTGTAGATGTGATGCACACTTGTCCAACATAGCTCTAGACAGCCCAGGGAGACTCTTGAGAGAGAGAGGATCAAACTTCGTTCTGGAAAGTTTTTGATTCGACGAAGTTTTGATCATTTAGAGGCATCGTACTGTTGTGCAGTATGGGCGTCGGACCAATGTGCACAGTCCGACGACACATGGTAGTCTCTGGTTGCACCCCAGTGAACTAGAGGCCGTCGGACACTGCTAGAATGGGCGTCGGACCATCAGGGAGAGTCCGACGGTGCCTGAAGGCTATTATGTGAGCATCGGACTGTTGTTGTAGTAGCGTCGGACCAATCGTTTGTAGGGTTCGACACTTCCAGAGAGGTTCTGAGAACAGTTTTGAGCGTCGGACTCAGTCCGACGATGGGCGTTGGACTATTGTCCCGTGTTGTAGCCGTTGCAGGTCACTGTGCGTGCGTCGGACGCTGGGTCATCGGACCTTTGGTGTTGGTCCGACGCCCCTCTGACACAGTACCTTGCACAGCTGCGTTTGTGAGAGTCAGACCGTGGACTTTGGTCCGACGGTTGCCGTCTGATTAGTCTGACGGTACGCAGAAAATTGAGAAACGGCTAGTTTTGGAGAGGGTGGGTATTTATACTCCACCATTGCCTCCATTCTATCTCTCCTGCCACTTCTAATAGCTGAAGGATCCTTTGTGACTTTGAGAGAGAGAGCAAGAGCCCTAGGGAGCATTGAGTGAACTCCATTGCTTGTGAGCTTCTTCCCTAGAGTGTGATCAAGAATGACTTGTGTGCATCCATCACTCTCTTTGGCCTTGTTCTTGGTCCAGTGAGAGTCTAGGCTTGTTACTCTTGGTGATCGGCATCACCTAGATGGTTCGGTGGCGATCGGAGGCTTGGTGACCGCTTGGAGAGCTTGTGGGCGGCCCAAGCCAAGCTTGTGAGCGGTTGTGGGCGATCCACCGTGCCGGAGAGGCAAAGGATCAGCCCGTAGAGAGCACTTGGTCCTTGCGAGGATCAAGGGGGAGGTACACCCTAGAGTGGGTGCTCCAACGAGGACTAGTGGGGAGTGCCGACTCTCCGATACCTCAGGAAAAACTCGGCTTGCACTCTCTTACTCATTTACATTCCCGTACTGTCTTGTGTGCTTTACTTTCCTAGAGTTGTATACTTGTGATAGGACCCAGCTCTAGGTTGCATAACTTTTTCCAGGATTAGAACTTAACACAAGCACAAGAGGGTGATATTGGGCAATTGCGATAGGTTTAATTGTTTTGCGAAAAATTATTAGTTGCCCAATTCACCTCCTCTTGGTCATTCTCGATCCTTTCAATTAGTATCGGAGCTTTGTTGCTCATTATTTTGGCTTAACCGCCAAGAGAAAGGATGTCCGGGGGTCATGATGGTCCCCCTCCCGTCTTTGACGGTAACGATTTTCCTTATTGGAAAATTCGTATGGAGGCATACCTTGAGACGGTGGACCTTGGTGTTCACAAAGCCGCCACACAAGGGTACCCCACTCCCAAAGCCGGCACTACCCTCACACCCGTTGAGGAAGAACACGAGAAATGGAATGCTAAGGCTCGAAACATCATCTTTAGAGGCCTTAACAAAGAGGTGTTCAACCGTGTAAGGAACCACAAGAACGCCAATGCACTATGGTCGGATCTTTGTGCGCTCCATAAGGGAACTAAGAATGAACGTGAGGAACGATACTACCTTATCATTGACAAGCTCAGTTCCTTCAAAATGCTTCCAAATGAAAGTGCTAATGACATGTATTCTCGATTGAATATCATTGCAGAGGAAGTCAACGGTTTGGGCTCACACAAATCTTACCGACCGAGGTTGCAAGGAGGATCCTCAATGCTCTTCCAATCGACAAGTATGGTCACATTGTGACCGTGCTACATCAAACGGATCTCTCAAGTGTAACACCCACTCAAATATTGGGGAAGATCAACGCTCATGAAATATATATGAAGATCACCCCTCAAGATGGTTCATCATCAAAGAAGGAAGAAAAGAAAGACTTGGCCCTCAAGGCCGATAAGAAAGGCAAAGCTCTAGTAAAGTACTCTTCTCTTGACTCCACAAGTGATTGCTACAATTGTAGAGAGCTTGGGCATCTTGCTCATCAATGCCCAAAGCCCAAGAAAGACAAATTCAAGAAAAAGAACCAGGGCAAAAGGCAAGATTCAAGTGATGAAAGTGAAGATGAGAAGAAGAAGGTCAAGCCATTTGTTGATGGTATTTATACCATGTTTTCTACCATCATAACCGTCAACAAAACATTCTTTTTGGGAAGGAACAAACAAACATATAGTGACATAGGTACAAATAACTTGGTTCCACATGTACATGTTAGTATTTGTTTGCAGGTACCCAAAACAGGTGATTTTATAGTTTAGAAGCCCAAGATGAAGATATAATGCAAACCCAACTATGACAAAATGGCTAGGTGATGTCACAATCATCAAAGACTTCACTCCAGGATCAAGTGGACACTGGGTGGACACTATTCATGGTTCGGCCGAACCATGAATAGTGGCCCCGGCACTCCAACTTCAAGGAATAAAGTAATGGAGTGATATGCAAGAGAGCAGAGGCCACGTGGCCCCACCCTATGGTTCGGCCGAACCAGGTAGGGAACCCTCGTGGCCATGTTGACGTGGCACGATCCATGGCACACCCCCTGGAGTCCATTTGCACCTTTGGATCGCAATTGTATCCTCAATCAAAGGCTAAGGAGCAAAGCACTCGGATCAAGGTGTGAAAGGACAAGATAAAGACAAGGGGATCACACAGCCTCAGTCCATGACAGGTGGGGACCAAGGTGGTGGGCCCAACTCACCAGAGGTGGGTCGGCCGAACTACACTTGGTGGACCCACCTCACAGGCATCACTTCACTGACATCACAAGGCTTCTAGAAGGTCCTGGCAGGGCCCACCTGCCAGTGGGTGGTTTGGCCGAACCGCCCATGGTGGGCCCAGGCCACCGCCTTACTCCACCGACTTCCAGCATGCCTCCCACGTGCTCATTGCATCACTGCCGTCCATCCAAGGTGGTTTCAAGGATGGTGGATCCAAGAGTGGAGGTGGAGAAGTACGCGGATCGCTGACATGGCGCTGCCCTTCATCCCCCTATAAATACTCCCCTAGTCCTTCACTTTAGAGGCATCAAAGGAGTAAATATCAAGTGTATCATAGTAGTTTTAGTGTTAGAATAAGAGGGAAGAGAGTGAGGGAAGTCTTCTGGAGAAAGCCCCGGGCCTATTGGGAGTCTTCTTCAAGGTGTACCTCAGTGGATGCAAACTTCTAGTAAGTTTTCCATCTGAGTCCTTCTAGCATTTAATATTCTGGTTCTGGTATTTTAAGTATATACTTGTTTTACCTGCACATTGCTTTACTTGTGAAGTGCTCTAGTCTCTAGCTAAGATTAGAGTAGTAAGTATAGTGTAGACGTGGTGTCTAGGCTATATCTTATCAGTGTGGGCCGCTTGTCGCACGGATTGTTTGTGGTAGCCAGCAAGTGGTGACAGCCTTGTCTGGTCTTCGTATTCCACCACGTGTGTAAGACAAGTTATTAAAACGGCAGGGCATCAAGACAATAGTACAGCCGCCTCGGGAGGAGTTATATCTCCTCCTGTTTCACCTGTCGCCTCTTGTAAAGGGAGGAGGTGGTAAACCTCTTTATACTTAGAAAACCAAGACCATATATCTTTTGCTACATAGAACCTCTCTATACCTATATTCTAAACCTCTTTGATCACCAACATCCTTGATCACCGTCTGACGGTCTTGAACCTAGTTAGTTCACTTTACATTCCCCGTGGAAAATATGATACCTGGAATACTCCCGGTGAAAGCTACATTGACTACCTGCACGCTTGCGGTATATCCGTTTGCCACCTTTGGTGTCAACACCATTCAAGAAGAAAGAGTTCAAGAAGAAGCAATTTCACAAAAGCAAGAAGAATGGTAAGGCTTACATTGTTGGTAATTGCCTTACCAACATTGAATCTTCTAGTGGCTCCTCCGGTGAAGAAAGTGATGATGAAAAGAGAAGGTGGCCGCTCTTGTGATTGGGACTTCACTTCCTCCTTCGCAATCACCGCCCTCATCTCCAACATACCTTTTCCTTATGGCTAAGGACAAGAAGGTATAAAGTGATGATGAGAGTAGTGATAGTGACAATGAATACGATTCACCCACCTATGATAAACTTGCTAGCTTGCTTAATGACTGCACCAAAGTTATAAGAAAGCTAACAAGGAAAAATAAAAACCTAAAACTTGAGAATGGCAATCTCTTAGCTCAAAATGAATAATTTACTAAAGCTAGTGATGAGCTTAGAGTTAAAAATCAAAATGTATCATCCAAGCTCAAGGAGCTCAAAGCCAATATAAAAGAGCTCAAAGAAAAACATGGTAAACTTGATAGGATACACATTGAGCTCACCACTAGCTACAACAAGCTAAAAGAGGACTACACTCAAGTGAAAGTGAATCATGACGATCTGCTATGGCTTATGACTTGCTTTCCAATGAAACACATGATGCTCCTAACCTTGTTGTTAAGTGTGACATAGCTACATCATGTGATGACTTGATTGATGAGATCATTGAGCAAGGTGCTAGTAGCAAAGGCAAGGAAGTGGTGGTGGCCGATTGCCATGATAACTATTTGAAGCTCAAGATTGAGAATGAGAACTTGAAGAAAGAGCTTGAGAAGCAATCAACCACCAACACCATTGTCATTGAAACGGTGCAACATGATGATTAAGTTGAGGCGCTTAGAGAAGAAAACAAGATCCTCAAGAATGAGAAGTGTCACCTTGCAAACTTATTGGAAGAGAATAAGAAGTTGAAGCAAGAGAAGAGTCATCTCACCGTGGGCTTGTAAAAATTCACAAGAGGCCAATATCTCCAAAGTGATCTCCTCATGAACACCGTGATGAAGTTTGATAGAAGTGGGATTGGCTACATGGGTGAGAAGGTGCAAAACATTAGAGCTCAAAATCGCCTCAACAAAGCAAAGAACAAGCCCAAGCCCAAGACTAAGAGATGCTTTGAAAGTGGACAAGAAGGTCACTTTGCTCATGAGTGCAAGACACCGCCACAAAACCTTTGCCCAAGCATGCTAGGCCTTTTGCTTTTGATGCTCACTACATGCTTAGAAAAGATTCAAAGGGCAAAGTGAAAGTCATGTTCCTAGGTCCTCCTAACAAGAATAGGCCTAGGCAATTGTGGGTGGCAAAAGCTTTGGTTGAGAAAGTCCGGAGCCCTTTTCAAGTATGGGTTCCTAAACATCAAGCTTGATTTGTTGTGTGTAGGTGAACTACAAGACCGGTGGCTCTCATTGGGTAATTGATAGCGGATGCACTCAACATATGACCGGTGATGAATGTAGAAGACCAAGGAAAGATAACATTTGGTGATAATTCCAAGAGCAAAGTGCAAGGGCTTGGCAAAGTTGCTATATCTAATGATCATTCCATATCAAATGTGCTTTTAGTTGCTTCTTTGAGCTTCAACTTGCTATCCTTTGGTCAATTGTGTGATCTTGGCTTCCAATGCCTATTTACAAGTGAAGAAGTGGTTGTTTCCAAGAAAGATGACAATGAAGTGATATTCAAGGGTTTTCGGTACAATCGCCTCTATCTAGTGGACTTCAACTCGAAAGATGAAAATTTGAAGACTTGTCTATTCACCAAATAATCTCTTGGGTGGCTTTGGCATAGAAGGCTTGCACATGTTGGGATGAGCACACTCAAGAAGCTATTGAAGAAGGAGATGGTGAGAGGATTGAAATATGTTGTATTTGAGAAGGACAAATTGTGTAGTGCTTGCCAACCGGGAAGCAAGTGGCAAATACACATCCATCCAAGGCATTTGTGTCAACTTCAAGACCATTAGAGCTACTTCACATGGATTTATTTAGGCCAACAACTTATGAAAGTATTGGTGGGAAGCTCTATTGCTTAGTGATTGTTGATGACTTTTCAGGATATACTTGGGTGTTCTTTCTTCATGACAAGACCGAAGTTGCCGCATCCTTCAAGAAGTTTGCCAAGAGAGAACAAAATGAATTTAAAGTAAAGATCAAGAAGATTAGAAGTGACAATGGGAAAGAGTTTGATAACACAAATATTGAAGTATATTGTGATGAAGTTGGGATCAAGCATGAAGTCTCATCCACCTATACCCCTCAACAAAATGGTGTAGCTGAAAGAAAGAACCGGACATTGATCACCCTTGCAAGGACTATGCTTGATGAGTACAACACACTGGAGAGGTTTTGGGTGGAGGCAATCAACACCGCATGCTATGCATCCAACTGCCTATTCCCTCACCGGTTACTAAAGAAGACCCCCTATGAGCTACTCATTGGCAAGAAACCGGACGTCTACTTCCGGGTGTTTGGTTACAAATGCTACATCTACAAGAAGCAGCAACACCTAGGGAAGTTTCAAAGACGTTGTGATATTGGTTTTCTTGTTGGTTACTCATTGAAGTCCAAAGCATATAGAGTATTCAACAATGCCACCGGCCTTGTTGAAGAAACATATGATGTGGAATTCGATGAATCTAACAGCTCTCAAGGAGAGCATGAAAATCTTGATGATGTAGGTGATGAACCCTTGAGGAAGGCCATGAAGAACATGCCAACCGGAGACATCAAGCCTAAAGATGATGAATATGATGGTGATGATGTGCAAGTAATCAATCAACCATCTTCATCAAATGTGCCTCAAGATGATGAAGATAAAGATGGGGTGGATCCACATGAAGACACCCATATCACACAAGAAGATATTGAGGCACAAGCACAAGATGTTGATGCTCCACAACCTCCTCCTCAAGTGGTTGATAGAAGATCTACTCCACTCCTACAAGCTCATCCTCAAGATCTCATTATAGGAAATCCTTCAAGGGGGATAATGACTCGCTCACAAAGGCATGCTCAATTCATTGAACATCACTCTTTTGTCTCTTGCATTGAGCGTACTAGCATAGAAGAAGCTCTTCAAGATCTGGATTGGGTGAATGATATGCATGAAGAACTTAACAACTTCACCCGCAATCAAGTTTGGACACTTGAAGAGAAGCCAAAAGGAGAAAGAGTCATAGGCACCAAGTGGGTGTTCTGCAACAAGCAAGATGACAAGGGCAACATTGTGAGAAACAAGGCAAGGCTCGTGGCAAAAGGGTTCTCCCAAGTTGAAGGCATGTATTTTGGGGAGACTTTTGCCCCGGTTGCAAGACTTGAAGCCATCCGTATCCTACTTGCATATGCATCTAATCACAATCTAAAACTCTTTCAAATGGATGTGAAAAGTGCATTTTTAAATGGCATCATAAATGAACTTGTCTATGTTTCGCAACCACCGAGTTTTGAAGACCCTAGATATCCAAACTATGTATATAGGTTGTCCAAGGCGCTATATGGTTTGAAGCAAGCCCAACAGGCTTGGTATGAGCGCCTCCGCGGCTTCCTCCTCAACAAGGGCTTCAAAATCGGCTTGCTGGATACCACACTATTCACCATGAAGCATAAAGGGAATATCTTCATTTGTCAAGTTTATGTTGATGATATTATCTTTGGTTCGACTAATGAAGATTTTTGCAAGGAATTTGGTGATATGATGTCTAAGGAGTTCGAGATGTCCATGATCGTTGAGCTCACATTCTTCCTCAGCTTCCAAGTCAAGCAATTGAGGGAGGGGATATTGTAACACCCGAAAAATTGCATTCCTTTAAATAGTGGGAATTTATTTAATTATGCAATTAGTTGATCATTCCAATATAGGGAAATAATAATTTTTCATAAATATAAAATCAAACCTAGGTCATACACATGTATGATGCATTCATGCTGGAGCATTTCTTCTTTGTACTGTTTGGAGTTTATTTGAATTCTTCAAATGTTCAAAAACAATTATTCAAAATCCCAAATTGAAAATCCTTTTGAAAATGAAATTAGAAAATAGAAAAGGGAAATAGGAAAACCTTTCCCTCTCTGATTTTGGCCCGAGGGCCCAGTCCTCCTCTTCCTTTCGGCCTGCCCCTCCCTTGCTAACTTGGGCCGAGGCCCAGCTAACTAGCCAGCCAGCCGGCGCAGCAAGCTGAGCGCCCTCTCTTCCCATCTTTGGATGACAGGCGGGCCCCACAGGGCAGTCCCTCTTCTCCTCCTTCCTTTCTTCTCCCCGGGGCGCCCAAAGCAGAGAGCCACGCCGCGACCGAGCACGCGCGCGCGGAGCATCCCTCTGCCGTGACTGCCAGCCCGACCCCAGCGCTCAGTGCTACCGACCTGTGGGACCCACAGGACAGCCCCTCCCCTGTTTCCCTCTGCTGCTCGCCGAGAGTCCGACGCGAGAACGAACAGAGCGAATTCGTCGCTCGCCGCCCTCGATTCGATCTCCTATATCCAAGGCGAACTCAACTCCCCTATCCCCATCGCCTCGGGACTATATAAGTCCAGGCGGGCCCCCTATTTGCCGCCATCCAGCCCTAGCGGCATTGCCTCTTCCTGCCCTCGCGCGAACAGAGCCGCCGTTGCTCGAAGCTTTCTGCCGCCGGGATCCTCGGACGAGTCCGGATCTCCTACGCCTCCCTCGCGCCCCTATATAGGTCGGCCGAGCACTGCCGTCCCTTCCCACAAGTTCCCGAGCAAGCCACGCCCTCCAATCCTGCCCTAGCCGCCTCTTCTCGCAAGCCACGCCCTCCAATCCCGCGAGAACCGAGCAGCCGCCGCCGCGAGCAATTAGCTCGATTCGCCACCAATTTCCTCTCGGTAAGCCTCTGAGGACCTTCGCTGTGATCTTGTGAAGTTCCCGAGCACTTTCCCCCTTCGATTTGTGCACTAACACGCCTCCGCCGCCATTGCAAAAAGCCACCGTCCGCCGGATCACGCCGCGAGCTATCTCCGAGTCGATTTCCGACCTTCCCATCACCCTAGGTGAGCTTGCGATGCTCTTCCCGATCTATGGGTACCCTTCCCGACCTATTTCATGCACCGAAGGCCGAGTTCGCCTTCTCAGGCGGCCCTCCGGCCATGGCGCCGCCGTCGACCTCTGTTTTCCGGCCGGGAGCACCGCCACCCCTCCCCTCTCTTAATCTGATCCGCCGATTTTGAATCGGACGACCGAAGAGCAGCCCATACCGATTCGGCCGGTGTTTTTGCGAATAACCCCCCCTGCAGTTTTTAATGCTTAGCCCGTAGCCCTTAGCGTGTGCAGTAGATTACGTTTGAAGGCGTATTTATTTTCGGTATATATGAAAAATGTGTTTTCAGATTTGAATTCAAAATTGTTTCATTTATAATTTCCACGTTTTAGTTCCGATTTGAACGATTCAAATTGCGTTAGATTCGTAATTTCATAATCTATCTGATGGTACCACTGTTTAATATATTTTCAACTTTGAAAATTCGAGATTATATTTAATCTATTATTATTCTATTATAAACCTTGTAAAATTCATATCTTCCTCGTTTTAAATCCGATTTGCGCAAACTTTATATCGATGTGATCGTAGCAACGTGTAGATTTGTTTTATAACCTTTTTAATTTATTTTCTCTCTGTTGGTGTACTGTTCTAATGAAAACTCTTGTTTGTATGCATGTTTGCCCCTGTATGCGTGTGTGTTGTTATGATGGATCGAGTATAGACGGTGAGCCATACGCGGGTGATCAAGATCAGTACTGCGACAACCCGGATCACCAGGAGTTTGCTGATCAAGGAAGTATTAGCATGGATCATCCTTGTTGTCCTATTCACTAAATAACTAACTGCATTTGCATGTGTCTTCCTTGTTAACCATAGTTACTTCCTAGTTTTGTTATCCTGTTCCTTGCAACCTATGGGATTATGCATGTGGTAATTGATGCTAGTGCGTTATTGATATCATGATCATGTAAACTTGATTAATTGATTATGCAATATGATTAAAAGATGCCTTTTTAGCAACAGGGAACTAGGGGATTCGAGCATAGTTTTGTGATGCTCATAATCCTTCACCTTTGATAATGATCTGTAAGTATGACACCGGGATTGACAGTGCAACTATAAGGGCTACATGGCTCTGGTTTTAGTCAAGTATGGGCACTTTTTCTAGCTTGTTAGAGGTTACCGAAAGGCGTGATGGGACCTGCCGACTCTGGTATAGTGCAGCTCCTGTCCGAGTGTGTATAATCTGCGTGACCTTGTGCCACGAAGAAGGGGGGCTCTACATTTGCTTGCCGGGTTCCTAGCGGCCCTAACTTGTTAGGCGAAGTTCTTTGAAAGACTTCATAGTGAGACCCTGCTCACTCACCTCGGTAGTGTTATGGGAGTAATTAACCCGAGCAAATGGGAATCACGGCTTATAGTGAAAGTGCACGACCTCTGCAGAGTGTAAAACTAGTATACTAGCCGAGCTCACGGTCAAGAGCGGCCTTGGACGTCTTACGGAATAGTTATTTTTGGGGTGATGCTTACTTATTGCTAAATCTATTTATTGCTACTCATTAATTATGTTTACTATGATCATGAGAATGGGCATATTAACTTGTTGCTATCCAACTGCATAAAAGATGATTAATTAAAAGCAACCTGCTGTTAAACCGTGTCAACCTTTTGAGCCTCATGAACCCATGCTAGTCTTGTTGAGTACGACATGTACTTACACTTGTTTATTTTTCATTACTTGGTTAAAAATCCCGGATGGGTAACAGATGGTGATAGTGATGAGGACTACCCAGAGGATTACTAGACTTGTGCTTCACCAGTCGACGTCCCTGTACTATGGAGCTACCGCGAGAGTTATCTTTATTTTCCGCTGTGTAATGACTTTGATATTATTCGCTATGTATTAAACATTGGTTATGATACAATTTATGCAATTTGTTGGCTTATGTGTGTGACTGATCTCTGGGCGCACATAAGATTATGCATCCCATTTTATCCTTAAAATTGGGTGTGACAGATATTCGTGTCGCAACACGAAGGACCTCCTCAAGCACTTCAAGACGGAAGAATGCAAGCCCATCAAGACCCCCATGCCTACCAATGGACACCTCGACCTTGATGAGGGAGGTAAACTGGTTGATCAAACTCTCTATCGTTCTATGATTGGTAGTTTATTGTACTTGACCGCATCTAGGCCCGACATCATGTTTAATGTGTGTATGTGTGCGCGCTTTCAAGCTAACCCTAAGGAACCTCACTTAGTTGCGGTAAAAAGAATCCTTAGGTATCTAAAGCACACATCAAGCATTGGCCTTTGGTATCCTAAAGGAGCTAAGTTTACTCTCGTCGGCTATTCCGATTCGGATTATGCTGGTTGCAAGATTGACCGAAAAAGCACATCCGGAGGGTGCCATTTTCTTGGAAGCTCACTAGTTTCTTGGTCCTCCAAGAAACAAAATAGTGTTGCCTTGTCAACAACCGAAGCGAAATACATTGCCGCGGGTGCTTGTTGTGCACAAATTCTTTATATGAAACAAACCCTACTTGATTATGAAATTAACTTAAAAAGGGTGCCTTTGTTGTGTGACAATGAGAGTGCGGTAAAACTTGCCAACAACCCGGTTCAACACTCCCGTACAAAGCACATTGACATCCGCCATCACTTACTTAGAGATCACGTTGCCAAAGGTGACATTTCCTTTGAGGGAGTGAGAACGGATGATAACTTGGCGGACATCTCCACTAAACCATTGGATGAGGCACGGTTTTGCACTCTAAGGAATGAACTTAATTGCCTTGATCTAAGTAACTTCACTAAAAGATGATCTTGTGTTGTCATGTGCATTTTATTGTAATATAAAACATGTCTAACTTTGAATTGCACGTAGGGCTTGTCTAACTCGGTTAAGATAACCGCTCAAAAAGTGTGTGAAGAAGCTTACCCGAGGACAAATTTGACAAGCAACTAGTTTACTTTGCGCAAATTTGCATTGCATATGCATGATTGTTGTTTCTCCGTTTCGTTCTTGGATTTCATTGCCTATCTTCGTAAAACACACATATGCCTAAGGCAAAATATTTGAAAAATTGAGGGTTTGAGAGAGGACATCTCATACTAGTTCCAACTAGTATTTATTTGACTCATATTGGGGTTGGAACTTAGTTGAGAAAAATTGGCGCGAAGAAAGGTTGAAGAAAATCAAGTTTTTGGGCGTCGGACGCTGGTTTTCCTAGAGTCAGACTAATCGCCATAGTCCCACGGTCCCTGGCCCTGTGCCTGGAGGCGTCGGACGGAGCGTCGGACTGAAAAATTTCGGGCGTCGGACCGTTCATGGAACGTGTTTACGCCGTGGCGCGCCGCGTTCACAGCGTCGGACCGAGTGTTTTAGTTCGACGAGGAGCATCAGACTAAGTCCAACGGAAGCTGGAGCTTACTGGAAGCGTCGGACTGACGTGAGCTTTGGTCCGTTGCATGCTACAGTATTGGTCCGACGGTCGGTTTGAAGGCGAATCTCAGTTCTTCTTCTATCTCTGTCACGTGGGGCCTGTCATTCTCGTCTTCGCCTCTGCCTGTCCCGTAAGCCGCCGCTCCGCCGCACCACCGCCCTAACCCTAACCGCCGTTCCGCCGCAGCTCCGCCACCGGCCACCGCTCTGCACGCATCCCTTCTCTTTCCCGCGCGAGCACGCCCTCGACCCTGCGCGCGCGCCCTCTGTCCCGCGTGCGGCCGCTCGTCATGGCTGCTTCCCACCGCCGCCGTCCTCCGCCGTGTGCCGGTGCCCTCGCCGCCCACAGTCGACCTCCTTGCACCGCTTTCCTGCCCCCCGGCAGCCGCTGCAGCGCCCTCTGCCGCCGTGCTGCAGCGCCCTCCACCGCCGTGCTGCAGCGTGCCACCGTCGTGGATCTCTCTCGCCGGCGCTCTTCTGGAGGCCCCTGCGTTCCATCTTCCTCTGTTCTCCACGAGGAGGATCAGTGCCTCCTTTCTTCGCGGTGGTGAGCACCTCCCTTGCGTGCCCTAGCTCCTTTCCTTTACTGCGTGCTACACCTGCTCGATGAAATGGCTTAACCAGGTTTTTCATTGCGTTTGCACAGTTTTGGTGTAGTTCGACCCTGTCCTTGGCTTTCTAGGGATTGTGGAGGTGCTCGTCGTACTAGTGGTACTTTTCGTCACCCTCCACACCTTGGTTAGCTCCTAAGTCACTGCATTTTCTAGTCATTGCCCTTTGTACCTTGACTTGTGTCCTATCTACATGCAGTGACTATGCCTTGACCTTGTGGTACCCTACGTTCGACAGAGAGTCTTTCCTTTTCACAGGTTCTTCTCTCTCAGGTTGCTTGCTATTCCATCTTATCCCGTATGCTTGCTTCCATAGGATTTACTTATCTCTAGCGTTTATATGCTTATATATCCCTATCTATCTATATATCTAATGCAGCTTGTCGTGGTCAGAGGCTCTTGGTAATGGGTCAGTGAATCCGGGGCCAAGCCCGCGGATACAGATTGAGGCCAAGCCTCATGAGTGACAGCTAGCAGTTACAGACAGACAGTTGGCAGCTTGAGTAGTGATTGGCAAAGATGGTTCGTTGCAAGCAAGCGAGCCGCAGTCAGGGTGGCACCGGTGGGAATGAGAGCCCTCCTCCTCGTCCACCTCAGGACAAGGGGAAGACCCCTCTTGTTGAGGGCAGCAAGAAGAGGAAGAGGCAGCTTTCAGCAGAGCAGAGGCAGGCCATCAGGGTCGCACAGGCTGCTGAGGAGGCAGAGCGTGGCAGGGGCCTTCATATTGGAGGCATCTGTGTCAGTTTGTCAGGCAGGGACAAGTCCGAGGAGCAGCCACAGCCTCAAAGACAGCCGGAGACAGAGTCAGCATAGCCAGAGGTAGAGTAGGTACAGCTTGAGTAGCTGGAGGCAGTCACTCAGGGGGAGCAGGCCCAGGCACCACCTCTTCGACGCTTGGGCCGCACTCGACTTTCGGTGCCACCCCGGCCCGCTGCTCAGAGGCGTGGAGACCGAGTACCCAGGGCCCCTACTCCCACCGAGCCTTAGCCGGTGCCTGAGCCCGAGGTGCACTTGGACCTGCGGAACATTTCCGTAGCATGAGTTCGAGAGCTCAGGTTGACGTCTCTTCAGAGTTGGTTTCCCGATCAGCGGGACCCGCGAGCGTCAGAGGGCTGGTACACCACCTTGCACGAGGACTTCTTCACCGCCCTCATGGCGTCAGACGTGGGTTTGAGACAGCACAGGGTATGTCCCCTAGTGGACATAGTCTAGGCAGCAGGAGAGGAGATCAGGCCCTATTTGACTTTCCTGCCTGGACTCGCAGAGTTACTTGGACGTTCTCGACGGCACGTCGAGTCGTGGGTTCGAGAGTTCTATGCGAAGGCTCTGCGAGAGCTAATAGGAGTTCCACAGTCTGCCACCAGGTTGCACAATATCTGCTACACTTCGACAGACCCGCCGAGGAGGGCTCACGGAGGACTGGCACCTGGTACAGCTCACGTTGCAGCTTGCTTCCGGCCACCGTTCAAAGACGGCTCCCGTAGGACACCCTCAGAGTTTCGTCCCGTCGTTCGTCTCTTGAACGACGTGATGAGGCGCACTCTTCTACCGTGGGAGGGGTACAAGGAGGGTTTGACTCACTTACAGCTTTGGCTCCTTAGTGCCCTACTCCAGCAGTCAGAGTTCGATATTGTTGATCTGATCATTTGTGAGATGGAGGACACCATAGCAGAGGGAATCCGGTCTCAGCGTCAGCTCCCCTACGCTCACTGGATCTGATCTCACACATCCTTGAGCGGAGGTTGCACAGGATTTGGACAAGGATCTCGAGAGAGCTGCGCCAGACAGACGCAGAGTTTCTAGTTTATAGGATGACTTCTTTGATAGACGGCAGAGGGTAGCAGAGCACTTCACAGAGTTCAGCGCTGTCAGACTTTGGGAGTAGAGATGGTAGAGGTGCAGCAGCAGGATGAGGCTATGAGGCATGTTGTCCATAGCGAGATTGAGCAGTTACTGGTTGACGACGACCCCGTCGATACCTCCTCGTCCAGCTCAGACCTGGACTACCGGCCTATCCCTAGGTGACCTCGAGCTCACGACTCTAAGGCCGGTGATTCCAACTCTGCACCATAGGCTCCGCAGATAGACCCAGCCCTACTTGCTATCCTTCAGAGTCTTCAGCAGTCCTAGCAGCAGCAGGCACAGGAGCAGGCACGTCTTGCCCAGGAGCAGGCCCGGCTAGCACGAGAGCAGGCTGCAGCACTTGCTCAGGTACAGCTCAGGCAGGACCAGTTCCAGCAGCAGATGCTAGCGATGAAGCTCCAGAGCCAGCAGATTCAGTTGTAGACTTTTGGGTTCATGGAGAACATCATCAGGCACACCAGAGCCCCTCCTTACCTGACCACAGCTCCTCCAGTACAGTAGCTTGGTTCGGCAGCCACTTCAACCCAGGTGACTCCAGCGTTACAGTCCAACGGACTTCAGAGTCAGGGCACTGCTCTGTTCACCACTCCTTCACAGCAGACGCAGCAGTGGTTTGCCTCATCAGGGTTCGCTCAGGGGTTCACGCCGATCCGCATAGGTTTCACACCAGACGTGGGTGGCCCCTCAGTGACTAGGAGTCTTGGTGCAACCTTCAGTGAGATCACCAGCTTGCCTACTCCTCCTGAGTACAGACAGCTGGTGCCTTCGACCACAGCTCCACCTGCTACCGACACGATCGAGACCCTACCGTCCTCAGTTGCTTCTTCAGAGCCACTTCTGACTTCTACAGGCACTGAGGCAGTAGTGGTGACAGTTGAGACATAGGGTCAGCAGTCCAGTACTAAGTAGCAGACTCTGTCTGCTCAGACAGCTCCAGTCACATAGGCTGACCCTGGTACAGAGATAGTTGAGCCTACCCAGACCACTTCTCCTTCACGTGCACTAACAGAGGGTCAGGCAGTTCTGAGATCAGAGTCCGAGGATGACCCTACTCAGTTTGAGCTCCTTCCTCACTCCTCCGACCGCGACGCTGCAGCTTCTCCTCCTCCTCCTGAATCTTAGGTCGTTGGTGCTTGATGCCAAAGGGGGCGGGAAAGCATAGATTTAGGGGGAGCGTTGTGAGAGGGTTTTGGCTCTTATATGACTTTTGTTTTTGAAATACTCATGCATCATGTTTACTTTTCATGTAATTGTATTTATGTGTGCATGACTTTTGTTTTTGACATACTCATGCATCATGTTTACTTTTCATGTAATTGTATTTATGTGTGCTTGAGACTTGTTTGACTCATGACATGTGTTTGAGCCTTATGTTATATATATCATGTCACTTGGTTTGTCTTTGTTATGCTCATTGTCTTTGCTTCCGCACTTCACTCCGATCTTGAGCATAATCTTTGGTACTTGTGCTTATTTCATATCTTATGTGTACCTTGTGGTCTTGATTTGTATAAGCATGCCTAACTCCTTTGCTCTTACTGTCACATGCTTATATGAATCAAGCCTTTAAAATCTCACTCTTTCTAAACCTATTTGAGGTTGTTGTCATCAAACACCAAAAGGGGGGACACTGAAGCATCTAGGCCCTAGTGGTTTCGGTGATTAATGACAACAAAGAGGTTATTATGACTAACGTGTGTTTTGCAGGATAACCTAGAGGTTAGCTCAAAATAACATGTAGCCTCAAGCCCCTAGCGATGGAAATCAATTCGGTTTTCAAAGGATGGAAGACAAGACGGTGATAGGCTAGTGCCAAGTGTTGTTTGGTGTTGAGAGACACTTGGAGTAGTCTTAGGTTTTGTTTTTCACTTTGACCGTTCTATTAAGAGGGGTTTGGATGGGTAGCTTGACTTAGGGCAAGGTTAGAGAGTGTAGATGTGATGCACTGTTGTCCAACATAGCTCTAGACAGCCCAGAGAAACTCTTGAGAGAGAGGATCAAATTTTGTTTTGGAAAGTTTTCGATTCGATGAAGTTTTGATCATTTTAGAGGCATTGGACTGTTGTGCAGTATGGGCGTCGGACCAATGTGCACAGTCCTATGACACGTGGCAGTCTCTGGTTGCACCCCAGCGAACCAGAGGCCGTCGGACCATCAGCGAGCGTCTGACGGTGCCTGAAGGCTATTCTGTGAGCGTTGGACTGTTGTTGTAGTAGCATCGGACCAATCGTTCATAGGGTCCGACACTTCCAGAGAGGTTCTGAGAACAGTTTTGAGCTTCGGACTTAGTCCGACGGTGGGCGTCGGACTATTGTCCCGTGTTATAGCCGTTGTAGGTCACTGTGCGCGCGTCGGACGCTGGGTCATCGGACCTTTGGTGTTGGTCCGACGCCCCTCTGACACAGTACCTTGCACAGCGCGTTTGTGAGAGTCGGACCGTGGACTTTGGTCCGACGGTTGCCGTCTGATCAGTCTGACGGTACGCAGAAAATTGAGAAACGGCTAGTTTTGGAGAGGGTGGGTATTTATACTCCACCATTGCCTCCATTCTATCTCTCTTGCCACTTCTAACAGCTGAAGGATCCTTTGTGACTTTGAGAGAGAGAGCAAGAGCCCTAGGGAGCATTGAGTGAACTCCATTGCTTGTGAGCTTCTTCCTAGAGTGTGATCAAGAGTGACTTGTGTGCATCCATCACTCTCCTTGGCCTTGTTCTTGGTCAAGTGAGAGTCTAGGCTTGTTACTCTTGGTGATCGGCATCACCTAGACGGTTCGGTGGCGATCGCAGGCTTGGTGACCGCTTGGAGAGCTTGTGGGTGGCCCAAGCCAAGCTTGTTGTGGGCGATCCACCGCGCCGGAGAGGCAAAGGATCAACCCGTAGAGAGCACTTGGTCCTTGCAAGGATCAAGGGGGAGCTACACCCTTGCGTGGGTGCTCCAACGAGGACTAGTGGTGAGTGCCGACTCTCTGATACCTCGGGAAAAACTCGGCTTGCACTCTTACTCATTTACATTCCCGTACTTTCTTGTGTGCTTTACTTTCCTAGAGTTGTATACTTGTGATAGGACCCGGCTCTAGATTGCATAACTTGTTTCAGGATTAAAACTTAACACAAGCACAAGTGGGTGATATTGGGCAATTGCGATAGGTTGAATTGTTTTGCGAAAAATTATTAGTTGCCCAATTCACCCCCTTCTTGGGCATCCTCGATCCTTTCAGTAAAGTCAAGCAATGGATCCAGAGGAACAAGTCATACAATCAAATCAAGATGTGCATGTGTGTGGGTATGAGGTGGTAGGTGGATATATATATGGTGGCTAATCCTAATTCTACTCGTTTGCTCCTTGAAGACATTTCTCTCCCTTTTTCAAACACTAGGGAAATGTGCTGCAGGACAACATGGGCTATCTTTCTTTTCTTTTCCTTTTTTTAGGGCGGGCATCAGAGTACCCATTGTTTTGATAAATTCGAACACTTGTCCATTTTTTCCTCTCAGGTGGCCATCTTTGTACCCATTGTTTTCTCTCATCTCACTCTTTTGCATAGCCACATGCCTCTTCTCTGCAACAGTACTTCCCTTTTTCTTTTTCTTTTGAGAGATAGCAACCAGAACTTTGGAGCATTGATCTGGGGTAACTAATGGGGTATATTTTTGGGTGGAATAGATGGAATGGGTGGAGTGTGGATGCGCCTACTCTAATATGAGTAGTGCATTATGGGTGGAGTGCAAGTGATCTTGATTGTAAAAGCATGACAAGTTCTTAAGGTATCAACAAAGCTTGACAAAACTAAAAACAAAGCAAGTAGCATATAATGTGTATGTTTTTTCTATATTCTAGCATGTATGGCTGTGGTAGGAATGTAAAGCTCTTATCATACAGGAACTCATCATGTGGTTTTAAGGATTTTCAAAATAAAAATTCCCAGAACTCAAGTATCACTAGGAACAAGATAAATAGCAGCTCATACTTTGCATATCATATCCCTCAATTACTTAGACTTATATCAAGCATTTGCTACCCACAAGTTTCAGGCTCAAAGTACATCTTCAAGTTAAATGGTTGTGTCTAAAACTTGGGATGATTCAAGGTTGAAAACTAATCATTATGAGGAATCATGGTGGGGTGCTACTTATCAATTCCTATGCTTGGTTTCCATCTAATCTGAGCAAAATTATTGTAAGCACTCTCTTCTTATTTTATTCAAACACACAAACTAACCTAACACTATTTATTTGGTTTCCAAATTTTATCTCACTAGCTAACTCACGGGAAAAGCAATATGGTACAGTAATAAGGTGGGAAACTTATACTTAGCTGGATTCAAGTGGAGGATACCCTCTCCCAAGCTAGATGTTTACGTGGTCTTTGATGTTGCAAGTTGAGTGATCCTTTTAAGAGCAGATGTACCGACAGTGTAAGGGCGTCAGGTTGACTAGCTCTTTGATCATGTATTGTCCTGTAATAACTCAATTGCCAACAAGAATACCAAATCTCATGGAGAGGGGTTAGATTTAATACCACTCCATGGTTAGTAATTGATTTTATAATTCCAGCAGAAATTTCCCTAAGGGGGTGGACCTTCATGTGCCCACATATTTTTTAGTTTTTCTAAAAAGTGTGGACCTTCATGTGCCCACATATTTTTGGTATTTTCATGTTTATGGATGCAGAAAGTAAATATGATGCAGAAATCTATCCTAGATGCAATTTATTTTTGTGCCACCACAGTGAATAGTCTTTATGAGCTATGCCACAAGATTGGTCACATAGGGCTTTTAGATTTTATTATGTAAGCAATAAATATTTTTATTTTCATTTTAATGTAGGAAAGTAAATATGCAATTACTAAGATACTAATGCAATGCTGAAAAGTAAATATGGATAGGTGCCAAGTTTACATTTTGGTGAAGGCTCGGTGGTTTATAGTCCTCCGAATAGGACTCCTTGTCGTGCTCATTCCTTGTGAGGTGCATCGTCGGGTTATGATAATGACCCTGGTTGCACCTCCGATGATGATGAGCTGGAAGGTGACTCCTTCTTCCTCCATTCTTTTCTGGTTGGTGAAGTTGATGTTGACGTTGAGGTTGGAGTCTCATCCTTCATAGTCTCTTCTTTCTCACTCTTCTTCTCTTCTGATGTAGATCTTCTGATGTAGGAGTCTCATCACTCCCTCCTTGGGTGGCTGGCTCTTCTAGCATTGGAATAAATGGTGTCTCCTCCTTGATCTTAAGATGTTACCTTCATTATTGGACCATGATGATACCGTAACACCTTGTAGAAGATTTTCTTGCTCAATTAGTTGTACATCTTCTCCATGAGCTTGCCTCCTACATTGCACTCTTCCTTTCTCATCCTTTTATCATGTCATCTTTCTAGTTTTTCTTCAGACCTTTTTGCTCCTCTTATTGCTTCATTGGTTCGCTCTTGAACGATGGAAGCTTGAGATGGGAAGAGCACTGTTGGATCATTTTTAGAGGAGTCACTCTTCCTTCCTTATGCTTCAACCGATTAGCAAGGGCCAGTAGAGCCACTTCTACGAAATGTTGCATGGGGAATTGCTGCTCCCTTCTTCCTCTCCTTTTCTGCACTCTTGTGTTGTGATGGTTACTAAGGAGAGAAATGCCTCAAATCTTGTCTTATTAATGAGGGAAAAGTGAATCTCCCCCAAGCTTCCTCTTTTAAGTGCCCTTGCATCACCATGGTGTTTGCTTGAATTTTACAAGGACCTTACTTCATGCCACCGTATGTCTTGAAGAAATTCTACTCAATACTTGTTGCACCTTCTTTGACAGCTTCTTGAGTTTGTCTTGGTCCGAATTATTTGTCAGAAAGGGCTTCTTTATGCTTGAGCAGGACCATCTCATTCTTTTGCACCATCTAATTTAGGAGACGTTGATGTGGATAGTAACATGCTTCTTCATTCACTCTTGGTTGATGGGTTGAAGATCATTGGAGATACATACCTAAGTTCATCCTTGATTGTCCTTGTCTTCAAACGGCGGGTAAAAAGTTATTCTTCTCTGATGATACGCCAACCATCTTGATGTTCGAAGAAGAGAACTCATTGTTACTTGTGCGAGTGCTTCATCTCAAATGACTTAGGGATGTCATCCTGAGACCATAGTTGTTCATGGCTTCATGAGACACCACCGACAGACCACCAATGACCAATGAGGTGTGGAAGATGCACACTATGATGTAGTGGCATCTCATCATCCTAGTCTGTGCCATCGGCGTATGAGTTGCTATCTTCGAAGATGATGAGAGCAGGCATCGGTTTGGCCATACGACAGAAATTGCATTCTGCTTGCGATCATCATCCTAGCTTAAGCCTTGGGAACGCTCAAGGTTAGGCTGTCTTTGACGATGCTCATGATCCATCAAGTGCAGCCACTTCTTGTAGTTGTGCCTTGGTTTTCGACAGGTTCATCCCAACTCATTTACAAGAATAGTTTATATTTGTTCCTGCAGAATGTTAGTATACACATACCCAAAGGATTTCAACGAGTTCGAAACATGGGTTGTTGTCTACAATTTTTATCCACGCTAACGAGAAGATGATTATAACATTACTTTAGCATCGATTTCTTTTTGTCATTTTTTTATTTGTTTGCTGCATTCTGACATGGTTCAAGGCACTTAAGATGTCCTGTCACTTAAGATGTGATTTGAATTCTTGTGACGATGACCTTCTTCTCCAATCTACATAGGGTTAGAAAGAAATATATATATGTGGGCAAACCTGTGAGATGGCAGGGTTCCATTGTTGATGAATCTTGGATGTTCAGGCACCCTGGGCTCTTCAAAATTTCTTCTTGTGGAAATTTTTGGAAGGTAGAAACTGGCTTCTGCTGCCCTGTCTTATTCCACAACTCAATAGAACAGGGGTAATCCTACTAAAGCTAGTGGTACACTAAATTAGTAGACATCAAGATCACTATTAAACTCTTATGCCAATTGCTTCCCCGACAACGGCGCCAAAAAGCTTGTTGGTATTTATTAAGTACAAATAGAATATGAAAGATTCCGCAAGCGCACAGAATACCATTGTAGTTTTTACCCGGGAGTATTCCTAGAGTATCATTATTTATATTTTACCACAGGGAAGCAATGGTTAAAGAATCCGATAGCTACCATCATGTATCTACTAACTTAATACACCAACTACAATGGTATGTGATAAACAATAGAAGTTATGCACAATAATCACTTGTAAGATAAATGAGTAGTCTAGCTAAGTTGAGAAGACAACAGGAGAGTTCAAGGTTCCTAAATACTTCTCTATTACTTGGGTTCTAAGATAACTGAACGATAGTTAGACAGGGAATCACACAATAGCACTTCGGGACATCAGAACACTAGTCTCAGACTGAGATGAGAATGGGACTAGGAAGCTCTGACTACGGTCCTACAATCATCAACCTACACAAGGTGGAATACGTCGGCCGTCCGGGCTGTCACCTCCTGGGGCTACCACAACTATTCGTAAGGTTGAGTGCAATCCCAGGTAACCTCTACTCTAGACATCATGTCTACACTATTAATTACTACTTAATCTCATATGAAAACTAGAGCACTCGATGCGAGTGGAGATCCTATGCCAAAGTATAACAACTATACTAACCAATCACATAAAAAAGCATATACGTAAATAGAGAAGATAAATATATAAAAGCATAAGTCTTACAGAGATCAGATACAAGTCATACCAGACCTCAGAAGACTCCTCCAGAACCCGAGCATGGCTCCGCTCTCCCTAACTCTCAACTAGAACTAATCTACTACATTGGAGAGATGTTATCCTTCAAAGGGACACCTCTCTATCCAAGCCCTAACTAGAGAATATGAATTATAACAATGAAAGTGATGGAGCCTAGGGGTCCCTGAGGCTGTATATATAGGGGGCGGCCTCCCCTCCTCCACCTTGATTAAGCCATGTCGTACTAAACCTTTTCACCATGTCTCATTAAAGTGCACATAGGCCTTAATGGGTCAAATTCTGATTTAGACCCAATTAATCCTGCAGTCCCTCAATTAATCTCGCAGGTCATGTTCTCGAATCTTCCGGTGTTTGTAAAATCTATATCTTTTCATTCCGGACTCCAAAAATAGCAAGTAATATATCCGTTTTGATCGTCTCAACGAGCTCTACGCAATGGTGAACTCCAATTCCTTATTTGACATACTTTTATTCAGTGAAAAATTAAATATCTCTTCATACCCTGCAAAATAGGTGAGAACACCAAAACCCGTGGAACTTGTTAGAATCAAACCCTATAACTATGTTGTGGGTTGTTTTATGCCCTTGATTCATGTTTAGTTGATGGATAAAAATGATAGATAACTACCATCAACACTCGCCTCCACTTCCCCTTCGTCGCACTCTCCGCGCACTCCACCGCATGCTCCTCCTCCGCTCCGCCTCCGCTTGCCCCCCTTCTCTCTAGGCCCCTCTGCCTGCTCTCCCTCTCTGCTGGACAGCGCGCCCACCTCCTCCGGCTTTGAAAATGGGGTATTTTTGGAGGTAGGTCATTTATAAAGCCTGCCTTTGTTAATAGATTTACGGAGATGGTTATTTTGTATATGCCTCCATAAATCGATTTTTTAAGGCAGTTGGTTGTAACTGCCTCGTTTAATCCAGGCATTAAATGAGGTGGTTATCCATACTACCCGCCATGAAAAAATACAAACGCCTCCTAAAAGATTTTATGCAGTAGTAATATTTGGAACTAGACAACATATAAACCAGATATTGCCACACAGTAATACATCCACTGCCATACCCAAGGAGGAAAATAAATATCCGACTACACACCAGGTCCAAAAATCTCAAAAGGGAAAAGGAAACACAGGAGAAATCATATTTGAGTGCATAACAACTCACGATGCAAGAAAAATCCTTGTGTCTTACATACTTGTTGTGATTTGCCCCTATCGTACAAGTAGTACAAGTGAAAGTGAATTTACCCCTATCGTGGGTTTTGGTGTATTAATGACATCTAAACTAGAAGCTAATTAACTCTACAAGATTATGTGCAGGTTTAATCCCATGAAATAGGATTGAAAAATCATGTTGGGATTGGTTGGCACCCCTCAATTTTCTATTGCTCTTGGCAGATCAACTCAAGTGGTAGTCTCACCATTTTATCTTTTAATCTTGAGTTATTATGATATGCTATGTGGTGGAAATGGAAACGGTTTATATTAACCTGAACTTAACCACTGGGAGAGCGTGCTGCGTGCGTCTTGGGTGCGTGGTGAGGGTTGAGTCGACCAAGTGGGACTTAAGACGAGCTGCGAGGGCAAGTCATGCCGGGGGTTCAACATGGGCACTCCCACGAGAGGTGCCTATGGCGGGTAAAATGGTGTTTTGAGGTGGTTCCGGGATGGACAGCCTGTGTGGTTAGAAACCCTGAGAATGGAGGTGCTGTGATGGCACGGGGGAGAGTATCCCCCTAAGTGGAGATGCCTGCTTGGTCAAAACCTAGGATCTGACTAGTGACCGAAAACATCTGGATTCCCTTGCTACTCACCCGCTCTTGAATAGGAGGGAGATGGCTAGGCTACTTGGTAGGGCGGTGCCACTACTGCTAGGTTGAGAGGTGATAAGGGTGGGCGATGACGGATGTTGGATTCCCGTATCGTTCTAGATGCACAGTACCACTGATTGGGCCCGGTACTGCGTCTTCCAGTCTCAGCGTGATGGTGTAGGATCCTGAATATCCCAGAACTGAGTGGTAGGGGGTGGCATCGACCAAGGCAAGCAAGCACCCAGAATTCTGCCTAGATGTTCGTGCGACATCTATGATGGTTAATTTTGTGAGTGGTAAAACCTTTGCAGAGTGTATGGTTGATCGATCGATACATATGCCAATTCGTTGGCTATAGGACCTTTCCTAATGTTTCTGCAACCACTATTAGAAGTGAATATCCTCTTCTTCCCCCCATGGATAATACTTTTCGACAGCGTGCCCGTTGTGGCAGTGTGCCGCTGAGATAGGCCCGAGAGGGAGTTGGGCCTGTCGAATGAGTGCGAGGTGTGTGTATGTGAGATGTGGTGTTTGGGATGGGAATGGAATAGGTGGATGGTGATAGAATGAGATAAAACTTGACTATTAAAATATTGATTACTCCTGCATAGGAAACCCCAGCCTATAGGTCTGCTTGTACACCCTTGCATCCACTTTCCACAAAGCAAATGCAATCATAGGTGGGCTCTAGGGCCAGTACAAATCGTACTGATAAATTTGCTGTCAGGTGACAAGAAAGAGTACGACTGAGATGGAGACGATTGGGAGGAGTAGGGTCGCGTGCTACACTCAAGTTGGCCGTGAAGGATGGATCACTTCCGCATCTTTGAGCTGCTCTGATTGAACTATTCCGCCAGTGTGGCGATGGAATAATTTGTAAAACTCTCTTATGTAATCGTGTATGGATCCTGGTATCCACTGAGAGCTAGGATAATTTCATGGATTGTTCGACGCAATCTATTTAATTACAATACGTGCCTGTGGATTTTCCTTCGAGGAAATCAGGGTCGTTTCAAGACACTCTATCACTTCACGAACACACAACGAGTTTTCACAAAACTAGACCAGTCGAAAGTTCTAACGTAGGCCTGAAAGTTCCGACATAGTCATGTTTTGGCTGAACAAAGAGCACCGTCGGAAGTTCCGATGTCATACGCCAAAAGTTCCAACGAAGATCTGAACGATTGGTTTTGGTCGAATATAAAAGCTCTCTCCTTCACTTCTAACCATTACCACTCACTTATTGCGACCTACTCTCGGCCAAAACAACTCTCAAGCATTCAAGGCTCTCCTTTCCTCTCCCTTTTGTTCCCAACTTCAATTCTCCCAAGGATTTGAGTGAAGAGTGAGTGGATTGAGTGATAAAATCATCTAGCAAGCTTGAGCACTTGATTCTCTTTGTGAAGCCAGTTGATTGTGTGTTTGTTACTCCTGGGGCTTTGCCCCTAGCCGGCTAGGCATTGCCCAAGAGCCTCCCATCTTGTGGAAGAGCATTGGGAGGTTTATATTACCCTTGATTTCTAGTGGAGAAACTCAGGAGACCTTTGTGGTTGCCTTGAGTGTGGCAAGCAGGTGAAAGAGAGTCTGACCTAAGTGGTCACCTCAACAACGAGGAAGTAGGAGCTCCTTTGTGGGGCTGTCGAACCTCAGGTGTCTTGCGTACTTGTTGTGATTTTCTTTGTGCTATTGTGCTTGTTTTTATCTCTCTCCCTCTCAAGTTCATCCCTAGGGTTTTGACTCGTTCTATGGATTGGAGATATTTTAGCGCCAAGGAAGTAATCCTACACTTCACCTTATCACTAGGAAGTAGGGTTGTAAGATTTCTCACACTCAAAGTTCAATTTGGCACTAGTCTAGGTTTTCCATAGTGGTCGAAACTTCCGACAGTTTGGGTCGGAGTTGGAAGTTCGACGCAAACTGCCGGAACTTTCGACAGCCATTGACCAACTTGAGATTAAGTGTGTGCAGAAGTTTTTAGATACTCCTATTCATCCCCCTCTTGGCATTGTAGATCCTTTCAATGAGTATCTCACCTAATGTTCCTCGTAGATTTTCCAAAGACGGGGCAACTCGCCACAGCACCCATAGGTTCCTTGCCCTTGTTGGTGATTGTGGGGTTGCTCCGTCTATCAACCTCAACCTCGGTAGTCCTGCACCACTCATAAACCGTGCAGATAGTTGGTGACTCAAACACACTCCCCTCCTAGTCAAGTTATGCAAACCAAGAGTAGCATTAGAACTCCCAACCGAAATGGTTACCAAAGATGCTACCACCAAATCTAGCTGCGACGGATTGAGTGCATATGCATGCGGTGGATCGACAACACCAAGATGTTGATTCCCTCAGAGGAGATGAATGATGGCTTGGGCACGAGAGTGATGGAGGCAGCGAAGGATGGCTTTGGAATGGGCGTAACCGTGGTGGTGGACGACGGCTCGGGCACGGGGGCGGGCGTGAGCGAGGCGGCGGAGGACGGCTTGGGAGCGGCCGTGACCATGGCATAGGACGATGGTTGGGGTGCAACCATGACCGGGAGGTTGGAAGATGGCTCCGGCGTGGGGACTTGCGCACCGGAGGAGATGAGGACGAGGGTGCAGCCGCCGCGCGTGCCGGAGGCGCTATGGTGGTGCGGATCGGGCATAGTGTTGGAAAGGTGTGCCCAATATTCGCAAGCCTTGTTACATATGCCATGACAACATTTTTTTGCAATGCTTTGCTGGAGTGCCTTTATTCCCACCTCTGAGATTTGTAAAACACCTATAGATGGCCAACGGGCCTAGCCCGACACGGCCCACCACGGGCCCGTGCTAGGCACGGCACGATTGGAGTCGGGCCGGCACGGCCCGCGTGCCTCTCGGGCCGTGCCCCTAAGGGCTACAGGCCTAAGCGACGGCCCAGGCATGGCACGTTGGGCTGAGTTTTGGGCCATGCTGGCCCGAGAAGCACGCCCATGCCAACGAGCCGGGCCGGACCCAAGTTCACATTCCAGAGGAGAGAGAGGAGGGGGAAGGGGCAGCGCAACCGTGTAGGTAGTCGGAGCCGGAGGGTCAGAGCTGGGGAACGGGAGCCGCAGCCGCGCAGGAGCGAGGAACGGGAGGCAGCCGCGCAGATCCGTCACTGCCGTACTTGAATCCGTCGTCGCCGCCGCGGCCAAGCAGATCCGGTGCCACCGCTACGTGGGGACTCGGGAGGGGAGGGGGTGGCACGGGCGTAGGCCAGACGGAGACGACCGAAGGGAGAGGGGGCGGCGCTGCATGGGGAGGCCGGCTCGGGCGTAGGCCGTGGCCGCGTCACAGCTGCTCGCTTGCGCTATGCGTGGGGGGTGGAAGGGAGAGGACGGGCGAGAGCGGCGTGCGGCGTGGGGAGTGTGCGTCGTGTGAGCGAAAGGGTCAGGGGCAGCGCTGCGCGAGTGGTGGGGGATGGGGAGAGGGAGAGTGGAGGGCTGGAGGCCTGGAGTTGGGCTGCTTTGTGCTGGGCCGGGGGAAGGTCGTGCCGCTCGCGGGACGTCCCTAAATTGTCGGGCCATGCCGTGCCGGCCTGCGGGCTCAGATGATGGCCCAAGCACGGCACGCTGTATCAGGCCGTGCCAGCCTGGGCACGCTCTATATCGGGCCGGGCCATGCTCGTGTCGGGCCAAAATGGCATGCCTCGGACCGGGCCGGCGTGTCTCGGGCTGCATGGCTTTCTATAAAAACACCTCAACCACACCTAGCGGTGATGGAAAAGCCAATCTGACATTGGATTAATTGGCCATTATCTAATGAAAGGCTTGAACATCCACTGTCTGAACGCTAAAATTTGAGAGTGTATATTTAAGCCAAATGATTAGGTCAATTACCTACCATACACATTTAAGATTCACATATACATATACGTATCAAAGAATATAATTATACAAGCATATTTCACACATTAGTTGATTGGAAACATATAAAATTGTTGACAATGCTTGGATGATTGAACGGTTCTTGAGTTAACACTGGATTGAATCCCATTGAACTTACGTAGCCGTTGAAACCTATGACTTCTGGCAGAGGGATACCACGTCCAGCCATCTTTTCTCACTAAAATCATTATATTAAAATTCACTAAATAAGTTTTATAAATCTAATTAAAATTCACCTCAACAAACCTTATATATCAAAATTTATATCCCTCAAGTCAATATATATACCAAATACATACCACCAAATACCACGACATTAACCATGTTCAAATTGCAGACAACTGTAACGCTGAAGTAGTGGCATCAGCCATCAGGTAACAAGTAGTACGCATATCTCACCTAATGTTCGTCATAGATTTTCCAAGAGGGGGGCAACTCGCCGCAGCACCCACAGGTTCCTTGCCCTTATTGGTGACTGTGAGGTTGCTCCATCCATCAACCTCAACCTCGGTAGTCCTGCACTACTCGTAAACCATGCAGATGGTTGGTGATTCCAACACACTCTCCTCCTCATTGACTTCTGCAAACTAAGAGCAGCATTAGAACTCCCAACCCAAATGGTGACCGAAGATGCTACCACCACAACCAGCTATGGCGGATCGAGTGCACATGCATGCGGCAGATCCACCAGGCCAAAATGTTGATTCCCTCACCCGCGGCGAAGGATGGCTTGGGCACGAGCGTGATGGAGGCAGTTGTAGGACGACTTTGGAGCGGCCATGACCGTGGCGGCGGACGACAGCTCGGGCACAGGGGTGGACGAGAGAGAGGCGGCGGAGATGACTTGGGAGTGGCCATGACCATGGTAGAGGACGACGGTTGGGGCACAGCCGTGACTGGGAGGGAGGACGACGTCTCGGGCGCGGGGACTTGTGCACCGATGTTGATGAGGACGAGGGCCGCCATGCGTGCCAGAGGCGCTGTGGCAGTGCAGATCGGGGAGAAAAGAGGACAAGGCGACGTGCAATGATTGAAATGAAATCGATCTGAAAAGATTTGAAGGGAGAAAAGTATATATTTGGTAGCATGCCAAGAGATTAGTCAAAACCGCTAGCCAATTTACCTTTAGAAAATAATTTGGCTAATCTCTTGGAGATGCTCTTAGTCCCGGTTTTAGCCACAAACAGGGACTAAAAAGTATTTTAGTCCCCAATTCGTGAATTAAACCGGGACTAAAGGTTCCACCTTTGATTCCGTTTCGTGGTAGCAACCGGGACTAAAAGAACCTGTAATCCTAGTTGGTCGTTAAGCTGGGACTAAAACCAAATTTTAGTGTGCGGTGAAGCTGCTTCCTGTCAGCAGTTTTCTTTCCCACCCATACCACACTATGATATAGGATACTTTGCACAAATTTTTGAATAAGATGAGTATTTTTGTTCCGTTATTTTTTGTTCGTGTGTTCCATTCTCATTCCCTTATGAAAGGATCGAGGATGCCCAAGAGGGGGAGGGGGTGAATTGGGTAACTCGTAAATTTTTCGAAATACAAATCAACCTATCGCCATTTGCCCAATCTCACCCCACAAGTACTTGTGTATTGATCTAAGCCTAAAACAAGTTATGCAATCCAGAGCCAAGTCCTATCACAAGTATACTACTCTAAGAATGTAAAGAGCATAAAGTATACGGGAATGTAAAAGAGATAGAGAATGCAAGCCGAGTTTTTTCCGAGGTATCGGAGAGTCGGCACTCCCCACGAGTCCTCGTTGGAGCACCCGCGTAAGGGTGTAGCTCCCCCTTGATCCTCGCAAGGACCAAGTGCTCTCTACGGGCTGATCCTTTGCCTCTCCGGCGCGGTGGATCACCCATAACCGCTCACAAGATTGGATTGGGCCGCCCACAAGCTCTCCAAGCGGTCACCATGCCTCCGATCGCCACCAAGCCGTCTAGGTGATGCGGATCACCAAGAGTAACAAGCTTGAACTCTCACTTGACCCAAACAAGGCCAAAGAGATGGATGCACACAAGTCACTCTTGATCAACTCTAGGGAAGAAGCTCACTCGAATTCACAATTCACTGAACCTCCCTAGGGCTCTTGCAAGATCTCAAGGTCTCAAGGTGTGTTTAGCTGTTTGAAGTGGCAAGAGACCTCTCATGGACGAGCACAAGGAGTATAAATACCCCCACACAAGCCAATGGCCGTTAGGCACAAAGCCCGCTATTTTCGGGTGCACCGGACGCTCTTATTTTCACACCGGACACATCCGGTGGTTGTCCGGTGCCCCTCCAACGGCTACTGTACCTAAACAGATTTTGAACACACCGGATGCTGGCGTTGTCCGGTGGGGCTTCACCAGACGCGTCTGGTGCTCAAAATCCCTCTCTGGAACCTCTCTGCGTGGACACCGGACGCTCCTGACTTTGTCCGGTGCAGCGTCCGGTGGTTGTCCAGTGCTAAGCCCTAACCTAGGGTTAAGCACCGAACGACCGCACAGTAACTACTGCGCATCCGGTGGTTCTAAAACAGGCGTCCGCTGCTCTCTGTGACTGCACCGGACACTCTGGCCCACGTCCGGTGCAGTGTCTGATGCTACTTTTTGGCCCTAAACTTCGCCGAATCGATAACTTTCTAAAACGAAGTTTGTTCCAAATAGTTCACCAGACCTCTCTGCACACTCTAGACCTAGATTTGACAAGTGTGCACCACACTACCATCTCCTAGCCAAGTCTAGCTCAAGCTACCCATTCAAAGCCCCCTTAATAGTACGGCCAAAGTTAAAAACAAGACCTAAACTACTCTAAGTGCCTCCCAACACCAAACGGCACTTAGAACTAGCCTATCTCCGTCTTGTCTTCCGTCCTTTGAAAACCGAATCGAATTCCATCGCTAGGGGCTTGAACCTACATGTTATTATGACCTAACCTCTAGGTTATCCTACAAAACACACGTTATTCATAATAACCTCCTTGTTGTCATTAATCACCGAAACCACTAGGGCCTAGATGCTTCACCTTATTCTCATTAAAAAACAATAAAGATCTCGAAAAATAATATAATAAAATTACATAGATGATAACAAAGGCAAAACCAATGTGTTGCTAACCACACCTACGATAACAAAGACCTTACAACAAAATTACTTATACGATAACAAAGACCTTTTTCTGAATAGGCCAATGTTACAATCAAAATGTACCAACACATTTTAAAATAACCACCTCAAAAATATTCTTCTACCACCTGCAACAGAGCCGCCTAAATCACGTGGCCCACAGGCACCTGTCATCGCCACTAATGACATCTGACAGCCGGGCCCAGTGTTCCAGATGACCTAGGCGGGCTCTACCGGGCTACATAAGCACCCGTTATCTCCGACAGGATCCCATTGCAAAGCCATTACATGGTTACAACATTTCATAACAAAATACATCAGAGTAAAAGTGCGAAAGAGTAAATAGTACTTAATATTACAAACCAGTGTTCGAACGGAAATTAGGTGCAGTTATTACAGACCATATTTTAAAGGGTAGCAGTAGTGATAGAACAACAGTACAACAGATAGATAAGTATTACACGAACCCTGCCCACGGGTTCAACCTTATTCTTCTTCACTCTCCTGGACGATAGTGACACAGCACGGAGCGAGACAGACTTCAGGCTCCTGCTGCTCTCCTGCAACGGGGTTAACAAACCCTGAGTACATGGAGTACTCCGCAAGACTTACCCGACTAAGAGTGTAAAATTAGACTCAGGAATGCAGGCTGAGGGGAGTCAAGGTAAGGCTTTAGCAAGAGTTCAAGAGTTTTGCGGAAAAACATTACTAGTCCTATCTCAATATTTTATTTAAATAATACTATTAATCATTAACCATATCTCCAAGTTTTTTCTCATATATCAACATTCTTTCATTTGCTTTATCCATTCAAAAACAATCCTAGTTCTGAACCACTATCCGATGTAGGGGTGAGGATCAAGTCTCCATATCCGAGGAGCAACGACGATTCGAATCGATTAATACCCAGCTGGGGATCCCTATCCACACTGCGTATGTAGCACTTAAGGTTGCATATGCCAACCCCGCCTACCACGGCTTTTCATACCCCGAAACTGGTCCTGCGCCACCCTAGAGCATAGTACTCCTCTCGTCTTCAGGCACGACGGCCACGAGGGTACACGCTACTCTCGCCATCTCTCCACTCCCAATGCTTGATTGTCGGTTCCAGCAGTAGAGCCACTGGAGTCAGAGGCTTTCCGTAGTATGTGGCTAGTTGCAAAGTCTTGATCACAGCAGGCCTGACAACGAACGGTCCCTAATATTTTTCCGTTAGAAACCATGCATTGGGACTCTAACCCAAGTACACTGATAACTACCCGGTTTTCACATCCCTTTCCGATAGCGAGGATCGCTAGGACTCCAACCCAAACAGATGGTCGTCCAAACGGAAAGACCCATCCCCGTGGATGACAATGAACTAGCTAGAAACACTGCCAACCAACAAAAACTTAACCATTCCCATAAAGTGATTCATTTGATTTGTATCATCACAGTTCAAAATAGCATTTTTGCAAATCTAATCATTGAGCATGACTAAGCATTTTTTAATACTTAAATTGAATCAGGTTCTCAGGTATTGATAAGTGGTCAAGGGTGGTAATGCATCAATTGGGTTGTCAATCAACTCCTATTAACTTAATGCAATAGATTAACTCAAGTGATAAACATTTTAAAATAGTAAGGAAGGGCAAATACACTGGGGCTTGCCTTGGATGGTGTAAAGTGTCGGATCCGGGTCAGTGCCACAAATATCAAAGCCTTGCACAACTTCCGAAGCAACCTCCTCAACTGGACCCTCAGACTTTATCTCCGAATTCTCGGTCACTATACGTGTGCAATAATAAATGCATGAATGCATGAAATGACAGATGAAATTTAATAACAAATAAACCATATATGTGCATAAGACCCTACCTAGGCCATAAAGGTGATTGACCTAGAATCTCAATCAATCCAAAAATCACACCATTGAACCATTATTTCATTTCCTATTCCTATTATAAATCATTTAAATCAATATATAATCTAATAAATATTTAACTATTTCTATTTGATGCCAAACTTCACCAACAGTTAGCTCTAGGACCTAAAACAGTACCAAATAATTTTTTATGATTTTTTGGACTTACAGAGAATTTATTAAAAATCATCAAAGTTTCTTTTATCATTTAATGTGCTGATTTTTAGTTAATACAGAAAGCACTCAAATGCTACATTTCATATTTCTATTAAATTCTACACATCACAGAGAGCATCCATAAATATTTTCATAATTTTTAGTGCAGTAGATTAATTCACACAAAATTGTGAAAACCCAGCACTATTCCTTAGAAATATAAATGGAAAAACTTACTAAAATTCCTCGGGAAAATGAAAAACCAATTTAACCCGAGCCAGCCCACTAAGCCCCTAACGGCCCAGCACGGCCCAGCCGCGCCCGGGCGCTCACGTGCCTCCGCACGTGGACACTGACAGGCTGGCCCCAGCCTGTCAGTTCCTCCTCCCACCTCTCGCCCTCTCTTCTTCCTTCCGGCTCCCGCGCGCGTGCGAGCACGGCGGCTCGCCGCCGACGGCCCCTCCGGCGAGGGAACCACCACCGAACGACGAGCTGAGCCATAAGACACTACCCTAGAGACCCTAAAAAGCTAGACTCGACCGGCGGCGAGGCCGCCGCCGCCGAGTACAAGACGGTAGAGACTAAACCAAAGGTGGAAAACGGTTCAGGAACTCACCACGACCCTAAACCACTAGCTGGTTGGGACAGAGACGGGACGGAGAAGTGGGCTTGACGACGAGCCGACCCGCGACGATGAGCTCCGGCGATGACCCTCCCGTTCTGGTGATCCTAGAGCACCAAATGACGAACCATCTAGCACATGAGAACCAGAGAAGCACAAGGATCCCAAAATGCACAAAAATACTAGTAAGACCTCACTCTCGAGGGCTGGCCTCGACTTCCCGACGTGCGGCGGCGCTCTGCTCGGCTCCGGTCGGACGCGGAGACGACGACCCGCGTTCCCGGACGTACGAGACACCACAGCCCACACCAACGACACCAATCGATGCACAAGGGAACTAGCGAACTTGCTGCGAGATGGAGAAGGTGGTGGTGGCTTGGTCACTGGTGAATTTCACCGTAATCCGAATGAGCTCAACGGCGACCGCGAGGAGGAAAAATGGGGAGAAGCGGTGCTCGTCGACTTTATAGGACCGGGCAAGAGAAGGATAAGCTCGGGCAAGTCCTGGCCCCCCTAGAGAACTCGACACGGCGATGGCCGGACGACGGCCGGCGCACGCCGCGCGCACGCGCGTGTACGGGAGGAAGAAAAACAGGGGACCCCCTGTAGCTACAGTAGTAGGTCCCTAGGTCAAATGCTATTGGATTCAAATTGATCTCCATACCGGCCGAATCAAAGGAAATGCTGAATACCAAAGTTGCAGAGAATTTTATGGAGATCATTTTTGCTTCTGACATGAAATTCAAATTCGGCCAAATTTTTAAACTACAGCAAAGGGGGTAAAAGTAGGGTTTAAATTTCAAACTAAAATTTTAAAATTACTTTTGATTTTTCGCAACAACTTGAAAATTAGTCAACAAGAAAGTTGTTCTACTCAGTGAGCTTGACAACTTCTATTAAGGGAGTTTTATAAGATTCAACATATTTTTGAAATTGAAGTTTAAAATTTAAATTCTAATATAGTAATTTGAGTTTAATTTGAATTTCTATAATATAACATTAAAATCTCCAAAAATAAAAGTTGTTCCATTTTAAAAGTTCTACAACTTTCATTAAGACACCTTCATCAGATTCATAATATATTTTGAATTGGTGTTTTAAGTCAACTCTAGGGTTTAATTTGATTTCTATTTAATTTTTATTTTTGATTTTGATTAAGGACTTAATTACACAATCAATACTAGCTGAAATCAAACCACTCTAGGAGCCCTAAGCACAATCATATGCAGATGCTTAAATTTAAATATGATGACATGGCAGATTAATTAAATTGTAATACCAGAGGTATTACACCACCCAACTTCCGCAAGCTCTGACGTGGCTCTATCTTAAAAATATTCTTATAGTACCTATTGTGTGCGCTGACTACATATAATAAAATTTTTATGTGGAGTGCTTTCTCCCACATAGAGATCATATAGGTGGATACAAATTTAGACAAACAAAACAGACAATAGGGATCAAATTGGCTCACAATAGAAAGACTCATATGCCTGGGAGATAAAGGCAATGCACGCGGTGGCGCCTGATTTTATAAGCAAGCGCGTGGTGGTAGCTGAGGCCATGGTAGGTTGAAGTAGTGTGGGTAGTCCCAATTTGTATTAAAAACCAGGACTAAAAGTCCCTCAAACCGAGACACTGCTGCCACCTATCACCGCAGACTAATTTGAATTATTGTAAACTAAAAGATGAATAATTTTTTAAGAAATATAATATTGAATATATGTATTTTGTAATTATTTTAATGATATCTATATAAATTTACTGATGAAGTTTATAATAATTTATTTTTTATTTTAGAAAAATATTTATTCAATCGCACGACAAATAGACATGGATTGTTGACATTTATCATCTCCAAGTGTGGGGGGTTAATCCATTCCTCGATGACGACGCTAGAAATGTTAGTTGGTAACAATACCTGTTATTAACTTTATGGATTTTATATATTAAGTTCCGCAAGCGCCCGAAATTATCATTGTACTTACTTGAGTTTTTTTTTTATGAACTTGAGCAATTAATCATGACAATATATGTGCTTAATAATCAATTGCTTATAACATGCGTAAGATGCTCAAATCATGGATACAATAGGATAGGACAAGATAACAAGAAAACTTAAGGATAACTTAGAGAGACACCAGACAGATTCACTGTAGTACAGGGTAGCAGAGAGGCACTAGACAAAATGACGGACAATTTAGAGAGGAATAAAATGTGGGTGGAGAGCTGCAGTTTTGGTCTTGTTCCCTCGAGATTCCATGCTTGACCGTGTGTAACCAAGGAACACGAACAGAGGAATAATATCACATGGAGGAGATCCACCGTCCACGTACCGAACGCACCATTGTTTCAATCCAACGAGTTCCCGGAACGACGCTTGCTCCCCATGCTCTGCGGCGGAATGCTCTGCTCGTTCCTGAAGTAGTCCGTCGGATCCACTGCCGCCTTCACGGCGGCGAGCCTCTGGAAGTTTCCGGCGAAGTACTTCTCTCCCCACACCCTGCCGCTGTCGAACGTGCTGACGCCGTTGAGCACCAGGTTCTGGCCGAGATCCAGGTCCCGGTAGTTGACGTACGTCTCCCTCGGGCACTTGCTCACGTACTGCCCCATGAAGTCGTAGAAGTTGCCGATCCACGCCGTCGCCGCGGCGGCGCCTTGGTCGTCGCCGGACGACCAGAGCGCGACGTACTGGACGTTGTACAGCACGCCGCTCCGGTGCGGGTACGGCGTGGCGCCGGCGGGTACGCTGCCGACGAACCCGCCGTGGGGCTCCAGGATGATCATCCCGGCGCCACTCATGGCGAGCCAAGGGAAGATCTTCTCCCAACCTTCCCTGGAGATGGCACGGCGGACGTAGTCGGACTTGTTCTTGGTGAAGGTGCTCAGGCTCGTGTTCCGGTCCAGCAGCGCCGGCTCCAGCGGCGTGTCGCGGTTCCAGTTCCACCAGGAGTTGAAGTAAGCAGCCGACTGCAGCCAGGTGATCTCGAGGCAGTCGGCGCTCGTCACGCCGAGCTCCGGGAAGGAGCTGCCGAGCATCGGCACGAGGTCGCTGCAGGTGCCCAGGTACAGGGACTGGAACGCCGCTCGCGTCCCCTGGACGATGACCCTGATCGTGATGTCGCCGGGGAGGCCAGGCGCGACGTCCTGCCACTTGGCCAGCACGTCGGCGGCTCCCTGATCCACCGTCTTGAAGACGGTGAAGGCCGTCACCGTGCGCGGGACCTTCACGAGGCGCACCTTCCACGACACCACGATGCCGAAGCTCTCGCCGCCGCCGCCCCGGATGGCCCAGAAGTGGTCCTCCCCCATGCCGGCCCTGTCGACGAGGTCGCCGCTGGCGGTGACGAGCTTAGCGTCGAGCACGTTGTCCGCGGACAGGCCGAACCGGCGCATCATCATGCCCATCCCGCCGCCGCTCAGGTGCCCGCCCACGCCGATCGTCGGGCAGATGCCGGCCGGGAACGCCGCCTCCGGGTTGTTCTTGGCGACGGCGTAGTAGAGCTCCCCAAGCGTGGCGCCGGAGTCGACCCATGCCGTGGGCTGCTCCTCGTCGTCGTCCACGGTGATGGCGCGGAGGTTGGACAGGTCGACGACCCCGAACACCTCGGCCCGCACGGACCGGTACGAGAGGCCCTCGTAGTCGTGCCCGCCGCTGCGCACGCGGAGGCGCACGCCGTTGGCGACACCGCACCGCACGGCGGCCTGCACGTGGGACACGCCGGCGGGCGTGACGATGCAGAGCGGCTTCACCGTGGTGTTGCTGAACAGCCGCGGGTTCCGGACGGAGGACACCAGCACGTCGGTGTAGCCGTTGCTCGTGCCCTGAGTGTAGATGAGCCCACTCGGTATGTTCGCCGACAGGCATTGGAGGAAACCATCGGAGGTAGCTGAGGTGACACTGCCGTGGAGGTAACAAGAGGAGAGACCAAGGATGAGCGCTAGCGCTACGCCTCTCAACAATGCCATCTTTGCTTGCTAATTGCAGTGACGACAATACAACAGTGTGCTTGTTCTTCGTTACTTGTGCTCGACAGCTTATTATATGGAGTACTCCTTTCGTCCCATTGAGATTGTCACTTTAGACTCCGTACCATTTTATTTGGCCATTCGTCTTATTCAAATTTTTTATACAATTATTATTTATTTTATTATAGCCTATTTAATCATTAGAGATATTTTAATAATAATTAATTATTTTATTATTTATATAAAAATTTTAAATAAAACGAATGGTCACATAAGAAGTTTAAAAATAAAAAACGACAGTCTGAGACGGAGGGAGTACTCCCTCAGTCGCATGATACATGACGTCGTGGAGTTCAAAATTTATCCTATATTACTTGAGGCTATAGCCTCCTCAGTCAGGTCTCAGGCGGCTAACAGTCGTAGCAGAGATTCCATCACTGACATCGTGCTTCCCGTCCAGGTAAATAAAGGAACGGCATGGTGGCCGGCGGCTAGTGGTGATCTCCCTTGCTTCCGTGCTGCAGCAAGTGCATGTGTTAGCAGCTGCCAGTTTCTTGTGTAGGGGCTTTTGCGTCTTCAAATCTTCACCTTTGGTAGCAGCGACATCTCTCAAAACGACTTGTATTACCGGACAAAGGAACTATAATATATAGTAAGTAGTACGCAGATACTAGTTGTCTATTTGATCGGTATACTCCCTCCTTTTGTCTAGTTGATCATATGCTCTATCCGTCTGAGAAAGACGGTCGTTTTAGTTTTCGGACAAATAAATTTGACTAAATATATACTAAAAGTGTTAATATTTATGCCATATAATTATTATTATTCTTGGAAAGATCTCTGAATCTGATTTTTAATAAATTTATTTGGAGATATAAATATTGTACGTATTTTCTATAAATTATATCAAACTTATAGCATGTATACTAAAACTAATAGTCTTTTTAGATGGAGTAGTACTTATTTCACAATCACAGAGTCACATGATATTTAGCATTTGCTTCACTCACCTGGGCGACCACGCCTGCACCCACACCCACCCACACCCACGCCCACACAGCCACACCCTGTGTCACGTGCATGCCTACACTATTCAATCTGCCTCACCGCGATGCGAACGAACTCGCCCATGCCATCCTCTTCTTTCCAACTCTGACAGACATAGAAAGAAGGGCCACAGGAAGGCAGGCCAGCCAGACGGTGAGAATGACAACGACGTGCCTCAGGGCCGGAGAGCCCTGGTGGTGGTCGAAACGATCGGGTTATAGGGAGGGACGGGGAGCTCCATGGCCGCTATCATCGGAGAAGGAGGGAGCGAGGGAAGGTGTGACTACCGTAGAAGAAGGGGTGGGTGGGGGAAGGGGGGAGAGGGCGCATAGGCAAGAAGCAGTCTGGTGCAAACCGGTGGCGGGAGGAGGAAGATAAATTTGGCTGAGCTGAAATTCGGCAGAGCTGATGTTCAAGGCGATATTCTCCTTTATTTTAGCAGAGCTGAAATTCGGCTAGACTGAATTCCACGTCTGAAATGCTGAACCTAACTGAAGCGAACAGAGTAATATCTCATCGGAGGAAGAAGAAAAGGCATGTGCCTTTGATGAGAATTTGACGGCCGTCGACGTCCCATGATGGATAAGCTCTCAGTCTCAAGCACCCGGCACGGAGACAGTCCCCTACTTATTTTTGGTGACTTGCAATAAGCTGCGTTCAGTAAATTATGGCAGACCAACAAGAAGAGCATCAGATCGTCGATCACAAGCTACATGTGACTATGCATGTGAGCATATATACGCTTGGAAACACGTTGAAGGTCGGCACTCGGCAACAATGAACGAGGTCTCGTTGATCTTCAGATCTGGTTCAGAAACCGGTGCTAAACAAGAGCGCCTGTATGCCCTTAGCCCTAACGACGCTGCCGCCACCACTGTCGTCGCCTCCTCCCTCCGTCCACACCACCACTGGTCCCCCTCCCTTCCCCTCCGGCGTCTTGCCGGGGGTTGAAGGGAGTAGAGATACATTATTTTTTATAAGTTTCTCTACTAGATCGAGTCGTTAGGGTTGGTGTTTCTTCATACCAAAATTCTTGGTATTGGAGTTTTATTTCCTCCTCCTCCTCTCTCGCGACCGTGTTGGAGAAGGGTAGAATCATCTTCTCCATGATGGCTTCGTTGAAAATGAGGGCGGGAACCTAAGGCGTCAGTATCTTCATCGACATGATGACATGGAGACTTTTGTTTTCCGACGGCGGCATCAAGACGGAGATGATGTTGTCGCTATGGAATAATTTTCTCTGGCTTCCCCGTTTGGTTATGATTAGATATGGTCATAATAAAGGACTAGGAAGAATAAGTTTCAGATCAGTCTTCCTCGTTCTTCGGTGCTGCAAAGAAAAAGAAGGAAAACACTAGAAAGAAGAAATTCCTCAATTCTGCCTACAGGAATATTGGCCATCGTTTGTTAGGCATTTGTTCTCAGACAATTTGCTGAGTGTTTACTTGTACAGTTATTTACATTGCAAATCATCAAACAGGTTGATGTGCCTAGCCATTTTATTCATGACATATGGACTTTTTTAATTCAAAGTGCTTGTAACGAGTTGATGTGCCTAGCCATTTTATAATAGAATTCTTCTTTCCTCGTAGAAAAAAACTAGAGCGCTCATGGAATTCAGATTGGTTGGAGTATTTAGTACTACTGTCAAGTGTCAACGGCATAATAATAATAATAATCAGGTTAATAATAATAATAATAATAATAATAATAATAATAATAATAATAATAATATTCTCTATGGCAATATACATATCACCGCTCGTATGTAGTCCCAGTCGAGATAGGGATTAAGCGTCGGTCTCACAACTGGGACTAGGGCTAAAGGGACATTGGTCGTATGAACAGGAACTAAAGGGTCTACGTGAGATTTAGAAAAATAATTTCGATGACTCAAACCCAATATCCTATATATTTTGTCGCACGTACTTACTATTTCACCTACAGCAGATACGATTTTGAATTATGTTTTCAATTTGAACTAACCATTTTGTCCCAGTTGATAATACTAACTTGGACTAATGCAGACCCTTTGCATAATCAGACTATGCAACTTCTCCAAGTGATGTGAACTTTTCTTAGTGTTTTAGCATTAAACAATTAGTATATTTTTCCTATTAAATGTCTCCTAGTGAACCTGAATCGTGGCTTGAGGCTCACGTTGGGTTTCAACTCTAACATACCCCAACTTCCTTGGAATTAAAAGGCTTTGTTGTTGTTGTTGTTGTAAATGTCTCCTGGCAATGAATCACTTGTTCTTTGACTAGTGCCAATTTTTTATTACTAATTAAAAAACTAGGAAAACTATACCATTTTGGTAATGTTAGTTCCGGTCGGTACTTTATTATTTTTTTTGTAACATTATCAATTAGGACTAAAGGTCTTCAACGCCTATAAAACTTGAACCCATGACTAATACCCACTTTAGTTCTGGGCTTAACTCTAGCCACGACTAATATGCTCAACAAGATCTGTTCTCTAGCAGTGATGTACAAACCCATTCAAAATGTAGATGGTAACATGAACTACAGGACACGGTGAAGCGTGCTTGGAGTGACAGTAGTACATGATGATAGAATACAATAGTTCTGTTGGATATAAAAAGTGCTCGTAGCTGGCTGCAGCCACTTGGACCGAGTGAGCCAAAGGATTCATACCAGTTAGAAATACTAGGACGTCCGGCGCCTGTACAGTCTCAGTGCTTTGTGTGTAATTCATGTTTGATTAATTTTCTAGCAAATAGTATTCATATTTGTGGCTTTAAATTAAAATATTATGAAAATACATTTTATAATTATTCTAATGATGTTTATTTAATATTATAAATATTTATAGTTTTTCTATTTATAATTAGTTAAAGTTGATACGGTAAAACATGTCACTATGCTAAAGTTGCATATTTTCTTGGGTGGATGGAGTATTTGTGAAGCCTACATTTAAAACACCAAAAGTTTGGACCAAATTAGACAGCGCTTAGATGTTTTTATACAGCATAAAGTTCAATTAATTGTTGTAATGAAATAAGTATACATACGCAAAAGGTCGGTATTTTAACATTCCAAAATAATGCACACTCAAGGTTATGTTATCTCATAAGCAAACATTATTGGCGCATTTCACTTCTGTTTTCAACCAAGAAGAAATGGCACGTCAGCTTAGCCGAATAGAGGAGGCGCCAGAAGACTGTTGGTCACCGTGCTAGCTGAACCACCATAACTAAGTTGTTCAGGACTCGACTGCAAATGATATGACTATTGGCATAAAAGCAGAAGAGTAGCAGGTAGCCTGTGCTATGAAAACAATCACAGGCATGCACAACTGTGTATAAAGAGAAAGGGAGTATAAATGTATACATGTGTATTTGTCATGCTCTCTGCTTCTTAATTCTAAACCAACAAATATGAAATAAATACCATTTAATCAGAGTGAGATTATCAACTGGCATTTTGAACATGTAAGCTATTACCATTTAATCAGAGCAAGATTATCAACTGCCATTTTGAACATGTAAGCTAAAAACAATGAATCAATTGTCTGTGTAGTCATGATTAGAGAGAAATAACCACAAAAGTAAACGGCAATTCCCTAAATGGACCCAAAATTTTAATTCACCTAATCGACAATGTAGCCTAGCAAAATTTCATCAGTACTCAGTAGAAGGCAAAAGGCAAAGCATACGCTATTATGTATTCATCCAACGGACATCATAGTTCTCCAACAATATAATAATAGTTTATTCATCTAGTGAATTGATACATGGTTTCACCAAGAAAGGTATATAGTGTAGCTAAAAGGAAATTGAATAAGGGAATGAACAACCACCTGGACTACTAAGGGCAGAGAGAACACTATAGTTGAGCTAGTCAAGAAGCTGAAGTTAAAAGAAACAACTGATATGAGCATCTGAAACCAAACCTGACAAAAAAGATCTAAGATCAAAGAAAGCACAGGCAGGACTGCACATTTGAGCATGCTAGTTGGCAGGTTTATCTAACTTGTGGTATCTAGATATCAATTGCAAGTTGGGGACTGCATAGCCTGACCAAAATATCAGATGGCTCTAAATGCTTGTTGTGACAACAAAAATTGCTAAAAAGAAACATTAAAGGCTTTTAATTCAGTTCATACATGTCAGATATATATTCTAAAAATATCGGACATGTATAACCAGCACGATAATTACATTTCTATTTGCATACAACTATCCATAGAAACCATATATATAGAAATATAACCATGAAGGCATCCATATAAATATATATTCCAGCCAACATCAATATATGTTCCAGCCAACATGCATAGTGGTTCATTACAAGTTCGAGCCTAGATGGCAACACTCTACAGTCCGCAAATATTACTTGAGTAGGTGGCAATATAGTATCATTCCTACATGTCAATACCACATGCATATTGAAACAATTGCCAGCAACTAAATGTTAGCAAAAGGTTAGCTGCCTGCACATCAGCCTAGTCTCACATCAGCCTAGTCTGTACCAAAATGTATGTACCAAAAGAAAGTCCAGGCCTACCACTTGGAGCTGTTGGCATTAGTTAGTTGCCCTTGTGCCACTTCCATCTGTAGGCATGTTGAGCTCTCTGCTGTTTGTAGGATCATCTGATGCATGGTCACTATGGTGGTCATACTCACTGGTGTTATCCCCATCATCTTGGAGAGAGCTGTTGTCTTCATCACTGTCTTCTAGGTCATCATTGTTGTCACTTCCACACCAGGTGTGGTCGTCGTCGTCATCATCTAAGTTAGGATCGTCTTGTGTGCCACCGTATGCATGTGATGATCCAGTGGCCTGCCAATGCACAATATATGCAGTTTATTATTATTTTTTGGATTCATGTGACAAGCAAAACTAAAGTAATAAAATAAAGTATCATTACAAATATAAAGTACTGCAATCTTTCAATTCACATTGTTTATAGCAGTGAATGTATCACCTTAGATCTAGCAATTAATAGATAAGATTGATAAAGCTGTTTCTAATCAATAGGAAGCCACCTGTTCACTGCTGTAACTCAAGTTGACAGTCTGCCAGCAAACAATAATTATTGTCTAGATAAACATCCTTTAAACACAATAGTCAATTAGAATAATTGAGTATGCATAACCTGATAACGACGGACATCAATATTTGCTAGACGTTGTAGCAGTTTAGGAGGTGGTTCGGTTCCAATCTGTTCAAACATTTTCTGCATTTGAAAAGCATTCACTAAGTATGCTTGCGAGTATAGAACAAACTGATACATATAAGCAACGGAAAAGTTATTACCATCATGAGCTCACGATGAACACTATTTTCCTCAAGCAGTATTTTATTAGTTGCTTTCAATTGATCATTTTCTTTCCTCACTTGTTCATAGCGATCAGGACTGATTGGTCTACCACTACTAGATTTGTCATGCCTTAAGACAGCCCCTTTTTCAACAGCACCATCACCTATGGGAACTCGTCCATGGGCCATCCCATGTCCTATTGTGTACAAAGCCTTTCCATCAAGTTCATGTGAGGTTTCATCTGGAACTAAGGCCTTGTAGTCATCCTAAAATAAAAGGCAAATAGATATGGCACCTATTTATGGATTATCATATTCTTCAAAAACAATCAGCAAAGGCTATAAGCATTAAATCTGAAGTAGATTGTGCTAAAATTGAAGAATCAGTAGACGAAACTAGACAGAACTGATATTGCTCATTGACTAATTGCACACAAAGTATGGACCCGGTAAACTGAAACAAACAAATAAAATTTCAGTTAAGCAACAGTGTAATACCAAGCGTTTCTGTGCTTTTGCACTGGGTATTGGACCACTCCTTCCAGTGCTATCCACTCTTTTCATTCCAGATTTCATGACAGCATATGTATTTATGGTACCACTTTTCTCAGGGCCAAATGTATATTCCTGTAAAACAAAAAAAGAACATGAGAAAACTTAGTAGAGGGTTGATGACCTAAGTATACAAGAGTCAAGGATTTTTCATACTAGGAATTATTGTGTCTCTATAAAATTCCTTGAACCTCCTCTATTTGGAGTAGGATCATCAGATCTCATGCGAGCATCTTGGGCTTTTTCTCTCCTTTGCTTGTCCAATATTTGGAAAGCCATGCCCAAACTACCTTATTACACCATCCAATTCTACAAGTCAAGTATTGTTCTTCTGTAAGCTGAATGGTGCGTGCCCTTGTATCATCACAATCCTCACCCTTTTTGTCAAAGAACATCTTGACAGCCTCCAAACGGACTTGGTACATGATATTTGTTACTCTTTTCACTAGATAGTTCTCTAGAACTTTTTCAGCACGTAGCCTATGTCGTGGATGGCATGTAAATAAATATGAAATAAATACCATTTAATCAGAGCAAGATTATCAACTGCCATTTTGAACATGTAAGCTAAAAACAATGAATCAATTGTCTGTGTGGTCATGATTAGAGAGAAATAACCACAAAAGTAAACGGCAATTCTCTAAATGGACCCAAAATTTTAATTCACCTAATCGACAATGTAGCCTAGCAAAATTTCATCAGTACTCAGTAGAAGGCAAAAGGCAAAGCATACGCTATTATGTATTCATCCAATGGACATCATAGTTCTACAACAATATAATAACAGTTTATTCATCTAGTGAAATGATACATGGTTTCACCAAGAAAGGTATATAGTGTAGCTAATAGGAAATTGAATAAGGGAATGAACAACCACCTGGACTACTAAGGGCAGAGAGAACACTATAGTTGAGCTAGTCAAGAAGCGAAGTTAAAAAGAAACAACTGATATGAGCATCTGGAACCAAACCTGACAAAAAAGATCTGAGATCAAAGAAAGCACAGGCAGGACTGCACATTTGAGCATGCTAGTTGGCAGGTTTATCTAACTTGTGGTATCTAGATATCAATTGCAAGTTGGGGACTGCATAGCCTGACCAAAATATCAGATGGCTAAATGCCTGTTGTGACAACAAAAATTGCTAGAAAGTAACATCAAAGACTTTTAATTCAGTTCATACATGCTCAGATATATATTCTAAAAATATCAGAAACCATTATGCATGAAAAGATCGAAGATGCCCAAGAGGGAGGGGGTGAATTGGGTTTCTATTTAACTTTTTGAATACTCAAAACAAACCTATCGCAATTAGCCCAATTTTCACCCCGCAAGTACATAAGTGAACAACTATCCTAAAGCAAGTTATGAAATTTAGAGCCAAGTCCTAATCAAGCATTTCTACTCTAGGAATTGAAAGTGCGGAAAGTAAATACGGAATGTAAATACTCAAAGTAAAGAGAACGAGAGACAAGGAGGTTTTTCCCGAGATATCGGAGAGTCGGCACTCCCCTTAGTCCTCTTTGGAGCACCCTCGCAAGGGTGTTGCTTCCCTTGATCCACGCAACGATCAAGTGCTCTCTACGGGCTGAATTTTTGACACTCTGTCACAGTGATTCGTCCACAACCGCTCGCAAAATCGATTTTGGTCACCCACAAGCTCTCCGGGTGCTCTTCAAGCCTCTGATCACCACCGAGCCATCTAAATGATGCCGATCACCAAGAGTAACAAGATTGAACTGTCACTTAACCAACAACAGGACTAAAGAGATGGATGGATGCACACTTATCACTCTTGATCACACTCTAAGGAAGATTGCTCACTTGGATTGGAAATCACTCAATCTCCCTAGTGCTCTTACCCTCTCACAAGGTCTCAAGGTGTTCTCAGCTGTTAGAAGTAGCAAGAGGCCCTCCATGGATGAGCATAAGGAGTATAAATACTGCCCACACAAGCCCATGGCCGTTAGGCACAAATTGCCCAAACTGCGGGTAGACCGGATGCTGTTAAGTTCACACTGGACGCGTCCGGTATCCCTCCAACGGTCACTATACCAGCAGTGTTTTTGAACACACCGAACACACTAGCGTCCGCTGGGTACCACCTGACGCGTCTGGTGGCCAAAAATCCTCTCTAGATGGTCACCAGATGCTCCTAGCTCTGTCCAGTACAGTGTTCGGTGTAGCGTCCGGTGCAATATCCGGTGCTCAATCCCTAGGGTGGGTTACATACGGACACGCGTGCACCAACTACTGCATGTACGGTGGCACCAAACGTGTGTACGTTGCTCTCTGTGCATGCACCGAACGCTTTGGCCCGCGTCCGGTCGAATCAAAAACTTTCCAAAACAAAGTTTGTTCTACATTGTCACCAAACTCTCTCTGCAGAACCTAGAACTATGTTTGTTAAGTGTGCACCACACTACTATCTCCAAGTCATGTCTAGGTCAAGCTACCCATTCAAACCCCATAATAGTACGGCCAAATGAGAAAACAAAACCTATAACTAATCTAAGTGTCTCTGAACTCTAATCGACACTTAGAACTAGTCTATCGAAGCCTTGTCTTCCATACTTTGAAAACCGAATCGAATTCCATCTCTGAGGGCTTAGAACCTGCTTGTTATTATGACCTAACCACTATGTTATCATGCAAAACACATGTTAGTCATAATGACCACTTATTGTCATTAATCACCGAAACACTAGGGCCTACATGCTACAAAGCAAAAGTTCTCACATACATATAATAAGAAATCATTCGAATTAAGAAAATACTACCACCTCACAAATTTGTGGAATGAGACGAACAGACCAAGATACCCATTACCTCAACCCATCCTCAACTGCAAACATGGAACATTAAAAACAAGAATATCATTAGCAGACATAAAAAATGTAAGATAATAGAGCGCAACATCTGACCAGAAGGTTGCATTTATAAATTGAAGCTGAATGTTTCAGGCTGCAACATCAGTTGATTCTTTCTTGCTATGCACATGAGGAACTGTTGTAACATAGTTACTCAGGTGACGGAAGCACAACATAATGTTATTTGGTGCAGGTGATAGGCCGGGGAACATGCGCTGCCGCTCGAGGTCAAGAGAGACGGTGTGAGGGCCTGGATGGCTAGAGCAGGTCCACAAGGGAGCATTCGCTCTTTGCCAGCCTCCAAGCGAAGGCCGGGATGGTGAGGGAACCTACGCTTTCCATCGACACCCATGGCAAAGGCTCAGGCTGATCAAAACGAAGGCCCAGAGAAGCCTTTGCTGACTCAAGCTCAAAGCGAAGGGCTAGGACTGCCAACTACGTTTGCGGATGCTAGGTGTGAGGGCACGAAGGCTGCAGGAGGGAAGACTCCCTGCCTACCAAATGACGAACCTGATCGCTGGCCAACTCTAGGGAGTCGTTGAGAGCCAGTGGAGAAGGTCAAAAACGCCATCGAGGGGTTCAACAATTAGGAGAATATACTAGGAATATGCCTGTAATAATAGAGGACACAAATGTAATAATAAACCTCCTCTAATGAACAGTATGCTATAAAAAGAGGACTTTATTGCTCCTGAAAGAGTTAGTTAAAATCAATTCAACGAAACTTAGCTTCTTGGGCACATGGCTCACTCTCTCTAATTCATCACCATCGAGTGGGCGTCAACCTTCGAGCGGAGGCTTGATATAGCCTTCACCCTCCTCCCAAGCTCCTGATGGTGAGAGTAGGGAGAGGACAAGCGGGGAGGGAGGGAGAGAGAGAGAGAGAGATAGAGAGAGAGAGGGGGGCTGAGGAGAGGAAATCCAACCGGGAGATGCACGCGCTGTCATTGCCCCATGGCTGGCACTTCGGTGTCGTGCACCACTGCCCTTATGAGCGAGGCAATGGAGACCAGGAACAACGACGCAATGATATGCGAGGGCTCTTGATGCATGATGCGGCGAACCTCTCGGCGCCGTGCTCCCACACATCGACGACGACGCCTGTGCCACACTGGATAGGGGAAACCGGGCGTCTAGCGTTTGTTGAGGAGAAGAGAGAGAAGAAGAAGAATGAGGAATGAGGGGAGGTAGGGATAGGTAGTTGGGGTGGCCCGGTGGGAGCCCTAGTCAGCAGGACGGGTTCCATGCAAAACTGGTGGCAGGCGGTTTTATGTTAAATCATGATCTACTTGATTTTTCTTCCTTCGTGTTGAAATAAAATTTACGTTCAAGCTGTTAAGAGGAAATTAGTTGAACGCATTTACTATACTGGTCTACCAAATAGGACCACAGGTTTATTTATCAAAACATGGAGTATCTTTCTGAAAATAAGCCTCGGCCATGTGTCCGTAGAGGAAGAAGCTACCAATGCTCCGATTTCTCTCGGGAGAGAAGGCTCAAGTAGGTTTTAAACAGCCTTGATGATGGTTTTATTTTTGTTTGGTCTGACTTTGATTTCGCCTCGCAAGTTCTATATGTCGGTTTTTGGTTTTTGATCACCGTGCTCATCCTATTTATGATTTTGGTCGCATTACTTTTCCATTTGTTTTTCATAAAAATTAAATATAAGGAATAGCCCGTTGCAACATTTCTGGTCACCGTGACCTGTTGCTCATCATGTTTATGATTTTGGTCGCGTCAAGTTTCTATTTTTTGTTTCATAAATATTAAAAATAGCCCGTTGCAACATACTCTCTGTCCCATTGAAAATATTATTTTTGACTTTTTAAACTTTTTATTTAACCATTTGTTTTATTTAAAATTTTATACGACTAATAAAATAATTAATTTATTATTAAAGTATCTTTAATAATTAAATAAGTTATAACAAAATAAATAATATTTATATAAAATTTTTGAGTAAGATGAACGGTCAAGTTGACCCGGAATAAAAAATGAACACTTTTAACTGTAGGAACGGAGCGGCGTTTGCCAGTTTCAACGTAAAATGAAATCCATCGTGTAAGAAAAATAGAAAACGTTGTGCATAAAAAAAAAATTAAAAAAACGCGTGTTCCCCTGTTCCCTTGTCCCTCTCCCGCTCTCCCTTCCCTCGGAGTCTCGGACACCTCCAAACCCTAGCGGCGATGGCGTCCGCGGCGGCGGGCGCGCCGAAGCGCTGCTACTACGAGGTCTTAGGCCTACCTCGCGACTGCTCCCCGACCGACATCAAGCTCGCCTTCCGCCGCCTCGCGCTCTCGCTCCACCCCGACAAGCAGCCCCCCGGCTCTGACCTTGCCGCCGCCACCGCCGCCTTCCAGGAGCTCCAGCATGCTCACTCTGTCCTCTCCGACCCGCAGGAGCGCGCCTACTACGACTCCCACCGCTCCCAGATCCTCTTCTCCGACCCAGCCTCCGCCGGCGCCAAATCCGCTTCCCCCGTCCCCGACCTCTTCGCCTTCTTCTCCTCCTCCGCTTTCTCCGGCTTCTCCGACACGGGCCGCGGCTTCTACAAGGTCTACGGGGACGTCTTCGACAGGGTCTTCGCGCAGGAGCTCGCCTATGCGCGCCGGATGGGGGTTCCCGAGCCCGCTGCGCCGCCGGTCATTGGGAACCTCGATTCCCCCTACGCGCAGGTTACTGCTTTCTACAATTACTGGCTTGGGTTTGGCTCGGTCATGGACTTCGGTTGGGCGGCTGAGTGGGATGCGGCACGTGGAGAGAACCGCCGTGTTCGGAGGCTCATGGAGGAGGACAACAAGAAGGCGATGCGCAAGGCACGGCGGGAGTACAATGACGCTGTCAGGGGCCTCGCTGCCTTCTGCAAGAAGAGGGATAAGAGGGTGGTAGACATGGCTCTTAAGAAGAAAGCGGAGGAGGAGAAGAGAAAGGCAGAGGAGAAGGAGAGGAAGAAACAGGTGGAGAAGAGGAAGAAGGAGCGAGCCATGGCATATCAGGAGCCTGAGTGGGCAAGGGCGGAGGAGGAAGAGGAGGGGTTGTACGATGAAGACGAAGAAGAAGAGATGAGGACCAAGAAGAAGGAAGAGCTGTACTGTGTGGCGTGCAATAAGAAGTTCAAATCGGACAAACAGTGGAAGAACCACGAGCAGTCAAAGAAGCATAGGGACAAGATCGCTGAGCTGAGGATGGCGTTTAAGGAAGAGGAGTCTTTGAAAGAGGCAGAGGAGGAGGGGGAAGGTGATTGGAATGAAGTTGATGTGGGGTTTGATTTTAAGCCTACACAGGAGTCAGATGATGAGAGTGCATTTTCAGATGCTGCAGAAGAGTTAGCTGAAGAATTTGAGGAAGGTTTGGTGGTGCATGATAAAGAGGATGAAGATAAGGATTTCAACAGTGCAGAGCAGGAGGTTGGGTCATATGATGAGGCAAGTGTATTGGAGGCAATGCTATCAAGCCGCAAGAGCAGAAAGGGTGGTTATGTGGCTCCTCCAGAAGAGGCTGTGCCGGGTGCTGCTGCTGCTGATGACGACCATACAAGTTCTGAAGTCAATAATGCAAAAAGGAAAGGACGCAGGCAGCGGGCAGCAAAGAAGGAACAAGATGAAGGTAATTTTGGTGATAATGAGCATCATGGTAAAAGTGAGGTTCAGCCTGAGGGATCTGGCCATGGTAATGATGTTAATGTCGATGACATGATGGAAGGGCCATCCTTTTCTAATGACGACAATGGTTCAGTAAGAAAAGGAGATAATCAGAATGGTGAAAACACGAATCCTAAAAAGAACAAAAAGAACAAGAAAGGCACAGAAAAGAAAACTACTGTTTCTACTGATCAGCAGAGTACATCAAAGGCTGACCAGAAGGGTTCATCGAAGGGGAAGAAACAAAAGGTACATATACATGCTTTCCTTAAGGCCAATACTTCGTTCAAATTTTAGCGTCGTATATGCTTTACAACAAGCTTGTTGAGTTGGGAATAAAAATCTTATGAGCTGCTCAGACCTGTAGCATGCCTTCGTGCTTTTGAACCACATGTGTATCTGCTTGCAGTATAAGGTTACTACTTCCTGACGACACATTCTGACTTTTTACACTTGTGAAAACTTAAGAGGGCATTTACTGCTTCAGAAGTCAGAACCAGTTTTTATAGTACTGCATATAGCATATACATGATGTTTTGAGTAAGGGATTATTCGAGGGCCATTAGTTAACTCCTAAGAGTTATAATATATTGGTGATGTAGTTCCTAAGAATAGAGCAAGACATCACATTCGATTGGTTCCTAGACAGATGGCCCTGGGGGAAGGTATTTTGATATATCTTGAAAATTTGTTACTCTGTTCTACCCTTTTCTGTTATCTAGTGTGTGCTTCAAGCATTTGGATAATACAGAATATTGTATGCTGGACAGTTGTAAGTAGCCAGAATGCCATCTAGCATACTGAGAGGATGAAACTGGAATAGGCAGTTTACTTGCACACTTAGTAAAGACAACCTTGGACTCTAGCAGTCTTTTACATACCTTTTTTTTTAGACCAAAGGCATCACCCTGCTTACACTGAAAGCAAACTTTTAATGTAGTACCGCTGTTTTCTGCTTAAAGAAAACTCTGGTCGCAACCAATGTTTTCAGATCGTATTATCGAGGCTAGTTGTATGACCACCGATCAGGGTCGATTAGTCGGCCCTTATCAGTCTAATCGGCTTATTGGACAATTAGTCGTCCTTGTGCCTAGATGACCTGATCGACCATGTATATAATCTCTCTCTATATATATTTATGTAGAAATATATATGTAAACATGGCCATAACAAAAAGGTAAATGGTAGAGGAAGTAACCAGGCATAGTTTGACATGTAATCATGTACATTATCATGATGATTTGGCCACTGTAACTGCTGCTTGCGGATGCCTGATGGTGAATGCTGAGGAGGCCCGAGCTGCAACCTGCAAGAGGCGGCGGAGGCCGGGCGGAGCTGAGGCAGAGCGCCAGGTGGAGCAGAGGCAGAGCACCAGGCGGATCCGAGCAGAGGCGAGCAGCTGACCTCCGACGGGCGGCGGCCGGCGGCTGGCGGCTGAGCGGGAAAGGACGGGCAGCTGAGCGGGAAACAATGGGCGGCTGGCGAGGCTGCTCCTCTACTCCTCTTCAGTGCCAAAATGATTTATATATAACCCTAATGGGCCAAATTCCCCTTCCATCCTATATATTCTTGGCCCGGCCCAACTTATCGTCCAGCTACACTTATCGGACGACTAATCGTGATTAGTCGTCCCTTATCGGACGATAAGCCTACTTATCGAATAAACCTTATCGAGAGCCCTAATCGAGCATAGAAATACGATAAGGACGACTAATCGCGATTAATCGCGATTAGTCGTCCGATCTGAAATCATTGGTCGCAACATTATTTTAATTTATATAAGCGGACTATGGCATTTAGTGGTAGCTTGTTCAAACTGCTATGATAGGGACAGATATAGCAGTGCTATGGTGAACGCTAAGCCATTTAACTTTTTGGGAAAATACATGGAATTTTTATAGTCCAGGAAAGCCATTATTCCAGAAAAAATTCAAATGACTGCTCACATAACATAAGATATATGTAGGTAGAAGATAAGGTATATAACATAAGTACTTGTCAGGAGCCTAAGACATAAGTAATCACTAATAAGACATGTGCTTAAGTTCTTAACTTCACAGAACATGTGAATCTGTTTAGGGCTGCTAAATAAATGGCCCACTAAGATGTTTAGGACAGCTATTGCCTGATATGGAGCCAATGGCGGCCATTCCGCAGAAAAGATCAAAACCTTAGTGGGGAGAGGCTCTAGCCACTATAGTTGTAGCAAGCTATATTGAACAATTGATTTTAAAACAAAATGAATAAGAGTAATGTTTGAAAAAGAGAACAATCTTGGTTGCATGTGTTATTATCATTTGTCATATTAAGATGTCGTGTGATTTCTGTTTATAACTTAAGGTGTAGGTTGACTTTAGCTCTTCCAGCATTACACCCCTAATTAAACCTATATATGCATTTGTACGTTCATAGAGAATTCTGGGGTAACTCTGTTTCCACTGTTTTGTACTGTGTATTATGAAACTGTTCTACTGGAAACATGTACCTTGTGGCATGGAACCCAAAGCTGATTGTTTTTTTTATTATGTGTTTAAGTTTACTTTATTTGAAAGCCAAATTATCATAAGTTTGTGGAACTTCAATTGATAGCATCCAATTGGAAATTGCATATATTCAAAATGTGTAGAACTTTAATAGCTGCTATTGCTGTGTATGGTTGTGGTATGATAACCTTGATATTGAATTATAGTTGTACTTCCTCTGTCCCAAAAAAGAATGTGAATCTCGTTTTACAAGGAGTCAAAGAATCTTAAGTTTGACTAAGTTTGTAAAAGATATTATATACATTTAAAACTTCAGTTAAATTTATTATAGAAACATATCACATGATTAATCTAATGATACTTATTACACATCATAAACATCAGTACTCTTTTATATGTATTTAGTCGAAATTAAGAATATGTGACTCCTCTGGATGCGAGATTTACCTTATTTGTGGGACGGGGGTAGTAGTGCATATACTACAAAAAAAAGCTTTTTGTAGATTTAGTTGAATACATTCCCATATTTGATGACTCTTGTTATATGTATCAGGAGGCCTCAAAGGCACCCAGTAATGATTGTGAAACTTGTGGAGGCACTTTTGAGTCAAGGTATTGTGGCTACCATTCCCCCTCTCCTAGTACTATGTTGCCGTCATACCTTGGATTTATTTTTAAAAAAATTATGGTTAAGCTGAAAATGGTCTTTTTGCAGGAACAAGTTGTTTTCTCACTTGGAAGAAACAGGTCATGCAATGCTGAAGACGCGGCAGAAAAATCGTCGATGAGGGAAATAAGTTTAACTCCAAGCACTTTGTCACTAGTTGATTCTGCTTGTTACCACATAACAGCATGATTCTCATAATTTGTGGCCCAATTTTGATCAGTAGTGGAACAGAATTTTTTCCTACCATCTGTACATGTAGTGTGGAAATGATGTTTTGGTTACAATGCCATATGGTACAGGGGGAGGACACTGATAATTACAATAATAACATTATTTGTGCGACCTGTGCCATCCTTGCAACCAATGGCTGTTGCATCTGCATCTCAGGTGTAATGGCTTCACAATTTTTTGTTTAATTTGATTGTTGTCAGTTCTCTTAGGGTAGTAACAGTGCTAAAAACTACATGTGGTTTCTATCTCTATTAATTTTCATAGACTCAACGTATAAAAATTATGGTCTCAATGGATAGTTTTTACAAAACAATTTTTGATTCAATCATGTATATTCTCTCCTCATTCTTCACCAATCATATTCCTTCGGGTCTTGGTTTTTTTTGCGTAGATTTGGTTTCTAACTTAGATATGATTTTTTAACTCGTCATATTAGAAAACGCTTATGTGATAGTTCTCCCTTTTCAATAACTCTGTTGTCACATCAGGAAAATGCTTATGTGGCAGTACAATTAATCATCTTAAACGGTTTTGCTTATTTGGCAGTACAATTAATCATCTCAAACAGTTTTTTATGATAGTTTCTGCAACACGAGTAAGAGAAGCATTTCAAGAGTCAAGCATTATACAACTTGCTCTATTTACTTGTCTTATTTTAGTTTCTTTTCAGACATACCCTATTCGCTTGTCTTATTTTATCTTTTTTCAAACATAAAACAATGTTTTTCTTTCGCTGAATTAACCGAAATCAGCCATTCTTTTTAGATAAACAAACGGGGATGCATGCACCGGTTTTCTCTTGAAATATAATTTACGTCGATCTTGTTATTATGAAAACATGCGTCGATCTTGTTAGGAAAACAGTGGGAGCACTGATATCGTTCTGCATCTTTGTCATACTAGTCACAAGGTTCAGCACTCAGCGTTTTTCTGAACATAGCTTTTACTCTGTTCATAACGATACCGAGAAATTTTCTGGAACAATTTCGGGGTTCACAAATCGTCAGCCAATTGTCTTTGAAAAGAATACAAATATCTTTTTTATGTGGTTCTATATATACATGTACCTGATCAATCAAACGACAAGCATTTTTTTTTTGTACATCTCCATTCAATTCTACATTAAAAAAGTTTCATGAATGGCTGGATGGAATGGACTTCCCCTGCTTCATTTCCCTTGCTGCTGCATCGATTCGATTGCAATTGCAAGAGGAGGGGGTTTGCTGCCGTTTGCGCTTGCAAAGACGAGCAACCGTTGAAGAATCTTGTGAAAAGCAAAGAGAGGGACATGATGATGATCACTCCGTGCTCCTGTGCCCTGACGACGCCATGAGCACGGCGACGGCGGCGACGAACATGAAGAGCATGAAGGCGAGCAGGACGTAGGTTTTGCGCGACGACTTGCGGTACTCTCCGAAGAGCAGGACGCCCCAGAAGGTGCTGACGAGCGGCAGCGCCTGGACGGCGTCGGCGGCGGCGTAGCCGGCGGCCTGGCCGCCCATGAACTGGAAGCCGTTGCCGAAGCCGCAGAGCAGGCCGGCGAGGAGCGCCCATTGCCGGCCGTTCCAGTCCCTGAGGTAGGCGGCGAAGGAGGACCTGGGCACGCCGGCCATGGGGCGGTAGAGGAAGAGGATGTTGAGGCCGACGCCGATGACGAAGCAGGAGATGGAGAAGTAGAAGAAGGCGGTGTACACCACCAGGTGCGGCACGCCGTCCTTGAGCGTGTGCCACTGGTCGTTGGTCGCCAGGTTGAACGCCGGCGAGAAGAGCGAGAAGCACACCCCCGCGAAGAACACGATCCCAAGACCGATAAAGGTGTTTGACCCGAACACCTGGTAAGGCGTTTGTACGTAAATTAGGATGTTTCAGTCTTGAGGAAGTTGTTTGTTCAGAACAAAGTGTTTACCTTGATTGATCGCCGTTCTTCGAGTTCAATGAGGTATTCTGCAGTCCCTGCCTCAGCTGCTTTGTCAGCCTGCTTGGTTACAGAGGCTCCATTCTCCAAGTCTTTGGGAGCATCTGAAATTGGATTGTTTTTTTTTTTGTTGTTCTTTAGATAATGAACATCTGAAACTAGATAAGTTACTAAAAGCATCTGCAACAAATCAGCAGTCTATTATTACAGCGTACCTTTGTCTAGGACTTGTTTGCTTGGTTCCACAGTTCCACTTGTCCTGTAACGTTGCACAGAATTAATAACAATCAGAGCAGTCTACTGAAATAAGGAGGCGATTCAGATCATTGTCAATTGCGAAAAAGCAGAAAGAAAAACAATAATTATTACCCAAGTTTTGTGGAGCCACTGAGTTTTTTCTCATTGTCAGCTGCATTGGAGGCATGGACAGCGGAGCCAAGAATGACAGCAACAAGGAAGCATGCCACGCCGGGGAACAAAATCTCTGCCCTGTTGATGCGGTTGTCCAGGAAGTAGTTCAGTGTCGTGCCTGAAAAACACAAGGGATGGCATATATGAATGATTTGTTAATTACGTATGAACATTGAAAAAAAAAATATCAGGAAATCAACTAAGACATCTGTTCAGCACATTGACGTTGGCTACTTTTTGTTCCAAGGACTATTCCAAGGATGCTTAACTACATGCTGCTCTTCTATTTCAATGCTGACAGCAAACATTTCTTCAGCTGCATAAATATAAATAAATACACGAATATTGCCCTGACACAACACAAGGACCTTGCTTACAAGTTACAACTTATAAGCCAATTTGCTCAACAAACTTGTTCTGTCAGACTACCACTGCATGGTTTGCTTTCATCTAAGAAGAAAATGCTGGCACTTCGGTTTTCCTTGTCAGCAAGCAATAGATATTCCTGGACTCCGAATCAAATAAAATTTTCAATAATCAATGAGGTCCCTCCCATCCCATGTGATTAATGACATGGTGGCATGATGGAGATTGGAGAATGGCCTGTCTTAATAATAATAATAAGCCATCCCAAACCCAAATCCCACTGACCAGACAGACCTTAATTAGAAAGAGAACAGAGCAGTGACGATGGTGATCACCAAAAGGCAAAAGAACATACCAATGACGACGACCATGCTGGAGCTGATGACCTCAGTGACGGAGAGGCCGACATAGGCCCAAGCGTACTGGGTGGAGAGGTTGCCGACGCTGAGCACGACGCCCCCGGCCATGGCGAAGAGCACGGAAGGCCAGTTGTCCTGGCCGAGCTGCGTGAAGAAGTTGGGCATGCCGTGCTTGCTGTCCCCGAGCTGGCCGAAGGTGAGCGCGATGAGCACGGCGGCGAGGAGGTTGGTGATGGAGTAGTCCAGGTACGTGTGCTGCGGCAGCCGGCCCCGGCGCTCCAGCAGCGTGAGCACGGCCGGCCAGGTGCCCAGGAACAGCAGCGACGCCAGCATCAGGGCGATGGCGCCGCCCTTGTCCTCGATCACGTACATGCTGAGCCTGCCTCTGATGGACGACAGCAGTAGAGGGCCTTCTTCTTCTTGGAGCACCTGCACCAGCAGGCAATAACCAATTAGTGATCGATCATGCAGGTTTTCCTTCTAATCTGACATATAAACTGAAACTGAAGAAGCTCCAAAAAGGATTGGCGTAGAAAATCCATTTGGGGAAAAAAGGCAGCACCAAACCAAACAGGATGAACAAGAAAGCTGCCCCTGCAGCTACTGTCCCAGGGATGAGATTCAGATTCAGATTCAGATTCAGATTCTTGAGAGCAGTGCCAGCGGAAGATCCACCCCAATATCTCAACCAAGAACCAACCGGAGAAAGGAAAGCATGTCCATGGACAAGGTGAAGAAGAAGAACAAGGACAAGAGAACACAGCACCTACCTTGTGGCATGTGAGCAAGGAAGACGCACATGCGAGAAGACGGTCCATGGCCATTTTATACAGTATCACCGCCTGGACTGAGTACAAAGCCCTGCCTCGCGGCAGCAAATCCCCTACCACTACCACTGATGACCGGAAAGTCCAACTTGATCTGCATCAGTTTGACTGGCGCCGCACGCGAGTTTGCGGCGTCTACCTCCTTGAGATTCCTTCACCAATAGCGTTGGAGCTTTTATGGGGAAAAAGAAAGAGGAGAGACGAAGAAACGGACAAACGATGCACTCATCGGCGTAGAAATAAATGGACCCGTGACAGTGACTCTCCGGTCTTTTGCCTCCAAGCAAAACACAATTCACTCCTCGATTTTCTGAACATTTTCTTTTCTTTTTTTTTTCATTTGACCTTTTTTTTTCTTCCATTCAATTAGGGATCGAGAACAGACATGTGGATTAAAAAGGTAGGAGCACTATTGAATTGGTCCAGTGAGTTAGACACACACAAAAGAAAAAGGTAGTGCAGCGTGTACTCATCACTCATAGTCAGAGAGATATTTTGCACAAAATCACGTCTCTTTCAGTGATCTCATATCATCACCCAAGAACCCAAAAAAAAAAAATCATGTCCCTTCAAAAAAAAAAAAATCATGTGTGAACCCAAGCCAACGAAGAGAAGGCTTCGTTGACCCATGCGGCCATGCCCTTCCTCCCACAAGAGAATTGAGACAGGAATCGCTATGCTCATTTGCCCTTCATTCAGACAAAATGGAGAACAGAACAGAACAGACAAGCTTTCGCCGATGCGACCGGCCATCGATCTCCTCGGCGGTGGTGGAGCGCCATAACATCCAAGAAATGATGACGGCAGTTCACTAAATATAAACGAGAAGAGCATGGTACCTGAGATAGGGCTGACAGGAGACGAAGATGAAGAGAAACGAGCGAATTCGTCTCTCCCCGTCCTCTTTGAGAAAGAGAGAAGCCCCGGAAGAACCAGCTGCTGTCTCTCTCCCTCTCCCTCTCCCTCTCTCTGCTGCTATGGAAGCGGATCCAGGGGCATTTCGTATAAGTGCTTATATTCTATGGTCGTTGTATGTATTATTCTACATGTACAGCGATGATTTCGTTGAACACAGCTGTTAAAGATTCTCGGAGGAGAGTAGAGCGCTTTATTATTAATGTATTAATTATTTAATTAACATAACAAATAGGAGTGGTATACAGTTGCGTAATAGTATCCTTTGACTCCGGATCTGGAGAGCGGATGGACAGATTCCCCGTTCCCGGCCGATCAACCCGGAAGATTCCCGCGCCGCGTGCCCCATGCGAAGGAACCGTTGCCACGTCGCAGAAGCATGTGATTTTTTTTTAATTACACGTGGTAGACCTCGAGATTGACGAAGTCAGCACAGGCGTCTCGCTATCGACGGGAACGTCGTCTATCACTGAAAACACAACACCAGTTAAATTCTGACATAAATTCAGAAAAAGTGCGACAACCAGATTTGAATCATGGTGGGTAGCGTCCCACTGGATAATCTTAGCATTGGACCATAGGTCTATTCGCCAGGACCATTCGCCGGGACCTCACTCTACTACTCTAGACAATGCAACATTCAGAGGTTCAGAGAGTTTTTAGGTGCTCATCTCATACGCAGTACAAATAGAAAGATGCACATGGACACTATGCTACACGACCCTCACTGTGTGCCCGCACCATTCTCCACCGCCGTCGTATTGGCCGTGCGTGTCCGCGCCATCGCCATCGTCATTGCCCTGGACACCGTCGACCTCGCCATTCGCTGCCTCCTCTCCTCGCTCCCGCGCCGTCGATCTCTCCCTGCTGTTGCCAACGCCGTCGCTTCCTCTACCAGCACCATCAACCTCGCATATTGCCATTCCTCTTCCACGGCCACTGTCTCCCCCATGTCAAGCAGGCTAATCTGATTGATTTCAATTTTGTCAATGTGAGCGTTGTTTCTTTATGATTGTACAAAATAGATGACTTATCAGTAAAATTTTGTAAGACAAAAAAATATAAGTTATAGGAGACAGTCATCATGCGTTTTAGTGCCTCGATTGAATCAGTGCAACAATGCAGATATGATGTATTGATGTCAAGGGAAATTCAATCCCTCCTCAGAACGTCTCAAATATCATCGATAATGAAGCAAATAAACAATTTCTCGTTTCGTCTCCTACTAGCTTCCCTTTCCCATCAAGTCTGTTCATTTGTTCATTTGTCCAGCTACACGTTTCAGTTTGGTGATAAACTAAAATTAATTGAATAACAGGATGGTATGAAGACATGGCGGAATTTATTCATGGATCTATTGGCGCACGCTTCCTGACGATATAAAACATTATATAATAGAGTTTGTGAGCTTCTAACACTGCACTCTTTGTGACTGTATTAATTTCACGAACTTTATTTTTTTTATTAAATATCACTTTTAATGTTGGTGTTTAATTTCACACATTACTGTTATCTTGCCGTGCGATTCGTGTGTTTTGAGGCAAAAAATTTTAGTTATCCCGTAACAATGTACATGCACGAAGTCTTTATTTGAAGCACAAAGAGATTATTACGAACCCATATAGGCTCGGCTGTTTATGTTCTCCTTCTCCGACACAAACCATTTCTAGATACTTCATTTTCACGGGTGATTGGATTAGTAAAATTGATATTTTTTGTGAGAGAATAAAATTGATTCTAAATTTCTACTTATTTGCGGGGATGGTTGACATGAAACAACCACCACTAAAATAGTAGATTATTAGGTACGGTTTTTATGTAAACCGCCCTGGAAACGGGTGACTTGTATGGGTTAAGTGCCATTAGAAATTGATTTTGAGAAGGCCAACTAAATCAATGATGATCCTTCAAATTAGATGCCAAACAAATAATGAATTGTTTTTTTTTTTCAAATGAAATCGTCCGGAGTGTACAATTATATAGCTCGGCAAGCTCTAAAACTTTGTAGATTACAATGCACCTGTGAAATAAAAATTAAAAATCAAACTTTGCAATAGTTGCAACCATGCAGTATCCCATTGGGCATACGAAAATATTTCTATTTTTAGGGATGGTCGAGCCGCATAAAACCGCTTTTGCAATTGATCTTCAGAGACTATTTTAAGGGCCTATTTGGATGAACTAAGACTAGTAATTAGTTATTATAACTAGTGATTAGCTGAACTAGTAGTTAATTGACTAGTAATTAGTTCAGTCATGTTTGGATCCAAAGACTAACAAAAACTACTGTACACTAGAACTAGTTGTTAGCCACAACTATATGGAATAGGAAACTAACAACTAGTTGAGGCTTGAACTAGTTGTTAGTCCACTCACTAATTCACTTATTTGTATCCTTAAGAACTAAATTTAGCCAACTAACTGTTAGTTCATGGGATCCAAACAGGCCCTAAATCATATATAAAAATGTCTCTATAATCGATGGCATAATAGTGGCTTATTGATAGTTAAAATTGGCTCAAGTGTACGGTGGACTCTGCCAAAAAAACATATTTGGATAATCTCATTTGAAGGCCGGTAAAAAAGCAGCTTTTGGACACTAATACAAAAATGATTTGTCTTCACGCTAAGATTTTTTTTACAGGCAGTTTCACTTAACATCCGTCACTAGAAATCAGTGCCATTTTTACATGTGGTTCCTTAAAAAAACCGCCACTAGAAAAACCACCTGTAAAAATAATCTGAAATTAACTTTTTTAGTTTTTCAAATGATCTCATATGATAAAACTATCAAAATAAAAGTTGTAGATCTCGAAAAGTTATGAAAATTTGTAGTTGACGACCTTTTTATTTGAAATAATCTTGCTAATAAAAAATACGTTTGAATTTGTCAAATTTGAAATTTAAATTTTGTAAACGACCTCGGATGAAAAAACTTTCAACATAAAAGTTGTAGATATTGAAAAGTTAGGCAACTTTGAAGTTTACAACTTTTCCATTTGAATTTATTTAGGACCTCAAATAGTTAATTTTCCATCATTCGTTATAATATATAGTGTAACAGAACCGGCTAAATCACCTGGCCCACCGGCACCTGTCATTGTCACTAACGACTTCTGACAGCCGGGCCCGTGTCCCAAATGATCTAGACAGGTCTGTCGGGCTACATTAGCGCCCTTTTCTCCGACAGGATCACCATTGCAGAATCATCACAGGATTACAACATTTCATAATAAAATACATCAGAGTACAGTGCGGAAGATTACATAACATTTAGATTACAAACCAGTTGTTCAAATAGGATTCACATATAGTTATTACAGACCAGAGGACATAACAGTAGCAGTGGAATAGTTACACAATACTAGATAAGATAACTCGAACCCTGCCCACGGGTTCTACTTCACTCATCGCTGCTTTCTTCTTCGACCACGGTCACGCAACATGGAGCAAGACAGATCTCCGACTGCGGTCCTCCTGCAACGGGGTTAACAAACCCTGAGTACTTGGGGTACTCCGCAAGACTTACCCGACTAAGGGTGTAAAATGAGACTCAGGAATGCAAGGCTATGGGTAAGGCTAGCAGAGGATGAGGAGTTTGCAGAAAAGCAATCTATCCTGTTCCATATTTTATTTTGTCATTATTATAATCATATTTATAGCTCCAATATTCAGACTCATGTATCATCATTCTTTCAATTACTTTATTCATTCAGATAACCTAGTTGAGAACCACTTTTCGGTGTAGAGTGTGAGGATCAAGTCTCCATAACCGAGGAGCACGTCGATTCGAATCCAGAAAGTACCCAGCTGGGGATTCTAACCACACTGCATATGCAGCACGCCGGCATACATATACCAACCCGTCGTCACGGCTTTGCTATTCCGGAACCGGTCCTGCGCCACCCGAGAGCCCAGTACTCCACTCTTATCCAGGCACGCCGGTCACGTGGGTACAAGCTACTCTCGCCATCTCTCCACTCCCAGTGCGTGGTTGTCGGTTCCAGCAATAGCGTCACCGAACTCTAGGCTTTCCGCATTGGTATGTGGCTAGGCTGTTCATCATGATCACAGCAGGCCTACAACGAACGGTCCCTATTTCCTTCCTGCCGTCAATCCTGCATTGGGACTCCAACCCAAGTACAAGACTACTCGACAGTTTTTATTATCGTGCCTGTCGGGTGAGTGAGACATAGGGAACGCCGCCCCATGAGCTGGCCACCCGACGAAACACGTTTCTAAAGACATCGATCAGTTCCAAATTATTCCGAAAGCGACCATGCATTGGGATTCCAACCCAAATACACATCGACCAACGGATAACCAGTTCTTCACCAATCAAAGTATAAGTATAATCATGGCACAGAAAATAGTTTTTCTTTTACGCAAAGCTAAGTTCATTAAGCATGCCTAAGCATTTCTCAAACCATTTTATTTAAATCAGATTTTAGGGTATTTATTTGAGACAATGCATCTGGATAGGTGACAATCAACTCCTATCAACCTAATGCAGTAGATTAACTCGAATTATAAATATTTTGTAATAGAGGGGCTGAATGCACCGGGGCTTGCCTTGGATCGTGTACAGCGTCGGATCGGGATCAGTCCCGCAGATGTCGAATCCTTGGATGACTTCTGGAGTGGCCTCCTCAGTAGTAGTCTCGACCTGGACCACCTCGGGAACGGGCACTACACGTATGCAATGATGTATGCTTAGCGTGGCATGAGGGCAACAAATGAAATGCTTGGAAGTAAACCATTAATATCTTGAGTACAACTTTCCTTCACGGTAAAGTTGTAAACAATCTACGGAAGGTAAAAGTAATGTTTCCTACTTTTGTTTTATTGACCTTTTTAACGGTCACAGAAAGCCGCTACACAGCTTTATGACTACTACCAAGCACTAAGTTCTCAAATTGCCAAGGATCACACAGCGAAAGATCCTTGGTCTTCATTCAACCCAAAAATTCACACAACAAACCTAAATTCATTTTTCTATTTACTTTATTAATCCTTAATTTCACATATATTTATTAATTGACCAAACTAACTTCAATTTCAACCAAACTTTACCAACAGCTAGGTTTTATCACCAAACAGAGCCACAATAAATTTCATGATTTTTGGATTTACAGATAATTAATTAAAATTACACAAACTTGCATTTATTAATTACTTCACTGATTTATACAGCAGATTAAAGGCACTGGAACACCCTATATTATATTTTTAACAAATACTACATACTTCAGAGAGCATACAAAATTAATTTCATCATTTTTGGCGCAGTAAATTAATCCACATGAAAATAACAAACTGCAGCACTATTCGTATGAATATATAAAAGAAAAGCATTTAGTAATTCACTGGGAAAATAGAAAAACCAAAGCAGCCCACTACGGCCCAAGTCCAGAGCGAGCCGGCCCACTCGGCCTGCCCGCGCCCGGCGCCGACGGCTTTGCAAAAGAGACCCTGGGGAAACTGGAAATCAACCCGCGGTCCGATCTACACTATTCACATGAGTCACAGGATTTGCACTTAACCCCCTGCCTTTATTCTCCTTCTAACCCGAGGCCCCTGGCCTCTCCTCTGTTCTGACAGAGGCGAGGGCGCCGGCGGTTCGCCGCCCCTAGCTCGCCGACGGTGAGCTGAGGGACGAAGCCGAGGGCACTGACGGACTCTACACTCCAAGGCGAGTCTACCAAGCTAAGATACGACGAGATCCGAGGCGCGCAGCACCTGGAGACACGTACGCGGCGGCTCGGTGGCGGCGGCGAGCACGTCGCCGGCGAGCACAAGCCGGTAAAGAGAGGGGAAAAAGGTGCGCGAGCATCTGGGGCTCACCACGAAGCTGGCCGAGGGGTCGGTGGAGACGGAGGTGGTTCGGAGAAGACGACTTGGCGACGGCGGCGGATCCCGGCGGCTCGGCTCAACGGCGAACACGCGTTCCGGCGAACCTAGGGAACCAGAGAGTACGCCGACGCACGCGTAAGGTTCAAGGGGTCACGGAGATCACGGTACGCAACAATCCGAGGCCCAGAGCTTACCCAGACTAGCTCGAGACGACGGCGGAGCTCGCGGCGGCGCTCTGCCCGCCCGCGAAGGAGACACCGGTGTTCCGGTGGTTACGAAGCTCTACAGCTCCCGCCGACGGTCGCAGGAGATGCGCAAGGAAGCTAGCTAGCTGGCTGCAAGATGGAGAGGGTGGTGATGGACGGAGCGAGGCGAATTTAGCCGGGGACCGAGAGAGCAATGGCGGCCGAGCGGAGAGAAAGAAACGAGGGGGAGGCGGTCGTCGTCTTTAAGGGGCATAGGAGAGGGGACAGGAGCATCACGGCGTGGCGCACGTTCGCCCGCGCGAGGAACGGTGTCGGAGACACGATCCCGGCCGGCACGGACGGCCGCGCGCGCGCGCCCGGCACGGCGGCGGGTCGGCGCTGTTCGCGAACAGGAAGAGGGGGCATTTCACTGTAGCACCTAGACCCTAGGGCTGTCGGTTTTTGCACAATTGCGATCGTTTTTGAATACCAACATGAAAAACTGCAAAAATAAAAGTTGTAGGGTTTGAAATTCTGAACAACTTTGCTTTTGGAACCAAGTTCAAATTAGCAATATTTTTGAAACTACAGCAAAAGGGGTAAACTTGGTTTTTGAATTTCAAACTGCATTTTCAAAATTACTTTTTATTTTACACAACAACTTGAAAAATTGCCAAAATAAAAGTTATTCTACTCAATGAGCTTTACAACTTCTATTTAGGAAGTTTTGCCAGATTCCAAATAATTTTGAAATGCCAATCCAAAACTAAGTTTTAAATCATTGTTTTGAAATAAATTTGAATTTCCACCACAGAACTTTGAAATCTCCAAAAATAAAGGTTGCTCCATTTTAAAATATCTAAAACTTTTATTAAGGGACTATCTCAAAATTCCTTTTAGATTTTGAATTAGGTTTTGGTCCTAATAAAAGTAAATTTTTAAACCTTTATTTGGGAATTTTAATTTTACAAACAAATACTAATTAAATTCAAATCACTCTAGGGGCCTAATCACAATCATATGCAAATGATTAATTTAAATATGATGACATGGCAGATTAATTAAATCTGTAATACCCGGGGTATTACAGTCTTCCCCCCTAAAAGAAATCTCGTCCCGAGATTAGGTACATAACCAAGGCTGAAACAAAGTAATGGAAAAGAATGACAACACAAGTTCAAGCTTAAACAAGAGACAAGGGAAAACATACGCATTAAAAGACAGGTTTACACTTTACAAGGTAGCAAAGAACTCAGGAAAGTTTTCTGCCAAGAAATCTTCAGATTCCCAGGTAGCTTCATCTTCAGAATGATCACTCCATTGGATCTTGTACCATCTGGTTGTGGTCCTTCGGGTAACACGGTCCTTTATATCCAAAACTCGTACTGGCTGCTCCGAGTATGTCAATTCAGGTTCAAGTGCTACTCCTTCTACATCGATGACTTGTCCAGGTACTCGGAGACACCTCTTCAGCTGAGAAACATGAAACACATTGTGTACTTCCGAGAGATGTTCTGGCAATTCAAGCTTGTAAGCTACCTTTCCCACGCGTCCTATGATTAAGAACGGTCCAATATAACGCGGGGCTAACTTGCCTTTGACTCCAAAACGGTTAACTCCTTTCATAGGCGAAACTTTCAAATATACATAGTCTCCAACCTGAAATGTCAAAGGTCTGCGCCGCTGATCGGCATAACTTTTCTGTCGTGACTGTGCCACTTTCAAATTTTCCTGTATCAGTCGAACCTTCTCTTCGGCTTCATTGACCAAGTCAACTCCATAGAACCATCTTTCTCCAGGCTCGGACCAATTCAATGGAGTACGACACCTGCGGCCATATACTGCCTCAAACGGAGCCATTTTTATACTTTCTTGGTAACTGTTGTTGTACGAGAATTCGGCCAATGCCAAACACTCGTCCCATTTCTCAGGGTAATTGAGTGCACAGGCTCTTAACATGTCTTCAAGTATCTGATTTATCCTCTCTGTCTGTCCGTCAGTCTGAGGATGATAGGCTGTGCTATGCAGGAGTTTTGTACCCAATGATTTATGGAAGGATCTCCAAAATTGGGATATGAACTGAGTGCCTCGGTCAGAGACAATGGTCTTGGGCACTCCATGTAGCTTCATCAGATTTTCTATGTATAGCTTGGCGTAGTGCGGAGCCCTGTACATTTTCTTGACAGGTAGGAAATGAGCTTGTTTAGTGAGGCGGTCCACAACAACCCAGATGGAATTGAAACCCCTAGAGGTTGTTGGGAGACCCATAATGAAATCCATGCTGATGTCTTCCCATTTCCATGCAGGAATAGGTAATGGTTGCAGCTCTCCACCAGGCTTCATGTGTACAGCTTTTACTTTCTGACAAGTGTCGCATTTTGCTACATACTGAGCAATCTCGATCTTCATCTTAGTCCACCAAAACTTTTGCTTCAAATCCTGGTACATTTTGTTGCTTCCCGGATGAATGGAGTATCTTGTCAAATGAGCTTCGTCAAGAATCTTGCCACGTAACTCTGGAATTTTTGGAACTACAAGCCGATTCTTGAACCATACAATCCCTTCATCATCAATTCTGAAACAATCTGCTTTCCCTGCTTGGATTTTCTCTTTGATGTGCCTGATACCTTTACTATGTTTCTGAGCAGCCACGATTTCATCACGGATGGAGGGTTTGATGCTGATATTGTTCCAACTGCCTTGAGGGACTATTTCTATGCCCAATTTTTCTAACCCGTAACACAACGACAGATCATATGGCTTCACAGTCAAGCAATTACAATGAGCCTTCCGACTGAGTGCGTCGGCAACCACATTAGCTTTACCAGGATGGTAGTGCACTTCAATATCATAATCTTTTATCAACTCAAGCCATCTTCGTTGCCTCATATTTAATTCTTCTTGTGTAAAGATGTATTTCAGGCTTTTATGATCAGTGTAGACATTGCATGTGCTGCCTAACAGGTAGTGACGCCAAATCTTCAATGCATGAACCACAGCTGCCAATTCAAGATCATGAGTGGGATAATTCTCTTCATGAGGCCGGAGTTGTCGTGAAGCATAAGCAATGACTCGGCCCTCTTGCATCAAAACACAACCAAGGCCAGTACCCGACGCATCGCAGTACACGTCAAACGGCTTTTCAATATCTGGCTGAGCAAGGACTGGTGCAGTGGTCAAACATCTCTTCAAGGTTTGAAACGCTGTTTCGCATTCTGGCGACCAGACAAACTTGACCTGAGTCTTCAATAGGTTGGTTATAGGCTTAGCTATTCTTGAGAAATCCGGAATGAATCGGCGGTAATATCCCGCCATTCCCATGAAGCTGCGAACCTGGTGCACAGTGGTTGGTGGTTTCCAGTTCAAGATTTCTTCCACCTTACTTGGATCTACTGACACACCTTCCGCTGTCAGGATATGCCCAAGAAATGGAACTCGGTCCAACCAGAACTCACATTTGCTGAATTTGGCATAGAGTTGATGTTCTCTTAAACGGTTCAAGACGATACGGAGGTGGTTGGCATGTTCTTCGGGTGTTTTAGAATAGATCAGGATGTCATCAATGAATACGACAACAAATTTGTCGAGCTCAGGCATGAAGACGGAATTCATGAGGTACATGAAATAGGCGGGGGCATTGGTTAGGCCAAAAGACATGACGAGGTATTCATATAGGCCATATCTAGTGGTGAAAGCTGTTTTTGGGATGTCTTCGGGACGGATCTTTATTTGGTGGTAGCCAGACCTAAGGTCAATCTTGGAAAACACCTTAGCTCCAGCCAGCTGGTCAAAGAGTAGGTCAATACGGGGTAAAGGATATTTGTTTTTGATGGTGACCTCGTTGAGTGGACGGTAATCAATACAGAGTCGGAGGGATTTGTCTTTCTTCTTGACAAAGATGGCAGGACAACCCCAAGGAGATGAGCTGGGTCTGATGAAACCCTTATCTAGCAAATCTTGTAGCTGCACTTTAAGCTCTGCCAATTCCTTGGGAGACATTCTGTAGGCTCTACGAGATATAGGTGCGGTTCCAGGTTTTAGCTCAATAGCAAATTCCACATCTCGATCAGGTGGCAAACCAGGCAACTCATCAGGGAATACGTCTGGAAATTCGCAGACCACTGGAATCTTCAATACTTCTTCAACTGCGGTGGCACACAACCTTTGCACGGTCTTTTCAATCTTTCTTACGGGCAATGGAAGTTGGATAAGAAGTTGAGTTTGACTATTAGGTATGTTCACTCTTATGGTTCTATTCAACACATCAATCAAGGCCTTGTGCTGATACATCCAATTCATACCTAATATCACATCTATATCCTGATCCTTAAGTACTATCATTGTGGTTGGGAATCTATGCCCTCCCAGCTCTATAGGTACTCCCTGAACTACTTCTTTAGTAGTTATACGCCCCCCGGGCGAATGTATAAGGAAATCTTCCTTTATTTCCCCAATAGGTATTTCATGCTTAACCACAAATGTACGGTTGATGAACGAATGAGATGCACCAGAATCAAATAGCAGAACGGCAGAATGACTAGCAACGGGAAACTTACCCATCATGACGGGTTCTCCAGCAGGAATATCTTCAATCTGAGTGTAATAAACCCGACCTGCCTTCTTGACAATCTTGCCCTTCTGAGCATGCTGCTGGTGACCACGGTGCTGAATTTGCTGTTGCGGAACACCAGGACTTTTCTGCACATTCTGGTTGTTCTGTTTCGGAAAAGGGCAATCACGGGCCCAGTGTCCTATCTTTCCACAGTTGTAGCATGGGTGATTGTAGTTGGTCTGTGGAGTGTTGATACGAACGCCAGGGGCATTCGGCTGAGTGGTGTTTTGCTGATTAGAGGTATGAGAGGTAGCGGCAGTGCGCACAACTACCTGCTGATGGGGATATGACGGACGGTTATGGTGGGTAGGATGATAGATAACTTTCTGGCGTTTCTGACTGCCAGAAGAGCTAGACCTTTTGCTCTTCTTCTTCTCCTCTTGGAGCTGACGGTCGCTTTCCTCAAAAGCTATTGCACTATCCACTGCCTCATGAAAAGTGCACTTGAGGTTGTTAGACAGACTGCGTTGAATCTTGAAATTCAGACCTCTGACAAAGCAGGCTCTCCTCTTAGAATCAGTGTTGGTATGCTCAGGTGCATACTGTGCCAAGTGGTTGAACTGCCCAAGATACTGAGCGACAGTAGACTCATTCTGCTTCAGTGCCAGAAACTGATGCAGCTTCAATTTCATCACACCCGCAGGGATGTAATGAGCACGAAAGGCGTCACGGAACTCTTGCCAGGTAAGTTGATGTCCAGCATCCTGCGCAGCCAACAGGTTGGCATACCAAGTAGTCGCAGGGCCACGGAGTTGCTGAGCTGCAAACAGCGGTTTCTGGATCTCGGTGCAGTGAATCAGACTAAACTTCTGCTCCATGGTACGGAGCCAATCATCAACTTCCAAAGGTTCATCAGCCTTAGTGAACACCGGTGGGCGGGTGTCAGTGAAGTCAACATAGGTGGTATCCTCATTATCCCGACGGCCACGACGTCCACCACGATCTTGCTGATTCTGAGCTAGCAGCGCTGCAACATTGGTCAATGCAGCGATGGCCTCTGCCAGAGTGGGTGGAAACTGAGGTGGTTGGGGAACACCAGTTGCATTATCAGAATTGTCTCCCATCTGTTAATAAGCAAACCCAACTTGAGTCTTATATTAGTTAAGCAAACATAGCAGCACACAGCAATATTACAAGGTTCACACAACATGGCTTGCATCAGGCAAGACCCACAACCCATAACTAAGGTTTTCTAGGCAAGCGCCTATACTACAGACAAAAGAGAGCATCTAGCTGACAACTCTAGGCCACACCGGCCTAGTCCTCATCGATCCCAGACGCGCCAGAAGCGTCACTGTCCTCGTCGATCTCCTCGAAGTCCTCCTCGGCATCTGCCTCGACGACCTCGACCGGCTCGACCTCCACGTCAACATCTTCCACGCCCTCATCCTCCTGACCGAGGACAACTCCCAACTCAGGATCCTCCTCCTGCGGTGCAGGAATAGGGTGGAGCTCATCATAGAGCTCATGCACCTCCTCGTGCAAGACGTTGTTGTAGAGCTCAAGCTGACCAACACGCTGCTCCGCCTCGAGCATCCTGTCCATGATCGTCTCCTCACGATCCCAAGCTTCATCCCTCTGCTTGGTCAGGCGATCGATCTCTCGACGCAGATCTCGATTGGTCCTCACGTCACGGTAGTGGTTGAGACGTGCCACTCTGTATTCTTCCTCCCACTGCCTGACTAGATCCTACAGCCTTCCAACCTCAGCCTCAAGCTCCTCGCTGCTACGACGAGGTGAGCGACTCCCAGAAGCTCCGCCCTCGCCAGCGCGTGGCGCCAACCGGTGGCGTGGAACGCCACGTGGTCCGGTCATCTTGCGTGCTGTGAGCTTGCAACGGGCCATCTGGAGAAGGTAAGTGGAATTTTAAGATATAATAGGTTAGCAAGAATAGGTTTGGTAAACTATCCCAAAAACCCACTTTAAGGAGGAAGTTAATTAACAGGTGTGATTATCATGATGCATGTACGTACTTACGAATTTAAATCATGCAAGGTACCTACATACATAAATAACTTTTAACATAGGGCTAATAATAATATTATTCCACATGCTACCTTAATCCCATAAGGTAAAATATAGAACAAGACAAGAACTACTGAACAAGATAAGGATAGAAGCAATTTGAACCCAAAATAATAGGTTAAACTTTTTATGATCCAAAACATTTTGAAATTTTTGAAAAGTAATCCATAATGATTAGCAATGGAATGCTCTGGTACCAACTGTAACAGAACCGGCTAAATCACCTGGCCCACCGGCACCTGTCATTGTCACTAACGACTTCTGACAGCCGGGCCCGTGTCCCAAATGATCTAGACAGGTCTGTCGGGCTACATTAGCGCCCTTTTCTCCGACAGGATCACCATTGCAGAATCATCACAGGATTACAACATTTCATAATAAAATACATCAGAGTACAGTGCGGAAGATTACATAACATTTAGATTACAAACCAGTTGTTCAAATAGGATTCACATATAGTTATTACAGACCAGAGGACATAACAGTAGCAGTGGAATAGTTACACAATACTAGATAAGATAACTCGAACCCTGCCCACGGGTTCTACTTCACTCATCGCTGCTTTCTTCTTCAACCACGGTCACGCAACATGGAGCAAGACAGATCTCCGACTGCGGTCCTCCTGCAACGGGGTTAACAAACCCTGAGTACTTGGGGTACTCCGCAAGACTTACCCGACTAAGGGTGTAAAATGAGACTCAGGAATGCAAGGCTATGGGTAAGGCTAGCAGAGGATGAGGAGTTTGCATAAAAGCAATCTATCCTGTTCCATATTTTATTTTGTCATTATTATAATCATATTTATAGCTCCAATATTCAGACTCATGTATCATCATTCTTTCAATTACTTTATTCATTCAGATAACCTAGTTGAGAACCACTTTTCGGTGTAGAGTGTGAGGATCAAGTCTCCATAACCGAGGAGCACGTCGATTCGAATCCAGAAAGTACCCAGCTGGGGATTCTAACCACACTGCATATGCAGCACGCCGGCATACATATACCAACCCGTCGTCACGGCTTTGCTATTCCGGAACCGGTCCTGCGCCACCCGAGAGCACAGTACTCCACTCTTATCCAGGCACGCCGGCCACGTGGGTACAAGCTACTCTCGCCATCTCTCCACTCCCAGTGCGTGGTTGTCGGTTCCAGCAATAGCGTCACCGAACTCTAGGCTTTCCGCATTGGTATGTGGCTAGGCTGTTCATCATGATCACAGCAGGCCTACAACGAACGGTCCCTATTTCCTTCCTGCCGTCAATCCTGCATTGGGACTCCAACCCAAGTACAAGACTACTCGACAGTTTTTATTATCGTGCCTGTCGGGTGAGTGAGACATAGGGAACGCCGCCCCATGAGCTGGCCACCCGACGAAACACGTTTCCAAAGACATCGATCAGTTCCAAATTATTCCGAAAGCGACCATGCATTGGGATTCCAACCCAAATACACATCGACCAACGGATAACCAGTTCTTCACCAATCAAAGTATAAGTATAATCATGGCACAGAAAATAGTTTTTCTTTTATGCAAAGCTAAGTTCATTAAGCATGCCTAAGCATTTCTCAAACCATTTTATTTAAATCAGATTTTAGGGTATTTATTTGAGACAATGCATCTGGATAGGTGACAATCAACTCCTATCAACCTAATGCAGTAGATTAACTCGAATTATAAATATTTTGTAATAGAGGGGCTGAATGCACCGGGGCTTGCCTTGGATCGTGTACAGCGTCGGATCGGGATCAGTCCCGCAGATGTCGAATCCTTGGATGACTTCTGGAGTGGCCTCCTCAGTAGTAGTCTCGACCTGGACCACCTCGGGAACGGGCACTACACGTATGCAATGATGTATGCTTAGCGTGGCATGAGGGCAACAAATGAAATGCTTGGAAGTAAACCATTAATACCTTGAGTACAACTTTCCTTCACGGTAAAGTTGTAAACAATCTACGGAAGGTAAAAGTAATGTTTCCTACTTTTGTTTTATTGACCTTTTTAACGGTCACAGAAAGCCGCTACACAGCTTTATGACTACTACCAAGCACTAAGTTCTCAAATTGCCAAGGATCACACAGCGAAAGATCCTTGGTCTTCATTCAACCCAAAAATTCACACAACAAACCTAAATTCATTTTTCTATTTACTTTATTAATCCCTAATTTCACATATATTTATTAATTGACCAAACTAACTTCAATTTCAACCAAACTTTACCAACAGCTAGGTTTTATCACCAAACAGAGCCACAATAAATTTCATGATTTTTGGATTTACAGATAATTAATTAAAATTACACAAACTTGCATTTATTAATTACTTCACTGATTTATACAGCAGATTAAAGGCACTGGAACACCCTATATTATATTTTTAACAAATACTACATACTTCAGAGAGCATACAAAATTAATTTCATCATTTTTGGCGCAGTAAATTAATCCACACGAAAATAACAAACTGCAGCACTATTCATATGAATATATAAAAGAAAAGCATTTAGTAATTCACTGGGAAAATAGAAAAACCAAAGCAGCCCACTACGGCCCAAGTCCAGAGCGAGCCGGCCCACTCGGCCTGCCCGCGCCCGGCGCCGACGGCTTTGCAAAAGAGACCCTGGGGAAACTGGAAATCAACCCGCGGTCCGATCTACACTATTCACATGAGTCACAGGATTTGCACTTAACCCCCTGCCTTTATTCTCCTTCTAACCCGAGGCCCCTGGCCTCTCCTCTGTTCTGACAGAGGCGAGGGCGCCGGCGGTTCGCCGCCCCTAGCTCGCCGACGGTGAGCTGAGGGACGAAGCCGAGGGCACTGACGGACTCTACACTCCAAGGCGAGTCTACCAAGCTAAGATACGACGAGATCCGAGGCGCGCAGCACCTGGAGACACGTACGCGGCGGCTCGGTGGCGGCGGCGAGCACGTCGCCGGCGAGCACAAGCCGGTAAAGAGAGGGGAAAAAGGTGCGCGAGCATCTGGGGCTCACCACGAAGCTGGCCGAGGGGTCGGTGGAGACGGAGGTGGTTCGGAGAAGACGACTTGGCGACGGCGGCGGATCCCGGCGGCTCGGCTCAACGGCGAACACGCGTTCCGGCGAACCTAGGGAACCAGAGAGTACGCCGACGCACGCGTAAGGTTCAAGGGGTCACGGAGATCACGGTACGCAACAATCCGAGGCCCAGAGCTTACCCAGACTAGCTCGAGACGACGGCGGAGCTCGCGGCGGCGCTCTGCCCGCCCGCGAAGGAGACACCGGTGTTCCGGTGGTTACGAAGCTCTACAGCTCCCGCCGACGGTCGCAGGAGATGCGCAAGGAAGCTAGCTAGCTGGCTGCAAGATGGAGAGGGTGGTGATGGACGGAGCGCGGCGAATTTAGCCGGGGACCGAGAGAGCAATGGCGGCCGAGCGGAGAGAAAGAAACGAGGGGGAGGCGGTCGTCGTCTTTAAGGGGCATAGGAGAGGGGACAGGAGCATCACGGCGTGGCGCACGTTCGCCCGCGCGAGGAACGGTGTCGGAGACACGATCCCGGCCGGCAAGGACGGCCGCGCGCGCGCGCCCGGCACGGCGGCGGGTCGGCGCTGTTCGCGAACAGGAAGAGAGGGCATTTCACTGTAGCACCTAGACCCTAGGGCTGTCGGTTTTTGCACAATTGCGATCGTTTTTGAATACCAACATGAAAAACTGCAAAAATAAAAGTTGTAGGGTTTGAAATTCTGAACAACTTTGCTTTTGGAACCAAGTTCAAATTAGCAATATTTTTGAAACTACAGCAAAAGGGGTAAACTTGGTTTTTGAATTTCAAACTGCATTTTCAAAATTACTTTTTATTTTACACAACAACTTGAAAAATTGCCAAAATAAAAGTTGTTCTACTCAATGAGCTTTACAACTTCTATTTAGGAAGTTTTGCCAGATTCCAAATAATTTTGAAATGCCAATCCAAAACTAAGTTTTAAATCATTGTTTTGAAATAAATTTGAATTTCCACCACAGAACTTTGAAATCTCCAAAAATAAAGGTTGCTCCATTTTAAAATATCTAAAACTTTTATTAAGGGACTATCTCAAAATTCCTTTTAGATTTTGAATTAGGTTTTGTCCTAATAAAAGTAAATTTTTAAACCTTTATTTGGGAATTTTAATTTTACAAACAAATACTAATTAAATTCAAATCACTCTAGGGGCCTAATCACAATCATATGCAAATGATTAATTTAAATATGATGACATGGCAGATTAATTAAATCCGTAATACCCGGGGTATTACATATAGGGAATCAAACACAAGTGATGGTGTGGTGAGTGGTAGAGGAGGTACCGCGCGACGCCGAGGTCGCGGGTTCGAATCCTGCCGGCTGCGTAGCATGCGATTTTCGTATGAAAAATTCTGCAACGAAGACGGACGGGCACTAGTCGATGGGCCACTCCTAAGATTTAATTTTTTGCTATTTTTAAAACCTGATTTCCAGAAAATATCACTACAGCCGGTTTCTGAAGTGAACCGCCAGTACAAATCGATTTGTACTGCCGGTTCACAAACAGCAGCCTGTAAAAACGCTGATTTTTACTGGCCTCTAGCACTGGCGATTTTTAAAAACGCTAGTAAAAATACCTCTACAACCATCTGTATTGAACCTCTGTGTACTAGTGGGAGGGCTGGCATAGGAGAAACCGGCTTGCTGAGTTCCCAAAACCAGATAAGAATATAGTAGTTGTGAATGCATGGTGTTTAGGTATTTTAATACTATATTTACTAAAGCTTGTGTCCCAAAATTGTTGTATTATCTTAACTAGCTTCATATGTATTTTTCTATTATATATCATCAATTTCATAGTTAACAGATCCTAGCACCATCATCCCAAATTATTGTTGTTTAAGATGAAGAGCTCAAGTGTGTACAATTTATCTAGATTTGATCCATTACGCCACATGGAGGTTGATAGGTTTATTGATGCTGCAAAGAAGCATGCATGCAAATAGAAGAAAAAGAACATAAAATTAATGGCTAGAATTATTTAAAAATTACGGGATAAAACATTTGTTCATATGGTTGCTGAAATGGATGTAATTGAATCCATTTCATGTAACATTTATCTATCTGAATCCATTTTTATACATTTTTTGTTATAAATTATTTTTCAGTGACTTTATTTCGTTATTTTTTAATAATATTTGCACATACCTTAATTTACTACTTTCCTTATAATGTTTTTATATATGATTGAGACAATTATTTATTTATAGATTTTAATTTTTATATATTTAATAATTAAAAATATGTCGATGAATACGACGTGTGCATGCTACATGTGTTATATACTAATTCTTTGACATTAATTTAATAACAAAGGAATGCAAGGTTTACATTGAGTATTGGCAAGATGGCTCCTTTAGCAGAGAGGAGCAATAGGAATAGCATACGGTAGCGATCCTCACTATATACAACCTTCTTACATGGCCACATGAGAAGCGAAAGTATCAACCTAGTGCTGATATGGATATATTTTTTTGAAGATTTGAAGGAAGACATCAGAAAAACAGTGACAAGGTGGGGGAATCTAAGATGAGTTCCAAAAGCAGGACTTCACACTTAAAATAATTATTTTCATTACCATCAATGATTAACATACTATCTTTTCATTGTCAAGGTAGTTCAAATGAAAAGCTAGATGTGTATTATATATGTCTAGATGGGAGGATGGGACTCTGTAACCAGACTACGATTCTATGATAGATCTCGGTAGAGTATTTGGATACAAGGTCTTAGACTTCCGGCACCACCGGTCCCCTGCCGCCGCCGCAGCCATCAGGCTCGGTTTCACAATGACCAAGTTCGAGTTCCGTTCTCTCTTTCTTCCCGTACAAAAAGGAGCTCGTCCCAGCTGCCTTCCATTGGGCCACGCAGGGCCGTCGGCCTACAACTATCTTAGACGCTCTCAGCCCAAAGCCTACTGACTCCACTCTGGCCCAGTCATGCGAGGATTCGGCTTCCTGGCCCGAGCTTGCTCCTTGTCCTGCTTCCCGCCTAGAGTCTCCTTGTCATCAGCGGCCAGTCCCGATGACATGTCGATGGTGACATCCCCTTCTTCTTGAGAACCAGCTTGTCCCTAGGCTGGTGCACGGGGAAACTGTTGCCACAATGGAGCTTCATCTTCCCATGTAGACAGGTCGGCCGGGAGGTAAGACCACTGCACCAGCACCTGAGGAACGGTGTTGTTGTTGTGCTGACGAAGGCGACTATCGAGAATGACTTGAGGGACCTGCATCTGATTAGTTTCATCAAGAAGTTTCGTACTTACAGTGGTAGACGGAGGAATAGCACGTTTCAGTTGAGAAACATGAAAAACCAGATGGATCAGGCAATTGGTTGGAAGCTTCAGACGATAAGCAGCTAGACCGACCTGGTCAGTAATCAGAAATGGACCAAAGTATTTGAAGGCCAGCTTGTTGGAGGAACGCGGAGCCAGTGATGTCTGGACATATGGCTGTGCTTTGAGATAGACTGATTCACCAACCTGAAAAGCCTGATCTACACGGCGACGATCAGCCTTTACTTTCATTTTGGCCTGAGCTCGAAGTAAATGTTGACGAACTAGTTGTTGCATCAGGTCCCGTTCTTGTAACCAACTTTTGAGGTCACTATTTTGTCATGACTGAGAAATATCCACACCAAAGTGACGTGGTTCATGTCCATAAAGAACCAAGAATGGACTGCGCCCCAGAGAGGAGTGATAGGATGTGTTGTACCAATATTCAGTAAGTGACAGCCACTTGGACCATTTAGATGGGCATGCTTGCACAAAGCATTGAAGATATGTTTCAAGACATTGATTAACTCTTTCAGTCTGCCCATCCGTTTGAGGATGGTAAGCACTACTCATCTGCAACTGCGTGCCAAGGAGTTTGAAGAGCTCTTGCCAGACATGACTAGTAAAGACACGATCTCTGTCAGACACTATAGCTGAAGGTAAGCCATGAAGTTTAAAGATGTTGGTCATGTAAATTTGAGCAACCTGGAGAGCAGTGAAAGGATGAGAAAGTGCAACAAAATGGGCATACTTTGAGAACTTGTGAACCACTACTAAGATGCAATTGGATCGAGATGATTTGGGTAGGCCTTCAATAAAGTCAAGAGTAACAGTTTGCCAAGCTCCTTCAGGAATAGGCAAAGGTGCCAACAGCCCTGGGTATGTTTTTCTCTCAGATTTTGCTTGTTGACATATAGTGCACTGATTAACAAAGTCTTTCACAAATTGCTTGAGCTTGTGCCATGCAAAGAGTTGTTTCACTCTTTTGTATGTAACCTCATATCCTGAGTGGCCACCAATAGCACTGGCATGTAATGCAGAAAGTATTTTAGTATGCAGTTCTGAATTTTGACCAACCCATATCCTTCCTTTGTATCTGATAAGGCCATCTTATAAGCTGTAGAGACCTTGTGGTGTGGAGATGGATAATTTAGCAAGCAACTTGGTGGAGAGTGAATCAGAATAAGAAGCTTGAATGTCAAGAAGCCATAAAGGTTTGACCACAGTTGTTGCAGAAAGCTTATAAGGTTCACCTCCAGAGACTTGAGAAAGAGCATCAGCCACTCTATTTTCAGCACCTTTCTTGTAGATGATCTTGTAATTAAGGCCCATTAATTTAGTCAATGCTTTATGTTGCCCTGGGGTGGACAGTCTCTGATCATCCAAGTTGGTCAGACTTTTTTGATCTATCAGTATAAGAAACTGGGAACACTGAAGGTAATGATGCCAGTGATCAACTGCCATGAGAATAGCAAGACATTCTTTTTCATATGTAGACAAACTTTGAGCTTTAATGCCAAGAGCCTTACTGACATATGCAATCGGGTGACCTTACTGTTGGAGTACTGCTCCAATGTCTTTAGCCGAGGCATCTGTTTCAATCACAAAAGGTAATGAAAAATTTGGAAGAGCCAGAACTGGGGCAGTAAGGAGTGCCTTTTTTAAAGTCTGAAAAGCAAGGTCTGTCTCAGATGTCCATACAAAAAGTTGTCCTTTCTTGAGCAAGTTGGTCAAGGGTTTGGAAATGAGACCAAAATGGGAGACAAAATGTCTGTAATAGCCAACCATTCCCAAAAAGCTACGGAGTTCTTTAGCATTTGTTGGTTGAGGCCACTTCTGGATAATGGATAACTTGGATGGGTCAGTGGCGACACCTTGTGAGCTGACTATATGACCCAAATAACATAACTGTTGCTTGGCAAAGGAGCACTTAGAAAGCTTGATATGAAAGTTATGTTGCTGTAATAGAGATAATACTTGACCAATGTGATTCAAATGATCTGCCCAAGTCTTGCTATATATAAGAATATCATCAATAAAAACTACTGCACACTTCCTGAGGAGGGGTTCCAAGAGACTGTTCATCGCATTTTGAAAAGTGGCAGGGCCACCTGTGACACCATAGGGCATAACTCGATACTCATAATGCCCACTGTGAGTTTGGAAAGCTGTTTTGTACTCATGACCAACAACCATTCTGATTTGATGGAATCCAGAACACAGATCCAATGTTGTAAACCAGTTGGCACCATGTAATTCCTCAAGAAGTTCCTCAATAATTGGCAAAGGATATTTGTTCTTGACAGTATGGGTGTTGAGACGACGAAAATTAACGCATAAGCACTAGTCTCCTGTTTTCTTCCAGACAAGTAGTACAGGAGAGGAGTAGGGACTTGTGCTAGGCTAGATCCACCCCATTTTGAGCATATCCTTGATCTGAGCTTCAATTTCTGTCTTCTGAGCTGGATTATATCGATATGGACGAAGACAAAAAGGTTGACCTCCATCCAGTAAGGGTATTTGATGATCACCAGGTCGATGAGGAGGCAAAGTGGTGGGTGGGTTGAAAACAGGTACAAACTGTTGAAGAAGTTGCTGAAGGTCTGGTGGTAAGGTAGATGAATCTGTGTTTGGTGATGGGGATTGCTCTTGGATTTGAATGAGATAAAGAATAGAATCTGTTTTCTCCAATGCTTGCAACTGATGGTGGGAAATGGAAGGACCCAGTAAGCGTGTTGGGGAAATACCCTGAAGCTAGATGGTCTGGTTGTGGTGTGTAAACTGTAACCAACGTTCAGACCAATGAATGTGCATAGGACTGTGAGCAGCTAGCCAGTCCATGCCTAATATCACATCATAACCTTTCAAAGGTATGATTTTGAGATTTGTTGAGAATGTATGTCCATGACAACCCCAAAACTGATGACATAGCTCATGTGTGCAGGATAATAAGGCTCCATTAGCTACCTGGACTTGGACAGGACAAGATAATGGATTTTTGCAGGTAAATTGCTGAGCAAGTGTCTCACTGATAAAACTGTGTGTACTCCCAGAGTCAACCAGCATAAAAATATCCTTGCCATGAAGATTACCTCGAAGTCTAACTGTTTTGAAGCCTTCTGTACCAGACAATGCTTGAACAGAAATAGCCATAAGATCATCATCTGAAGTAACTGCATCAGTGGCAACACTAGATTCATCACCATCATGGAAGCATTGCCATAATTCTTCTAAAGCATTGAGAGAAACTGTAGTAGAACAAGTATGTTGTGGGTTCCATTTTTCACCACATTTGAAATAAAGGCCTTGAGACCTTCTGTACTTCTTGAGAGCAGACACTTTGTCAGCATAGGGCTTTTGCTGAGGAGAATCAGCATTCTTTTTGTCATCAAGCTTCTTATCATCGAGTGATCGAGTTGAGTATGGAGTGAATGGCTTGGCTTGATCAGAGGAATTCTTCTTGGAGTGGGAACCCCATTCAGATTGTCGTGGAACTTGATCAAGAAGTGCTTCTTCCTGCAAAAGGGCCAAAGAGCTCGCAGTATCCAAATCTTGGGGCCTATGAACCATAATAACAGCACGAATTTCCTTTTTCAGACCATCTACAAAACAGCTAGTTACTACAGTGGTGGGAAAAGTTGGATCATGAGCTAAATCTGGTGCACCAAGTCATTAAATTGCTCCACATATTCAGTGACTGTAGTGGTCTGCTTAATGTGAAAGAATTGCCTAAGCAAGTGATTGTGTTCATCTTTATCAAACCGATTACATATAGTAAGAACAAAAGTATCCCAAGTCATTTTAATTATAGAGCTCTCCATATTCTGGAACCACAGGGCAGCAGAACCTATGAGACACATTGTAGCATAACGAACCCATTTAGCTGGATCGGTGGCATATACATCAAAGAATGCCTCGCACTGTTTGACCCATAATCGAGGATTAGTGCCATCAAATGTGGGAAATTCCAGGTTGGGTATCGGGGGATGAACAGGAGCATGTAGATACCGATCACAATGCAGTGAATGATCCTGTGGGGCAAAATTCGACGCATCTGTGACCGGGGGTGGGTTTGGAAGGGCCGTATGAACCGTTCCAAAGCCAGAACCCCGGTGATTCGTACACTTGCCGTGGTCTAACGACCCAGATGTCGCCCGATATTGGGGAAGCTCCAGATGGGCAGAGCTCGACACCTTTTTGCTCGGAGGAGTGAAGTGATCCTCCCGTACAGTAGTGGTGAGCGGTGCCTGAGCGATGGTGACGGTCAGAGCAGAATCATCCATCGATGCCGCACATGGTTGAGCTTGGGGAAGAAGTGCACCGAGCGCCTTTTCGACGCATTCGCCGAGATCCAGTACAACGTGCTCCAGCTCGTGGACGCGGTTGTCGACATCGGGCTTCCAAGACAGGATCTCCGTCCTCAGGGCTCGCATCTCAGTCATTGAACTCTTGAGATCGCCCATCCCTTTGGAGTTCTCACTCAGCATCGCGAGAATCTGGCCGAATTGCTCCTCAGGTGTGGCCATGGCCATTTGTCGGCGGGTGAGGTAGGGGTGATCAGCCAGGGTCGTAATTCTACTGCTGCTGATCGAACAAACCGCGGTACGGACCTACAGATCCTCGCGATCGACACTGATGAGGTGAATCACAGAGGAGAGCCAGCCGTCGGGAATTACAGTGCTAGATCGAACAGAGGAGAAAAACAAGCCGACAATTGTGGTGGTTGGATCGGAACGGGCTCTAATACCAGATTGTAACCAGACTACGATTCTATGATAGATCTTGGTAGAGTATATGGATACAAGGTCTCAGACTTCCGGCACCGCCGGTCGCCTGCCGCCGCCGTAGCCGTCTGGCTTGGTTTCACAATGACCAAGTTCGAGTTTCGTTCTCTCTTTCTTCCCGTACAAGAAGGAGCTCGTCCCAGCTGCCTTCCATTGGGCCACGCAGGGCCGTTGGCCTACAACTATCTTAGACGCTCTCAGCCCAAAGCCTACTGACTCCACTCCAGCCCAGTCACGTGAGGATTCGGCTTCCTGGCCCAAGCTTGCTCCTTGTCCTGCTTCCCGCCTAGAGTCTCCTTGTCATCGGTGGCCGGTCCCGATGAAATGTCGACAGTGACAGACTCCTAACTCCTATGTGTTCCTTGTTGCATCTAACATGTTAGTATATATGAGACACTGATGCTTCCTACCAAAAGAGCATAGGTACCGTTTGAAAAGGATGAATAAGTACTTTGACATGAAGTCAACTCCACTCCACTGCTCCATTAGATAACAATAATGCAGAAAGTAAGAGAGTTTAAAATGGTCAGGAACGTCAAATTTGTTACCGGGAAGATCAAGGATAGGAAGAAAAGATGCTTCAAGAAGATGCCAGGTTTTCATTTTTCGTACTAGAAAAATCTACACATATGCTAGATTGATGATATGTACGTTATTAAGAAGAATATGTCTGTAGCACAATTGGCATCTTGCTAGACATAAATGGCAAGATAAAGAAAGGATTCAACTCATGTACATGTTGAACTTGAATATCAAACCAGACCTTCACCCAGTGCTTCAAGCAAGTGGAAAATACCACCTGCCCACAACAAGGTAGAATCTGAATCCAGATGAGAACAAGTGGTGTGTATGTGACTGAAGAATTTTTGAAAGCTCTAAGGCCCACCTTGGTTAATAATTTTTAGCAGGCGGTTATTTTTTAACCGTTTCTATAAATCGATTTAGCGAGGCGGTTTCCTGTGACCGTCTCGGTTAATAAAAAACGCCAGCCTCGGTTAATTCAAGGCACTATCCGAGTCTGTTGAAATTCCTACCCTCCTCGAGGCCCATTCCAAAACGCATCGCAAAAGTTTTTTTTATAGTAGTGATTCTCTCGCCATAGAAAACCATGATAGTGTAGATCTAAATAGCCTACAAATAATGGAAGATTCATAAAAAAACATACAAGACCTTACCTTGTTGAGTAACCTCCTTCAAAATATGATGATCAAAACCACCCCTGTTTTTTTGGTAGTTTTTGACCTCCAAGGACGGAAACACTGGGGTGATGCTCAGGTTGAATGGTGTTTCCCAGGGAAGAAGGGGCATTTATAAAAAAAAATATTTTAATGGCGAAAGGTTAAATAAATTGGCAGTGTACATAGCTATATACATGAGTATCTTCACTGACGATAGAATTAAAAAACACCAGTGGTACTATATCCATGGCTCTACAGTTTGATATTTTCTTGGAATTGGTAATGGAAAAGAAACCAAATTAATATAAGGAATTAGAGCAAAGTGGTCATTAGTCACTAGTCAGAGATGGGCAAGCCAACATGTCTCTTTCATTCAATGAAGGAAGCCCCAACAAAATGCTTGGATGAAAACAACAAGGGAAGGCCGAAAATAAATTGTTGACCGTTGGCCTTTGTCTCACAAGAGAAAAAAAATCCCTTGGTGGCCGAGCAGAGGATGCAAGAGAAGAAGCGGAATCTGAGAGCTACCCAAGGGCAACCTCCTCCTTTCTATAGAAAATTTTGACATCATTATATATCATCATCCGACCCAGATGGAATATATAAGTTGAACTAGTACTATATTGGATCGATGGTATATGTGTTGTACAGTTAATCTCATGTGGTTGATCAGGTCACGTTTGATTTGCTGTTTGGATCTGAATATCCGATCCTTCGTTTTTTATTATTATATGATTATCACATAATAAATCCTTGGTGACCTTCACGTGGTGGATCGGAGGGAGATTCTCAGCATCACTCCATCAAGCTGTTCATGTTCCTTTTCATTTGCCGTGCGTGCTAGCTCTACATAAAGATGTACGGCTGGCACAGTTGAAATGATGGCCGTTGTTAGTGAGCCTTGGTTGATCTAGTTGATTGTTGCAGCCATATATATCCGGCCAGCTTTTACCTTTGCTAGCTAACTGGTCTAGGTAGAAGTTCAAGTTGCTCTAGCTGACGTGGGATAGAATAAGTGGGTTCAAAAGAAGCACGTGGCATGCATGTAACGTGTATGCGTTGGGTTACAGCGACGCAGTTCGACCTCCACGTATTTTTTATTTAGTCGGCAAATTTGCCTCGCAGCAAAATATATACGTACGCATATCGATTAGTAGCTCATCTGCTGATGAATGATGATAAGACAAACACGGCATTAGTATAGCCTACGACGAAGTATATATATATATAGTATCTACCCAATGAGCCGGAATAGCCTGCCGTGTCGACAAACTACTCTTCCCCAGGAGAAGGAAGCTGGAACACACTACTGAGAGCAGAGCGTGATCACTCGAGTTGGCACAATGTCAAACCACGTGCTGCCTTCTCGCGGTCTTTTTCCTTTTCGTCATCGTTCAGCCTAGGGACTACACTACCATGGAGAGGCGGAACACTCCTAACGCCCAGGAAACATCAGGAAATGTACAGGGAAACCGTCAGGAATAGAAAGTCTTGATGGGACTGATAGAAACACGTCGTTTAATAACCATTAGTTCATTCAAATATACTTCAATAATGGATCTTTCAACCAAGCACAAATTCCTCCAAAGTTGCCTTTTTCCTTCTCCCATCTATCCCAAGCCCTCTCTAATCCTTATCTTTCAGCCCTCTCTGACCCCTTTTAATAGAATTTACAGAGTACAATATAGGCGCTCACAATACACGCACACTCATCCCGATGAACGCACGCACGCACACCCTAGCCCATGAGCTTAAACCTCAGGACTAACAAAGTCATCACAGATTCCTCGCAATCGGTGAAAACATCGCCTATCACTGAACACACAACATTGTTAAATCCTGAAATATTTGCTCTCACGGAAAGTCAAACCCAGGATATGATATTACGATGGTACCAAATTACTATATTATAGCCTTCAATCTATATAATAGATTACAAATCAGGAGAAATCAGTAGAATCCGTCACCGTGGTGCGCCACCATATTCCTCGGTGCAGCTGTCCATTCTTCAATGCGAGGGATAATCAGGAGAAACTAAGAACGTACGACAGGAAACATCCATACATGATCCATGTGATTTGTGCAGCATTATTTTCCTTAATTAGGTCAGCAATTAGCACAACTCGTTTTGTTTGTTTTTGCAGGGTGGAGAGCAAAGGCACTAAACTCTGCAGCAATGTCACTGGCAGCCGTAGTAGTACGTACGTCATTCAAAATATGAACAGATCGTCGATTACACCACACAATTCAAGAGATTAGGAGGGAAAGGAGGTTCTGCTGGTAGATCCTGAAATTGTTAAAACGGCGACAGCGGCACAAATCACAATGTTGTCAGTCAACTCAAGCGAAACCGGACAACAGCAGCAACGTAAACTAGCTCTTAGATCCATCATGGCAACAGAACCGCCACACCCAAGTACCTCAATTGGTCACAATACCCGAAAAAATTCACAAGAGAAGATTAATGGACAGGCATTGGAAATGCCTGGCACTAGTCACTGGTTTTGGATCCAACCATAGCTGGCCTAACAGTTACAAAAGTTCTGATTGACGGAGGAGCAGAGCTCAACATTATTTTTTCCAATACACTAAGGAAGACGGGTTTGGATTTCTCTGGAATGATCACCCCAACAACTGTCCCGTTTTACGGGATAGTACCAGGCAAAGCCGCAATGCCTCTTGGTCAGATAACTTTGCTAGTCACCTTTGGAACTCCAACGAATTACCACACTGAGCTCATCAAATTTGAAGTGGTAGACTTTGAATCTTCATATCATGCTATTCTTGGTCGACCATTAGCCAAGTTCATAGCAATACATATTATCCATATTTACTATTAATAATACCGGGTCTTCAAGGCTTACTATCTCTGCAAGGAGATTTGAAGCATGCTTTCGATTGCGATGCGCAAGCTTTTCAAATTGCAGCTAAAGCACAAGAAGAAAGCAAAAAGCAAGAGATTGTTTATGCTGCTGAAAGAGCAAATCCGGAAGAAATCGAGATACCGACAAAAAGGCCAAGCATCCTTACTCCTCCAAAAGAGGCAGACATCAAGCATATTGACCTAAAAACCGGGGACTCTACAAAGACGGCAATCATCAGCGCGCGCACCTCTCCAACAAATAGAAACTCGTGCTCACCAACTTTCTTAGGGATAATAAAGACATATTCGCTTACAAGTCAGTAGACATGCCATGTGTCCCAAAGGAGTTGGTTGAGCATAGAATTGATGTCTACAAGGGATTTAAACCAATCAAACATCGACTACGACATTTTTTGCTGGATAAGAGCAACTCTAAGAGACTATCTAAATCCTTCCTAAATGGTAGGAATAGATATTTTGGTGAAAAATTATCCTCCAACAACTTGTTAAATGGTTATCCAAATATAGCCATCTTCTATTTCGGATTTTTCGCTAGCCAAATATAGAAGACAAGAATGGCTTTCTAGAGTGCGCATGAGGTATAGAAGAACTGTTGGAGAGTCAAGAGATATAGAAATGATTTTTATGCAGATGACTCTCTAAATGATGATTTAGAGAGTGAGATTTAGAAAGACTCTTGGAGATGCTCTAAGAAGGCAACAATCAAGAAAGAGATCACAAAATTAATGGCAGCTGGGTTCATAAAAGAGATATATCCCGACTGATTGGGAAACCCCGTCTTGGTACATAAAAAGAACACAGGGGAGTGCCGCATGTGCGTCGACTATACCGACTTAGACAAACACTGTCCCAAGGATCCATTTGGGCTACCGTGCATTGATCAAATCGTTGATTCAACAACAACCCTTTTGTCTTTCCTCAACAGCTACTCCGGTTATCATCAAATATCACTAAGAGAAGAAGACCAGAACAAGACTTTTTTGACTTTGTTTATCACACCATACGATGCATACTACTACCAGTCTATGCCATTCAGACTAAAGAATGCAGGCGCCACATACCAACGAGCCATCCAAATATGCTTGGGAGAACAAATTGGCAAAAACTGCAGAAGCCTATGTTGATGATGTGGTGGTCAAAACAAAAGAACCGGACATGCTGATAGAAGATCTAAAGCAAACATTTGAGAATCTGAAGAAGTGGCAATATAATAGAAGCTAAACCCAAACAATTGTGTTTTTGGAGTACCATCTGGCCAACTACTTGGTTTCCTTGTCAGCAATCGAGGAATCGAAGCAAGCACAAAACAAATTTGAGCAGTCACAGATTTGGGACCCCCTCACTGTGTCAAGGATGTTCAAAAGCTAACGGATTGTATGGCAGTCCTAAATTGCTTCATATCCAGGCTTTTGAATGGACGAAAGAACTACCAGGAAAATTCGAATGGACGGAAGAAGCCAACGATGCTTTTGAAAAGCTCAAAGCTTACATGATCACCTCACCAATACTAATTCCACCAAAAAAAAACATGAAGAAATGATGTTGTACTTCATGGCAACCAACGCGGTGGTCAACACAGCCACAGTTGTAGAAAGATAAGAAGCAGCACATGCAAACAAAGTACAGTGACTTGTTCACTATGTTAGTGAAGTGCTATCAGAATCAAAGGTCCGGTACTTGCATGTACAAAAACTACTTTACACCATCCTGATTACCTCCCGCAAGCTACGACATTACTTTGAACAACAAAAAAATCACAGTGGTGACTGATTTTCCACTAAGAGACATACTACACAATCGAGACGCAACTGGGCGCATAACCAAATGGGCAGTAGAACTTGGAGCAATCAACCTTGATTTCACTCCATGAAAGGCAATCAAATCGCAAGCACTTGCAGATTTTATAACTGAATGGATGGAAATTCAGCAGCCCATGCCAAAAGCAATTCTCAATAATTGGAAAATGTATTTCGATGGATCACTCAAATTAGGCGGGACAGGCGCAGGAGTTCTCTTCATATCCCTAGATGGGAAATAACTCAAATACATTCTTTAATTATTATGGCAAGCAACAAACAACGAAGCTGAATGTAAAGCACTCATCCACAGACTTCGAGTAGTCGTATCACTGGGAATCAAAAGATTACTTGTTTACGGTGACTTTGCAGTAGTGGTAAACCAAGTTAACAAAGATTGGGACAGCACCAAAGACAACATGGGTGCCTACTGTGCAGAAGTACGCATGCTCAAAAAAATATTTTCTTGGCTTGGAGATTCTACACGTATTAAGAGATTCAAATGTCACGGCGGATATTCTTGCTAAGCTCGGATCAAATAGAGCCAAGGTTCCGCCAGGTGTATTCGTGGAAGAACTATCCGCTCCTTCAATATAATCAAACAAATCGACGGCATAATCCATGAACTCCCAATGCAAGGGTTGGATAGGTGGAAGGTATCAATGGGCAACCAACAACCCGCAGAGATGACCCCTAGATCCACAATGTCACCGGATGGGTGGAAGGTCGCGAATGGGCGGTCAACGACCCCGTAGAGATAACCCCTAATTCCACAACATCTTTGAACAGGCAGAAGGCCTCAATGGGTAACAAACAACCCGTAGAGGTAACCCCTGAGCCAAAAGCCCTACATGGGCAAATAATATCAATAATTCCAACATGGACACAAATCTTCATTGACTACATCAAGGAAAACAAACTACCAAAAGATGAAGAAGAAGCTACTCGAGTTATCCGAAGAAGCAAGGACTACATACTAGTTGGAGAGAAACTCTACAAGAGGGCATCATCGTCAGGTGTATTGCTCAAATGTATCAATCAAGAAGAAGGAAAAGAAATTATGAATGAGATCCACTCAGGATGCTACAGGCAACCACGCCGCATCAAGAACACCAGTAGGGAAAGCTTTCTGAACCGGATTCCACTGACCAACAACCCTAAAGAATGCAGAAGAAACTCGTTAAAAGATGAAAAGGGTGCAAAATGTTTGAAGACAAGCACACATACCAGCACACAACCTTATCTACATACCCTCAGCTTGGCCTTTCTCATGCTGGGGCTAGATCAATTCGGACCGCTCAAAAAAAAAAGCAAAAGGTGGTTTCGAGTATACCTTTGTCGCCATAGACAAGTTCACAAAATGGATTGAGTACAAACCACTTGTCAAATATAGCGCGGCAAAAGCAGTAGAGTTCATCCAAGACATCATTCACCGCTTCGGCATGCCTAACAAGTCATCACAGATCTAGGCTCACCGTTCACTACCATCGAATTTCAAAGCTCGGCCCAAGATCATGGTATAAGCATCGATTACGCATCAGTCGCCCATCCCCAAGCAAATTGACAAGTCAAAAGAGCAAAATGACTAATTCTAACAGGATTGAGCCAAGGCTATGCAAATAATTAAAAGACTATGGTGCAAAATGGATCGAAGAATTGCCAAAAGTAGTTTGGAGTCTACGAACACAAGTCAGCTGAGCCACTAGATACTCCCCTTTCTTGCTGGTATATCGATCAGAAGCAATACTACTAGGTGACTTAATCTGGACATCACGAAAGATAGAGCAATATGAAGAAAGTGAAGCAGAATAGACCCGAAGACTCAGGGCCTGTTTGGAACGCAGGAATTTCACAAGAATTTCACAGGAATCTATTCAATTCCTGTAGGAATCCTCCATTCCAAACGGGGCCTCAAGCTGGATAGCTCAGAAGAAATTAGAGTCAATGCAAATATACAGAACTGCCCGTTACCTACAAGGGCTGCGGGAACACTACGACAAGAATACCCATCCTAGAAATTTCCAAGCGGGGGACCTAGTATTGTGCCGAATTCAAAAAGTTGACGGACGCCACAAGTTACTCAAACCTTGGGAAGGTCCTTTCATCATAGCCAAAGTCTTGGGGCTAGGCTCATACGAACTTAAGAATCAATATGGCACAACAGTATGGAACACTTGGCATGTCCGTTAGCTTTGAAGTCATAAAGATGCAAGAAATGCGGGACAGAGAAAATGCTATGCTGATTGCCAAAAGAAATAAAAAATGATAATTGAAAGGATCTAGTCTACCGGGGTTGTCTTCACAACGCCAATGAGATTACGGCTATCACGCCCATGCTCACCTTATCCTAGGCCTACCAGTATAGATGAGAGCTAGAAGCGCTCACCTCCTGGGTTGTTTTCACATCGCCGATGAGAGTGCGGCTATCACGCCCACGCTCACACTATCCTAGGTCTACCAGTCTAGATGAGAGCCAGAAGCACTCGCCACTGGGTTGTTTTTACAATGCCGGCTATCACGCCCATGCTCGCCCTATCCTAGGCCTACCAGTATAGGATGAGAGCTAGATTGGCTTGTGCATGTCAATTTGCCACCAAACTACCAAGTGAAGGTTGACACAGTGGGGAACTAGCATGTCAGCAAGCACGGAAATTCGGGACAAATCATTGTATCCTGTGTTGGTTTTCTTGGTGTTCATTGGATTTCATTGATTGATCATATATTGTCATTGGCCAATGATTGGCTCCTCTTTGCGACGGTATAATCCTCATTATTCTTCGCATTTACATTTCCTAGTTGTGCTAGCTTAGTCGATGAGGGCCAGCTTATTGTTTTTTATAGGTGTTAGTGAGGCTCATTTAGTTAGTTCAATGTGAGCTCACTAATATAAAGTAGTGACTTAGTCATTGTGTGTGCCTAGTGACAATAGCAACTAGAATTGTTGATAGGTGGCTTGCCTTTTGAGTAGAGCTAGGGCAAAACACATTGCGCTATTTTTTTGTTACTAACCATCTTGTAGTGATCCAAATCATACTTGATTAGAAACCTGAATTATGAACCTCAAGTTCTGCATCAATCAAATTTAGCCCTACCTATAAGAAGATCAGGCCAAGTATGCACTAGATGGACGTGGTTTCCTAGTTCTCCCATATGGGATGGACTATTCATCTAAGTGAACTACGGTTAGCCCATTCTAGCTTGGATCAAATCCACCTCGAGGCTTATTTTTTTTCCTTCCAAAACCCATTTTGAGGCATAATGTTTACATGACATATTACATCTTACAGTTAGTTTTAATTTTTAAAGTGTTTGTGCTTACAGAGGCAAGACATCTGGAGAAGTTGCTGATATGACTGGACATTCGAGTAAGCATAATGCAACAGTATTTCACAATACCCACTTAATTAATCCGTCTCTAGAGGCAAACAATGGTAAGGCTCCTGTCACCGCCCCATTCAGTATCAAAGCAATCAACCCGGCGTAGTCGGGATCCAAGGCTAGCTGCATCTCTACATACCCGACCCGTTCAGCAAGAAACATCAGTTTCACCGAGCCGGCGTTATATTAAAGATAGCAATCGATCCTCGTGATGGAAAACCATTACTCTTTTCTTTTTTAAAAAAAAAAACCTAGCAGGAGCTCTGCCTCTCAATTAAGTAAGGGGAAGAAAATAGAGTTATGTACAGAGGTTAAGCGAGCTGAGCGCCAACTGAAACTGGGTTAGCCGCTAAGTGAGGAAGCACAAACAAACACAAACAAAAAGCTCTCTGAAGTGGCTACTACCAGCCTCTAGCCTGGCTCGAAAAAAAACTCTTCGCCGTGAAACAATGTCCTCTCTTGTATTAAGTGCCACCTGCCGAGCGTCTCTACCCACGCCCTGGAAAATCCTGTTATTTCTTTCTTTCCAGATATTCCACATCGTATAGATGATCACCCTATTGAAGTGTCTTCGCCGCTCTTTTGGCACTTTGGTTGCCGCTTGCTCCCACCACTCACTAAGCTTTGTTGGCTGGGGCTGGTGTGTGATCAAGCTAGTGTCGAACTGCTCCCAATCCAGCACGAGCTTCCAAATCTGTTTTGCTGCAGGGCAAAGAAGGCATAGGTGAAGGGCAGTCTCCAATGGTCCATTGCACAAAACACAGTGATCATGGTGCGGCCAGTTTCTTTTTTTCACATTATCTGCCGTTAGTATTTTGCTTTGTATGAGAACCCATGCAAAGAACTTGCATTTATTCTCCATGTGGGCTTTCCAAATAAGGTTCGGACGGAAATTGCAGTAGCTTCCTTAGAACTGGATTTGATATGCCGAACGTGTCGAGAAGTTTCCATCAGACGTCCATTTCCAAGTAATGGAGTCTTCTACCCCAGGTTGCAGCTGTATGTGTTGCAGTCTTACCCAGAGTGACACAGCTTCCTCAATCTCGGCGACTGTGGTGATCCTGTTCCTAATGGCCCGGAACCAAGCATGGTTGTGCAGCTCCTGTCGCACGGTTTTGCCTTTCCTCCTCGTCAGCTCAAAAAGATGCGGGGCCAGATTTCTTGGTGCTTCGCCATCAAGCCAACTTTGGTGCCAGAATTTTGCTTTGGAACCATCTCCAATCCTGACCATCGTGGAAGCGTTAAAGAGGAGTCTATCTTCTGGTTTGCAGGGCAGATCTGCGCCCGTCCACGGTTTGGAGAGATCCGTCCATTCTTACCACAGCCAGCGGAGTCGAAAAGCTCTCCCAAACTTGTCCAATTCGGGCACCCCAAGGCCACCAAGGCGCTTTGGCTTAGTTACCGTCGGCCAATTGAGGAGGCATTGACCGCCATTTGTATTCTCTTCCCCATTCCATAAGAATGCTCTGCGAATTTTGTCAATTTTTTTCTTGGTCCATGCGGCCAACGGGAAGACAGTGAGGTGGTATGTCGGCATAGAGGAGAGCACTGAGGTAACCAGAGTCAGTCGTCCAGCTTTGTTGAGGAGCTTACCCTTCCATCCAGGTAGACGTCGACCGATCCGCTCTATGAGTGGCTGGACATGTACTTTCTGCAGTGTTCTAATATGGAGTTGTAGACCAAGGTAGCGGCATGGGAAGGATCCTCTGGTCCCTGTGAAATTTGCAAGGACTTGATCAAGGTCAATGCCATCACATCTGATAGGGTGTACTGAACTTTTTTCTATGTTGACAATAAGCCCCGATGCGTTGCCAAAGGCCTCGAGGATTGCTGTGACAGCATCAATGTCTTCTTTCTTTGGATTTATGAAGATCGCCGCATCGTCAGCATACATGGAGGTTCGCCATTTTGCCATGCCCGTGGGCAGCCTAGTAAGGACATTGTGATCGGTTGCTAGATCAAATAGACGTTGCAGGGGGTCCATCGCTAGGATGAAAAGCATGGGGGAGGGTGGGTCTCCCTGTCGCACCCCTCTGGAGTGGTGGAGTTTCCTTCCCGGGACACCATTGAGAAGTGCTCTGGAGGAGGCCGTGCGAAATAATATGGATACCCATTCACGCCAACGTGGTCCAAAACCAAAAGCCTGTAGCAGTTCAAGCAGGTAGCTCCAGTTCACGGTGTCAAATGCTTTCTCGATGTCAAGCTTCATGAAGAGCGCCGGCATCTTGGACTTGTGCAGCTGCTTGACAGCGTTCTAAACGTAGAGGAAATTGTCGTGGATGCTTCTTTTTTTTGATAAAGGCACACTGGCATTTAGATATTAAGGAGACCAGGAGCTGTGCTAGCCTGTTTGCTAGGAGCTTGGAGAAGATTTTGGCAATGCTGTGGATTAGGCTAATCGGCCTATAATCTTTGACACACTTGGCGTCCGGTCTTTTGGGGAGCAGGACAATGTTTGCTGATTTTAGCAAATCAAATCCTTGGGAGTTCATGTTGTACAGCACATTTATGGCCGCCGCCAAGTCAAATTTGATAGTCTCCCAGCAAGACTTGAAGAAAGCTCCGGTGAATCCGTCCGGGCCTGGTGCTTTATCTCCTGGCATGGATTGGATTGTGTCCCTGATTTCTTCCATTGTAAAGGGCTCCTCTAAACCAGAAAGGTCCTCTTTTCTCACTCGGTTGAGCTTACTAGTCATGATCGACCAACCCAACCTGTCCCAGCCATTCAGCAACAAGCAGCCATGATATCTTTTCCATATGGAGTCCTGATTCATACGTTCAGGGTAACAACTGATCCTAGTGTTGGCCACTTTGTAATTGTAACATTGTCTCACACAGTTGAAGTGACTGGACATGCTGCCAACTCTGTGGTTGATCCTTCAAAAAGTACCAATGGGCAACCCAGTGATAGTGACGCGAAGGTCAGAGAAGCTCATGATGATAATCAGACCAAGGTGCGAATGATGTTTAAAACTGCACTGGAAGAGTTTGTGACAAAACTCCAGTGCAACATATAGCGGGTTCGTGGGCAGCTAGGATTCATCATTTGTGTTTTAGTCCACTTACAAACTGACACTCCATTCTCTGTTTACTTTGTGGCTTGATAGGTTTGAAATGTGGACTAAACACAATCGTATATATAACTAGTTATGCTAGTCTTTTTATATTACAGCCCTTGCAGAAGTCATTTTAATTTACTGATAAGATGGTAGTCATTCGGTTGACAAGAAATCTTTGCACGAGTCCAACCGAACACAATTGCATAACTAGCTATGCTCGTTTCGCAGCAGATACCGTCAACTGATAGGATGCTACAGTCGTTCCTATTCTCAGGGCGCCTGGGGTGGTTTTTAACATTTGGAAGCATCAATGGAGCACAGGGTCAATCTAGAGCATGAGCAGCGCAGGCCGCCCGGTGCCGTTAATTTATATGCCCCGATTCCTAAATGGCTAAATTCCACATCAAAATTTCAGAAAAGTCCCAAGTCTTTGTATTCAAAAGAATAAAGATTGGGGATAAAAACAAATTAGATATTGATTAAACATATGTACTTGACATACCGCATACATCTATCCAGGGGCTAGCACTAGCAATTTCTTACCTTGGTAGTACGTACGATGACTGCATGCCTGGGAAGGCCAGAACTGAGAGTGGGCGCCGGCGACCGCCCGGCCGCTCGCTAGTTGTTGCCGACTTGCTGCGGGGAATAGCGCAGTCTATACAAGTTGTTGTCCCATAGGCACTCGTTGGAGATTGAGATATCGGGTTGAAGCACCTAGTTTGACCAACCAAATGGCAGATAGCCCCTGAAATTTGCAGAGTCAGTCAAGGTACATGGTCTTAGCATATCAAAAAACAGCTGAACACGTCATCTTACAATATGTGGCCACATCATCTTAGAAATTCATGGCTATATATAGTATATGTTATATGCTGAAAGAGATAACAGAATGAACCATTCCAGGTAAGGAAAAATACTGAAATATTAGCTTCCAACAAAAAAGTACCAGCCCTTAAATTGAATCTTAAGGTTTATAATTTCCCAAACAAGCTGATAGAGATAACAGAATCAACAGTATGCTACAGAAACAAGTACTCTATTTGATTCTACACTTTAACTTAATTCAGAGTAAACTTCCATTACCAATGATCCAAAATAATTTTATTCTGCACAAAATTCTGATAGCTTAGCAGTTGCAGCTACAACACGCTTTGAGTATACCCATACATTCAGGCCATTGAGATAAAAAACGGCTTTGAACCATACAATCCGACTCAGCTACTTGCAGCTAGCAATCTCAATCCAAACATGTCATTCCATAAAGAAGGAAAGCTAGCAGCCAGAGTTCACCAAAATGAATAAATAAAGGTTCTACTTGCACAAATCAAAATCAACTGCTTACCATGAATTTGGGCCTTTTAGATTTCCATGAACAGATGAAAAAATTGGGGGTAGGACCTCCCATCCTACTCCTTGCGTTGTGGTGGTCGTGGCGACATAGTTGAAGTCGGCGCAGTCTTGACACTGCAGGGGCGGAAAGCCGCCGGTGGCATCGGAATCGGTGGAGGCAATGGTGAGGAAGCCGGAGACGGTGTGACCAGTAGCGGAGGACTCAGTATGGAAAGGACTGGCAGCTGCCATACCTTGATCCACGTGTGACTCTCCTCTGAATCGCTGCCCATTTGTCCTTTTTCCTTTTAAATCTTACTTTTTTATTTATATTCTTGACTCCGCTATACCTTAAATTATTTTCGTCCTCCGCCACTGGGTGTGACGGCGCAGGACGAGCGCGCAGGTCTTCATTCCTAGGTGGTTGGCCCCACTCCCTCTCCCTCCTCTATCAGATACGCACCGCCCTGAAGACTCAGCCAGCAGTGGATCCATGGCCACGCAGGACTATGCCCTAGTGGATCCGATGGGGTGTGGTGCAGGGATGGCGAAGGAGCCGGAAGATGGGATGGGGTGCGAGCTCGATGGCGAAGGCGCGCGAAGGTTGGGGCAAGGCAAGGGAAGTTTTTTTTAAAACAAAAGGAAATCACAATTCCATTAGTCAACCATGTCAGCTAAATCGCCTGACACTAAGGACATGATACATTGTGGCACTCCGGCCAACATTGAGGCCTCGTTTGGATGGAGATTGGGTTTGGGATAGGGAATTGCTCATAGGGGTTTTATTGCATCTCAGCCGTTCATTTTCACGTTTATTTAATCGTAGCCATTCATCTATTTCCCTATCCCTATCCCACCATCCATTTACCAATATCAGCCACACCTGAGCCATTGACATTTAACTTCAAAACGCCCCACTGAGGGCGCTGCCATCTCTGCCTTCCATGTCTACAATCTATCCCTGTCGTCCGGTGATTCCAATTTTTCGTAAGCTCCATGGCTCGATGGCGAAGGCGCGCGAAGGTTGGGGCAAGGCGAGGGAAGGTCTTGGAGATGCGTGGGAAGATGGTGAAGGGTGGTGCCGGAGGCGCGCAGGCGCATGGGATCTCCGGCGATGAATTTCTTCCGCAGTTCTGCTCAATGCGCGTTTCACCCGAGTTCCAACTCGTTAGAAACACCACTAGCTTGTTTCACCAGGATGAAACGTTTTCCCTCTCTCTCCTCTCAGTTTCATGCAAAAAAGCTGATGTAACACCCTATTAAATGTGCATGAAACTCCACTAAGGATGGCCTTAGCATTCTTACAGATCGGTAGTGAAACCCCTTACATATACGGGTTCTATGTCATCGATGCTCGTGTCATCTGCTATGTAGAACAAGAAGGCTTCTCCATATAGACAGACTTTACTATCTTTCTTCCTTATATTCCCTTGTTGCATGTAGTTACTAGCATAGAAGTAAAGGTGCATTACTAGTACATTTTGTTTGTCCAGGTAGGGAATTCTTTTGATTCGTAGTATTGGCTAATTTTGGCTTGGTAAGTAAAGGAATGGTATGTTTTGTTGGGGGAAAAAGTATGCTCTAGAGATAATCATAGAGATGATTGTATTGCTTTGTATCCATGATATATTATGAGTTCATTTGAATTTCCTTAAAAGATAACTTGTATTGATTGGCAATTATGTGAATTATTTGTAAAACTCTTTTACTTGTATGGTTATTCTAAAGTTGTCCCTGATCAAAGTTTGTGTAAGACACAAATGAATACTAGATCATCACATTATGAGTTGATGATGAAAGGATCGAGGATGCCCAAGAGGGGGGTGAATTAGGCAACTAATAATTTTTCGCAAAACAAATCAACCTATCGCCAGTTTGCCTCAATCTCACCCCACAAGTGCTTGTGTTTGATTCTAAACCTAAAACAAGTAAGCAACCTAGAGCCAAGTCCTAAACATGCAATTCTACTCTAGGAATATAAAGAGCACAAAGTAAATACGAGAAAGTAAATGAGATAGAAAGACAAAGCCAATATTTCCCGAAGTATCGGAAAGTCGGCACTCCCCACTAGTCCTCGTTAGAGCACCCACGCAAGGGTGTAGCTCCCCCTTGATCCTCGCAAGGACCAAGTGCTCTCTATGGGCTGATCCTTTGCCTCTCCGGCATGGTGGATCGCCCACAACCGCTCACAAGCTTGGCTTGGTCCGCCCACAAGCTCTCCAAGTGGTCACCAAGCCTCCGATCGCCACGAAGCCGTCTAGGTGATGCCGATCACCAAGAGTAACAAGCTCGAACTCTCACTTGACCCAAACAAGGACAAGAGATGGATTGATGCACACAAGTCTCTCTTGATCAACTCTAGGGAAGAAGCTCACTCGAATTCGCAATTCACTCAACCTCCCTAGGGCTCTTGCAATCTCTCAAGGTCTCAAGGTGTGTTCAACTGATTGAAGTGGCAAGAGACCTCCCATGGACGAGCACAAGGAGTATAAATACCCCCCACACAAGCCCATGGCCGTTAGGCACAAAGCACTCTGTTTTCGGGTGCACGGGACGCTCTTAAGTTCACACCGGACGCGTCCGGTGGTTGTCCGGTGCCCCCTCCAACGGCTACTGTACCCGCAGATTTTGAACGTACCGGACGCTAGCGATGTCCGGTGGGGTAGCACCGGACGCGTCCGGTGGCCAAAATCCCTCTCCACGCACCGGACGCTCCCGGCTTTGTCCGGTGCAGCGTCCGGTGGTTGTCCGGTGCTAAGCCCTCACCTAGGGTTAAGCATCGGATGACCGCACAGTAACCACTGCGCGTCCGGTGGTTCCAAACGCGTGTCCGCTGCTGACTGTCTGAGCACCGGACGCTCAGGCCCAGCGTCTGGTGGTTGTCCGGTGCATCAAAAATGGCTCAAACTTCGCCGAATCGAAAACTTTCCAAAACGAAGTTTGTTCCATATGATACCTAGACACTCTCTGCTCTCTCTAGACCTAGGTTTGACAAGTGTGCACCACACTACCATCTCCTAGCCAAGTGTAGCTCAAGCTATCCATTCAAACCCTCCTTAATAGTACGACCAAAGTAAAAAAACAAGACCTAAACAACTCTGAGTGCCTCCCAACACCAAACGGCACTTAGAACTAGCCTATCTCCGTCTTGTCTTCCATACTTTGAAAACCGAATCGATTTTCATCGCTAGGGGCTTGAACCTATATGTTATTATGACCTAACCTCTAGGTTATCCTGCAAAACACACAGTTAGTCATAATAACCATCTTGTTGTCATTAATCATCGAAACCGTTAGGGCCTAGATGCTTCAGATGACTATGTTTCACAAGTCATGAACATGGAGATGTTAAACTAATAATGTGGGCACATGTATGACAAGGGGCTGGACTGACCCAACGTGAGATGTTATTATTGTCTCTATTCACATCATGTACGTTATGTTCCTTAGACCTGAGATTGTTGTATGTATTTAAGATGTCAAACGACCTATTCAGGGGCTATCAAACGCTACTCCGTAACAAGGTAGTTATAAAGATGGATTTCGGGTTTGTCGGGAAACATGCTGTGAGACTGTTGACATCTACTAACGTCGCCCAATATAACTTTATAACTTTTAACACTAGGGATGAGATTAGAAGATGTATGGTATTTTAATTAACTGATCAATAGCAACTAGCCACTTATCTATACCAACATTCTTTATCATGAACTGGGTTGTCAATCCTAATTATATATTCTAAGAATAAATAAAGGTTTTATATATTATTCCATGTGACTAGGCAGAAATATAAATAAATATAAACTAAGAATAATTCTGCAAGCGGATAGATAATTATACCATTGTAGCATTTTACCTAGAGTATCACTAGCTTGTCGATTTATATTTATACCACTGGGAAGGTCTAGTAGAACTTAAATTACATCTACAACTTATACTGCTAATGTAAAAGATAAACCATAACTATAATCCTACTCATAACAAAGATCAATCACTTGATAAAGATATATAGGATAAATATGATCAGTCATCATCATAATTAGGTAAATATCATAGCTCATCTAGTCATAACAATAGCTAGCCAATGGATAGATAAAGGAATTAATATCTAAAGTAATTCTATAACTACATCAATGAATACTATGATTAGTGCAATTACATCTAGCAATCATTGTTTAGCTCTACCTACATCATGATTAAATAGTAAAGGAGCATCATCTAATGAGGATATTAAGACACAAGGGTCACCTCCTTCGTGACCTGCGCTCTGTGTTGACGGTGGATATACCATAAAATTCCACTTTCAAACACCGTCAACAGGCCTCAGATCCAAGGGAGAATAAACATAACATGAGCATATTTTATCAATAATGAGTTCCACTTGTACTCTTAGCGTGTGGATGCAGGGAAGATCAAAACAGGACAAAATGCAGCAGCTGGGGCTCAGATATGTGGTTCGGCCGAACCACATATGGAGGTACCAGACAACCACATTCCAATACATGACACAAGGGACCACAAAGAAGAGATCAGAGCTCAGAGTGGGCCCACCCATGGGTCGGCCGAACTACCCATGGGGCCCACCTGGCTCTGGTGACATGGCAGAATCCGTGTGACACTACAACCAAGTTATTTCATCCATCTGATCAACTTGTGCTTCCATTCAACGGTGGAGATCAAAGGTACACGGATTGAGGCGTGAAACGAAGCAATCAAGACATAACAAGTACCAGGGGAGACCCTATGACTAGTGGGGCCCACACCTGGCTTGGCCCCACCCATCATAGGGGTCGGCCGAACCCCCTATGTGGGTTTTGGCCACCGACTCACTCCACCGCCTCTCTGCATGCTTCCCATGTGCTGAAATTACCACGGCCGTCCATCTTGAGGCGGTTCCAAGTCGGTTCATCCAAGAGTGAAGAGGCAAGAAGCACACGGATCGCTGACATGGCACCCCCTTGCTCTCCCCTATAAATAGAGGCTGCCTCCACCCTCTCAAGACATGATTCATTCAAGATACAAGTGAAGAAGTAGTGTAGTTCCACCTTTAGTAGTAGTTGTAGTCTAGTGTGGGAGTTAGAGTTGAGTCGAGCTGCGCTCGGGGTCTCCAGAGTCGTCTGCTGGAGAGTCTGGTACAGCTCTTGTATCTTTCTCTTTCTGTAAGACTTATCTACTTTAATATATTATTTTTGCTTTACTTCATTGAGTCCTTATTTGGTGCATTACTTTAATAGTATTGTTGTGACTTATCATATTACTTGGTCGGTTTGCATTAGATTGTGATCCTGTAACCAGCTCACGTGTGTAGTTCATCGCCTGTCATAGGGTGCTCTAGTTGCCTTGATCACTGCTAGAGTAGTAAGGCTTAGTGTAAGCGTGGTGCTTAGACTAAATCTTGCCTTTGAATGCCACTTGTCACACGGATTGTTTGTGGGTGCTAGCAGGTGGTGATAGCCCTGTCTAGTCTTAGTATCCCTCCACGTGTTTTAGCCAAGTTCTTAAAAGGTAGGCTCCCATAAGAGAATAGCCGCTTCGGGTAGAGGTTATATCTCCTACTGTCTCGCCTATCCCCTACACACCGGAAGTAAGGTAGAAGTCTTAGTGTACTTCGTCCATTTGATAGGATAGATCACAAGAGTAAAGTTTGAATCACAGTAACCTTTCTCACTCGTTGTCCTCCCACCTAGCTACACTACACTAGTTATCTTTTAGCATTTCATTTGTTATCTTTAAATCATCACCTTCCTATCACACTTCGATTACCCCCTCTATACTAGTTGTGCTAAGTTGAGATAGATTTAAGGATCTCTTTCTATTAATATTTCTAGCAATCGCTTTCCCTTGGGATAAAATAAATAACGATACCTTGGAATACTCCCGGGTGAAGTGCTACAGCGGTATATACTGTGCGCTTGCGGAATTATCCAATAGACATAAGAAATACCCCAGGCACTTCTGACGCCGTTATCAGAGATAGCCTAACACCCTGTCTCTGGTGGTTGCGCTAAGAAATGTCAACACTCTGCTTGTCCTATGTACGGGGAGTGGACTACAGAGGACTCAATGTAGCTGTCACCTACACGATCTACCACACGACCCGGTACGTTAGGGTGCACTCGCAGATAAGCAAGATATCTAAACACCACGTCTACATACTGCCAATCATTCATCCATGATATCTCTGAACGAACTCTATACAAGCAATTACATAAATTCAATAGGATCAAACTAACTATGCTAGACATATAATCAAAGTTAACAATGACTATTGCAATTAAGAACATATATAAGATTAAGAACAATGTTTCCCAAATCATAATGTTGAATGCAATAAGAGAAAAGAACTAGAACTATACCGAACTCCGCGCTCCAGACAAACGCCAGGGGCTCCGGATCCCGCTGAAGAACTAGAACTCCTTTACTTCTAATCTAACTAGGCTAAAGCTATGAACTAGAGAGGCTCTGGATGGCTTGATCTCCAAATGACTTGATGCTTCAGGGAGGGGGGTCTGCCCCTTTATTTATAGCCCGGTGGGATGAACGTGCGCCGTAGGATCAAACCGACTTAACCAAGGGCCGAGATGACTTCTAATAGGCGGTGGAGGAAGATTCCAGAAGGCGGGGTCTGAGACCTAGCACGGGGGCGCCGGCCGGCCCCACTTTGTGGGGTCCCGGGCCCCGGTTGCTCAGGTGTGTTCCAGATGCTTCTAGTATTCTCGTGATGATGTTTCCTTCGCGGTCACGTTTCGTGTCTTTTATGCTCTTTACTCCTTCTTTTATGCTTTTCTAGAATAGCCCCTGGAAAATACAGAACATGCAAAACTCGTGGAAACTGTCAGTTAAAACCCTAGACTAGTGTGTGTTCATGTGTCCTTTCATGTCTAAAGTTCTAATAAAAGTTGACGTTATCCACTGTCAACAACACCCCCAAGCTTACCTATTTCCCAGTCCCTTGGCAAACAAACTAAGCCTAATTTACCAAAGTATTTGGATCTGGAGTTGCTACAATGCTTTCATACTTTCCAAGTACACATGTTTTCGAATAGAAATTCTCCTCCGGATTAGACAAAACTGTTGTAACTCTCGAACTTAACCATTTTACCTTTAACTATGGAGCTTTACATCTTTTGCATTAGTCTTGAGCAATTGAAAGACAGAACAATCAAGTCAAGCACCATGTCTTGAATTCTTCACAGTACTATTATTCTGGAGTTTTGCAAATTTTCAAAATAAAACTCAGAGCTTAATTGTATGACACCCTCAGGTCTCTTAATATGTGGTATTTATGGATCTCACTGAGGCAATAGTGATGTTATGCCTTCCTACAACTAAGGATTATAGTGGAGCTTATAGGAGTGGCAATAACAAGGATGAGCATACTTGCAGTTCATATATTGTAAAGTCAAACAATAGATCCACAGAGAGTCAAGGTATACAATCAAACCAAGATGTGCATGTGTATGGAATATGGTGGATAGGTGTATATATGGTGGCTAATTCTAATTCTACTTTTGCTCTTTTAAAAATGATTCACTCTCCTCCTTTTTTTTAGAATTTTCGTGGGAAACATGGGCTATCTTTATTCTTTTCTTTTTTTTTCAGGGAGGCAGGCATCTAAGTACCCATTGTTTTAATTGCTAGGACACTTGTCCATCTTTTACTCCCTTTTCTCATTTTTTCAATACTTTTGCATAGCTACATGCGTCCTTTGAATATAAATAATTGGAGAGATAATGATAAGAACATAGAGCAATTAAACAGGGGTTGTCCTATGGGATGTATATTTTTGGGTGTTTACTCCTAGTGTAGGAGAAAACATTTTTAAGGTGGATCTGGATGAAAGTGGAAGATGATTGCACTTACTCCCAGACTAGAAATAATGCATATGTGGCTGGAGTGTGTAAGTGATCTTGGTTTTAAAAGCATGACAAGACTCTCATAAGCTATACAACAAAGGTTGACTGAATTCAATGCAAAGCAAGTAGCATAAATGTGCAAAGGTTTTCCTAACTCTAAATGTATTACATATGGCTTTGGTAGGAATTCAAACTTTGTCATACAAGAGCTCATCATGTAAGATTTTAAATTTTCAAAATAAATCTCCAGAACTTAGTAATGCTAGGAATAAGATAAATAACGGTTCAACCTTCATGAATCATATCAATCAATCACCTAGACTTAGCTCAGTCATATGCCTCCACAAGTTTTACGTTCAGAGTAATTTCTTGAGTCAAAAGAGCAATATCTAAAACTCGGGAGAAATCATGGTTTGAAAACTAGGCATTTGAAAAGTATTATGGCAGAGCAACTATTCATCATCTACAAGACAAAATTTTGATGTTCATCAGTTTTAATTAACTCTAGCCTAGACTGACTCTAAACATACTCTAATATATAGCTAAATATTTATTTGGTTTTTAAATTTTATCTTACTAGCTAACTCACGCGAAAAGCGATATAATAATAAGGTGGGAAACTTATACTTAGCTGGATTTTAAATGAATGGTGCCCTCCCCCAAGCTGGATGTTTGACAGGGTCTTTGATGTTGCAAATTGAGTGATCCTTCCGGGAGCAGGTGTATTGGCAGCGTAAGGGCGTCAGATTGACTAACTCTTTGATCTTGTATTTTCCTGTGAAACTCAATTTCCAACAAAAATACCAAATCTCATGGAGAGGGGTTAGGTTTAGTACCACTCCATGGTAAGAGATTGATTTTATATTTCCAGCAGAAGTTTCCTAATTGGGGTGGACCTTCATATGCCCACATATTTTTGGTATTTTTAGATTTTCTTATGGTACTATGGTGAACCTTCATGTGTTCACATATTTTTGGTATTTTATGACTTTATAAAACAGACTCGATAATCGCATAGGTATAGTTACCTGATAACTAGGGGATGCTCCTCCCCCAAGCTAGATGTTTGCAATACTTAGTGTTGATGATCTTCAGGGTGAGCTTGCCAGCAGTAGTCCTAGTGGGCTCCACTGATGGACTCACTCATTAGTCATAATGTCGTTCCTGCATAATTATGCTCCAGAAAGAAAACTAAAACTCGAGGCTCAAATTTAAGGGGTTAGCGGTCAGCCAGATGAGTAATTGATTATTCTAATGAGCTAATATTAGTTGGCAGATTCTAGCAGGATTCTTCTTTTTAGATTTTCTATTTTGTGATGCGGTAAAATAATTATAGATTCTATTTTATTTTTATTTTGATGCCCCCACAACAAATATTCCTACAGGGTTACCATAAGTCTACTTACATGGGGCTTTAATATTTTTGATGCAATAAAAGCTATATAATTTTTTTGTCTTTCTTTTCAATGCACTAATAAAGCGGTAAAGATTTTTATTTTGTTTTAATATGCAGAATGCTATGTTTGTATTTATTTTTAGGCCACCATGATGAGTACTCCTACAGGTTTTATAGCACAAGGGTTTCACATGGGGCTTCAAGTTTTTTAAGATGCATGAATACAGTTTAATGCATGCCTATTCGCTCTTGTCATTTTCTATGTAAAGCTAATGCAGAAGAGTAAAACTACTTAAGAGAAAATAATTCATGCAATGCAGAAAAGCAAAAATGGATAACTACCGATGTTACCTCACGGCGAGGGTTCGATGTTTTGAGTCTTCTGAATTGGACTCCTCCTTGCAGTGATCCATTAGTCAAGTACTTTAGTTAGCTCTTGAGGTGGTGCCTCCACTAGTGGCTCCCAATGGTGGTGCCACCTTCTCCCTTTCTTTTGTCGGCATCTCAAAGCCAATCTTAGGTGCATCATTATTACTGGTTGAGAACTTTCACTTATCGAATTTGGGGGATTTTCTCCCCCACACTTTGATTGAAGTATGTTCTGCCCAAAAAGACAAGGTAGAGATCAAGTGCATGGGCTCTGCTGGTGGGAAAACACCAACAGAACCAGAAATTTATTCATTCTCTAACCTTGGGCACAATAAGATTGATGTTATTCATATTTATAACATGGGTGAGAATATAGAAGTATAAATATGGATATTAAACTTGTGAGATAAAGAGTGAAGTTACTTAACCGTTGGAAAGATTATTCATCCTTTTAAAATTTTCATGATGACTATTATTTTCAAGAATAATAGACGAAGTAATTCTAGCTTACTTGGTTAAGACTGGGATCAAGAGAATAGTGCTATGAACAAACTTAGAGAACAAATCATGTTGAGTTAATCAGGTTGATCAATTTAAGTAGTAACTCTAACAAGGTTGTATTTTTCATTTATTGCATACCAAGATCAAGAGAAAATTAATAACCACTTACCTTAAGATGTTACCTTCATCATTGGAGCATGATAAAGGGTAGATGAAATTCAATGGTCCTTTCCTTCGTTGCATCTTGAGTTGTTCATTAGCATCTTTTCTTTTACTCTATTCTCACTCTTCAGACCTCCTGCTTCTCTTATTATATATATATACATATTTTCTCTACAAGGGGTTAGACAACACATACCCGAAGGAACATTCAATTTAAAATACGGATAGTGTTTGCCAAGGTTGATTTATAGCTTTAGTTTTAAATGATTCATCATTACTTCATTCAATTTTTTCAACAAGGTTAAGGTAATGATATTATTTGAAAATTACCTTCAACCTCAACTTGATTCTATGAATAGTCTCCTAATATGATTTAAACATTTTTAAATGGGAGAGGTGAGTCTACATATACAACCAAATTCTTAGACAAGTATGTTTTGATCTCATAGTTATGTTCAAGTAATATTCTGAAGCATACTTATAATAGAACAAGGAAGTTTACAAGACTAAAGATATTTATTCAAATAGAACCAAGAATGTGTATGGTGAACCAAAAAGAGTATTTTTATATTTGTTTAAATTATTAGCAAGTTAAATTTGAGCATGGCATAGGATAGGAGTGACCAAGACAAATTAGGAACATGATATAAGATGTTGATTGTAGTTAAATATTGCATGAGGCTTGGACAAACGTACCTTATGTCTTCATCCTTCTAAGTAAGTGGTGACAAACTTACTTGGAAGAGGAGGATTATCCGGTTGATCTGTTGGTGAAAGCTTGTGGTCTGCTGAGCAAGGCCCTCCTTCTATCATCTTTGCCTTTTCACCATCCGATGAAAGTACAGATAATTATATGCTCTTCACTCATCAACCTTTTCTTGATTTTGATTGAATTGCGGTTGATGAGCTTGGGTCCACTGGAGGTGCAAACTCAGGCTCCTCCCTGATTGTCTTTGTCTTCTATTGGCATGGCAATGAGTTGTTCTTCTTTAAGTGATATGCCAGCCAGTCTTGATGGTCAGGGCGGGGCACTTCTTTGAATGTTCAAGGTAAAACTTCACCTCCAATAGATTAAGAATGTTCTTTTATGCAAAATGTTAATGGACACATACCCGAGGGAATATAACAAAATTGAAATAAATGTTTTGTTGTCCATACTATTTTGCGATTCTCCTTCTATGCTAGCAGGATGATATATGGTTTTAAAATTGTTTAGCATAGATTGTGTCTATTGTGTTTTACATTGTTGTTGCTACATTCTAGCATGGTTGAAATCAGAGATAACTTGCAACGAATGAATAAACATTAATACTCACAGTTCTTCCTCTTATAAAGAATGAGCTGGGTCTTCTTGTACAAAGTCATTACTGCCATGATTCATCTTCGGTGTGAACTCATCTCTTGACTTCCCCAGATTTAATTCAAAATTTTCCTGCATGGGTTAGTCCGACAAATATCCAATGTCTACTACAGCAATTTCTAATTCAATAACCAAACCAAACTCCATGTCTAGCTTTAGTTAAGGAAGGCATTTTAACCTAAGCACCACGCTTAATTTAAAAACCTTTGAAAAATACTCATATGGCCGTATGAAGTACCTCCAAACTAAAACTTACTATGGCAGACAAAGGTAACATGAAAGCACTAATAGGGAATTATTCAGGTAGAGATGAAAAAGCATGATCATGATGAGTGTTTTTTTAATAAGAATGCAAGTGAGATGGATATATGAATGGAACTAAATAAGTTATGAGTAGAAAGAATAAATAGGGTGGATATATGGATTTAAAGTAAACATGCAGTGGAATACAAAAGATAACTACTCATCCAATTTAAAGTCCATAAGCAAGACTTTCTCACCTTTATTTGATCATACTTACCATGTCCCACATGATGGAATTTGTGAGTGATGTAGCATCTTTATTCCCGTCACTTGAGATACGAATTAAATTTTTGTGACGTCGACCTCTTTTTCCAATCTTGGATTTATTATGTTTCTTCATTTTGTGGGAGTTTGCCAGAAGGTCGTAAACCGGTCATTCATTACCTTGCATAAGATATTAAAGTAGACAAAACACGGGTAATCTTGCTTGAGCAGGGGTTAATGGTTATCTCGATTACATTAATAAGTATAAGTCTATCAATATTCTTAATATGCCTAGCTACGTTCCCCGGCAACGGCGCCAAAAATACTTGTTGACATCTACTAACGTCGCCCAATATAACTTTATAACTTTTAGAAGATGTATGGTATTTTAATTAACTGATCAATATCAACTAGCCACTTATCTATTACCAACATTCTTTAGCATGAACTGGGTTGTCAATCCTAATTATATATTCTAAGAATAAATAAAGTTTTTATATATTATTCCATGTGACTAGACAGAAATATAAATAAATATAAACTAAGAACAATTCTGCAAACGGACAGATAATTATACCATTGTAGCATTTTACCTAGAGTATCACCAGGTTGTCGATTTATATGTATACCACTAAGAAGGTCTAGTAGGACTTAAATTATATCTACAACTTATACTGCTAATGTAAAAGATAAACCATAACTATAATCCTACTCATAACAAGGATCAGTCACTTGATAAAGATATATAGGATAAATATGATCAGTCATCATCATAATTAGGTAAATACCAGAGCTCATCTAGTCATAACAATAACTAGCCAATGGATAGATAAAGGAATTAATATCTAAAGTAATTCTATAACTACGTCAATGAATACTATAATTAGTGCAATTACATCTAGCAATCATTGTTTAGCTCTACCTACATCATGATTAAATGTAAAGGAGCATCATCTAATGAGGATATTAAGACACAAGGGTCACCTCCTTCGTGACCGCGCTCTGCTCGTCCTACGTACGGGGGGTGGACTACAGAGGACTCAACGTAGCTGTCACCTACGCGATCTACCACACGACCCGGCATGTCAGAGTGCACTCGCAGATAAGCAAAATATCTAAACACCACGTCTACATACTACCAATCATTCATCCATGATATCTCTGGACAAACTCTATACGAGCAATTACATAAATTCAATACGATCAAACTAACTATGCTAGACATATAATCAAAGTGAACAATGACTATTGCAATTTAGAACATATATAAGATTAAAAACAATGTTTTCCAAATCATAATGTTGAATGTAATAAGAGAAAAGAACTAGAACTATACCGAACTCCGCGCTCCAGACAGACACCAAGGGCTCTCCTCTATTTCTAACCTAACTAGGCTAAAGCTATGAACTAGAGAGGCTCTGATGAACTAGAGAGGCTCTGGATGGCTTGATCTCCAAATGACTTGATGCTTCAGGGAAGGGGGTTTGCCCCTTTATTTATAGCTCGGTGGGATGAACATGCGCTGTAGGATCAAACCGACTTAACCAAGGGCCGAGATGACTCCTAATAGGCGGTGGAGGAAGATTCCAGAAGGCGGGGCCCGAGACCTAGCAGGGGGGCGCTGGCCGGCCCCACTTTGTGCGGTCTCGGGCCCCGGTTGCTCGGGTGTGTTCCAGATACTTCAAGTGTTCTCGTGATGATGTTTCCTTCGCGGTCAAGTTTCGTGTCTTTTATGCTCTTTACCCCATCTTTTATGCTTTTCTGGAATAGCCCCTGAAAAATACAGAACATGCAAAACTCGTGGAAACTGTCAGTTAAAACCCTAGACTAGTGTGTATTCATGTGTCCTTTCATGTCTAAAGTTCTAATATAAGTTGACGTTATCCTCAAGATGAAATTTGCCCCTCTCTATGTGAGAGAGATATCACTGGATCACTTGAATGATTGGATCAACAAATGCATGGCCGTGCTTGGGTTAAGTGTTAACTCACGAGTTGAACATATATCGTGCGGCAAGGGAATAACATGTATTTGGTTTGTGGTGCACTACAAGAAATCCTTCTTTTTATGACAAAATTCCCTCATGACGGGGCTTGTTTTCGTCATATAATGTAACATAATATGACCAAAAATTATGTGTCATCATAAAATTTTGAGACCCAAAAGTATTTATGTACGACATCAGTTATTGTGTCACATAAAGGTACCAAGTTTCGTCACAAATTATCAGGCGCAGGGAGTCGGCTGACGGTTATGAATTTATGACTGACAGTAGACCATCACTGAATGTTTTATCAAATATGACGACTACCAACGTCATAAAATACCCCAGTAGGAGCTGGACCTTGACCATGTTTGTTGGGCCAAAGCTGGGCCTCGGCCCAGGTGAAAAGGAAGAGGGGGCGCAGGTGGAGGAGACGAGCTAGGCCCAAAAGAGTAGGGCTGAGTGATGTTTTGTTTTCCCTTCTTTTTTATTTTAATTTATAAATCCATTTAGACAAAAGCCAATTCAAATCTAGTCAAAATTTAAAAATCTAAAATTTGAATCGTTCAAACTTTGTCAAAAGAAAAGTTGGCCAAAACAACAAATGTAGATCTTAATGAGATTAACAAACATGGTATTCATGACTTTTCTATTTGAGACCATTTAGAGTTTTAAATACTAGTATGAAGGTGTCATTTTTAAAAAATTTAAAATTTGATTTGGTCAAACTTTGTCAAATGAGACACTAAATGACCTCAGCTCAAAAACTTTTGAATACAAATGTGTTAGAACTCATCAATATGTATAATTGTTATATAGGCCATTTTTTCCATTTGAGAAAGTGTCAGTAAACACTAGTCACAAAATCATGAATCTCACAAAGGGTTTATGAAACAATACGAGGGACTTGTCAATTTAGAACTAAACTTTCCTAACACTTTCTCAAATACAAAAATGACCTATATAACAATTGTAGATCTTGATGAGCTAATCAAACTTGGTATTCATGACTTTTCTAGTTGAGACCATCTAGGGTTTCAAAAACTGGTTTGGAGCTTTCAAAATTTAAAAATCCAAAATTTGAATCGTTCAAACTTTGTCAAAAGAAAAGTTAGCCAAAACAACAAATGTAAATTTTAATGAGATTAACAAACATGGTATTCATAACTTTTCTATTTGAGACCATTTATAGTTTCAAATACTAGTATGAAAGTGTCATTTTTAAAAAATTCAAAATTTGACTTGGTCAAACTTTGTCAAATGAGACACTAAATGACCTCAGCTCAAAAACTTTTGAATACAAATGTGATTAGAACTCATCAAGATATACAATTGTTATATAGGCCATTTTTCTATTTGAGAAAGTGTTAGTGAACACTAGTCACAAAATCATGAATCTCACAGAGGGTTTATGAAACTATACGAGAGACTTGTCAATTTAAAACTAAACTTTCCTAACTCTTTCTCAAATGCAAAAATGACCTATATAACAATTTTAGATCTTGATGAGCTGATCAAACTTTATATTCATGACTTTTCTAGTTGAGACCATCTAGGGTTTCGAAAACTGGTTTGGAGCTGTCAAAATTTAAAAATCTAGAATTTGAATCATCCAAACTTTGTCAAATGAAAAGTTAACCAAAACAAAAAATGTAGATCTTGATGAGATTAACAAACTTGGTATTCATAACTTTTCTAGTTAAGACCATTTAGAGTTTCAAATACTAGTGTGAAGGTGTCATTTTCTAAAAAATCAAAATTTGACTTGGTCAAACTTTGTCAAATGAGACACTTAATGACCTCAGCTCAAAAACTTTTGAATACAAAGGTGTTAGAACTCATCAAGATGTACAATTGTTATATAGGCCATTTTCCATTTGAGAAAGTGTTAGTGAACACTAGTCACAAAATCATGAATCTCACAAAGGGTTTATGAAACTATATGAGAGAATTGTCAATTTAGAACTAAACTATCCTAACACTTTCTCAAATACAATAATGACCTATATAATAATTGTAGATCTTGATGAGTTGATCAAACTTGGTATTCGTGACTTTTTGACTTGAGACCATCTAGGGTTTCGAAAACTGGTTTGGAGCTGTCAAAATTTAAAAATCCAAAATTTGAATCGTCCAAACTTTGTCAAATGAAAAGTTGACAAAAAAAATGTAGATCTTGACTAGGACTGTAGTCCAATTTTTTAGTTGGAGAAGATGGACACTAGAAGCTGCAATCGTTTTCAGAAAAATCATCTGTACAAACGAATTCAGAAAAGAGTATTTTTGTATATCTTTTCAGATAAGATGCATACAGTTCTTAGATCATCATAGAACCATGTGATATACTTTCCATATATTATAGTATCCCTTGATACTTTTCACAGATTGTAGTATCCCTTGCCAGTTTCGTTGTCATTTTTAATGGGGTATATTGCACTGATGAAAATGGTCTCCCAGCTGATGGAAATAATTTTTTTTCGCTGTATAGCCTGTAATGAAAATGAACTCCCATGTAGGATGATAATTATAAACTTCCCTGCCTATGTCTATCTAGATGTACAGGCATATACCTCCAAAATCAATATGTACATACAGGTGTTGGTTTCATGGTTTCCTAGCAAATCGGTGGGATAAATGGTGTCGCCTTCTAATATTGTGCCCTCCTTTATTAACAGTACTCTATGAATATTTTGATTCTATCATACCTCCAGGTCCTGTTGCTAATCGATAGCTTCTGATATTGTGTCCTCCTTTAGTAATAGTACTCTATGAATATTCTTTTATAATAGCTTAGGATTTCCTGGGAAACTTGGAATCTTCTTCACTGCCATTACTCAGGTTCGACATCAATTGCTTTTAGTAATCAAAGTTACTGATTAGTTATATGTAGTTTTTGTAGCCTGTGCACCATGCAGCGGTTCCACCAGTAAAAGAATAAATATATTTTGTTTCCAATCACAAGATGGATGAGTATGTGGTATAGATTTGTAATAGATACATAGATGCCCATCTGTAAGTAACTTAACCAATATTTTACCCCTGCCTTCCATCTATAATCATATAATGTCCTACATTTTTGGGGTAATGCCCCTGTGCTTCGCACAGGGTGTAACTGCTAGTGTCCTACAATATTTGTATGCAGGAGACTAACATGTCCAAGTGGTCATGCATGTACGTGGAAGCACAGGCCGAACAAGCTTTCCTTGTGATGTGTGTGCAAAATAATATTCTAATTTTGCTTTCATGTGGAACTGTTTGCTTTGCAATTGGTTGTTAGACAACTTGCTCTCGAATCCATAGGCATACATGATCTGTCAAAGTGACAAATTATCAATACGATTCTTCTTATATTTCAGCCAAGGTTTTCTTTTCCTTGCTAGTAAATAGTTAATATGATAACTTCACTGTATCCCACACTTGATGCTTGAATTTAAGATCATGTCTAACTAAGTTTTTTTTTAAAATAACATGGCATTCTGTATCTATATCCATATGTATGAACTATATGGTTGTACAACTAAATTGTGTTTTGAACCATCTGCATGTGTATCCCCATACGTCCGAAGTAGTACTAGTTCTTTTAAGTTTTAGTTGTTTCTACCTCATCTTGCCTGCCCATTCCAGTACTAGAATAAACCGTTGGATTTGTTATGTTACTAAAAAGAACTATGCCCTAGAGCTTAGCTTGTAGCCCTTCAGATTTCGAAAATCATGATGCTGCTTGGATTGCAACTAAAATTTCAGTCCTAATGCATTTGTGTTTCTCTAGGTATGTCAATGATGGAGGGCTTGGCAATACATAGTGAGTTCATCTACTGGCTGCTTAGATCTACAACACTTTGAGGAACTGTATCTGAAAACGTGAGATAGTGCAATCAAAATGGGTTTTGACCTTTTTCTTTTGGTATAGATATATTTGCTAAGCTTATAAAATTTGATATATGATATGTAAATACTAAAATTTGATTCATCCTATACTTCATGAAGTTGTAGTACTGCTAGCTTTTATTTCCTTCAGCTAAAAACTATTTCCTTCAAATTCAGAATAGTAGTTATTTTATTAACAATGAGAGAGAGAGATTCAGAATGCTTTTCAACCATGTAGATAGACAGTTAGGAAATGAGGCCTTATAGATAGACAATGCAGTGTAACTTTTGTGAATGTTCATGATATATTTATATAACAATTTAGTAGCTATGTGTATGTTCCAGTTGAATGTATTTTTACAGTTCAAGCCGTATCTAATAATTTTACAATGCAAGCCATGTGTACTAGCTATATGAACATCTTACTAGTGAGTGTAATTTTTGTTTTAGTTAGTAAGTGAAAAGTGTGCTTCTTTTGGTTAGCATTTGTATAGTACATTTTTTTGATCACTTATAGTGTCTTCGTTGTTTTCTTTTTCAGATAACATTTAGATAGGGTCATTGGCGTTGTTTGCTGGGCTGCTGGCTAGAACTTGTTGCTGGCTGGAACTTGTTTGGTGCAACAACTTGGCGCTAGATGCATACCAAGTTTGAAGAGACTAATGCACTACTGCGAGTTGTCCTAAAACTTTAGAAATATTGAGGTAGGCATGAATGCAGTTTTTGAGGATGAGACCTTTGCCTAAGCTTTTGCTACCTTGTTAGAACTTACTCTATGGTTGGAACTTTGTTAGAATTAGGTGCAATCTGTTTGTATGTTTCAACCTTTGTGGTATAACCTAGAGCTATGTGGAACCAATGTCTTTTGGACTTGAATTTATATGTATGCATGATGGCTTGAGTGAATTGTGTATGATTTATGACTTATGATGTCAATCATGTAGATGATGGCTTGGCTGATATGTATATATATGTATTATGCTTGAGCTGTGATGAAAGATCAGTGTGCTGTAACTAAATATGCATGCCACGCTCGTCATGAATACAATCGTCGACGTTCCCGCTTCGTCACAAAAACACATCGAAACCTGTCATCCAACGTACTATTCGTGATGATTCATACATAATGTGACGCGTTGACTAACCAATATGTGACATCTACGATCAACATAAAAGGTTTTCAATATGTGACGATGAAGTGTAGCCGTCACAAAAGGTCATGACAATATGTGACAGTTTTCATAATTTCGTCACACGATACTTTTGTGTCGGTCGTTTTGTGACGACCACGTGATGACCGTTTTTTTCGTCATAAAGTACTTTTTGTGACCATTTCTATACTTTACATGACAGTTTGTGTTTGTCATACAATCCCAAATTTCTTGTAGTGGTGGTTCGTCTGATATGATCTTTGCGTGCGCATTGGAGTTGTCACGCCTTGTTAGAGACCGCTGTCAACTATTGGGCGAGTAGGAGTACTCGGGCCATGTCTATGTGTGCATGAACCCATAGGGTCGCACGCTTAAGGGGCTAGAAGCCTAATTCGAATTGGACCCGAATTAGACTAGGCTTAGGGTTTCTAATGGGACTCCAACTCGGAAGCATATTAGAGACGCCTATATAAGCAAGGGAAGGGGCAAGGCTAGGTTGATCCACGCCTTTTGGCAGCCGCCGTCGCCCTCCCACGCTTGCGCCTATTGCTCCTCGCAAACCTAGCAGTTCGGAGACGCAACGCTTTCTCCCTGTACGTGTGGATACCTCGGAGGTGCTGCATCTGGAGCACAAGGATGAACCGCACGAGAGGGACGAGCGGACGGACGACCACACAACTGCATGGCACTGCTGCGACGCGTACATCTACATCGAGACGGCTTCCGCTACACATGCGCGTGTATGGTAATCCCATCTATAACTGGTCAAAATTTTTGTTTTCCGGCTAGCGTAGCTTCCTCATTAGCCAACATGTTTAGCATTATTAATTCCACTGCTTTGTTTGGATCGTGGAGTCCGAGTGCTTCTCAACAATATCACTGCAATAGATAGTAGATGAACAAGAGGGGTTCCATGGTGCATTAGCTATAATAGATATCGTTTTGCCTTCGAAGCAGGAGTGGCACATAGGAGGACCACAATTGTGTCGTTTTGTTATGTAAGGCTACATATTTCTACCTTACGTATGCAATCTATATACCGCTTGTGTTAGGACTTAGGACTACAGTTGATAAGGATGTCATGGTAGCGTCCATTGTTATTGTAAAAACTATTCTTGTTTTTGAACAAGATTTGAGGATGTAATGATTACTATATATGTATGTTTTGTGTTTGGTAATCTATTAAGGACCCATCTAAATTAGGTATCCTTCATTGTTTTGTTATTCGTTTGTGGTGCAAACCTACAACACCATCACTATACGTATGATGCGGCAGAGATTCAAAGTGTATCACCGTCAAATCGTTCAGTAACCCAACATCAACTAAAGGATCATCAACGGTGGATCGTGTTGTAATGCGACGGTGGCCAAGATTGTGGGGGTATAGACCCGTATACCCGCAAGACACTACATGGGCCGCACCATCAGAGGTGGCCCAGCCCAGAAGACGAAGGCGTGCGGCGCACGGCTCTGGTCGGCATGCACCGCATGATTATTATACCAACTTGGCTAGTTTACTTGTAACCTTGTCCCTTCAGACTATTTAAGGAGGGGCAGGGATACAACATCTAGAAAGAACAACCTAACTCAACTCATAGCAATACAATCCACAAGAACACAGAACGTAGGGTATTACGTCTCGCGGCGGCCTGAACCTGTCTAAATCGTGTATCCTATGCTCTTTGTGTTACGCTCGCCCGTCTCAAGCGCACCTCTATCGACGCATCTACTATCGTGGCAATACCCCTCGGTAGACTATCGGCGATATCTCGTCGACAAAGACCTTTTGGCCCGACACTTCATACATGTTGTTTACCTCGACACATCCGTCTTGACTGCTGAAGTGGCAATGGACCTGTACTGAAGAGATTTGAGTCATAGTACAAGGCGATGGTGACCACTACCTAGGTGGTATACGTGCCAAAAGAGTTGTGATTGTATCCTCAACACAGGCGATCACTCACCAATGCGGCGGTGCTGATGTTCTCCACAAATAGTTTTTAGCCGCTTGTGAAGGCTTCGATTATCACCAATGAGTGCTTAATGTTGAAACCGAAATACGGCTGTGATGACAATTGCCAGTTGATTGTGACCACCTCAGGTGTACTAAGGTTGGGAACTTGTTCCACAACTCTAGTACGACGTCACCTACATGGCCGGTGGAGAAGGATAGCAACGATGCCTCAACGTTGGGAAGATATAACCATTCCTGTTGCCACCCCTTCTTTGAGTAGGGAATGACAAATCGAGGTAGTGCACCTTATGTGATTGCGGAGTGTTGACGATTGTTAACATCAATAAAAACTATCAATTTAATATACATTTATATATAATTAGCTCTAGGCTTCTACCATTGTATTTACAATTAGCTCACGTTTAATCCTTGTAGTTAGTGATGGAGCCAGCGGTGGAGTGGAGGGAGGGGCTCTAGCCCCCCTACCGCTAGTGAACCAATGGAACCCCTGTGATTTTTCTATAAAGTATGCAGTATTTTTTAAGGGCGGGAGGGGCTGGAAACGTGATTTGAAGGCATTTTTAAAGGATATGAGGGACTAAAACGCGACGTAGAGGTTAAAGAAGACAATAATTGCATGTTATGCTCAACTTAGGCTCAAATTAATTTAAGTTAGTCTAACTCCGTGTTTAGTGTTTAGTCCAGCCCCTCCTAAATTTTTTTTAATATCGAAACCTCCAATGTGTTAGGGCTAAACTTTAGCCTTTGAATGAAACAACCCCTACTTGGTGAGGCAACACAGTACCAAGAAAAATACCGTGCAGCCAACCTCTTAGCTTAACTGATTTTGTGACCGGCTTCATAAAATATCCCTTATTTAGGAGATTTCTTGTTTTTAAGGGTTAATTCTTCCCTTTCTAGGAGAAGCTTACCAAATTTTGATATTAACACTAATTAGTTATGCACTATATATATATATATATATATATATATATATATATATATATTTGCATATATTTGGTAAAAGTTAAAAAATTTAATTTTTTGGGTTGTGAGAACGACACCAATTTGGAGGGGGGGGGGGGAGTACGTGGCAGTGATTAAAGAGAGAGATAAAGAGGGCTCATGAACGAGCAATTCTTCGAGGGACAATTTGACCAGCGCTGGAGCAGCAGAGTGCACACAGTCGATGGACGAGTGGGTGGACGTAGCAGTTCAGCTCTTTGTGTCACAGCAGGTACAGCTAGTGGGCCCCACCACAAGTCCCCAAGCCCTATCCCGATCTCCATTCTCCTCGTCGCATATCCATCCAGGTGCTTAGCTCAGTGATGACGCCACGCGTCGGTCGGTCTCGGTCAGAGCGGGTTCCTGCGGTTGGAGGAAGCCATGAGGAGGACCATGGCGACGGTGAACATGAGCAGCATGCTGGAGAGCAGCGTGTAGGTTCGGCGCGACGACCGGCGGTACTCGCCGAAGAGCACGACGCCCCAGAAGGTGCTGACGAGCGGCAGCGCCTGCACGGAGTCGGCGGCGGCGTAGCCCGCCGCCTGCCCCGCCATGAAGGTGAAGGCGTTGCCGAGCCCGCACACCAGCCCCGCCAGCATCGCCAGGCCCCTGCCCTCGCCGCCGTCGTGGAGGTAGGCGCGCACGGTGGAGCGGGGCACGCCGACCATGGGCCGCCGGAGGAACCACACGTTCAGCCCCGCGCTGACGGCGAGGCAGGCGAGCGAGAAGTAGAAGTAGGCCGTGTACACCACCAGGTGCGGCACGCCGGCGGCGAGCGCGTGCCACTGGTCGTTCGTCGCCAGGTTGAACGCCGGCGCGAACAGCGCGTAGAAGACGCCCGCGAACACCACGATCCCGAGCCCCAGCAGCGTGTGGGATCCCAGCACCTGATAGATAGGTCATGGGGATTTTTCCAGATTTAATTTTAATTTGGACATTCATCATCAGATCGAATTAATGTTTTTTTTTGGTCAGTGAATTAATTTTGTTGATCCACCTACGTACTTTAATTGACCTCTTCTCCTCCAGATGAACCAGGAACTCTGCCGTTCCTGCCTCTACTTTCTCCAGGGCCTGATTAGTAACATGTTGTGCTGCATCATCCGGCTTTGCTTCTTCTGGATCCTTTGGCATCTCTGCCAATAATCAAAACATTCAGATGAACAACTCTGTACTACTACAGATGTTTTAGATTAACAAAATATTGACAAAATCATTGGGTTTATTGATCCAACTGCTACCTTTCTCAAGTAGCAGGTGTTTGGTGAGATCCTCATCTGCTGTGTTGTTCCTGGCCAAGGAGTTTGCCAGCTTCTCCTGGTTGTCAGCGGCATTGGAAGCGTGGACAAGAGACCCAAGGATGGCTGCAATCAGGAAGCAGCCGACACCAGGAAACAGGATCTCCGCCTTGTTGATCCGGCCGTCCAGGAAATAGTTCAGCGTTGTTCCTGCAAGTACAAAGTTTCAGATCCATGATGATACTACGATATTGATTCAGGCTCTGAACTATTGACTCTACAGTCAGTAACTTCAGTTCAGACGTCATGTCGACAGCAGCTGATTTGGCAAGTGTTTGTACCTATGACGACCTTGAGGCTTGAAGCCATGACTTCAGTGACGGAAAGGCCGACGAACGCCCAGCCGTACTGCGTGGCCAGTGTCCCCAGGCTGAGGGTCACGCCGCCCGCCATCGCAAACAGGACCGAAGGCCAGTTGTTCTGCGATGCATTATTAGTGTTTGAATTGGAAGAAAATGTCACGATAATTTTAACTGCAGAACGGGAACGGAGTTGCTTAATTAACTGGCACAAGGTGTTCTTGCTGACAGACAGAGACAGAACAACCAGAGCTCTCAGATATTCAGACATGCCTCCACTTCTTAATTCAGGTCTGAATGATGTACAGAAACCTGAAGAATGTAAACAATACCTCTATCTGAGTGAGCTGGGTGAGGAAGTTGGGCGTCTCCGGCGTGCCGGGGCCCATCTGTCCGAAGGTGAGCGCGACGAGCACGGCGGCCAGGAAGTTGGTGACGGAGAAGTCGAGGAACGTGTGCTGCGGCAGCCGGCCCCGCCGCTCCAGCACGGCCAGGACAACCGGCCAGGTGCCCAGGAGCACCAGCGCCACCGCCATCAGCCCGATGGCGCCGCTAATGTCCTTCACCACGTACATCTTGCCGTCTCTTCTTTCTGCTCCCTTCTGTTCTGTGCTGTTGTTGCAGACAGATAATTGTTCTGTTAACAAAGATGGCACTACATACTGATAATTGACTGCGGCATGTTGTTTGCAGATCTAAGATGCTTATGAACGCTGCAAGAAGAACAAAATATGTCACGTTGGAACTCCTATGCCAGCTGTAAAATGCACCACTCAGCTGCCACGACAAAGAGAAATTTCAGATATGTAAAAACCACTCTTTGATGGACCAGAGCAAATAGGTACAGTAATCAGAGAGATGTCTGACACGACAAAGAGCAATTTCAGAGCCAAAGAATTGAATTTTCACAACAGGGGACATTCATCCAAGTATCCCCACCTTGAAAACCCTTAGAAATTCAAAGAGCAAACAGAAACATACCAAACAAGGAGGAAGAAATGGTTACAAGCCTTTGCAGCTTTTGGTTTTGTGCCCTCTGCTGCAGGCCTGGCGTGGGTGTATATGTAGGAGGCTACAAGCTGCTGCTACTACTAGTGGTGTGTAATATGGCAAATAGTTGTGGACCCACTCTGGAAGGTTCATTGGCAGTGAGCTGGGGGTGAGCGGATATGTGACGAGGAGAATGGAGATTGGGAGGGGGAGCTGGCGTGGGCCCCGCCGCGAGCCACTTCACCAACCGGGTGACAAGGAGGTGATTTGTTAGGTCCACCCGTACGTATGTGGGCTGTGGACACCACTCAATAATTGCTGGTCATGCTAATCCTCATACATTTTTATATGTTTCTTGTCAGATCTATTCCCATCGCTGATGCAAATGATTTTGGCTGTATTACTAGGATAAATCACGTCAATACTTTTGCATCAATCAGGGATGATTGCAAAACCTTACTCCCTCCATTCCACATTATAATTAGTTTGTTTTTTAACTCTAAGTTTGATCACTCATTTTATTCAAAAATTTATGTAAAATATCACTTCTGTTGTTGTGTCTTGATTAATAAAAGTTCTTAAAAAATGACTGTAAATATAACCATATTTACACTAAATTTTTTAATAAAACGAGTGATCAAACTTGAGGTAAAAAAGTCAAACGAATTATAATTTAAATATTTAGCAAGGTAATCACTAAAAGATATGGAATTTTTCATGACAGCCAAAAACCATCACGAATAGTACATATGATAGCTAGTTTAGAGTTGTTTTTTGTAAATGCAGAATACTTGGAGATTTAGTACGGCTGTCATGCTGGAACAAAATTCACTACTCTATTTCTTAATAATTAGGTATTATATACAAAAGTTTCTTTTTTGTTCAATAGTATACACCACGTTGCTTATGTGCCATCAAAACAAATTAATTCTGGGTGTCCAAACTTTGTAATCCTTGTTCATTTGGTAATAAATACTTACAGGACTCTCGGTTTTGCGTTTCATTAGGCTGTTTCAAAATATCGCATCAGTTTTATAGGTTTTAGTAGACAAATGAAATAGCTTCTTTCGACATACAGTACAAATTAATCTCACGGTTTTACAGAGTAGTCATAGCATTAAATGGTAACACTGTGTTGTGAACAAATGTAAACTATGAAAATCTGTTTGATTTAACTTTGAACTGTGAAAAAAAAATGTTGTGAGCTGTGAGTTACGAAATAACCGAGGTGAGATTTGTGTGGAAAAATTGCAATCATTTTGATCGAAATAATTATAAAACCTACTTCATCCCTCTATCTCCCTTGAAACAGCTACGAAACAATTCTTCATTTTCGCCCATTCAAATAAGCCAAAAGTCAAAAGCGAAATGCAGAGTCGAAGGTGCTTTCAAAACTATACTACATGAAAGCTATTTAAAATATTTTGTTGGCTTTTTGCTTTTTGGCAGCAGAAGCGTTTTTTTTAAAAAAAAAAAGGGTCAACCAAAAAACCATATATCCCTAGATACGTAATAAATATTTATATTATACATGTATACCTAGAAAAGTTTGGAACGCAAGAATTATACAGGAATGACACATAAATTTTACAGAAATTAGTTCAATTTCATAGGAAAAACGCATGAACAGGAAAATTTTCCCACGTTCCAAATAGGTCTTAAGAACTTACATTATTTAGAATCGATGGAGCATGAAGCAATAATAATTGATGTCTCACTATGATCTAAGCTCACATGATGCGGATGTACCTCCGCAAGAGAAGGATGTGGAGCATAATCTACAAAATCGCATATCATATATATATATATATATATATATATATATATATATATATATATATATATATATATATATATATATATATATATATATATATATGACAAATGTAGGCGTGGGTTGAAATTGACATCCTCCAATCACCACTCCAGATGAGTTTTGTCCCGTCGGCTAGGAGCACTCCCTACGGCTGCGCATACTCCGTCAGGTGCGCATAAAAGTCCCCGACGTTGCCGCTGAACCGTGCGGGAAAGTCTACCCCGTCGGTGGCTACCGTCACATTTCCTTTTCGCGCGCAGAAACAAAGTCGTCCCACGCTGCTGGCCGAAAAAAGAGAGACGCGCGCCCGGAAGTCACGCTAATTATTTCGCCGCGGCACCTTGACCTAGTCCAACCGGCCTCCATCTCTAAAAAGAAAAAAACCATCCTTATCCACTCCACCCGGCGGACCTCGCCTCCAGCTCCCGTCCGTCATCCTAGGCGGCCGTGAGCCGCGAGCATCCACCCGCCGTGGTGCGCCCCGGGCCACAGCACTCCCCCACCGTGGTGCGCCCCAAGCCACAGCACTCCGCCCGCCGTGGCACGTGCCCAGCCACCGCCGCACGCCGTGACTCCCGCCGGACAGACACCGCCTCCGCCCACTGTAGCTCCACCGGCCACCACCACAACCAGAGCGGCGGCACCAACCACCAGATCTAGCGCCGCTAGCTGCCGTGCCTACACGCAGCCACCACCAGCCCCTCCCATCGCCCCGAGGCTACCACGGTGTCTTCCCATCGACTACGACGCTGCCGGCCACCCCTCAATACCCAGCAGCACTACGGCACGCCGAGCTGAAGGGGAGCAGCCTCCTCCACTTCCGTACGGTGCTCCATCTTTTCCTTTTCTGTTGCAATTTAGAATTTTTTTCCCAATCAAGATCTCAATCAATTTTGCATCTTATATTTTCTTCTTGCTTTTTTCGATTATGCGCTCATCTGACTTGTTTTTGCCTGCTGTGGCATTTGAATGTCGTGGGGGGAATTCTTTGTTGTTGCAGCACCTGATGAGCCAGAGCAACTCTAGCTTCTAGAAGAACCATTTGCCTCGATCTCTGACGGACAGCAAGGTCAGACCACAGCCACCATGGAGCATATATATTCTTGATCTGTGATAGACTAGCTGTGATGAATTAACTACTATCTGCTTGCTAGCTCTTGTGATTCCTGCACCAATATCGCACTGCCCATCCTTGGTTGTAGTAACGATCTGATGATTTTGCTTTCAATGCTGAATCTAGATGTGCTTTTGATTGATGTCTAGTGACTGTTTTTTGCTGCTCTATATATACAGATTAAGTCACGTGGCAATGAATTTTGCTGCCCTATTTCGCACAAATGTAGACATAACACAAGTTTTCAGTGACTAATTTTTCTATAGATGCTCTATTTTGCATTCTGATTTACTGGTTATGGTGTGCTAGCTGTATAGAAAATTTGTTATTATGTCTTTCAATGTTCTAATACTAGCTGTATTTGAATTTTTGTTTTGTTTGACTGAAGAAATTTGTGTTATGTCAAAATTTGTAACAGGTTTCTCAGTGTGATCGGGTTGGTTGTTGTTGCTTTATTTGGTTGTGCCCAAAGTCTGATGCATTTGCCTGTGCCAAACTACTTACTTTTGAAGAGTACATACAATGCAAGCCTGAATGGTTTACTGAAGAAGCCTGGGAGTCCCTTTGTAAGTATTGGTGCTCTGATGAATACTTGAAGAAAAGGAGGCTTGGGCAAGAATCTCAAAAAAAAATCCTGATAGCGCTAAAAACAGGGGTGGTGGTTTTAGGTCACTAGTTGAGACTCAACAATATATGGTAATCTCCTTTCTCACCATCCATTCTGAATAAATTTGAAATTTTTCATATGCACTAACATTGGTCAGTTCTTTTATGCATCAAAGGAAGCTAAGTATGGACCTAGGAAGGGCACTGTACTAAATGATTTTTCCTCCATGAAAGCTGGTCTTAAGAATTGTGATGCCAATAGGAATGCTGGCTCAATTCCAGAACGGGCAAAGAAACTTCTTATATGTAGAAGAACTTTGTATCTAGTTTTTTTCTTTTCCATCTGTAGTTTTTGACTATTAATTCCTATTATTTCTAGGACGACTACAATAAAGCATTGCAAGCAAAGTATCCAGATAATTGGCAAGGGCAACCTTTTGATGGTCAAATTGCATATGATGTTGGTGGTGGCTTGCCGCATGGTCGTCTTGCAATTGGAAATGGTACTGTGAATAAGGCGACAATAATTGGTGCTGCCAAGGCTAATGGGACAAGGCCATCAACTTCAAGGGCTTTTCAAAATTTGTTTGCAAGATATGAGGAGTCACTTGCCAATGTTAGGTCGCCTAACTCTCAACAAAATAGTGCCTTGGTTGAACAGAATACTGCATTGACTCGAAATGTGAAGCGTAATGGTCGTATAGTGGAGGTACATTTCTATTTTGGTGCACTATCTGTCTATAGTTCAAGGTTTATAAACATTGATTATATATCTTCACATGTGCAGCTCATTATTAGCAAAGTAGAGATAGAGATACCACCAGACCTGCTTTAGGAATAAGAAAATGGCATGGTAATTAAGATTAACATTATCTTCACCTGCAGCTACTTATGTATCAATATTTGGGTGCAACTTTATTTGTTGTGCATGTGCTCCAAATTATCTTGCTAGTTAGAATTGATGTTAGCATCTGAATGTTGGTTGCTTAGCATACGAAATTTATTATTTCTATTCTATAATCAACATATGTTCAGGAATTTATTTGTGTTCTTGGTCTCAGCTGACATCATACTTGTTCCCACGGATAGCTTCAACTGTGTATGCCTTGCTTGAAATTTAAGCTGCAGCTCCTGTAGCCATTTTAGTTCAAAATCCAGTAGCATTATAGGAGGTAAACAGCACTGCAGCTGAAGTGCATGTGTGTAAAGTCCTAGTTTTTTTTTTGCTAAGGATCAATGGAGAAGCATAAGCTATACTGCTTTGCATCGTTTTAGATTTGCCAAAGGAGCATCATATATCCTATCGAGTGAATGAAAATGTGCAGCTACAGCCTCCTGGAATGATCCTATTTATTTGTTTTGGTTGTAGGGAGGGACCATAAATGGATCATCTCATGCTTCAGCCAACATGGACAGGGACAACAGCGATGGCCATAGAGTTGTGTGGTGGCAGGAAGTATTTTGTGAAGCCGTGGCCCTTTTGTTTATCTACTACGGCTGATTGCAACAACTAGCAAGTTTGACGGCCATGCATTTGTCATGCTGGATATTTTGTGAAGCAACAGATGTGAATTCCATCTTGTTTCGAGGCATGTGTGGTAGTTGTGGAGTAGCAGCTATATTTTGCCTATTCACTGCACGCGTGCTTGTGCAGAAGTTGGTGCATACCGCCATCAAAGAGCAGCTGGCTACTAGACTTCCTGGGTCGAGGAATGTCAATTTTGTTGGCTATCTTGTGCAGAAGTGGATGCATACTGCCATGAGATAGCAGCTGAGCTACAGTTGTGTTGGAGACAGAGCACCTAGTTGTACTTAGCTCTTTTAACTTGTGCTTCCTGTTAGGTACCTAACTAGAAGGCTGACTAGGAGGCACTAATTATTATATAGCTTTGTATTGATGAACTTGAATGATGTAGATCTTCCTGGATCAAGGAATATAATATTTATTACTTTAATGTGGTTACAACAGTTGCTGTAATATTGTTTTTAATGGCTAATTACTTGCTGTGAATAGTGGTCCTAATCTGTGATTTTGAACGGCGCCAGTTGACTGGACCTGACGGGTGTGAACGGTCAGGAATTTTTATCCGTGACGGTTGATGTACTGACGGAAAATTGCAGTACATCCCTGACGGTTTGGGCCCGACGGGAAAGGTCAACGCATCCCTGACGGTTTCGTAGCTGACAGCGATTGTTCGAATTTCCCTGTCAGTTTGCTAACGATAGGAGAAGTTCAAACTATCTCTGACGGTGAGGTGGCCGTCAGGGAAACATTTCCTGACGGGACACCTAACAACCGACACTGCAGGTCTTCCGTGATGGGCGAAACCGTTAGGAATTAATCTGTGACTGTCGTGTCGTTTTTTCCTGACGGTTTATCCGTGACGGTAACCGTCACGGAAAACATTTCCTGACGGTTTAGTACACTTTTCCTGACGGTTCCGGCCGTCACGAAAAAACTTGGCTGGGGTAGTGAATGGGTGCATTTCGTGGTACGTTGCTAGTGTACAGATCTTTTTGAGAATTACACAGTACAGACACAGACGCTCACAACGCACGCACACTCACCCCTGTGAACATACGCAGGCAAACCCTATCCCTATGAGCACCTCCGAAAGACTGCGATAGCAGATCTCGAGATTGATGAAGTCACCACAGGCGCCTCACTGTCGACGGGAACATCACCTACCACTGAAAGCACAACGCCGTTAAATCCTGAAATAAATCTAGAAAAGGTGTGACAAACAGGATTTGAACCCTGGTGGGTAGCGTCCCACTGGACAGTCCTACCATTGGACTATAAGCCTATTCGCTAGTATACAGATCTTTTGTATATGACGATATTATATTATTATTAATTGCGGTTTCCATTCCATGTATACTTAGGTGCTGTTCGTTTCTCTAAAAAGAAATACTAATTTTAATTGATGTTGATTTGTTGTAAGAAGAAAACAATATTTTAATGCATGAGGACTTAACAGGAATATTGTATTTGTGTAAGGATGGATTCGGATGTCAGGAAATCCGAATTATCCGTATTCGTTTCGAAAAAAGTACTAATATGGATATTCGTATTCATATTCGATTTAAATATGGACGTCGAATGGATGTATTCGAATTCGATTCTTCTCTATCCGATTTAAGATTCGTATTCGAAATATCCGACATTATCATGGATATCCGACATTATTCGTATCCAAGAAAAAAAAGTACTTGATAAAACTATTTAAAACTACTAACTACTAATAATAAATATGCTAATTTTAATTAAAATAATAAAGTAATGATATGTTCCATTTAAACAGTTAAAATTTTTTGATATAATAAATACTTAATTATTTTAATCTATTATTACTCTTGATATATAATGATAAAATTTAATTTCTTTTAATATATCTAATTATATTAATTTTAAATATATAATTTTTATGTATTTAATAAATAAATCATATTTATACATGTATCTATTTTATTATTAAATATTTTATATCTTTATTAGAAATATTAATTGTGATATATTTAATTATTAAAATATTTATTAATAAATATATTATTTTTAATAAAGTATCTATTGCGTACGCTATTAATAATTTATTCACTACTTGTATCCTAATTTTAATTTAATATAAAATTATTAGTAAATGAAATTAATAATTTATATATCGCTATATGTTTCAAATCAAGTATGTATCTGAATGCGAATTCAAACTCGAATTATTAGTGTTCGATTTATATCCGAAATGATTCATCCTTATATTTGTGCTATTGATCTAGAGGTAGTACTCGTAGTATATCTTTCGACAATTGAAGTGCAAATGTTTAATACGTAAGACCAGACTCTTTTGTGTTGGAGAAAAGAATTGCTTTGAGAGGCGGTTGGGAATTGGGAGGTCAAAACTGCGATCGCATCTCAGATCTCACCACCCCAGAACAGCAGTACCCCACCAGACAATGCATTTTTTTTTTTTTGACGCCTTTCATGTGGATACACCACCAGACAATGCATTGATGATGCATCACCGTCACCGGCTCCGCGCTGCATACATGGCGGCCGGTTCCGAGTCCGACCCTAACGTGGCGCGGCAGCAAGGCAAGGAAGCTTAGGTGTACCCCAAATCGGCCGCCGGAGTTTTTATTTAAATAGTGACGATGAGAGGTAAATGATGATGTAGAGGAGAGAAGTGAGGAGAGAGAAGAAGTGGACTGTAAGCTTAGAGCATCTCTAAGAGTTTGCCAAAATTCACTTGGTAATCTTGTGATTTGGCAACTCTCTAAAATATATGGCAAGTGAAAAAAGAGTCTCCCTCCAATAGTTTGGTATAATTTACTTGCCAAAGTCAGATTAAACTTACGTCAGGAACCTTAAGACAAACAAAATTATGTTTATACTCTTACACCTCTTAAAAACTTACATCAGCAACCCTGAGATAGAAACAAAATTATATTTACGCCCTTCCATCTCTTGAAAACTTACGTTAGGAACTCTGAGACAGAAATAAAACTATGTTTATGCCCTTCCATTTCTTAAAAACTTACATCAGGAACCCTGAGACAGAAACAAAATTATGTTTATGTCCTTTCACCTCTGGAGGAGGCCGATGCGCGGGCGTTACGCGCGCGCATATATGCGTGTGAGAGGCCGGTCGATGGCAACTTGCTAAAATATGCCAAGTCATTTGCCAAACTGTTGGAGGATGAATTTTCTAATTTTGCTAAAAAAATAAGGATAGCAAGTGTTTTTATCAAACTCTTGGAGATGCTCTTACAGCCGGCTTGGGCATAGGAACTAAGAAACTCTGTGAGAGAGACAAGTGAGCTATGCAGTAGCTGTGAAAGACTGACTACTACACGAGTAGACTGGAAGAAAGCTGCAAGAAACCTTACAGCCAGCAAATAGGCTGTTTTATTAGCCTTGCTCTTAGTAGTCGCCGGTCGTTCATACTTACTTCTTCCATATAAAAATTAGATATCATTTTAATAAGGTTTTAGTCAAACATTATGAATATAAATCATAAATATATTTTAAATTGTTGAGTTTGAAAATATAAAAACTATATAAAAATAGATTTGTCTTTAAATATACTTTTTATAAAAGTATGTGTATATTACTTTTTAATAAATATTTTTTATAGAAATATGAAGTCAAAGTCATGCTTTGAAAGCCGTGTTGCTGTTTTAACTTTTTATAGAAATAATAAAGTTTGTATTGGTATATTTAGCATGACTGAGTTATAGATTTAACTTGTATCAAGCTTAATTGCTATACTAAACTTTGTTATTTCGAGCTGATATTTTTAACATAGTCATGATTTGGTGTCATACGCATTCTGTGGTTTTTCCAAGATTTTTTTTTGTGTTCTACAAATATATAAACACATTAACCATGATTAACTTTGTATATTTATGAAGAGGGACAAAATGGTTATTTCAGTGAAATACAATATTTTTACTGTATAGTTCTCATCATGTAAAGCGCATAAGATTTTATAGTTCAATTTTTTTGGCACTTATATGATTTTATATCTATTTTGTAGAAATATCTTATTATGTATAGTGTCCACCAACAAATTTATAAAGAATAAGAGTCTCCACCAGCAATCATTAAATTTTGCCTGTCCACTAACAAACATAGGTCACTTTGCATGTCCTGTAGCAAACTTTTTCCTAATAAGTGAGCGTATGGGTACTGAATAATTTAGACATGAAAACGAGATAGTTTGTCAGTTTCATTCCCTAGAAAGAAAAGCCGGGTTCAGGGACGGGTGTGCATGTATGTGGATGGCATTTCGGCCTACAATGCACATGCGTGCATGTACCGCGCGCGTTGCTAAAAAAAAAAAAAAAAGAAGGCGTGCAAGTGCCGCTTTACAAGACCAGGATCAGTTGCATACTCGCATGTCATCTTCAGGATGCCCGCATGATGGAGTAGGTTCCACGTCCAATCTCCGTCGCCATTGCAATGCATTATTCAAGTCTTGGAGCCTCTCGGACGTACGATTATGACGTTTGAGTGGACATATATGTACTCAATCTGTTGTAATTTATAAAATATTTTTGGCTCAAGTTTAACCACTCGTTTTATTCGAAGATTTATGTAAAATATAATTTTTTTATTATAGCTTACTTTATTAATAAAAGTTTTTTTAAGAATAATTTAAATTTAACTCTTTTTACGTAAATACTTTCAATAAGACGAGTAGTCAAAGCTAGAGTTAAAAAAGTTAAATGACTTATAAATTAGAACGAAGTGAGTATGATTGTTGAGTAATATCAAGGCTAGGTGCGCGAATATCTTGTTAGTGTATATACTAGCAAACATGCTCATACAACTTGTATTAGAAAACACAAATTATTATATATACATATACTAGGAAACATGCTTATACGTGTTCATACAACTCCGTTCGTTTGGGCTAAAAATTACTGTCCGTTAGTGTATATACTAGCAAAAAAAGGTTATACATGCTTATGTGCTGATTCTGTCTGATGCTGATTTGTTGTAAAAGAAAAATACTGTTATGTGATTGAAAGTAAACGCTATACGATCATCTGAACTGACAATTAAGCTGGTCCCAATTTTAAATTTAAAAAAAATCAAGACCTAAATAAAGCAATAAAAGATTAATCACGTATGAGCTAATCTCTTCCTAAATCAATCTAGTCTAGACCTGCAAAAGTTTCATTTCATGGCTTTTTTTGTTTTTTTAAGAGAGTTTCCGAATCGGTCGGCAGCCCGTTTGTGGCCCATTAACTCAGTGGCCATGGGTCAAAAAACGTGCGAACCAAGGAGCCAAACTCTTTTTTTCTTTAGACAAAAAGGAACCAGACTCCCAAAGGCTATTATATTATTGTCTGCATCTGTATCCACGCGCACACAGCTACACAGACCATCGTCCGCCGCCTCATCAAAATACCAATCCCTGTAAAAAAAAAAAAAAAAAAAAAAAAAATCCCTCTAGCCATCCTCGCCGCCGCTGCCGTCGTCCGCCGCCCATCTAGGTTTTCCACCGCCGTCGCCGTCGCCGTCGCCGTGGCCGTCGCAATCTAGTGTATACAGCGGCGCGTCCGCGCGTGTTCCCGCCGCCGTTTGTGCGTTCGCCTCTTTGACAACCTGGACCGCCGGTACCGCATTCGTCTCCGTTCCCATGTCGTCGAGGACGACCGCGGGGTCCCGCGCCGCCTCTGGCGGCAGCGGAGGCCGGATGAGGGCGCCGGCTAGTGGCGCGACGTCGGCGCCCAGGCACGTGAGGATGATCCAGGAGAAGCTGGCTCGCGCGCGCGAGGAGGAGCAGCGTGCGGAGGAGAGGCGCCGGGAGGAGGAGGAGGGGCACGCGGAGGAGGAGCGGAGGGCGAGGGAGGAGGCGGAGAGGCAGGCCGAGGTGGATAGAAGGCTTCGAGAGGAGAAACGGCGGAAGAGGCAGGAGGAGGCGAAGAAGTGCGGGGAGCGGGAGGAGAAGCTCCGGATGGAGTGGGCGCGGAGGCGATTGGGTGTCGCTGTTGCTGATGCCACCGGCGGTGATGGGTGCGGTGGCACGCAGAGATGGCCCGTGTATGAATCAAGGAAGTCTAAATTGCGGCCTGTCATGTCAATGTCCGACCTGAAACTGATCTGGGAGAAACTCTGGGGTCTGTGGGCCAATTGCAGGACAAACAGAGCAGCTCGTCGCTAGAGCATAATGGTGGAGTTGTCGTTGTTGATGGGCTGGAATTTGTGGAGGAACATGTTACACAATCTTCATCGGAAGAGAGCAATGAAATCGATGAATATGATACCTGGGCGAGCAAGAGCTTCGATGGCTTTGATTCCCTGTTGCATGGTAAATCTCCCTCTTTTAGAGAACTGGAAGAGGAGCAAACAGATGAAACGTTAGTGACCTCTGTTACAAATTCAATAAGTTTATCAGAAGATATTGCGGAAGATTTGGTCTCTATCCTTCAGGATGAGGGTCAAGTCAATGGGGTTGACACGGAGCTTCGTGCGCCAATATGTTGCATCCTTGGGCATGTTGATGCTGGAAAGACAAAGCTGCTTGATTGTATTCGGCGAAGCAATGTGCAGGGTGGGGAGGCTGGAGGAATCACGCAGCAGATTGCTGCCACCTACTTACCTGTTGAGGATATCAGGAAGAGGACCTCCCTTAAAGCTGAGGTTGCCGTCAAAGTTCCTGGCTTGCTTGTAATTGACACCCCGGGGCACCAGTCATTCAGTAATATGCGCTTGAGGGGATCAAGTCTGTGTGACATTGCTGTAGTGGTTGTTGATATTACGCGTGGGCTTTAGAAGCAGCCACGGAGTCCCTTGATCTTTTGAAACACCGCAATGTGAGGTTTATTGTTGCCTTGAACAAAGTTGATCGGCTATATGGTTGGAAGACCTGTATCAATGCACCAATAGCAAAAGCGCTTAAGAACCAAACTGATGATGTACAAAGAGAATTCAAATGGAGGGTAACTGAGGTACACGTTGTTTATGTTCATTGATTTATTACTACCTCTGATCAATTGGATTTGATTGATAATTGGTTTATTTAATAGGTTATAACACAACTTATGGAAAATGGTTTCAACGCTGCCCTGTATTATGAAAACAAGAAGATGAAACAAGTGGTCAATATTGTCCCAACCAGCGCTGTAAGGTGTGTCGGCCATATGCTTTACTGCTTGCATTATTAGGGCAATGCTTTGTATGTTTTCTACAAATTTGTCTTTTCTCTAACTTATACCATAATATCCTCCAGTGGTGAAGGCATTCCAGACCTACTTTTGCTTCTGGTGTGATGGGTGCCAGAAATAATGATGGAGAGACTGACATATGTCAATACCGTGGAGGTCTGTTCTTGAGGACATTTTTGCACTATAGTTAGTAATTCTTTTGTTTGTTGAGTTATGATGAGTATGAAAATCTTTTTTTTACGAAGGGATTGTATCGAACTGAACTAAAACTACTGATTTGTTACTTGGATCACTTTTGTTTGAGTGTGTTGGTGATTTGGGGGTCATATTTGTTTCAGTGTACTGTGTTGGAGGTCAATGAAGATAAGGACTTTGGAACAACAATTGATGTAGTGCTGATTAATGGTGCACTTCGGAAAGGTGATCGAATCATTGTCTGCACCAAACAGGTATGATTTATTGAATTTAAAATTATAAACATGCACCATCCAATGTTGCCACATCTTACCTGAGAGTTTTTTTTTTTTTCATTTAATCTGTAGGGGCCTGTCACAACCAATATAAGGTACTTGTTGACTCCTTCTCCAATGAAAGAACTCAAAGTTAAGGTGAGTAGATGATGAAACTTTTTTTTTTTGTTAATCCACGTTTTCCTTGACTAGCAGCTGCCTGTGCGTTGCTACGGGAGTTTAAAATTTTCAATGCAATTCAGAAAAAAAAAACAATAGGTTAGAAACCTCAAAATTTCGATGAGTATAAAAAAATAACGTCAAAATTTTCAATGCAATTCAAGTTTTGATGTGAACATGGAGTCTGGATTAGTACAATGAAATTACAGTACAAATAATCATTGGTCTAAGATAATCGCATAATTAGACCACTGTTACCAAGTTGCATCACCATTTGGCTATAAATTGATTGCTTTTGATCATCTTCTGTTGGATAATAATTGTTATCAAAAGTGCATAGCATTGGAAGTTTCTGCTCATTTTCTCCCCTCCATATGATTTTTAACTACCTTGTACTTCAGTTTGAGAGTATATAGGCATGTGTTTTATGTGTATTCGTTGCTTGTAGTTTGTGTGTCTTAGAATTTGAATTCTGGATGGATGAGAAAACGTGACTTTAATGTTTTCATACTGTATTAATAACAAGTTCTTATTAAAATATCTCTGCAACCTTCTAATCAGGGAGTGTACAAGCATCACAAGGAGCTTAAAGCTGCTCAAGGGGTGAAAATTGCAGTACGAGTAAGTTTAATTTTTATTCATATTCTTTCTGTAACAGTCCGAATCCAGATTTCAGTGTACTCATTTTGCTTATTTTGTATTTTCAGGGTTTGCAACATGCTATGGCAGGCACTTCTCTCGTTGTGGTAAAGCCAGGGGATGATGTGGAACGAGCTGAAGCTGCAGCATTGCAAGAAATCAGTAAGGCCATCAGCCTCATCAACGAGGATGAGAGGGGTGAGAATGACGGTGGAACAGAACTTCAAGAAATTAGTAGGATCAAGCATTGCAGGGATGGTGTATATGTGCAAGCATCTAGTTTTGGAACATTGGAAGCGATTATTAAACATCTGGAGATGCTTTCTTTGGATGTCAGTGGTTGCAACTTAGGCCCAGTCCACAAGCAGGATGTCATGAAAGCAACTACCATGCTGAAGAGGAAAGAAGAGTATGCAGCCATCTTGGCCTTTGATGTCAAACTAATGCCTGACGCTTTTGAACTTGCAGCTGAATCAGGGGTGAAGATTTTTATGGCTGATACAGTATACAAGCTTGTTGATAGTTTTACTGATCACATTAATAAATTGAAAGAAGAGAAGAAGAAGCAATGTGCAGCTGATGCAGTGTTCCCGTGCACCCTTAAGATTCTTCCAAACCGTGTCTACCATATCAAGGATCCATTTGTTTGTGATGTTGAAGTTCTGGAAGGCATTGTCAAGGTACTTTACCCAGTGCTCTGAAGTGTATTTATTCATATTATATATTTTTTATGTTAGGGTATATGAATGGAATGCAAAATCCATAGTTACATCTTTGTTCAGCTCTTCTCTTGTTTTAAAGATTCAGTCTTTGAATGTTGGTTCTTAAGTCTTGCAAAATTGATTACTAGATAGTCGTGTTAATGAGTTGTACTTGTGACTTGTTTCTGGTGGGAACCCCAATTTGTGTTTGTGTTCCAAGTAAAGATAGAAGTGCTGATGTGATTCATGCCCTTGGGAGGATCTCATCAATGAAAACTTCCAATGGCATGCAGATTAATTCTGCCAGTATAGGAGTTGTGTCAATAAAGGTAGGAGCATTAAACATAATTTGGTAGCTTCGACAGTTGACAACAGCACTAATGAATTTGATTGCCACTAGCATATAATTGGAGAGAATCTTCAGGAGAGGTCCCTGGTTGTATGAACGCCATTTTACCTCTGACAATGAGCTGCTCAGCCAAATCTCTAGGAAATCCATTGATGTGCTGAAAGAGTACTATCGGGCAAGATGCTCGTGCTAGTGATGTTAGTGGAGTTTGTGGCAAGCTATTCTTGTTCCAGGAACTCATGCGAACATTCTTGTTGCAGGATGAGATGAGTGATGAAAATTGGCAATTGATCCGCAGGCTAAAGAAACAATTGGGGATCCTCTGAGTCCTTCAAAAGATTTCTATACTATAATTTGCATTTTGAGTCTAGAGACCTCGAATCTATTTAAAATTTTATTTTCTGATTGTTTATGGAGATAGCATGTTTTTTGTTCTTATTTTAGAATTGTTCATGGAGACACTGAGTGCCTACTTGTGTGGATTGGTGACCTTTTTCTGTTATATTCTGGATATGTTGGAATCAATAATATATGCTGGACATGTTGAAATTTCTGAAAGCTGTCCTAGTTGACTAGTTTTTCTCGAACACGCAGGAGAGCTGCGTATCAATATATGAAGAAGAAAAAAGGGTGAAGCACCCTAGGCAGTACACTAGATGATAAATTCCAGAATTATAACACGTCTAGATCACCTATTACATCAAGGAACTGCCCAAGACAAAAAAAAAAAAAAAAAAAAGATCAAGGAGGCTGCAGGGCGAGGAGAAATTCCTCGAGCCCCAGCCAAATCCCACAAAAACAGGTCATCACTGATAGAAAAAAACAACCCATTTAGATCAGGCTGCTGCCCATCGAACACACAGTGCGTACGGTCTTGATAAATCGAACCGTGCAATCCCGTTACAATGAATTTTGCATTTTCCATCGTGTGCCCTGCTGACGCCATGAGAACTGCAACAGCGATGATGAACATCGGACAGCATGGAAGAGAGCAACAGGTATGTCTTTCTCGATGACCTTCGGTATTCCCCGAAGAGGATGACACCACAAAATGTGCTTACAAGCGGGAGTGCCTGATCATGGAACACCAGATGTTGAATCAGATGACCAGTGAGATTACAGTTGGCAGGAGTGACTGAAGCTCTGAAAGAGGAAAAATACCTGGACAGCATCAGCAGCAGCATACCCAGCAGCCTGGCCGCCCATGAACTGAAAACCGTTCCCAAAGCCACAGAGCAGCCCTGCTAGAAGGGCCCAATGCCTGCCGTTCCAGTCCCTGGCATATGCTCCGGCGGTCGACGCCGGCACACCGGCCATGGGGTGGTACAGCAGCCAGACATTGAGGCAGGCCCCGAGCACGAAACAGGACACGGAGAAGTAGAAGAAGGCGGTGTAGACCACCAGGTGAGGAACACCTTTTCTCAGGGCACGCCACTGGTCGTTAGTCGCCAGGTTGATTGCTGGTGAGAAGAGAGAGAAGCAGGCTCCGGCGAGGAAAACCAGGCCGAGGCCTAGCAACCTGCTGGAGCCAAACACCTGCGTCAGAGAAGTACATTGTGTCAGTGAATATATTTGATGAAGCTTTCATTCAGTTTCATTACTGGAAGAGAGCGACCTTGATTGACCGTCTCTCCTCGACTTGGATGATGAACCCTGCAGTGCCTGGTTTCGCCTCATCGGAAGCGGCGCTGTAATCTTCTTCTTTCATCGCCGTTCTTCGATTCTTCAGGAGCAGGTAGCAACTTTGCTGCAAAACAGAACCGATTTTCTTCTAAAACGTCTGCGTGAATCAATGGCCAAAGTCTTCCAAATGTTCAAATGCTACCTTCGTCAGAAAAATCACTGCTGAGCTCGATGCCTGCACTCTTCCTGCAAATATATTATCTAGAGCTTCTTGACACATGCTTCTCAACAGAATTGCGGATTATTTGTTCAGAAGAAGAAATGGCTATCTGACAGGCTTAGCTTCTTTTCATCGTCCTTGGCATTGGAAGAATGGACGGCTGCGCCAAGGAACACGGCGACGAGGAAGCACACGACACCTGGGAAGAGTATCTCGGCTCGGTTGATGCGACCATCGAGAAAATAATTGATGGTTGTGCCTGGACATGAATGGTGGGCACACAGCAATCTGCCAATCTCAAAACCAATTTCATGTTGACAAGGGATTCGGAGATGAATATGTATGCACCTGAAACAACTGTCATGCTTGAGCAGATGACGTTTGTCACTGACAGACCAGCAAACGCCCATGCGTACTGCGAGACCAAGTTTCCAAGGCTGAGGGCGAGGCCACCGGCCATTGCGATCAGAACGGAAGGCCAGTTGTCCTGCATCTGCCATGGCATTGCAAACTGAATGTGCTCAAGATAGATAACCGGGAGCAAAATTTGGTGCTTGCTAGTAACAAGTCTCCTATATGGGAAATTGGGAGTGGTTACACTTGCAAACAGTGTGGCTGTGATGCTCAATTGTTCAGAAGCATCAGGGACCCTCTTGGTTTGGAGAAAATCCCATGTGTAAATTACCATCAAACTCAGATTATCAATTCCTGACAATCCTAAGGGATCCAGAACACTGACCTGGGTGAGCTGAGTGAAGAAATCTGGCCTGCTATCTCCAGACTGCCCAAACGCGACGGCCATCAGGACGGCAGCGAGGAGGTTAGTGATGGAGTAGTCCAGGTAGGTGTGCTGGGGCAGCCGGCCTCTGCGCTGCAGCAGCGTCAGGAGAGCCGGCCATGTGCCCAGGAGGAAGAGGGACGCCAGCATCAGGGCCACGGCGCCGCCTCTGTCCTCCACGGCGACGGGCATCTCGCGGTCTCGCCCAATAGCGGCGGAGAAGAACCGACGCCGATGGATCTTTGACGATGTAAGATGCAGTGCGACGCTAAGTCAAGAAGACTACGGGGAGATCTCGCCCAGCTTGGTTAAGTCAAGCAGGCATTTTGACCTGACGAGGGAGATGATGCAGTAGACTCGTCTCATCAGGATATAAGGCTATTTCAAAATTCACATTTTGTTACTTTCAATTCATAATTAATTTGAAGATAACAAAATATATAGTACAATAGTGGCAATATTTTTTAAGTAAAACCAACGGGCGACGATGAGTCCCACCTGATTATATTACCATAGATGCTAAATATGTCTGGTGGGTGAAGGGCCATAGCCCGTTTTTGGTATTGAGTCAATTAATCAAAGCATAGCACGGAGAGAGAAGTGGAGGGATTACATCCATACTAGAGATCTCTATAATAATAATGTAAAGGTGAGGGGTGAGTTCCTAGGAATATAAGATTGTTATGACCTCACTGACGACTTGCAAGCCATCCCCAGCCGTTCTATGCTCGGCGGTAGGCCTTTGAAGACCGTGATGTCGATGTTGACGTCGCTTCCACCAGTACTCCTCGAGGGACCTTAGTTCGCCACAGTTCTTCCACCGGGGCAACTTCATCAGCATCCTAGCCTATCTGTGTCCAAAAGCTTCTGACAAAGGCACATCCTGTGATAATATGGTCAGCATGTCCATATGCATGTTACATACTCATTCCGTCCAAATCAATATGCAGTTCTCGCTTCTCGAGGAGTCAACCATTCAACCTTTGACTAAAATTATATGAATAAATACTAACTCTTGTGAAACAAAATAAATATCATTAGACAAAATAAATACTAACTCTTATGAGACAAAATAAATACTAACCGATTGTAAACTTTGACTAAAATTATATACTTATTTTGCTGAATTTCAAATTAGGAATATTTTTAAGGCATGAAAATTTTAAGGCTAATTGTTGGCTGAATAAGCATAAGACTATGACATTGGAGGATATAATTTTCATTTCAAAGAAAAGCTGATGCAAAAAAGCAAACTATAGCCGGTCACCGAGAACCTTCTATGCCGGTTTCTAAAACCGAGAAGCCAATTTTTCCTATTTTTCTTGCAAGTGACTTAGCAAAAACCTTACCAATTTCGCCAATCAGGCAGTCCAGTTTTCTTGGGTTTGTGCCAAATTAGCACGATTTTTACCCTTGTGATTTAATTGTTTATGAGATCCAACTGCCAAAGTTGATAAAAGTGTTTGGCAGAGTGCATTCAAGTTTATTCAGCACAATGGTGGGTTGTATCGAAGAACTGTTGAAGACTTGTTGTTGATGTGCCTAGGTGGTGATCAAGCTAAAATAGTTATTGGAGAAGTTTATGAAGGAATCTTTGATATGAAGTCTCCCTATTTATTTCGAATACATGTTCAAGGATTATCGAGTTTGTTGAAAATTTTAGGGCCCCAATTTCAAGCAAACAGTGTTCAGTTGGGGATCCATGCCACTAGGTCTTCCACCTGTTGTTTGCCGATGGCTGTCTAGTCTTCACTCAAGCGAGTGGTCATGGAGGGTGGCTTCTTCTGGACATTTTTTTACTCTTACCAGAAAGGCTCTGGCCATGCAGGAAGACCGTGATTTTCGGATCGGCATTCTGCGGGCGAACGTGAGTGCGATACTCCTCCCGACCTCGATCTAGGTTGCCAACCCCGGCGATCTTGATTCTGCTACGCCGACGGCCGCGACGTGCAGTTGGTGCCGGCCCCCGCATGCATATCGACGGTTAGCCGCTCCAGCGCCGTCCACCAGAGAATTATGCATGGCCAAACGGGCCGCACGGCACGGCACGGGCCCGAGCACGTCGGAGCACGGCACGTCGAGGCACGATGGCACTGCCGTGCCGTGCCGTTCGGGCCACCGTGCCCAACTACCAACATGGGCATGGCACTAAGGGGAGTCAGGCGTGCCGTGCCGTGCCGCTTCGGCATAACGGCCCGCCGGGGACGTGCCAGCCCGCCGCTCTAAAATTCCTCTCGCCGCCATGCCGCAGCGTCTCCGCTGCTCGCGCCGCCGCCCCACGTGTGTAGCGCCACCGAATGCAGCTGCTCGCGCCATGCCGCAGTGTCGCCGCTGCTCGCACTGCCGCCCCACGCGTGTAGACGACAGCGCCGTTGGTGTCCGCGCCGCGGAGCCGGACGCGAAGGAGGCAGGCGAGGCGGACGCGTAGGCACTGCCGGCCGGCCGATAGCTGCCGCTTGCGCGCTGTCGCAGCTCGGCCACGGCTGCGCGGCGGCCAAGGGGAGGAAAAGCGTGGCGGCTGACGACGCGAGCAGGGACAGGATGAGGATGACGGCTAGCCACCGTGTCGCCCCCGTGCCGACCGCTGGAGCATGCCGTGCCCGTGCCGTGCCGGCGTGCTGGCCTTGCGGCCCGAGCACGGGCACGAGGCTGGGCCGTGCCAGCACAGGCACGAGGCAGGCCAGGCCCGTGCCGTTTTCGTGACGTGCTTTTTCGTGACGAGCTCGTATCGGCCCATCGGGCCAGGCCCGTTTGGACATCTATACAGAGAATTTCCCCTAGTGCATGCCGCCTAGGTTCCTAGGTCGGGAGTCGTTTTTGTGGCTGTGCTGCTCTAAGGCACAGTTCCACCGAGTTTTGCCCTCCGGTTCGTGACCGCATGGCAGCGACAGGAGTTGGCGGTTCGAGGGGAGGGGATGACGCCCCAAACCCGAATGTGACTGATCTGCTACGGAGGCTCAACCTCACTGAGGAGGAAGGGGCTGTGGCAGATTTTAGCGGTGATGTCGAAGATGATGAGGAGCTAGCGCCTGTAGAGTGGGTGCTGGTGGGGAAGGTGTTATCACCGTCGCCGGTGCATGTGAATACTGTGCGCTCAGCGATGAAGCCTGCTTGGGGCAATCCGATTGGCCTTAAATTCAGGGCGATCGGGGAGAAGGGCAATAATCTATTTGTGGCGGAGTTTGACAATGCCAATGATATGGAGAGAGTGTTGGCCGGCTCGCCATGGATGGTTGGAAGGTATGCGGTGCATGCTACTGCAGAAATATGACGAGAAACTCAGCGCATCTGAAATTGTTTTTGATCGGTTGGAGCTTTGGGTGCGCATCCTCAATTTACCACTAGCTAGGCTGGATAATCAGGCGAGGGGATCTAGAGCTAGCTATGAGCCTGATCGGACATGTGGTTAGGATGGATGTGGACAAAGATGGGAAGGCTAGCGGTGCCTTTTCACGTGCACGTGTGGCCATTGAAATTGATAAGCCGGTACGGCGGGGTGTGCTTCTCCGGATGAGCAAACGGGAAGAACCACGCTGGTTTCAGGCACAGTATGAGAGGCTTCCTTTCTACTGTTTTGCTTGAGGCTTAATTGGCCACTCGGAGGTGGAATGCCCAACACCTGTGAAGCGAGATGATCATGGCAAATTACCATACGATGTTCAACTCAGGGCCCCGGAAGAACGAAGACGGAGGTTGCAGTCCTTTGCTGGGGGGCTGCAATGGAGTCGTTTGGGAGTGGGTCTTCTTCTGTTTTTAAATCCCAAAGGCAACATAGCGGGTCAAGCGAGAATCGTTCCTCGAGGGGTGATTATGGTTCGCGCCACTCTAAAAATGTTGCTGATGAGACGGAGGATCCTGAGGTTCAGTCCCCTCTTAAGCAACAAACTAAAGAGGGGTCACCTGGCAAGGGGGTGCTTGGGTCAGCTGCAAGCAGGCAGCTGAATATGAATTCTAAAGAAGAAGGTCGTCCGCTTCCACGTAAGCGGAAGTCGAAGGTGTCTACACCGGTTTCACAGACTCCGGACTTGAACATTCCTCTGGGTGGACCAAGTGCGATTGTGCTAGACTGGCCATGTGATTAACCTCATTGTTAAAGATGGTCTTCAAGCAATAGATGGTGTCATCAATAACATTAGAGAGAGTGTAAGATACATCCGAGCTTCACAATCTAGAAAAGAGGCATTTGAGGATATTGTTGTTGAACTAGGCATCAGTTCTAGAAGTGGGCCTTCAATTGACGTAGCGACTCGCTGGAACTCGACATGTGACATGTTAGAGTCTGCTATGCCGTACAAAGAAGCCTTTTATGAGCTAAAAGTCAATGACAACAACTACAAGTATTGTCCATCATCAGATGATTGGAACATGGCTTATGTAGTTTGTAACTTGTTAAAGGTATTAAGGAAAGCTACTGAAGTGATCTCTGGTACAACCTATCCAACATCAAATCTCTATTTTCATGAAATCTGGAGTGTGAAACAAGTTTTAGAAGAGGAATCATTTAGTTCAAATGCAACCATTGTAGCCATGGTTTCAGAAATGCAAGTAAAATTTGATAAGTACTGGATGATTTCATATTTGGCAAACTGTATACCAGTTATCCTTGATCCTCGATTCAAATTTGGCTTCATTGAGTTTCGCTTGAAGCAAGCATTTGGAGAGTATGGAAGTGTTCATCACCTTGATAAAGTAGATCAGGCTATTAGAGGATTGTTCAATGGCTACTCTTCTCAAATGGGAGGTTCTTCTCAAGTGGAGACCCATGGAGATGATGTGACACCTGCAGTTAAAGATCACTCTTGGTCTAATTGGAGTGAACACACAAGTGCTTAAAAGAAACCAAGTAAATAGCGAGTATGATAGGTATCTCCGTGATGATTTGTTCCCTTGTGATGATGACAGTTTTGACACTCTAGATTGGTGGAAAATGCACAGATCTAAGTATCCGACATTGGTATCCATGGCCCGTGATATCTTGGCTGTTCCTGCTTCTACTATACCGTCTGAGTCCGCTTTTAGCATCAGTGGTCGTGTTATCAATGATCATAGGACGAGACTTGCAGGAACCATGGTTGAAGCTCTACTATGCTTTCAGGACTGGCTTCGAGCAGCTGGTATGCAGTGCTTTTAATTTCCTTTAGTTATATCTCTAATACATGAAACATATCATTTGATGGTGCATATCTCTAATACTTGTAACATATATCAATTTATAATTGCAGGATCATCTTACTTAGACATCATATCAATTGACAGTTTGGATAACAGCTATGATGATTATCTGGTAAGGTCCGTTGCTTCTTTATTTCCTTATTTATTCAATGATGTTGCTGGATGCTTCTGATTATAAATGGTCATTCGAAGTCTGATAATTCCATTTGAATTCTACTAGTGTGATCTGCTTCACTATGTATCTTCTTTTTTTATTGAATGGTCAGTAGGAAAGCTTCCGGTTAGAGTTATTTGTTCTTATTTAACCTTCCGAAGATGTTTCACAATTCTGGCATTCTGCAACTGAACAGCATATGGGAAACCTACATTTGTAAATACTAATTCTTGGAAATCTCACACAGCATGTAACTACCACATCTAGCTTGACTCTAGACAAATCACCATACAACCAAAATAATCTTTTAGATAAACAGCTGTGTCACCATACAAGTAATCTATTAGATAAGGGTGCATCCTCTGTAGTTGAACTTGGCAGTTTTGTAGTATTTCTACATATGTTCAGTGTGTATGTTGATCACTAGAGTGTCCTTTGATATCAGCAATTTGGTTGTACATGTTTAGTTTCCCATGAAATCAGATTTGTTGACTACTGTAGGATTGTCCTGTAGGATTTGCGGTTGTCACCGGCAAGAAAGAGTAGTGAGCTTGCATTGTTTTCTCATGTCAAGAGAAGGTACTTTAAACCTGACATGAAAAGTGCTGCTATGTTTCTCCTGATGTTAATTTATTCTACTATGTTTCACCTTTATTGTTTAATTACTAGGTACCTGCTTGTTACTTCCACTACATTTTTGGACAGTTTTGTTCCACTGCATTTTTAGACAGTTTTGGTGTGTTCTAAAGAATTGATTTAGTAGCTGGTGAGAAGCTTTGTTGATGTGTCCTTTATATCATCTTTATGTTTGTTTTGCAGCTTTGGTTGAAACCTGGCATTTGGTCTGAAGGTTCTGGCCGGAATCAAAGATGGGTGTAATAAGCAATATTCTTGGTTTCTCTGAATTTGGCTTTTGACTTCTCGGCTGGCATTGTTATTATCTTCTCTGTATAACCTTTCCATTTGCTTCTTTAAGCAACGGAACATTGCCTTGTCTGCCTCTTCTTAGCTTGCTTCATATTTTGACTGATCATGTTGTCCATAGGGCCTGTAACATTCAGTTCTACTGTTGTGATTGCAAAAGCAAAGGGAGCTAGCTGCTCAGTTGTGGTCGTAACATGTTAGTGTATTTAAAGATTCAATCATTTTGTACTTCTTATTTCTACAGTGTGATTATATTTTCAGTATTATTTTGCTTTTTATATGATTTGGAGATATTTAGATGTGAGTCGAGCCAGTACATTATTGTTATCTCTCTCATTAAAAAAAAACAAGCATTTGCGGGTCCTGCCAACGCTTTGCAGGTTTGTCTATCAGACCCAGTGGACACGTGCAGGACAGCAGATTATAGGTAGCGGACGCTCGCAAAGCGCTCAAATTATTGTTGTGGCAAGTCACGGCGGCTAGCAGACCTCTGCAGAGAGGCCCACTTGCATCTTTAGTGCCAGTGGGATGGTGAGCTCAAGGGTGAACCAGCTAGACTCCACCAATGACAGTACAGGCTGTAGCATGATTGAAACACTCAAAAAACAAAAGCGGGGCAACCCACAAAATGCGAGATCGCTGGGCACAATGAATCTCTTGAGTGTGAACTACCGGGGCTGCGGGCAGCCCGAGGCAGTTCAAGAGCTCCGCCAGCTGGTGGAGGAGAAGAGGCCCGCGGTGGTGTTTTTAATAGAAACTAGAATGGGTGAGGAGCGTGCTTTCGGCTTGCAACGGATGCTTGGATTTCCCAACGCAATTGCTGTCAAGTCGGAGGGACTCAGTGGTGGTTTGCTGTTGCTTTGGCATCAGGATGTGATGGTTGCTGAATTAAGCAAGTCGAAGTCACATATTGATGTCCTTTTGTCCTGTGACTAGTTTGAGAATCTCACAATGGAGACTGACTGGTTTCTCTGGAGAACCACGCAGAGAACGTCGCAAAGAGAGCTGGTACTTGCTGAGATTCCTAAGAGTGCAGTCCACTTACCCTTGGCTGTGCGTAGGGGATTTCAATGAGATGTTGGTGGCGGAGGAGCAGATTGGCACAAATGAGAGAGATCAGTGGCAGATAACGGCTTTTCAGGATGCTGTGAATGACTGTCACTTGTCTGACCTCGGTTACCATGGTCTTCCGTTCACCTGGGATAATCGGCAAGAGGGGAACCGAAATGTTAAGGTCCGCTTGGACCGTGCACTGGGGGACGTCAAGTTCCTCGATTCGATGGGAGAAACAGAAGTTTATCACCTGCCAATGGTAGAGTCAGACCATTGTGGCCTTCTGGTGGAGGTGAGGGAAAGGACGTCGGCTGGTAGACGGCGTATGCGGCGACGTTCTAAACCTTTCAGGTATGAAAATATGTGGAAGAGTGATGGGGATTATAGGGATTTTGTTAACCGGTCTTGGGATCCTGGTTTGGGGCCTCTTGATCTATCTGCTGCGTCCTCTACGCTCTCTTTGCAAAGTTCCTTGAAAATGTGGGACAGAGAGGTTTTTGGCTCCGTGAAACAGCAGGTGAGGGAGCTGCGAGCTGAGTTGGAGGCGGAGAGGAGTCATACCTTGTATCGGGGTCCGACAGACAAGGAACGGAGTATAGTGGCAAAGCTTTCAGTTGTGCTGGCCAGGGAAGAAACCATGGAACGCCAGAGATCAAGGATTGCCTGGCTCAAGGATGGCGATCGCAATACTGAGTTTTTTCAAGCCAAAGCTCGTGCAAGACACCGGACTAACAGAATCAAGGTTCTAAATGATGATGCAGGTCATGTCTTCACTGAGCAAGAGGACCTTGAACGGTTGGCTTGCCAATTCTATAAAGGCCTCTTTGCGGCACAGAATAATTTACAACCTGAGCTCATATGTCAACATGTGCCTCGGAAAATCACACCAGCTATGTGTGAGTTGCTGGAGGAACCGTTCACCGAAAAGGAGGTGGAAGCTGCCCTCTTCAAAATGGCGCCGAATAAGACGCCGGGTGTCGATGGTTTCAATGCTGGTTTTTTCCAAACACACTGGCAGCTTGTTAAGCCGTGCGTGGTGAGAGGTGTGTTAGAGTTTCTGAATGGGGGGAATTTACCAGATGAGGTGAACAAGATGTTGTTGGTGCTCATTCCAAAAGTGAGTAATCCTCAAGACTTGTCACAATATCGGCCTATCTCCCTTTGCAATGTCTTGTACAAGATGTGCTCTAAGACTATGGCGAACCGCTTACGTCTGATTCTTGATGATATTATTTCGGAGGAATAAAGCGCCTTTGTTCCGGGGCGCCTGATAACTGATAATGTGCTAATCGCATATGAGTGCATTCACTACCTGCGAAAGAAGAAAGGGAAGACTGGCAGCTGTGCTATAAAACTTGACATGGCCAAGGCCTATGATTGAGTGGAGTGGGACTACTTGATTGCTGTTATGCAGGCACTGGGTTTTCCAAATTCCTGGTGTTTGCTAGTGAAGAAGTGTGTCTCATCAGTCTCATTCTCTCTGAGAGTTAATGGCATCCTTTCAGACAGCTTTAAACCTACACGGGGGATCAGGCAGGGCGATCCGATTTCGCCGTATCTGTTCTTATTGTGCGCTGAGGGCCTCTCCTGCATGTTGAAGAATATTGGTCCTTTATATATTTCCAGAGGCATGTGGGTGAGCCAGAACGCTCCCTGGATTACTCATCTCCTCTTTGCAGACGATTCGTTGGTTTTCACTGAAGCGTCCAAAAGAGGGGCTGACCGGGTTGCTGCAATCCTTGATGATTATAATAGAGGGTCAGGGCAGCTTGTCAATAAACACAAGTCGGCAGTGTTTTTCAGCTCAAACTGTCAGCAAGACTGTAAGGATGAAGTGTTGGCAAGTTTGCAAATTCCAAATGAGGCTCTTGGAGAACGCTACTTGGGCCTGCCTACCGCAGCTGAACGTGGGGCTTCAGATGCCTTCAATTATGTACCAGCTTGGGTGAGAGGTTTTGTGGGGGGTTGGGCTGAAAAGAATTTAAGTTGTGCAGCTCGTGAGGTCCTGCTCAAAGCTAATGTCCAAGTCAGTGCCAACTTAACCAATGTCATGTTTTAAACTATCACCGGTGGTATATCGAAAGCTCACATCGGCTGTTTCTAACTATTGGTGGGGGAGCTCTTTAGATAACCACAAGATTCATTGGTTACGTTGGGAGAAATTGACACGACCAAAGTGTCAAGGGGGTATTGGTTTCAGAGACTTTGCTCTTTTTAATCAGGCGATGCTAGGAAAACAGGGCTGGAGATTGTTGGTGCGTCCGGAATCGCTAGTGTGCCAGGGTCCTAAAGGGGAAATATTATCCCAATGGTGATTTCCTCTCTGCGACAAGGAAGAAGCGTTCCTCGGCGACATGGAGGTCGATCATCCACGGTAGAGACGTGCTGAAACGTGGACTGATCAAGCGAGTTGGTCCAGGCGAAATTGATGTGTGGCAAGGATAATTGGATTCCGGGGCTTCGTTCTTTCAAGCCGCTGCTGAGACATCCTAATGCTAATGCCCAACTAGTGCGTGATTTATTTATCCCTGGAACAAGGATCTGGGATGATAATATGGTGCGAAGTTCCTTCATGGCTTTGGAGGCAGCGGAAGTGCTTAAAATAAAGCCAGGTGCAAACTTGAATACCGATGTGGTGGCCTGGGTGCTAGAAAGGAATGGTTCATATTCTGTCCGGTCGGCGTACAGGTTACTGAAAAGTGAGCAAACTGCGACGGCAATGAGCGCCATGGGAGAGACTGGTTCCTCTGGGGATGACCATGCCTAGAAGGCAGTGTGGAAATTGAATGTGCCCCCGAAGGTCCGTGTTTTCTAGTGGCGTGTATTACACAATTCTTTGCCATCGAAATCAGAGCTTAAGAGAAGACACATCGCGTTGGAGAGCTTTTGTGAAATGTGTGGTGATCCGGATGAGTCTTTGTATCATGCGTTCTTTCTCTGTCCAGTGGCAAAAAGATTTTGGGCGGAGGTGAAGAAGATCATGGGGGTGACAATTCCTAATCTACACCCCCTGCACATGGGCTACAGATGTCCTTCACTAGGGAGGTGTGCTCCGCAATCACTATGGCAACATTGGTTTCTGGTGCTTGGTCACTGTGGACTGGTCGGAATGGTAGGCGACATGGTCGTAAAGTGTGGGAGCCGGGAGCGGCGGCACGGCATATCTCCTCCATGTTGGAGGAGCTGGCCTCTCTAATGGCGCCGAAGAAGCTGGAGCAGCCGAAGCATGCAGCGTCATGGAAGAAGCCAGACGAGGGCTGGTTGAAGGTCAATACCGACGCAGCTTTTGATCCTAACACATGCATCGGAGCTGCGGGTGTGGTGATCCATGAGCACATAGGGCTGGTGCAGGTGGCGGCGTCACGTTGGTTTGATGACGTGCCAGAAGTTTTGACAGCCGAGGCATTGGCAGCGAAGGAGGGACTTGAGTTGGCAGTGGAATTTGGCTATGATCGAGTCATCCTGGAGATCAACAGCCTCGGCTTGAAGAATTTGCTTGATGACCTGTGAGTGTATAAGATCGTCTATCGGAGGGATTTGTTCTGATATCATAAAGCTAGGAAGGAGTTTTACTGAATTTAAAGTTGTTTGGGTGGGTAGGGATGCCAACTCAGTAGCTCACCAGTGTGCACGAATGGTGTCGGCTACGGAGGGCTCCCACTTTTGGCTAGACTATATCCCAAGTTGGCTGTCAGGGATTAGTGGTTGTTGATTGTACTCCTGCTTAATGGAAAGCTCTGTGATTCTCAAAAAAAAAAGCAAGCTATACAACCCCCCCAAAAAAAACATTGCTAAGAGTGAAATCCTTTTTAGCATAAATTGTGATGACAATATGAAGGAGGAGATGAAGCTCACTAGCAGGTATCAATACAGAAGCTCTAGGGGGAAATTACCTTGGACTCCATATTGTGGTAGGACATAGTACCACAAATGCTTTTGAACCGAATCCCAACAAAGATATAGGGGTTTGGTAGGTGGCTGGAATGAGAAGTATCTCAGCACTACTAGCCAAGGAAGTTATGATTATTGTTGGGGAGTGTAACTTATCCGATGAATTGTTTTATCTGCTCGGCCAAAACACTGAAAGAAAATTACTTCAACTATATCAAATTATTGGTGGCGAGGAGCAGGTGAAAGTAAAGCTAACCATTTTAGAAGATGGCAGGAACTCACTATGCTGAAGTGCCCTAGCGACATGAGTTTTGAGGATGCAAAATAATTCAACGTTGCAAAGTGTGGCAAGCAAGGAAGGCTTCTGTTGGCTTCCCAAACTCCCTTTCTGCACGAGTGTTGACGGTAGTTATTGATCCTTTTTAACTGTCAATCTAAACATGAATCAATGGCATAAATCAATCCACAACATAGGTATATGGTTTGATTCTATCAAGTTCCACGAGTTTTGGTGAATCAATGTTTACAGGGACCACACATGAAAAGGAGGAAGAATATCAAGGACAGTCGGGCTAAAATGCATATTCCACCGTAAAAATAAGTGAGACGAATCTGGAAGACACGAGAAGGCAATCGACCGAAGACGGGGCTGAACTGGCCACCGAAGTGGTTTGGCTGAACTAAGCCTAGTTGGCTGAACTGGACCTAAAGTGGATCCGTATCCCCTTCGACGTTGACTCTCTACCGCCATAGGGTTTGCATCTCCACCGTTGGTCAAGGTCGATTCGATCCGACAGCTCTGGTTCATTTGACCTCCCAATATAAGTAGGCCCTGGCCCCTGAAGTAATTCATTCTATGATGATCCACTAATTCATATTCTCTAGCTAGAGCTTTTGGATCAAGAGGTGTCCCTTTGAAGAATAACCTCTCTCTAATGTAGTAGATTAGTTCTAGTTGAGAGTTAGGGAGAGCGGAGCCATGCTCAGGTTCTGGAGAGTTCTTTAGAGATCTGGTATGTACTTATATCCTATCTTTGTAAGACTTATACTTTAATGTCATTATCTTCTCTATATACTTTTATGATATCATGTGATTGGTTAGTATAGGTTGCTATATCTTATCATCAGATCTCAGCTCGTATTGAGTGCGCTAGTTATAGCGTGTCACTAGGGTAGTAATTGGTAGTGTAGACATGGCGTCTAGACTGTAGGTTACCTAAGATTGTGCCTAATCTACGGTTAGTTGTGGACAACCCCAGGGGTGACAACTTTGTCTGGCCGTTATGTAGTCTACTATGTTAGGGTTGGTGTTCGTAAAGCATTTTGGCAGCCTTCCCCCGACTACTGCTTTCTCATTGTAACAACCCGGGTTTTCCACTAACCAAAAAATACGAACTTTTAAATTTTTTTCTTGCAATGAGTGTGTAGCATGTAGCATCTAGGTCAATCATGACTAACACACTAACAAATCGTTGCATTCATGTAGAATTGTTTGTAGGAGTTGTTGTAGTTCCTTAGTTGGTCTAGGGTTTTGCGTTGGAGAGCACAGGTTCCATAGCTGCCTCCGACCTCTAGTGTTACCTCTCTCTCTCTCCAGTGTTACCTCCAGCATAAGTCTCCACATCGCCCTGCCACAGCATGACCACGATGTTGCCCGGTCACAACCACCGAGCCCCTCTACGACGGTGTCGTCCTCTTCGCCATGACCCTGCCTACAACATCGCAAGGACTGGTTGCTGATGCGCCATCACGCCTGTCTTCACTGCGCGAACGCGTTGCTGCCGCTGACGTCGACCTTACTGGTGCACAGCCCCAATGCGCCCTCGGGTGTCCCTGCTCATCGCCACCTGTGAGTTCCATCCTCCTCCAAGCTCCAATCTCTAGCCAGCCTTCGGCTCGCCGCAGCCCTGCACGGCCAGCTACAGCCCCTGTTGGCCAGCCTTGGCCAGCCAGCAGCAGGCCATGGCTAGCCGCAGTCGGCCAGCAGCAGGCCACAGCCGGCCAAAGGTGGCCGTAGCAGGCCTGCAGCTGGCCGAGAGGAGCCGGAACGTGCTGCAGCAGCCTCGCTGCCTCTCCTTGCTCCAAGGTCGAACCTTTGAACCTAGTCGACACCGTTCTTGACGTCGGCAAGCCCTTGTTTTTCATTCTTCATATTCGTACATGCTCATACTTGTCATCCTGTGCAAATTCATTGTCTATGTTGTTCATACTTGACCTGTCCATCTTATCTATCATACTTGTGATCTATCTATGCCATCTTTTGTTCTTGATCATACATGCTCATATTGTCTATCTATGCCTGTGCACCGTGCCTTCATGTCGGTCTTCCTATCTTGTCACTATGGATATGTGCTGCTCCGTTTTGGGGCCATTTGTGTCGTTGGTCGTGTGCTTGTTGTGGTTGCCTACCTGTGGACCATGCCTTCGAGACGGTCGAGGGATCATACCTCGTTCGTACGTTTGGTCGTGGGTTCATCCCGCCATGGCCGTAACGCCGAGCAGTAACTCGTCCCTCGGGTTTTAGTTTACTTCATCAATCTACGATCGCTAGCCCCTATCCACGTCCCTAGGATACGGTTATCCGTGAGCTCGATGTCGTCTTCGATGCGGGTCTTATCCGCATATTTTGAGCCCTTTGTAGCCTAGTCTGGTGGGATACGTATCAGGGGATAACAGTCGTTGAATGACGTAAGCCGACTCGTGTGGGTTTAGCTCATGGCCGCGAGATCCCTTGCTGTGACCATCGGGCTATGCCCCTTTTCTCGCTTGCTTCTTATCCTATCCTTCTCATATGCTTGCGCCACCTAGACCATAGTGTTCCATCGGATCTAGCGGTGACAACCGCATCGCTACTAGTCGACGAAATAGCCTTGTGTCGTTAGCGACACGGTTGTGGAGCCCTATGAGTTGGTTTGGATCACGGAGCCATGTCTCTTCCTCCCAACCTCCGCCGTTCCATGGCGCATTGGTTGAAAGAGAGCGGATCCTTTTCTCTCATCTTGCTCTTTTACTCAATCCCCGTCGATCCAGTAAGACGTGGATTGAGTCCCCCGCTCTTTTGGTGTTTATCGCCCTCTCAATTCCACTCCTTTGATTCCCGTCGTACAATGGCGAGTGGATCAAAGGAATGTGAATCCCTCTCCCTTCTCTTTTTGATTCTTCGTGCTCGAGCCTTGTATGCTTGTACCTATTGTCGACCATGGCATTGTTAGGGTCCTTGTAGTGACAACCGCACCGCGAATGTCCCGGGGTATGCTCTAGCGCATTTAGTGCACCTAGGTCAAGGTACCCTAGAAGTGGTCAAGCACTTGTGTCTTAGTGTGCCGCTTCTTTCGATTCCTGTCGATTCCAATGACATTCGGATTAGAAGACTGCGAGCTGTGGTGATCGCATAGGATGAGCTAGGGTCTAAGCCATTTTACTTAAAGCCGTACAGGTCGACCCGCTTGACCCAGGAAGTACCGGCTAGGCTATGACTTTAACTCCTATCCTTAGCGGATAGCCACTTTTGTTTCTTGGCCCTTGGATTGGACATCCGTCGAGTGGGCCATGCTGCCTTTCCTTTTTGAGTTCTTTCAGGTGTTGTCGTTCCTTCTGAGTCTTGTCATCCTTTTTAGTGTATTGATTGTTTCCTTGTTTGCGCTTTGCTCTCGCGAGGTAACTGCGTCGAGGATAGCGATGATCGGACCGGGACCCGTTGGCGGAGGAGAGCATGAACCAGCCCAGGACTCGGAGGATGATAACACCAAGTTCAGTGAGGACACCGGAATTGACTACTAAACAGGTGTCATGGCAGCACCATTCTCTTAGAAACCTATTTAGGCATTGCAATAATGTAGATTGCTAGTGCTTTACTTTTATGCAATTGAACTGTGATAGGATGCATTAGAATTGCTTGAAAGCCATTACCTTGTTGCAACCTTTCCCCTGCACACCCGTTGATAGGCTAGACTCGCTCGCCTGCTACTTACTGCTTATTGCTTCTATTGCTATTACATACTTAAAACTAAATTGAGTGGATGACTGGAACATAATCGGACTAAGGCACTGGGTGCCGGTAATATGATAACTACTTGGGGAGATCTTGGCGTGAGTCTTGGGTGTGTGGTGAGGGTCGGGTCAACTGGACAGGATCTAACGAGCCCTGGGGGCGTGTCATGCCGGGGAGTGTGACCTGGGCATTTCCTTTGTGAGGTACATGTGGCGGGTGCATATGGCCCTTGGCGGGTTCTGAGGATAGATCCCAGGGAGGAGACTCTCTGTGGGACGAGTCCTCGGGATGGAGGTTTCATCGGGGTAAGCTGCGGTTTGACCCCAGAGAGAGAGAAGATATCCTGTCTGGTTACCCCCTAAACTGTTATGTTGAGAGAACCGGATTGTAGGACCCTTCGTGCACACCACTCGTTCCTGAATGGGCGGGATCTGGGAAGTCAACCTCCCCGAAGCAATGCCACTACTGCTAGGTTGATAGGTGATAGTGTAGGGAGGTACGGGCTGCGGTCCGCACCCTCCCGAGACAGCGTTGTACCCTTGGAGGCCTGGTAGTTCATCTCACAGTCTCAGCGTGCCAGAATTCTCTGGGGTGACCCTAGGGCTGAGTGGTAGAGTGGCATTGCCTCGGATGGGTGGCGGCCCAGTATCGGCCTAGGCGTTGTACAGCGCCGATGATGGCGATCTTGTGGTTCTAGGTATACAAGCTCTGCAGAGTTATTGATCTATACGTATAGCCATGTCCTCGGTCATTGGACATTCTTACGATCTATGGTTCACTTGACTAGTGAGAGGTGTCCTTCTCTTCTCCCCCTGGGTTTTGACAGGTTTCCGGCGTTGGCCGCTGAGGCAAGTAACGAGAGGGAGTCGTCCTTGCCGCCTAGAGAGTGAGAGTGTGGTGAGATGTGCTGGTATGGGAGAACTTGTGGTTTAGATGGGTTAAAATTTGGTGAACTATGATTAAAACTGGATTATTACTATTATTATATATTGCATGCTAGGATGCAACCCACAGCCTAAATAATAGGATCGCCAGATCCCTTAGAAGTAGGCCACTTAAAGCTTATAGGTGCTGACCATGGCCTGCACGTATCTGGCGGCGTGCAGAATGGACCTGCAGGATCATTGGGAATGGTATAAGGTCACGACTGCGTCTAAGGATGGCGATAATGGAGAACCGAAGAGTTAGGTGGTCTCGTGCCGTGCTCAAGTTTGGTTGAGATGATCAAGTCCACGTCTGTAGACGTTCTACGCCGACTCTGATGATTGCCATGAAGGAGGAGTCTTCACCAAATGACGCGCTACGCCGACTCAACAGCTGTTAGGTGTGCGTATGCGTTAGTATACCTGTATAGGTGTGCTTAGCCAGTGTTGTAATGTTTTATAAATGTGTACTTCCACGTTGTATGACTGTTTTATCAAATGTATAATGATAATGTGATAGTTGGGGATCCCCTGAACTTTCACATTATGATGTATCCTGCGGATTTCCCTTCGGGGAAAAAAAATCGGGATTGTTACACTCATCCTCCTCAAGAGTCAGAAAGGTACTGTTGTTCTAAAGTGCTATTGTGTGATTGCTATACCTAACTATCCTTCAGTTATCATAGAATCTAAGTAATAGAGAAGTCTATAGGAACCTTGAACTCTCCCGTTGCCCTCTCAACTTAGCTAGACTACTCATTTATCTTATATGTGTTATTATTCATAATTCTTATCATCATCAACACTTACCCCTACTATAGTCTGGTTGGTGTACTAAGTTAGTAGATGCATGATGGTAGCTATTAGATTCTTTAACCATTGTTTCCCTATGGTAAAATATAAATAACGGTACTCTGGAATACTCCTGGGTAAAAGCTACAATGGTATTTTGTGCGCATGCGACATCTTTCATATATTGCACTTAATAAATACCAACAACAAGTACTCAAGGGAAGATATTATCATAATGTGGATTTTATCTTGGACAAAAATAAAAGGAATTTTTTCCATACTTGGCATGCACTCTTGTTAGGAAGAAGAGCTCTACAATTGTTGCCTATAATTCGCCGCATAGGTGATGGGGTTATAATGAATATTTCCAGGACGTTGGATTCTAGGAGCTATCGGCGGAGAGACCCATTTGCCCAAAGCCCAGCGCGTTGACAGTGCACATTAGTGAGATGTTATCTGTGGACAGTCATAGCTAGGATGAAGTGGCTCTTGCTAATAACCTCTTGTACATGGATGCCAGGCAATAAAAAGAATACCATTGGGGCGGCACTAGGGAAGACATATGAGCTTGGTCAGCTGAACATCATGTCCTATATACGGTGTGATTAGCCTACCATTTGCTAGTTGAACAAGATGCTAAGGAGCGGGACCACGGTGAGTGGTGGGCATCAGGCTTGGCACAAAAGGATGATCCACACTGGAAAAAGCTCTAGGAATGCAAAGTCCCACCAAAAGTTTGGGTGTTCTGGTGGTGGGTCTCTCATGATTTTATCCCGTGCTGTCAGAACCTCCATCGGTGACATATTGAACCAGGGACTTGCATCTTTTGTGGTGCGAAGGATGAGAACACCTTTCATGCCTTGACAAAGTGTTCTTATGCCCTTAGTTTCGAGGATAGACTAATATGATTTACGGGGATTAAACTTCCTTGCTTATGTCCTCAGTCTTGGATGAGAGACTTGCTGGAGAATTCACATTGCAAGGAGGAGGACAGATGAAAAATTCTCTGTGGGATGTGCTCACTATGGAATAGCAAAAATGATCGAAAATATGGGAAAACACCAATTGATCCACGGATCAACAATATATTGGGTGTTGGAGGCTTTCTTTCAGCTTGCTACAGCGTGCTCTTCGAGGAAGATCAAAGTGGAGCAAGCGGTCAAATGGCAGCCACCAGGGTCACGGAACTTTGAAGGTTAATACAGATGAAGCCTTCCTCCCAGATGTCGAATCAAGGCACAACAGGAGCAGTGCCGTGGGATAGTGACGGTAATCTACGCATGGCCTCGACACGATGGATGCACTTGGTGGGCTTGGCCTTGATGGCAGAGGCCAAGGCTGCTACGTGATGATGTCTGACTGATTCTGGCCAGGACAAGGGGCACATAATCTTGGAGACTATTTTAGAGGTGCCATTCTCTCTTTGGTATGATAGGGACAAGCATCAATCTGACAGATAGAGTGATCTTGGATGAAGTTGCGGTTATTAGCCTCTTATAGTTATCTTCACAAAAAGAGGAGCAAATTTTGCAACTCATCTTTGCTCTAAGCAAGCTCTTGATTGTAAGAAAACTTTGGCTTAGTGAAAGCCCAAGTTTGTTTTTGGCTAATTGATGACACATAGTAACTAATCATGTTCCTAAGTGTTGTGATTACAAGGTTGGTTAGTGAACCAAGTGTCCAAGCAATTGGTGTAAGTCCATCAACATGTTCGAATCAAGTGCTTCTCGGCTTGGATTATAGAAAAGAGCTCAAAGCAAAGGTATAATCAGTAGGGCTCTTTCCATTTTGGTGATCAAGACACTATAGAGAGTGTGATTACATTTAGGAATAGATGACCATACTATTAAGTGGGGAGAACTTCATTTACAATCTCGGTCATCAAGTGCCTCTAGTTGAAATAGTTGAGCATATGCATTTAGATCTAAAGCACTAACATAAACTCTATGAAATTGCTTTGAAAAATGCTAACACACCCTACACTTGATGGTAAACCACTTTGTGGTGTTGACACATTTGAAAACATGGTAATGTTTGAGAGGTAGAAAGGGTTTGGATTCTAAAACTGGCTAAAGTTGCCCTTGTAATTTGCTTAGAAAGATGGCTAACATTTGTCCCAAATAGAGTATATCACTTAGATGTTAGCACTTAAGAGCAAGGGCTAGAGAGTAGGACTTGAGAGCGTGTTCTGGTGAGCATTGGACGAAGAGCGTGTCCGATGAGGGAACACCGGACTGCGTCTGGTGTGAAGTCTGTGCTCTCAGGGTTGCTTGGTGAATTTCATCACCGGACACTCGTTTGAGTGCACCGGACACGGAGCAAACATTGTTCATGCATCCAGTGTTCACTTTGCGAAACACAGAAAACTAACTAGCGTAGCACCTGACGCCGAGCTTGTCCGTTGGGGCAACACCGGACATGCCTGGTGTGGAAAAACGTTATCTAGAACCTTACTACAACCGCACCGGACACTACTGTCCGTGCGTCGGGTGTGAACCCGGACGCGTCTGGTGTGAAGGCACGCAGCGGGGAAATTCAAACGGCTAGTACGCGTGTTAGCTTGCGGTACACCAGACATGCACCTAGGCGTGTCTGGTGTAAACTCAAGAGTATCCAGGTGTGCACGTTTTTAGTGTAAAACGGCTAGTTTTTCACTCTCACTTATAGGTAGCCACACTAACAGTTTTGGGAGTCTCTCTTGAACATTTCACTCATTGCTAAGCATATCTTGAGCCTTCCCAACCCTCTCCCACTCACTCTAATGCTTGATTCTCATCCAAAGTGAGTTAGGGAGTGATCCAAGTGTATTTGTTCATCTAGTTCATCTCGAGGAACTTGTTGATCGTTGTTGCTGCGGATTTCTCTTATTACTCTTGGTGATTGCCGTCACCTAGACGGTCTTGAAGTTGCAGTTGGCGGAGTTGGAGATTGTCTCCGGCCTCTCCTGGTGATCTTGTGAGGGTTTGACACCTTCCCTAGCGGAGAGCCATAAGGTAACACTAGTAAATTGCTCATGTCATTGAGTTACCTTGCTCGTGATAGGTTCTTGTGGCGCTCAGTTTGTTGTGCTTCACATTGGTTGTTAATTAGCCACCGAACCACTGAGTAGTGGTCGACACAACAGGGACTAGCGTACCTGGCAAGCACATGAACCTCGGGATAAATTCTTGGTGTTCTTTGTGTTGATCTTGGACCATCACCTTCATCTGTATTGGTATTCATTCCAGTTGATTGGTCATCTACTCTACTCGGAGGTATATTATCACTACACTTCTCATTACTTTGTGTACTTTCTGGTAGTGTAACTAGTTTGCTAACCTAGGAGTAAGTAGCAGTTTCCAACCTAAGCTAGATTGTGTATGAAACTAGAAACTTAATTTAGAATGGTTAGGAAGGCTTGCATTTTTAGTAGGCCAGTGTAAAACTCGCTTCGCCATTTATTGTACTGACCTTGTGGTCAAGTGCTATTTGTAGAATTTTAATTAGGCTATTCACCCCCTCTAGCCTCTTTTGGACCTTTCACTTAGCGCTGCTAGCTTCTTGCAGTATTTCCTACAACTTGATTGTGATGATACTCCTTAATGAATGAAGCGAAGTTATCCCATAATAAAAGATACTTACCAATCGATTCTGAAGATAAAGTAGTTATTGCATCAGTCTGGTTTTCATTGGCCTACTATAATTGCTTATTGTTTTCTCTATTATAAAGGATGCGAGCTGTGCCAACAGTTCGGTAATATATGTTCAACTGGTCCTGCTGATGCATCCAATTGTCAAGTCATCATTGTTTTGAGGTTGGGTGCTAGACTTTAGTGGTCAAAATTTAGCCGCCATCAGTCAAGGGACATCACTTTGTCCTATTTGCTATAGGTTGTACCTTCAAAGAATATGACACACAAGGAGGTGATTGAATTTATTACTAACCATGTCATACATAGAATTGACATCCCTCAAACATTGAATACAGATCGAGGGTCTTCGTTTGTATGTAAATACATACAAGATTTGGTCGAATTATATAAGATTAAATTGCTCATTTCATCTCTATACCATGCTCAAGCTAATGGACAACATGAGTCAAGTAAGTAAGACTTTGATCAATCCTTACAATAGAAGATTTAGGATAATCCTAGAAGGTGGCATGAAGTTTTGTTTAAAACTTTATGGGCTCATTGCATATCTAAACTGCTAAACATGTGCCACTAAGGTTACTTATTTTGAGCTATTTTATGGACAAGAAGTTGTTACAAAGGTGTTCAAAGTGATATTTCGTAACTCATATATGCTGGAGACAATATAAGGTCATCATCTTTCAAGGAAAAAATTAATAAAGATATTCAAAGAACCAACTATTTGGCAAGAGGCCCTAGAGTGTTGTTCAGACAATGACTGATACATGTATCGTCCCTAGAACAAATATAGCCAATGCAAACATTGCACTTAGGTACCGGGTAGCCAATGAGTTGGACATCTATCTTATTTGGTGCTTTATGGTTTCAGGATTGCATTAACCTCACCTAAAAATAGGGGGCCATACGATGACAGCAAAAAATGTGCCAACACGTGTAATGAATTCACCACATGATTCTAGGCATGAAGATGATCAAGGTCATTTAGATCATTGTAGTTTGCTAAATTTACCAAATCCAGCATTGCTGGATTTCCAAACTTCCTAGGCAAAACATGTCTTGGATATATTTCCTATTAGGTTAAGACCACTCCCGCTATATACCGAAGGCTCACAACTAGTTGAGAAATCCAACATCCAATTCGTCAAAAAAACCTAATCAACTACCCTTTTACCCAATGTTTTCTAGCCTTCTGTTGTATGGCACATCTCACAATGAGATTCGAGAATGTTCTAGGTGGCCTAGCTGACCTTAGGATAGCCTAGACAAGCATCTCCTTGATGGATCTTTCTGGAAGGTGGCTTAAGCTTTTCAGGCAAAGAACGGTCTTCAAATTGGCTCTACGGACCGATCGATCAGTTCCTGATGAAGGACATCCAAACCATAAATAGCATGCATACTCCTCCGAGCAGCGACAAGTCGTTTCCGTGCAGCATACATACTCGTCCGAGCAGCAACAAGTCGTCTCCGAGCAGCATACATACTCCTCCGAGCAGCGTACGTACTCCTCCGAGCAGCAACAAGTCAGGACCGATTACACGTAGCCGAGCAAAGCAGCTACAACAAGAGGTGAACGCGCTACTTTATGAAGTTCATTTAAATATTAATGAGAATTATATAATGGCCTAAGTCGTGCATGTTGACATTGCTAAGGTTCACAAGGAGGATGGCAAGAACACACAAGGAGATGGTTGCCGACCAGTACTTCTCTCGAGCCCGTCTAGTTCGGCAGAATAGGCTGAAAGAAACGTTCACAACTCTACATTCCTAGAAGCTATGAATGCCTATGAGAACTTAGTTGGAAAGCATGTCAATTCTACTTTCCAATGCATCTAGTCCCGATCAGTTTGGACATACCATTTGGGCGCCCGACCAGTATTACTGATGACTGGTCAGAAGGTCAACAGTCAGCCTGATGTTTAAAGATGACTGTGCAAAACTGTACCAATCTACAATATTTCGTGATGCATGGAATACATGGCTGGAAAGATCTTTAAGTCTACTTTCACACCCAACAAATCGTTAGTCATTTGGACTTCCCAATAAAGAGTTATTAGCAAAATACTGAACACTGCGCAGAAGGCCAACAGTCACGCGGAAATAGCTCAGAGTCCATTTCGAAGGGGCCTATTCACACCCTCTGCCTTTCCACTTCTATTTCATGTTTCTACCTATCTAGGAGGGTTGTTCCTAGTATAAATACCTCTGTGAACCCAAGCCAATGTAAATTTTGATCATTTGAGAACCCTATATGGTATTGCAACCGAGTTGCTGAGTGTATCTTACACACCTTTGTTCTTCCTTGTTCTTCTTGGACTTGTGAAGATGATCTCTCTGAGGTCCCCTACTTCGTGCTCTATGGTTTCCGTTCGGCTGCGCTATATTATGTGGATTAGTCCCGGATTGTGGTTCTGCGATCGTTCGGAGATCGAGTCGAAGTCCTCAAGGTTTCGGTGTCTCTCCCCGTCGCTTGGTCGCATCCAACCTTGGTCAGGTATAAAGCTGGTTACCTGCTGTTCGTACAACAAGTTATCCTTGTTTCCCAAACCTACTGTCATGAAGATCGGGCCGACTCCTTGCTGATTCATATCGGTATCTATCATGTGGTAATCAGAGCTATCGTTGTCACGGTAGGTTTTGTTATCATCCACTTATCAATCCTTTTGTTTACCAGTTAGTTACTATTTTTTTATCACATATATTTGTTTTTTCATATCCTACAGTCCACTAAAAAGCCACACACAAAAAATCCTATAGCCTTTTTGTGGTACTGTACTTTGTGTTCATTCCGTTCATCTTGTTGCTAGTCACCATTGTTGTTCTTCCGTCATACTCTTGTTTAATTTTTTTCCGCACCCCTCATATGTTATCTTGTGTTTGCTAAAAAAATCAGAAAAAAAGGAGAGAAGTAAAAAACAGAGAGAGAGAGGAGAAAAGGGAGAAGAGAAGTGAAAGGGGTTATGTTGCGGATTATGTAATTCAAAGTTTCATATCTGAAATTTCAAGATTGTGGTGCACTAGACAGCAACATTTGCATCTTGTTTGAACAGTTTATGTCACTTTGTTACAGTACCATAGCCTTCCTTGGACAGCCACCTATAGCTCCACAAAAATCTGAAACCGGATCTCTCGTCTTATGATCCTTTCAATCGCTTAATCACAACCATGGTGCTGCCACTTTAGCACACTCACAGTCCTTGAGAACGAGTAAGAACATTGGTAAGTAAGAGGTGAGGTTGTGTGATTTCATAAATTTACCTATTCCACTTTCTTGCATAAGTGCTAACATGGTAGGATCAAATTCGAGTATTCATGGTGAGCGTCATGGAGAGGAACCACCAGTTTCACGGGCTGAATTCCGTGAACTTCAGCACTCTCTGGTGGAGGCCATGGAGAGGATGTTCAGTGAACACATACCTGCAGATAGAAGAAGAGCTCCTCGACATTTATATGATGAGTCCAGTGGTGAAAATTCTGCAGGACATAGCTTCCATGATCGTTTCAGAGATGGCCGTCATGGTGATAGGCGGGCTGATCATCATGGCCGGAATAGAGGGCGAGCTCCCAGGCATGGTCGTGACCATCAGTGTGCGTTTTGATGATGAAGATTCTGAAGATGACTTTGATCATGAAGAGAGATTTAATGATGAAGAAAACCCTTTTGCAAATGATGGGCTGTATGAGCGGCGCCGAAATCATTGCCGGCGTGGTGATAGTGAAGATAGAGAGCACCATCGTGGTCGTCACCATAGGCGTGATCCGGACAGCATTGCTCGTGTCAAGTTGACTGTCCCAAAGTTTACTGGAAAGGAAGATGCAGATGCATATCTTGAGTGGGCTGAGCAGTGTGATAAAATTTTTAGAGTACATACTCTTTCAGATCAGAAGTGTGTGAATCTTGCTTCGGTTGAATTTTCTGGTTATGCTCTCACTTAGTGGAATCAAATACAAGAAAATCAACTTAAGTTGGGGCGTGATTATATCAACACTTGGGATGAGATGAAGAGAGTGATGAGGAGGTGATTTGTACCATCAAGCTATCAGCGTGACCTTCGCAATAGGCTGCAGATGTTGAAGCAAGGAAAAAGAACAGTTGATGAGTAGTAGAAGGAGATGGAGCTGCTATTAGTGCGGGCTGAAATTAGCGAAGATCCGGAGTCAAAAATGGCAAGATTTTTGGGTGGTCTCAATGAAGATATTGCTGGTTTTGTAGAGATGTTTCCATATCATACTTTGCAAGATCTTATTGGATCAAGCTATGCGCACTGAATGAAAAATTCAGCAAGAGACACGTGGAAGATCTAATGCAAGTCATTCCATTGCAGCCCCATGGCGCAAACAGCAGCCCGGTAGTTCTTTTGGTGGGGGTCGGTCACAAGGAGCTGCAGCTAGGTCCTTCCCATCTATTGCTCCTTCAAAGATGGCAATTTCTTCAGCGTCCTCACCTGCAAAACAATAAAGACCTGCTGCAAGTGCAAGCAGCCCCAACTGTTGTTTCAGCGGCTAACTCCTCTTCACGTAGCCAAGAAATTGAGTGCCATAAGTGTCATGGTCGTGGACATATTGCAGCCCAATGTCCAGGTAGGAGGACCATGATTGTGAATGAGAAAGGTTAATGGGAATCTGAAAGTGACCTTGAAGAAGAAGGTCCACGATTTGATGAAGAACCTGAAAGTTATGAGAATGAGATTCAACCCGATGAAGGTGATAATAATTGCTTTATTTCCCTTTGAGTGCTAAATGTTAGTGCTGCAAAGGAAGATAATGGACAGCGACACAATCTTTTCCACACTCGAGGCATGATCCAAGATAAATTATGCAGGATCATTGTTGATAGTGGCAGCTGCAATAATATTGCAAGTCAAGAATTAGTTGAGAGATTGGGCATAAAACAGCGTCGTCACCCTGCTCCATACAAAATGTAGTGGCTAAATGATTGTGGTGCACTGCGTGTTAGCAACGTTGTGACTATTCCTTTTTCTATTGGAAGATACAATGATCAAGTGGAGTGTGATGTGGTGCCAATGCAAGTATGCCAACTGCTGTTGGGGAGACCTTGGTTGTATGACCGTGATGTTCAGATTTGTGGGCGATCCAATAAGGTTATTCTCATGTACAAGGGAGAGCGAGTTTCTTTGCTCCCTATGTCACCGGAGGAAATTCTAAAGGACGATATCAAAAGCAAACAGCAACAGAGTGAGAAACAATTGCGAGTGACCCACAAACATAGTGAGGGAGAGTTTCTAAAGCCAAATAAAACTCCACAGCCGCAAAAAACCAAGCCAATGGGAAAAGAGGGCTTAGTCATGATGACTAGGAAAGGGGATTTAAAAGAATTGAGTGAACCAAATGCCGTGTTCTTTGTACTCTTTGTTGACGGTATTTATACCATGTTTTCTACCATCATAACCGTCAACAAAACACTCTTTTTGGGAAGGAACAAGCAAACACATAGTGACACAGGTACAAATAACTTGGTTCCACATGTACATATTAGTATTTGTTTGCAGGTACCCAGAATAGGGGATTTCAGAGTTTAGAAGCCTAAGATGAAGATATAATGCAAATCCAACTATGACGAAATGGCAAGGTGATGTCACAATCATCAAAGACTTCACTCCAGGATCAAGTGGACACTGGGTGGACACTATTCATGGTTCGGCCGAACCATGAATGGTGGCCCCAGCACTCCACCTTCAAGAATCAAGCAAGGGAGTGATGTGGGACAGAGCTGAGGCCACGTGGCCCCATCCCATGGGTCGGCCGAACCATGGATGGTGGACATACTCCAGGACAGGTGGGGACACCTTCTAGAAGGTCTTGGCTAGGCCCACAGGTCATAGGGGGGTCGGCCGAACCACCTCTGGTGCCCAGCCAGGTCGGTTACCTCCCCACCGACTTGAGCACACTTCCCACGTGCTGGATTAATCATCTCCGTTGATTTGAGGCGGTTTCAAGGGCGGTTTATCCAAGGGCCAAGGAGGAAAGGCACATGGATTTATGACATGGCACTCCACTCATTCCCCCCTATAAATATCCCCTAGTCCTTCACTTTAGAGGCATCAAAGGAGTAAATATCAAGTGTATCATAGTAGTTTTAGTGTTAGAATAAGAGGGAAGAGATTGAGGGAAGTCTTCAGGAGAAAGCCCCGGGCCTGTCGGGGGTCTTCTTCAAGGTGTACCTCAGCGGATGCAAGCTTCTAGTAAGTTTTCCATCTGAGTCCTTCTAGCATTTAATATTCTGGTTCTGGTATTCTAAGTGTATACTTGCTTTACCTGCACATTGCTTTACTTTGTGAAGTGCTCTAGTCTCTAGCTAAGATTAGAGTAGTAAGTATAGTGTAGACGTGGTGTCTAGGCTATATCTTATCAGTGTGGGCCACTTGTCGCATGGATTGTTTGTGGTAGCCAGCAAGTGGTGAAAACCTTGTTTGGTCTTCGTATTCCAGCACATGTGTAAGACAAGTTATTAAAACGGCAGGGCATCAAGACAATAGTACAGCCGCCTCAGGGAGGAGTTATATCTCCTCTTGTTTCACCTGTCACCTCTTGTAAAGGGAGGAGGTGGTAAACCTCTTTATACTTAGAAACGAAGACCAGATATCTTTTACTACATAGAACCTCTCTATACCTATATTCTAAACCTCTTTGATCACCAACATCCTTGATCACTATCTGACGGTCTTGAACCTAGTAGTTCACTTCGCGTTCCCCGTGGAAAATACGATACCTGGAATACTCCCGGTGAAAGCTACATTGACTACCGTACGGTTGCGGTATATCCGTTTGCCACCTTTGGTGTCAACAAGCTTTCTGGCGCTGTTGCTAGGGAACGGTAGCTGTCTTAACTAGAGTAGAGTCATCTTAGTTATCCTTGTTTGATCAAAACTATCTCTTTTACACACACATGGATCAAACACCCATCTTCGAGTATGGTGCTCCATCGGGCGGTAGTATGGAGCCGCCTAGTTCATCACAGGCCATTTTGGCCGTTCGTTATGAGCTACGCCCGAGTCTCATAGCGATGGTTCAGGAGAAACCTTTTTCTGGGGATGAAGATGAGAACCCCTATACACACCTACGAGATTTCGAACAATTATGCTCTTGCATACATATCCACGGGATGAAACGAGATACCCTTAAGTGGAAGCTATTTCCGTTCTCTTTGACGGGAATTACCAAACGATGGTATACTCGTCACGTAGGTAGTGTAAATGGAGAATGGGAGAAGCTGCAATCAAAGTTCTGTATCACCTTCTTCTCCATTCGCCGAGTTGCTCGTCTTCGTGTAGAGATCCTAACCTTTGGACAAAAGGATAAGGAGCCTCTAGGTGCGGCATGGGCCCGTTTCACAGACTTAGTATCTGCTGGCCCTGATTTAGCTATAACCGAGACAGCCCTCTTGCAACATTTCTATCTCTATCTTAGCCAAAATTCTGCACAATTTCTTGATTTAGCCTCCAAGGGAGCGTTCTTGCATCTCTCTATTAGTGAAGGTAAGGAAGTTCTTGCGAAAATTCTCGAGAACACCCCCTACACTAATATCTATGATGAAGTCCCCGAGGAAGATCAAGCCCCGAAGGACGAACCTATGATAGCCGGAACCTCACCACTTACATCACAAGCTGTCGAACCTGAACCAAAACCACCAAATCCTCCAGAGGAAGGTTAAGCCTCTGGAATTTCCTCTTGATATCGAGGCCGATCTCTTCTCCGATTTCGGAAATGCCTCGAATCAACCTGTGCAAAAGAAGTCTACAACACGTAGAGCTCCAAATGATCACATTCCACATCGCCTTGAGACCCGCTATCTCAAGGAGACTGTTCAAGAGCTCGCCTTTATTATGAGTGACGAATGACTTGAAGGAAGCCGAAGCCTCATCTGTGGTTATTAGGACCCTATCTTGCTTCACAACCATTCCTTGCATCATAAATAGGACCACCATAGACTCTCTTTATGACCCCACCTGTAGGAGTAAGCATTATGTCTAAGTCATTAGCAAATGCACTCCTAGGAAGAGGAACCTCTAGCCCCGACCAACAAATTTCTTAAATTGCCCTCTGGAAAATTGGTCGAGAGCTGCGGGATTGTACAGACCATTCCTGTCATAGTTAACAAGGTCCATATCCTCCTGCACTTCTTTATTTTCGATATAGAGGAATTTGACTTGTTAATTGGACACCCGCTCATGAGATTCCTTGATGGATTCCATGAGGGGAACCTTGAAGGTCATCTTCGGGAAGAACCTTTGTCTTTCGATTCCGCTAGCAAATTCTGCCAACTCTAAAGCAGAAATGCACCCCGAGTCTGACCCGATAGAGGAAGTAATGGCTGCATCTCTTCTAGAACCTTCTCATCCTGATCTAGAAGAGGATGCTAAGGATTTCATCCAAGAAGAGGCTGAATTAGAAGAACCTTTAGATTTGGATAAATCTGAACCCCATCTAAACCCCCTATAGAACTTAAGCCCTTTCCTTCTGGACTTAAGTATACCTTCTTTAATGGTGATAGGGAGACTCCCGTAATCATTAGGGATCAACTTTCTAAGGAGGAAACCTCCAAACTCATCACCATTCTAGAAAAACACCGCTCTGTCTTAGGATACTCTCTTCAAGATCTTAAGGGAATTAGTCCCACTCTCTGCACCCATCGCATCCCAATTGAGCAAGATGCTGCACCTTCTAGGGAGCCGCAGCGGAGGCTAAATAATGCGATGAGAAGTAGTGAAGAAAGAGGTCTTGAAACTCTTGCACGCAGGCAAAATCTACCCTGTTCCTAACAGCGAGTGGGTCAGCCCTGTCCAAGTAGTGCCTAAGAAAGGAGGGATGACAGTCGTGAAAAATGTGAAAAATGAACTAATCCCTCAACGAACCATCACGGGCCGGAGAATGTGCATAGACTACTGAAAACTTAACAAGGCCACAAAGAAAGATCACTTTTCGTTACCATTCATCGACGAGATGTTGGAACAGCTTGCAAAACATTCTTTCTTTTGTTTCCTTGATGGGTATTCGGGTTATCACCAAATCCCAATCCATCCCAACAATCAAAGTAAGACAACTTTCACATGCCCCTATGGAACATATGCATACTGGCGCATGTCCTTTGGCCTATGCAATGCTCCTGCCTCTTTCCAAAGGTGCATGATGTCCATCTTCTCTGATATGATCGAAGAAATCATGGAGGTGTTCATGGACGACTTCTCAGTCTATGGCAAAACTTTCGATCACTGCCTAGAGAATCTAGACCGTGTCTTACAAAGATGTGAGGAAAAGCACTTAGTCTTGAATTGGGAGAAATGCCACTTCATGGTTCGAGAAGGAATAGTTCTAGGACATAGAGTGTCCGAGCATGTGATAGAGGTGGATAAAGCTAAAATAGAGGTCATAGAGCAACTTCCACCGCCCATGAATGTTAAGGGCGTCCGTAGCTTTCTTGGTCATGCAGGATTTTATAGAAGGTTTATAAAAGATTTTTCCCAAATTGCTAGACCTTTAACAAACCTGCTTGCTAAAGATGCACCCTTTAACTTTGATGATGAGTGCTTAGACTCCTTTTATTACCTTAAGAAAGCACTCATCTCTGCGCCAATCATACAACCCCCTGATTGGACGCTTCCTTTTGAGATAATGTGTGATGCTAGTGATTATGTTGTAGGTGCTGTCTTAGGATAAACCAAAGATAAGAAACATCATGCAATCTCATATGCTAGCAAAACCTTAACTGGGCCGCAATTGAACTATGCAACAACTAAAAAGAATTGTTGGCCGTGGTTTTTGCTATAGACAAATTTAGATCTTATTTAGTTGGCGCTAAAGTGTCACACCCAATTTTAAGGATAAAATTGAATGAACCAACTTATGTGCGCCCAGAGATCAATCACACACATAAGCGACAAATTACATAGTACCATCACAAGGTCTAATATATAATGAATAATATCACAGAGTCTTTACATTAATAACAGCGGAATATATATCTCTCTCGCGGAAACTCCAATCCACAGGGATTAGTTGACTGGTGAACACAATCCTAATAATCCTCAGAAGAATCCTCATAGTCATCTGTTACCCATCCGGGATTTTTATCCAAATATGAAAAATAAAACAAGCGTAAGTACTTGTCGTACTCAACAAGAATAACATGGGTTTATGAGGCTCAAATAAGGCAAGACACTGGTTTGACAGTGGTTGCTTTTAGTTGATCACTTTTTAGCAATTTGAGTAGCAGCAATAGAATATACCAAGGAATAAGATTTGCATGATCATATAAACATGATAATTAATATGGAATAAACATCAACAGAAACTTCAAATTAATAAATCAATATTCAATTATTATTATTCTGTAAGACGTCTAAGGCCGCTCGTGACCGTGAGCACGGCTGATATATCAGTTTTACACTCTGCAGAGGTTGCACACTTTCACCATGAGTCGTGATTTACCCTTTTTCTCAAGGTGATCAGCCTCTCGATCCACTACCAAGGTAGATCGGCGGGGTTCACTATGAAGTCTTTCAAAAGCCTCGCTAACATGTTACTAATCAATCCGGGCGCAATGGCAAGGGGCGGTAGAGCCCTCCTTCCAGTGGCACACACACGCAGCAGTACACACAAGGACAGGAGCCGCAAAACAACCAGCTCGGCAAGGAACCTTTCAAGATTAACAACATGATAGAAAGTAACTTCATACTTGACTAAAGCCAGAGCCATATAGCCCCCATGGTTGCGCTGTAAGTCCCGGCGTCATACTTACAGATAAGTCCTTAGTCCATGTTGCTAAAAAGCATCTTTTAATCTTTATTTCATAATCAATTATTCAAGTTCATAAGATCATGACCCATCAAAGCACTAGCATCACTACTCAAATGCAATCTCATAGGTAACAAGGATCAAGTGATCAAATCTTAGGAATAAATACTATGGTTGCCAAGGTAGACACATGCATCATGAATTTAGTGATTAAGGTGAATAGGCAACAAGGATGGTCCATGCTATACTTGCCTTGATCAAAGTGCTCTGGAGAACTTGGATCCTCCGTGTACTCTTGATCACCAACGTATTGCTCACCGTCTGAACTCGATCATAAAATCACCACACAATCATCGAGGCAATCATACACGAAGCAAACAAGATCTATATTAGAAACAGTACACTAACAGTGGAAAAACAGATTGAAAAGTGTATAAAAATAATCTACGCGTCGCTACGATTCCAACGATATAAAGATCACGAAAATCGGAGTTCAAACGGAGAAGTTATGAAATAAACAAGTTTTACTTTAATAAAATAATAGATTAAATCTAATCTCGAATTTTAAAAGTTCACAACATGAATAACAGTAGTATCATTAGATAGATTACGAAATTACGAATCTAACGAGACTTGAACGGATCAAATCGGAGCTAAAACAAATAAAATATGGCCGAAATAAACTGAGTGGCAAATCTGTAAATATTGAAAACGCCTTTTAAATTAAAACCGAGGAAATACGTTTTCTAAATAGGAAAGCGTAATCAGAGAAATACGCCAAAGGACCGCGGGTTAGAACAATAAAAAGCTCAGGGGCTCTTTTGCAAAAGTGCGGGCGAAAGGGTATCTCTCACTGTGAGCCGTTGGATCGGCCGTGGACGGCGCAGGTAGCTTGGGAAAAGAGGGGCGGCTCTGGTCGCCGGAGTCGGGCGGCGCCCGGCCGATTCCTCGCCGGAAGATGGCCGGAGACGGCGTTTTCGGGGCTAGGAAGCTCGGCACACCTCGGGATCTGGTCGGGAAGCAAGAGGAGCTCAAGCCAAACCTATCTATGGTTTCGGTTGCCACAGAGGTAGCTCGGGGAGGGTGCGGCGAGCTAGGTGGCGGAACTATGGCGGCGGCGAAGCTCGGCATCATGGCTATAGTGCACAAAACCGAGGGAGAAGGGGTCAGGAAGGTCCCTGACCTTGCTGCGAAGCTTGGAGAACAACCAATTTCGACGGAGAAGTCCTCCCGAGGAGAAATCGACGGCGGCGGCGGAGCTCGGGGCGGCGGCTAGGGCAAGATTGGAGGGCGTGGCTTGCTCGGGAACTTGTGGGGAGGGACGGCAGGGCTCAGCCGACCTATATAGGGGCGCGAGGGAGGCGTAGGAGAGCTGGACTCGGTTGGGACTCGACCCGGGGGAGGGAGCGCTCGTGCCTCGCGCGGACTCCTACTGGAGGAAGGGGATGGCGCGGGGCAGCGGGCCCTACGCGTCAGCGGCGGGGGAAGAGGGTCGCGGCTTCCTTTTACGGGCCAGTGGAGGCATGCACGGGATGGACTCGGCCACGCCAAGAGAGGAGGCCGGGGTGGTTACGGCGCGCCCGTGTTCGCTTCGAACACGAGCAGGAGGAGGAGGAAGATGACTTGGGGGCCCCGCGTGTCGGTCACAGACGGAGAGGGACGGCGCTGCGCGACTGGCTCGCCAAATTTGGGCCCTGGCCCGAGCGGGAGAGAAAGGAGGAGGAGGAGGAGGAGATGGGCTCCGAGCTGGGCTACAGCGCGAAGGAGTTGGGCTTCGACTGGGCCGAAAGAGAGGAGGGGTGAGGTTTCTGTTTCCCTTTTTTTTTCAACTTATTTTCAAATAGGTTTCCAAATACATTTGTATATTTTCAAATCTCAATAAAGTGCAAATCAAACAAAATATCTTTGAGCAGCATGGATGCAACAAATCATGTTTCTATGCCCAAGGGTTTATTTTAATTCACAAAAAAATATTATTCTATATATTAAATGCTCAATCAATTGCATAAATAAATCAAATTAAATTCCTATTTCAAAAATTGAAAATTTCCGGGTGTTACATAAAGTCATCATTTACACTGACCATGCTGCATTAAAGTACTTGCTCACTAAGAAAGATGCTAAACCAAGATTAATAAGATGGATATTACTGCTCCAAGAATTTGATCTTGAAATTAAAGATAAAAATGGAATAGAAAACTCTGTAGCCGATCATTTGTCTAGAATGCAATTCAAAGACAAACAGGATCAGCCCATCGACGACTTCCTACGAGACGACACACTCCTCAAGGTCACGGACTCCAACCCCTGGTATGCAAACATTGTCAACTTCATGGTCACAGGATATGTGCCACCGGGGGCAGACAAGAAAAAACTCATCCAAGAGAGTAAGGTGCACCTCAGGGATGAGCCATATCTCTACAGAGTCTACAATGATGGAATGTTGAGGAGGTGCGTGCCAATGAATGAAGCAATCAAGATCATTGAGGAATGCCATGGAGCAGAATATGGAGGCCATTATGGGGTATTCAGATCCCACGCAAAGATATGGCAAAGTGGATTCTTTTGGCCTACCATGTACAAAGATGCACAAGACTATGTGAAGAGATATGCAAGATGTCAAAAACATGGGAATATCAACACCCGGGATGCAATGCCACTCACAAACAACCTTCAAGTGGAACTATTTGATGCATAGGGGGATTGACTACATGGGTCCATTCCCCAAGTCTTAAGGTTGTGAGTACATCCTGGTGGCAGTGGACTATGTGTCCAAATGGGTAGAAGCTATGCCTTGCACAACCGCAGATGCTTCACACTCAAAAAGGATGTTTAAAGAAGTCATATTCCCAAGATTTGGCACCCCAAGACGAGTCATAAGCGATGGAGGATCACACTTCATAGATAAAGGCTTCCGACGTTTCCTAGCCAACATGGGGATAAAGGATAATGTTGCAACTCCATACCATCCCCAAACAAGTGGCCAAGCGGAGACGTCCAATAAGCAAATCAAGAACATCCTACAAAAGATAGTCAATGAAATAGGAACAGCTTGGAAGAGCAAAGTACCGGATGCACTCTGGGCATACAGGACCGCATACAAGACCCCAATTGGTATGTCACCATACCAACTTGTATACGGAAAGACATGCCATCTACCGGTAGAGCTGAGCACAGAGCACATTGGGCAATCAAACAATGGAATATGGATCTGCCCTCTGCTGGAAGGAATAGAAAGATGCAAATCTCAGAGCTTGAGGAATGGAGAGAAAAAGCCTATCACAATGTTAGGATTTATAAGAGAGAACCAAAAGGTGGAATGACAAAAGGATCAAGCCCAAGGAATTTCATCCTGGAGACAAAGTCCTAATGTTCAACTCAAGGGTCAAACTATTTGGCCATGAAAAGCTAAGAGCAAATGGGAAGGACCGTACCTGGTAATCAATGCAGCAATGCATGGAGCCGTCACGCTTCAAGACGACGACGGCAACATCTTTAAGATGAAAAGAAACAAGTGTGTGTGTGTGTGGGGGGGGGGTCGGACGACCCCCTCAATAGATCTATTGGTGATTTCAAATGTGCCACGGTGCACAGCACGTCTGCTGGATCAAACAGGACTTGAAAGCTCACACAAAAGGGTTCGGACGACCCGCAAAAAGAAGCCCTGGTGACGAAACTAACTATGCAGGAATGCAACTTGAGAAGAGGAGACTCAAACGACGGGACAACGGCCCCCTGGCTGGTTCGGCCGACCCCACCAATGGGGCTTGGTCCCACTAGCCAGGCTCCCTGCAGCAAGGGCATGATCCCTGACTGGTTTGCACCCTTCCTCCCTCTCGAGTTGCGCATTTATTCAATTCATTTCTTTGTTCTTAAATAAAATGAAAATAAAAACTTGAAATCTTGCATCCCAAAATAAAATGAATAAAATTTATGACATTTGAACAGTAGAGGTGACACAAAGTTCAAACTTATGCATATGCTTATGCTCAGTGGGTCAATATCTTGATAGAAAATCATATTAACTAAGATATTGATAAATGTGAGATAACTCTTGGCTCATGACTCACACTTTTTCCATTCAAAGTACTTAGAGGTTTATTTTTGAAAATGTCATAAAACCATAGTGTCACTTACTTCTCAATAGTAAGAAAATTCCTATCAAAGCCATATATGACCATCATGTTTGGAAACCCCTTCTAATCATGCTACTTGCAATTGCTTTTAGTTTGATTCAAAACCTTGTTGACCCTTGTTGAGAAGTATGTCATAGTCCAAAGATCAAGATCACATACACACCACACATATATGCTGCCTCTACACTGGAAGTACGCAACAACATACCATCCATGTCCATTAAATAATTGCTCCATGTTTTAAAGGTCAATGAATCTCTCTTAGTTGATATAGAAAAGGGACAATGGCTATGCAAAATAAAAATAAAAAGATGGACAAGTGAAAGTCCAAGAAAAAAGATAGATATGAATAAAAGAAAAGAAAAATGATAACCATGTCCCAAAACAAAGTAGAGAGAGATCATATCAAGGAGCATTATAGTTTACCATTTTCCACACACTTGCACATCTTGATCTAGGTCTATGACATTTTTCTCCTTGGATCCTTGTTTTGATTTTACAATATATGCAATGCAAGTATGCCGACCATATTTATCCCTACCTGAACTACACATAAGCCTGATAGATGTAGGATAAAACAAAGAAGGCATCCTCAAGATATGCCTTGGTAAGGAATCATATACAACTGAGTGACTTGAAAGTACTATTTGAGGAGTAAGAATGAACTATGTGCTTTCTTTTTGAAACCAATATCAAAAACTCTAAGTACTAGGAAGGTAAAAAGTAAGATGATTTTGCCTTGAGAGTTATTCCATTTTTCAATATCTCAAGGATATATGCTAGACAATGCCACATAACCCACTAGTATAAGCTATGTGCTAAATGAAAACTTTGATCACCACTATCTTGGATATGTCATTTCTACCTCTTTTTCTAAACTTTACTCGAGGACGAGCAAAGACTCAAGTGTGAGGGGTCTTGTTGACGGTATTTATACCTTATTTTCTACCATCATAACCGTCAACAAAACACTCTTTTTGGGAAGGAACAAGCAAACACATAGTGACACAGGTACAAATAACTTGGTTCCACATGTACATGTTAGTATTTGTTTGCAGGTACCCAAAACAGGTGATTTCAGAGTTTAGAAGCCCAAGATGAAGATATAATGCAAATCCAACTATGAAGAAATGGCAAGGTGATGTCACAATCATCAAAGACTTCACTCCAGGATCAAGTGGACACTGGGTGGACACTATTCATGGTTCGGCCGAACCATGAATGGTGGCCCCAGCACTCCACCTTCAAGAATCAAGCAAGGGAGTGATGTGGGAGAGAGCTGAGGCCACGTGGCCCCATCCCATGGGTTGGCCGAACCATGGATGGTGGACCCAGGCTACCTACATACTCCAAGACAGGTGAGGACACCTTCTAGAAGGTCCTGGCTGGGCCCACAGGTCACAGGGGTCGGCCGAACCACCGCTGGTGCCCAGCCAGGTCGGTTACCTCCCCACCGACTTGAGCACACTACCCACGTGCTGGATTGATCATCTCCGTTGATTTGAGGCAGTTTCAAGGGCGGTTTATCCAAGGGCCAAGGAGGAAAGGCACATGGATTGATGACATGGCACTCCTCTCATTCCCCCCTATAAATACCCCCTAGTCCTTCACTTTAGAGGCATCAAAGGAGTAAATATCAAGTGTATCATAGTAGTTTTAGTGTTAGAATAAGAGGGAAGAGAGTGAGTAATGCCTTCAGGAGAAAGCTCTGGGCCTGTCGGGGGTCTTCTTCAAGGTGTATCTCAGCGGACGCAAACTTCTAGTAAGTTTTCCATCTGAGTCCTAGTATTTAATATTCTGGTTCTGATATTTTAAGTATATACTTGCTTTACCTGCACATTGCTTTACTTTGTGAAGTGCTCTAGTCTCTAACTAAGATTAGAGTAGTAAGTATAGTGCAAACGTGGTGTCTAGGCTATATCTTATCAGTGTGGGCCGCTTGTCGCACGGATTGTTTGTGGTAGCCAGCAAGTGGTGACAGCCTTGTCTGGTCTTCGTATTCCACCACGTGTGTAAGACAAGTTATTAAAACGGCAGGGCATCAAGACAATAGTACAGCCGCCTCGGGAGGAGTTATATCTCCTCCTGTTTCGCCTGTCGCCTCTTGTAAAGGGAGGAGGTGGCGTAAACCTCTTTATACTTAGAAAACCAAGACCAGATATCTTTTGCTACATAGAACCTCTCTATACCTATATTCTAAACCTCTTTGATCACCAACATCCTTGATCACTATCTGATGGTCTTGAACCTAGTTAGTTCACTTCGCGTTCTCCGTGGAAAATACGATACCTGGAATACTCCCGGTGAAAGCTACATTGACTACCGTACGCTTGCGGTATACCCTGTTTGCCACCTTCTGGTGTCAACACTCTTGTACAAGGACTAATTTTCTTTCCACTAACGACTTACCCTCTACTCTGCCTAGTGTTGCCTTTGATGCTTTACAGGAATATGAAGATGTTTTCCCGGAAGAAGTGCCACCCGAGCTACCACCAAAGAGACGAAATAGAGCATCAAATTGATCTTGTTCCTGGTGCTCCGCTCCCTAACCGTGCACCCTATAGGACAAACCCCGAGGAGACAAAAGAAATTCAGCGCCAAGTACAAGAGCTCATCGACAAGGGTTATGTAAGGAAAAGTCTCTCACCTTGTGCTGTTCATGTTCTTCTAGTTCCAAAGAAAGATGGCTCATGGAGAATGTGTGTTGATTGTCGAGCCATTAATAACATAACCATACGGTATAGGCATCCTATACCGTAGACTTGTTGACATGCTAGATGAGCCTAGTGGTGCTATCATTTTCACAAAAATTGATTTGAGAAGTGGCTATCACCAAATTCGCATGAGAGAAGGTGATGAGTGGAAAACAGCCTTCAAAACAAAGTTTGGGCTGCACGAATGGTTGGTAATGCCTTTTGGTTTGACCAATGCACCTAGCACCTTCATGAGATTAATGAATCATGTGCTTAGGGCCTTCATTGGAAAGTTTGTTGTCGTTTATTTTGATGATATCCTGATTTACAGCAAGTCTCTTGATGAACATATTGAACATTTAAAGTGTGTGCTTGCTGTTTTGAGGAAGGAATGCTTGTATGCTAACCTTGCCAAGTGCACCTTTTGCACCGATAAGGTTGTTTTTTTGGTTTTGTTGTTTCAGCTCATGGCGTGGAGGTGGACGAGGAAAAGATCAAAGCTGTTCGAGAATGGTTGCCCCACAAAATGTGAGCTAAGTACGAAGCTTCCTTGAACTTACAGGTTTGTATCGTCGATTTGTGAAAGGTTTCAACTCCATTGCAATCAATGAGTTGACAAAGAAGGAAGTTCCTTTCCAATGGGGTGAAGCACAAGACAAAGCATTCGAAGAACTGAAAAAGAAGTTGACAACATCCCCAGTCCTTGCATTCCCAGATTTTGGTAAGACCTTTGAAATTGAATGTGATGCAAGTGGTATAGGGATTGGTGGCGTGCTCATGCAAGAGGGGAGACCGATTGCATACTTCAGTGAAAAGTTAAGTGGTCCAACTTTGAATTATTCAGTTTATGATAAAGAATTATATGCTCTTGTAAGGAGTTTGGAAACTTGGCAACACTATCATTTGCCTAAAGAATTTGTGATACATTCTGACCATGAATCTTTGAAACATCTTAAAGGCCAACTAAAACTGAATCGAATACATGCAAAATGGAGTGAGTTCATTGAATCTTTTCCTTATATTCTCAAGTACAAGAAAGGGAAAGATAATGTTGTAGCTGATGCTTTGTCTCGACGTCATACTTTGCTTTCCCAACTTGATGCTAAAATTCTTGGCTTAGAAAGTATAAAAGATTTATATGATAATGATTCATATTTTGCTGAACCATATTCTAAGTGTTGTGGTGGTAAAGGATGGGAAAAATTTTCATTTGCATGATGAATTTTTATTCCGAGCTAACAAACTCTGCATTCCAGATAGTTTTGTTCGCGTTTTGCTTGTACAGGAAGCTCATGCGGGTGGGACTTATGGGCCACTTTGGTGCTAAGAAAACAGAGCAAGTACTCGCTGATCACTTCTTTTGGCCAAAGATGAGACGAGATGTGCAGCGGCATGTTCTTCGCTGCGTAATCCTGCCACAAAGCTAAGTCACGTTTGAACCCTCATGGTTTATACACTCCTTTACCTATTCCTAGTGTACCGTGGGAAGATATCTCTATGGACTTTGTTCTTGGTTTACCGCGAACAAAGAGGGGGAGGGATTCAATCTTTGTTGTGGTTGATCGTTTTAGTAAAATGGCTCACTTTATTCCCTGTCACAAGAGCGACGATGCTTCACACATTGCAGGAATTATTTTTTGGGATATTGTGCATCTACATGGAGTGCCACGTACCATTGTGTCTGATCGTGACACCAAGTTTTTGAGCTACTTTTGAAAGACCTTGTGGGGAAAGCTTGGCACGAGGCTGTTGTTCTCCACAACGTGTCATCCTCAAACTAATGGACAAACCGAAGTTGTGAACCGTACCTTGTCAACATTGCTGCGAAGCTGTCCTGAAGAAGAATCTAAAATTATGGGAAGAAAGCTTGTCCTCATGTGGAATTTGCATACAATAGGGCGGCACACTCGACCACAAAATTTTATCCATTTGAGATTGTCTATGGTTTCAAACCCACTACTCCCATCGATCTTCTTCCTTTGCCTATGCAGGAACGTGTGAACTTTGATGCAAGCAAGCGAGCTGAATTTATCAAGAACCTCCATGATCGAGCAAAAGCAAACATTGAGAAGATGACCAAGCTATACGAGAAGCGTACAAATAAAGGATGCAAGAAGATATTGTTTGAACCCGGAGATTTGGTTTGGGTTCATCTACGCAAGGATCGCTTTCCTGAACAACGCAAGAGCAAGTTGCAGCCCTGAGCTGATGGTCCATTCAAAGTGTTTCGCAAGATCAACTGACAACGCATATGAAATTGATCTTCTAAGTACTTGTGGTGTGAGTACAAGTTTCAACATGGCCGACCTATCTCCATTGTTTGACTGTGAAGAGTCGAGGACAACTCCTTTTCAAGAGGGGGAGGATGATGAGGACATCTAAACCATAAATAGCACGCATACTCCTCCGAGCAGCGACAAGTCATTTCCGAGTAGCATACATACTCCTCCGAGCAGTGACAAGTCTCCTCTGAGCAGCGACAAGTCGTCTCTGAGCAGCATACATACTCCTCCGAGCAGTGTATATACTCCTCCGAGCAGCAACAAGTCAGGACCGATTACATGTAGCCGAGCAAAGAAGATACAACAAGAGGTGAACGCGCTACTTTGTGAAGTTTATTTAAATATTAATGAGAATTATATACTGCCTAAGTCGTGCATGTTGACATTGCTCAGGTTCACAAAAGAGGATGGCAAGAACACATAAGGAGACGGTTGCCGACCAGTACTTCTCTCGAGCCCATCTAGTCCGGCAGAATAGGCTGAAAGAAACATTCATAACTCTACATTCCTAGAACCTATGAAGGCCCATGAGGACTTGTTGGAAAGCATGTCAAGTCTACTTTCCAATGCATCTAGTCCCGATCAGTTTGGACATGCCATTTGGGCGCCCGACCAGCATTACTGATGATTGGTCAGAAGGTCAACAGTCAGCCTGATGTTTAAAGATGACGTGCAAAATTATACCAATCTACAATATTTCGTGATGCATGGCATACATGGTTGGAAAGCTCTTTAAGTCTACTTTCACACCCAATAAACCGTTCGTCATTTGACTTCCCAATAAAGAGTTATTGGCAAAACACTGAAGACTACGCAGAAGGCCAACAGTCACGCGGAAATAGCTCATAGTCTATTTCCAAGGGGCCTGTTCACACCCTCTGCCTTTCCACTTCTATTTCATGTTTCTACCTATCTAGGAGGGTTGTTCCTAGTATAAATACCTCTGTGAACCCAAGCCAATGTAACTTTTGATTATTTGAGAACCCTATATGGTATTGCAACCGAGTTGCTGAGTGTATCTTACCCACCTTTGATCTTCCTTGTTCTTCTTGGACTTGTGAAGACGATCTCTCTAAGGTCCCCTACTTCGTGCTCTATGGTTTCCGTTCGGCTGTGCCGTATTGTGTGGATTAGTCCCGGATTGTGGTTCTGCGATCGTTCGGAGATCGAGTCGAAGTCCTCAAGGTTTCGGTGTCTCTCCCCGTCGCTTGGTCACATCCAACCTTGGTCAGGTATAAAGCTAGTTACCCACTGTTCCTACAGTAAGTTATCCTTGTTTCCCTAAACCTACTGTCATGAAGATCAGGGCCAACTCCTTGCCAATTCATATCGGTATCTATCAGTTCCGCTAATTTAGGAATTTACTCACTGCGTGATAGGTTGTATGCGACCTTGGACGTGCTAGCCCTTTGCTTGTATGTGATGCAATTAGAAGTTTTTCTCAACACACATGTGCAACTGACTGGACTAGAGAATGTAGAGCGTGGTGAAGAGGCAAAACTAATAGATCTATAGGGCCAATGAGATGTTATTGTGTGAACTGCATATAGATGGACGGTGAACAAATTTGGAAAGGGAGGAAAACATCTTCGATCAGGTGTCTAGATGGTTGTATACTAGTGCTTTGTTTTTCTACTGAGATGATAAGTTATGTCTGTAATATTGAATTAAGTCTTTGATATGTTTCCATTTGATGCATGTACTTCCTTTCAAACACTGTGAAACTTAATTATACAAGGGAATCTATGGGTTAATGCAATAATTTAACATCTAGGAAGCATTTTGTGATAATTTTTTTAGGTCAAACTGGTGGAGACTACGTATAGTCTGGTGTATCTAAAAACCAACTAGATAAATGCAACTGCTACTATATCAGTGTATTACAGGAACTGATATTAATGAAATCTGTTGTGCTAGCCGATGGTATGCATTTACATTGTATCATTAGCACCACAACGCATTTAACATTACTAACATCTTTCAACCATTCACTCCACAGCTGGCTGTATAAATGGCTGTAAAAATAATACAGGTTCTGCCTGGTATATATGCAGTGAGACCAAGGAGGAGAAACACTTAATTGATAAGATCCACAAACATGGGCACCACATTATCACGCATTAGAGCTGACCCAGATTTCTATACTAGCCTCCTCTCACCACTCGAGTGGCCTGATAGCACTAGGCCCCCAAAAATTGAGGCCTCCTAGTCACCAATTAGTCACTAAGCCTAATTACCTCAAGCCTAATCTAGTCCTAAGTGTAGGTTAGTCACACTTATGGCAAATACCCTCGTTATTTCAACTCTGGATGGTGTGTAATATTTTTATGGCTTCTTGTTTCCAGGAGTAGTTATTGCACATGATACTCCGATCCATATCGATCGAGCTTTAGGGCTTGGATTTTTAACCTGGTGGCATAAAATTCACAACAATAATATTCGGTCACATTCAAGATTCCACCCTTTGATTACCATGAACGTCACTTTATTCTTAACTAGGATTATGCCAATGTGTTGCAATGCCAAAAAAACTAAGACCTTGATAATTGAAGTTTGGACATGTATTGTACCATTAACAAAAAATGGGAGTTCTAATTAAGTATGATGATCCCAACTTGTGCATTACACGACTGCCTTATTCAATAGCTCGATAAGTAGTCCTAGTGCAGCCTCATGATGACAACTTAGAGGAGCAGCTACCGTTTTTAGCAATACTCACACTTGTTCTTCCATTATGATATGTGCCAAGTGATACGGCGAACTCTTTATACCACAAAGGGATCCCAATTATAGAGCTAAGTGCTTCCTGAATACTGTACCGATGAAAGTGGCTACAATGAGAACATGAGAAAGAAGGAAGTGTAGTTACAACAACACTTCTTACATGGTTTGCTAAGGTTTACAGTTTTGACGAAAATATTGCTTGAAATTTCCGAAATATCAGCTTTTTCGCTTATGTCCGACAAAAGTTTATACCAGGTCAAAAGTTTTGGTTTAAATTCATCTTTGACTCCAAGATTACACCAAACCACTCTAAAATGACCTTGCATATCCTCTAGTCTTAACAAAGCCCTAAATTTCAAATTTATTTATTTTTCTTACTTACACATTCGATGTCACTAGCATATGCTATAAATTTGTGATGGATGATGAATTGGAGAGTTTTTCTAGTGAAATGATGCCAATTTTTTTTATAAAATTCAATATGAATTATTTAAATTTGACGTGATATTTCCAAAATTTCATATTTATCGCCGAGGACCAAATTTTTTCTTATTGGTGTGGCAAATATAAACAAAGAATCGTAAACAAATAATTTAAATACATAATATAAAAATAGTTTCATCACAAAATGAAATAATCATCTGTGAATTTTGAAGAAATAAGCTTGTGTTTGTGGAGAAAGAAAAGACATGTACATCACATTGGTCCAGTATCTCAGATCAAGTAGGGATATGTGTACGGTATTAGCCACAGCAAAGTGCACCCCATAGAATTGCCCATATAAAGATCATGCAAGATGGTCATTCGTTCATCCAGCAATAACATGTGATGACTACAAATGCCAATTATTAGCCGTGGCATCAGTTCTATCTCATCGATTTCTATATAGTGAACATTTTTTGAGTAGGTGACATCAAATTAGAATGGAACGGCCGATTGAGAGGATGTGCATGCATTTAAAATAACTTATGATAGTAATAATTACGATTAATCAACTATAGAAACACTTGGATGCATGTCAGCAATTTGTTATTGTAAACAATACTACCACATAAAAGGGCCGAAACAGTATAAGGAACTAAGGAAGCTACCATGTCCATATTTGCTTTCAACGTTTGAGCCATGCTTGAGAATCAGAACAATCTCAGTCCGGAAGCAGTAAAGATTAGGTTCCACTAAATCCTAGCTACTCCATGAAGCCAGTTGTACGTATGATAGAAGACATAGAAGGAAGCAGAGCACACATGCAGAAAATAAATATACCTTTCCCACTAATTTCATAGTGTGAAGCTAGGACATGAATTAGTGAAAAATCTTTTGCCCCCTTATGAGAGTAAACAAACTTTGCCATGTACAAACCCTCTTTTCAACCGTTTGTACATAATACATATGCGAAATCTGGTCAGCTCATATAACATCTATCTAGCATTGTTCCCAGATATATATTTCATGGAAAAGTCCCTTTATTAATTATAGTTAAACAGGTTTATTTGCTACCCTTTTGGTTTCCTCAATACTTGTTTCTATAGAACAACAACAAATTAACTTTACCATTTCTCACATAGCTCAAAACAGTATAAGATGAAATTAGGGGTACTTAAGGTGTATCCTCATATAAATCCAAGAAAATGATTGTATCAAGAGACCCATAGGATCATACGCCATTGTTGTAAATAAATTCTCAGTCACGAACATTCTCAAGACGAAAGAATCCGATCCATACGATATTGGGGTACCAGATTGTATTATAGCCTTCATAGTTACCCCCAAACATAGAACATTCCTCAATTAATTGCAGTATCATAATTCATGCAACAAGCTAGCCTTACATTTAACAGTCCAATAATTCATAATCATAGGAAAGAACAACAATACAATAAAAAAGATTCCATTCATTAAAACCCAGGAACTCTCTCTCAGATTATGTTCCCGAGTAGAAAGCTTCTTGTGTAGTTCTTGGAACAGACTTGATTCTGCAGAATATCAGGAAAAGTAGAACTACACAGTGTGATAGAAGGCAACATGACGGTCCTGTCGATCAGTGTTGTCATCCTAATAAGCCTTCTGTTTCTTAAGTCAACATCCCACCAACGGTAGACCGGTCGGATGCCTCTCTTCTTCCGCACTAGAAGCATCCCATCTTTGCTATCGATATCGGCACCGGACGAGACGATGTAGGAGGACTCGCTAAGACCACTACAAACTGAGCTGCCGGTTTGCCTAGCCACGAATATCAGGTGTGGCCGAGGCTCCAGCACCACCCTGAGCACGTCGCCGGCACGGGTAGGGATGTAAAAGCTGCCCCAAACTGCGAGGCCACCCTTGATGGTGGGCAGCTTTCCCTCAAGCTCGTCGGTGCAGCTGGTGTCGACCAGGCGCCAGACAAAATCCCTAGGCCTTGCGTACAGAAGGACGGTACGCGTCCCTAAGGTCAGGCTGAGCACCACGTTGGGTGGCTCCAATGACCGTGCGTGACCTTGCTCGTCGACTTCAACGAGGACACCGGCGGCCTTGATGTCCCATTCGGCGAGCCGAGCAGAACTCCGCCCACGGTCGATGGCACTCATGGCCGGGAGGTCGGTGAACGCCATGGTGAGGGGGTTGAGAAGGCATACCGTGTCTGTGTCGCGGTGCCACAGAATTAGCAGGCCTTCCGTGTTTCCGTGGTGGGTGTACTCCTCTGGCGTCGGAAGGCGGATCCGGAGGGAGGCGCCGGTGCGGACATTGACGAAGCGCTCCGCCGCGCCGTCGCTTCCGGAGCTTATAATGAGCTGGGACGAGGAGCACCCAGTTTCTCGGGAAGAAACGAGGCTCCAGAGCGCTCGGGTCGCCGGTGGCGCGCCGCCATGGCTGGCATACGGCCCTCAGACGGATGTACTCCGTCACGTCGTCGCGCAGGAGGCCGTCGCCGATCTTCCTGACGACGTCCGGGAGGAGCTGCGTCCAGTCTCGCTCCTCCGAGGCCGAGCTGAGGACACAGCGCGTCAAGATCCAGAGAAGACAGCGAACAACAGAAACAAGAGTGTCTTACTCGATGCCAGCGCTGGGGAAGACGGGCTCCGAGGCTTTCAGCTGGCGGGCGGTGGAGGATCCAGCTCCAGCAACAGAGGCGGCGCCGTAGCTTCGTCGCGGTTGCTTGGACTTGCTGACGGGAAACATGGTGTGATCGATCTCGGCGGCTAGGGTTTGGACTTTGGAGAGCGTGAGTACGCCTGGAAATGGGTGGGGAACAGGAAGGGGATTGATTTTGGGCTGCTGCGGCCGCCGCGCCGTGGTGTGTATGTGCAGCCGCAGCGACGACGGCAAGGAGCGCGTGCCCATTTCTGAAAACGGAAGGTGCTTGGCTCCACAGGCCACAGCTGGAAAGGTTTTGATTCTCTGTGGCCGATTCAGTTCTTTTTAGAAATTCATCTGTGTGGTCTGTTTTGTGGCTAGCGACAAATTCAAAAAGGTCTATGGCTGTTCTCTCTTGTTTCTTCTCGTGTGCGCATGGGCAAATATTTATACAGTCATTTTCTAACTATATACTATGTTTCTAATTATACATCAGTACATGTTCTTCATCAGTATATTTAAAAATAACTAGCACTTGGCCAAATTGCCACGGATGTCTTTTTTATTTATTATTTTGTTGCACCATTTTTTCTTTAGCTTTGTTCAAACTGACTTGGCATAAGTCTAATGGACGGCTTATGAACAAGTTCATAGTCTAGTTCGGTTTTGATTCCAAGGGGTTAACGAAATAGAGATTTCATTTAAATTTTGGTGTTTCGATCTATAGCTTCAGCTTTTCTCTCTTACTTACATTTGAGCATTTCATATATCTTGATCCTAACCACACATCTTTTCTTTTCCTATGAGGTCCTATGTTAAAGGCTAAATAATCCAGAAGTTTATCTGACACCATGTTAGTCCATGTGAAGAACACTACTACACAAATTAAAATATCAGTACAAGGCGGTCATGCATGCAGCCATTTTTACTGGTGTTTATTGCAACCTGCTAGTGGTAGAGGCAAGTGAAAATCAACGTTTTCAGGGGTGGTGGTCTGAGAACCGCTTACTGGCGGTTTGTACTAGCTAGTTCCCTTAATAATTTATTTTTCCAAAAATCATGTTTTAAAAATAGTAGAAAAAACATTTAATTCTGAGAGAGGCTCTCTAGTAGTCAGCCACTTGCCCAGCTCTGTCGAATTCCGCAACGCGTGGGTTTAATGTAGAAATACATGATTTTTATAGACTGTTTCTTAACAACCGCCTATAGAATTCAATTTACACAGGCAGTCCAGAACCGTTTGATTTCTACTGGCGCACGTCAAGGCAACAAATCACATTTACAAAAAATTCTACTGTCGAGAAAATATGTTTTGTACTATAGTAGAATATCCAACTGAGGGGGCGGGGTGAGGGAAGCTAGCGGTGACAATTCTGATTAATGTTGACAACCACTAGAAGTAGGGACCTTCAACCGATTAGAAGACATCGAGCTAAGTATAAAATACAGAAAGCGTTGGCTTAATTCCAAAGCTTTGGCTTCAAGAGTTAGAAGCTTTGTTGTCAAAATGAAGTTAGAGTACACTAGTGCACTTCTAAAAGACATGGAGCCGAAGCTAATGTCCTCAACAAGACTCTAAGCATGTTGAGTGTAAATGAAAAATTATGTAACCTCCATTTTGACACTACATATTCAGAGAATATATTCGGTATTAAAGGGAAAACATTATTCTTACATTCAATCTTCACTGATTTACCACATGTTGTTGGGTCAGAATGATTTGCACTCAGTGTGGCAATGAAATGGCTTGGTCAGTTGATTGGCAAACTTGTGTCTCATGTCAAACTCCAATTATACATGAAATCTGAAAGTACTTTTGCATAAGTAGCTAGAGCTGAAGGATACCATAGTAATAACTAGTACCTTTTCACCATCCATTGCTTCTTTAGCACTATACACCCATACATAGCCACTTGATTGGCCTTGCTTCCTTGTATTGGGGCCTTTCGGAAGCATTGGGCACTTCTAGCCTCTTCTATATCATCATGTAATTATAAGAGGATGGCAAAAAAACATCAAAGTGCTTCCCAGGTGACCAAGGACTAGGAATCAAGAAAGCCATCATGAAATTTAATTCTTGCATACACAAAATACCAAATGGGTCTGCAGCCAGGCAAAGCTTGAGGTTCCGTGCAACTTCGGCAAAATCTAACCAGCATTTGTCAAAAATCTTTCCATGCCTCTCCATCCATAGGATGTGACATTTCCTTTTATTTGGATTCCCTATTCAACTTATGCCACTGTGCTTCTTGTGTTGTTTTCTTGGTATGGCAAATAGTCGTTGAAGCCTTGGTATCAATGGAAATGTCACAGTACTATTATTTCTAGAACACTCTTCTTCACATGATCCTTTGATCTGGATGCTTTACAAACTAGACAATTATCATGTTCTAAATAGGCCCTTTTAAATTTGCATGCAATTGTTTGGGCAAACATGTACTAAACCATAAGTCCATAACCCAGTCCTAAAGTACGCAAGCATTTGCTTGTTCATATGAATTTGGAAGATAATTGTACTCAGAGAATGTTGAACACAAGACCTTCATGATGCTATACTATGACTTCAAATGCAGCATCTCGACGACTACAATGAGAACCTTAAAAATTGAGTGCAACAAGTATATATCTCTTGCTTTGCCTCTTCTATTAGAGCTTTGAACAATTAAAGACTCATGGTTACTTGGTCAATTGCCATCTCCAGCTGGTATATAACATTGTTTTCATGTACCAAACAGTTAAACTAGTTCCTCCAAAACATGAACATCATTGCCCTCTCCATGATGAATCCACCTTGCATATGTACTGGACATCCCATTGAGCAATATGTGCCTCTCTAGATCACTTTTAGACATGGAATTCTTGCTAATACACTGACTACATGCACACAAGTTGCACCATCCTTAGCAATCCTCTCACTAGCAAAAGCCATGACAGTACTAACACTGGCAATATAATCAGGTGCCAAGAGCTCGCCATGTATCTATCCATTATCCATCTACAAATGCAAAATGCAAGAAACAAGTTCACATTGTAGTTCATGGGCTAAACTCCCTATCCAACACCAAAATCGAAGTGGGTATCGAAATATTCTAGGGGGCAAAAGATTTGTAGAGGGCACTAGTGTAGCTGATCAACGAGCAAGCTTCAGAGGGCATCTATGGAGCTTGTCTATGGGTGATTCTCACTGGAGCCGTCGGCTGTACGTAGATCTCAGCAGGTGAGCCTCACAAGAGCTGGACACACTCAGGTAGGGTGACCTAGGAGCTCAGAACTGGCGGTTCGACACGTGTTTTTACCAGCGTTTTTGTCAATCACCAGTGCTAGAGGCCAGTGAAAATAAATATTTTTCACAGGCGGTGGCTGGAGAACCGCCAGTATAAATTAATTTGTATTGGCGGTTCACTTAATCAAGAAATCGCATGTGGTAATGTTTTTTTTTAAAAACGAGTTTTTAAAAAAGAAAAATATCTAAATCCGAGGAGAGACCCACCGGCCAGCGCCCGCCCATGAAATTGATTTCTACTAGCGGTTCCTTAAAAAACTACCTATGGAAATGAGACATTTTTGCATGCGGTTTTCTTTAGGAATCGCCTGCAGAAATCAATTTTCACAAGCAGTTTTCTTCCATTTGATTTCTACTGACAGATGTCAAGCGAAACTGCCGGTAAAAAAAATCACAGCGTCAATACAGATCGTCTCTGTACTAGTGAGCTGTGGGTTGTAGTTCACATCACCAAGGCACTGTCCATGCCACTAGCTCTGTCATGCCATTTCTCACTTCGTGATATTTTATTTAACCATCATAGACGACTAAGAGCAGCAATGACAGTCTCAGAAATCGTCCTCAGGAAACTGTCATGTATCAATAAGATTCTTGTAGTGGAACATATGTACAAACTCATTAATGATTGTGGATTTGGTAGAAGATATCAAGTATCTGTACTAGATATTTTACTAGATATTCTATCGAAAGGGATATCAGAGTATCTCTACATATTTCCTAGCTATCTATTATCTTATATGTACCCCTTCATCCCAAATTGTAAGTTACTAGCGTATACTCTGAACATGAAGAGGAAGTACATGCTGGTAACAGTAATTAGGCCCTATTTAGTTCCTAAAAAGTTTCCAGATTTCCTGTCACATCAAATCTTTGGACGTATATATGGAGCATTAAATATAGACAAAATGTTTGCATGTTTGCACAGTTTATCGGTTTTTCACGAGACGAATCTTTTGAGTCTACTTAGCCATCATTGGACACTTGTTGGAGAAGATTCTTCATGTGGTACAGTGACTTTTCGCCACCTTTTTCGCGAACTAAACAGGCCCTTAGTAATATCCGGGTCCAAAGAGAAAATTATAGTAATAGTTATCAGCTAATAATTAATTTTCTCTTTGAAATCCAAACATATATAGATAATAAGCTTGTTACTCATTAGCTGGACCTCTAAATAACAACTATCTCACTGCTAGTTGGACCAAATCAGATTATATATATTTGACAGCTAATAGATGAAGAAATAAGAGAGAGACCTACTAATTACTGTTAGCTGGCTAACAGCTGTACATCTAAACACCCTCCAACTAATTAATAGGTACCTAATAATTAGCTAGCTAATATTTCCTCCATTCGAAATTAAAAAATACTTTGGATTTTTCTTGACACCATGTAATTATCTAAATACATAATAAAAACAATGTATTTTGGAAAATGTCTTATAATTTGAAACGTGTCAAATATTAGATACGAGCTATTAGTCTGTTAGTTTAAAATAAATCCAAACATGACCTAAACATTAAACATTGAGATTTATGGATTCATTGTATGTGATTGAGAAGCCCCATATCTCCACAACACAAAAGAAAAATGAAAATCTGTAAATATCTAGCCATAACCCGTAAGAGATATAGAAGCCTACTCTCGATGAGAAGAGCTAGTAGGGCCCAGGTTGAAGTTATACGTATCTCTCTTTTTTTTTTTTTTTTTTTTTTGGAAAAGTTATACGTATCTCTGTAGAGTAGGAGGGCAGATTCTATATTTAATTTTGCCAGACAATGCACTGAAATACTGTTAGCAAAAGTTGTAATTGCGTGTTTAAAATCAGTAGCACAGAACAGATTAGCAGTCATTGAACTGCTGCTACGCGTTTTTCTTTCTATTTCTGCTTCCCCTCTGCTACGACGGCGGCATTACATATTCCCACTCCCGGCGCCTGTGTCATCCTGCAGCTCCTTTCCTCCTCCACCTACCCATCCATCTAAACCCTAGCTGCGTCGTCATGGCTTCCCCTTCAAACCAACTTCACCAAGTCGCTGACGACGCTGCGGCAAGCAACTCTGCCCCCAGCGCTGTCATCGACGACGTCCCTGGCGAGTATGCACGCGTCTCCCCCGAGACAGCTCCCTCGTACATGTGATTTGAGGTTCGATTTGCCGTCCGTTTCGATTTTATGTGACAAATTCTCTTTCTGCATTTCGCCTTAGGTCCGAGGAGAGGGACTGGGCGAATCTGGTCAAGGATGCCGTCGGTGAGATCGCGGCGAAGCTGCTCGCGATGGATGTGACGGAGTACATCCGACTGAGAGCGGTGTGCACGCCGTGGAGGAGGTCCACCGCTGCTCATCCTACCTGGAAACCGTGTTTCTACCCCAAGAACTGGGTGATGCTCCACGAGAACGGGGACGACGACAACGACGACAGCGACGACGCTCTGGAAGACCTGGGGGCGCCCCGTCGCCGCCGCTTCGTGAACGTGCGCACAGGAGCCACGCTGCGGATCCGGCTGCCGTCGTTCGAGGAGTTCGGCGTTTTCCTGGCCAACCCCGAGGGGCTCCTTCTTTTCTACTGCGAGCGTACTGAAACGGTGCGCCTTTTCAATCCCCTAACCACTGCCACAGCCATCTTCCCTGGTTTGTCCGGGGCGCCGGGCTTGGAGGAGGAGCCTGATCTCACCGCTGCCGGGATCGTCGTCGACCGGAGGAATGTGCCTGGTGGGGGGGATCCCACAATTGTTCCCAACGTGGTGCTCGTCCTGATCTCCCCACCCGATTACAGCACCGTGATTCTTTGCTCCAAGCCTGGCGATGACCACTGGGGCACCATCGATGCTGGTGGTCTGGAGGTGCAGGAAGGTGGCCTCTCGCTGCAGGGATGTTTCTACACCCCGACGCCTCAGGGCGACGTGCTCAGAGTAGAGCTCTACCCACAACCTCACTTCGTGTACGTGGCTAGGCCACCCGACCGTGCTCTCTGCAGGTGCCATGCTCTCGACGTCACCTCCTTCCTTGTTCCATCTTTAGATGATACAAGTGCTGGAGAAGAAGAAAACGATGGGTTGCTGCTGGTGCGCGCCTTTGCCGATGACCAGGTTGATGTCCTCAGGGTGAACTTTGGTAACGGGAGCTACATCAAGGTACCCGAACGTTGCAACCGCACCATCTTTGTTCCTGGGCTGACACTCCTGACGGACAAGTTTCCCTCGCTGGCTGAACTTGAAGGATTTGTGCTCGTCCATGAGTACATTGAGGATTACATCGGCAATGCTGCTGTTTAATTAGTTTCATCTTCAGTAATTTGCAGATCAGTTTTCTTTATTTTATTCACAATTCGCAACTCATGTCAGGATGTTTACTTCGAATAAATTTAATTTGGGACCTATATGCGTGGGTCGTGTGGTCATTTGTAAGTTCTTTCCAGTGGTTGTTCACGTTTTCACAAAGCAATTCATTTTATGTGGATCACCGTTACTTTATACAATTTTGCCCCGCGCGGCGTCTACGTTTCTCAGCCGCGCGCCTGGCCTCGTTGTTTGCCTTCATCGCAGTTTTCTTTCTTCTTTATCATTTTGTGCATATACTTATTTAATGTAGTTTATGATACGCTGCAACTCGTTACTACATTAAATATACTAGCACGATGCGCGCGTCAACGCGCACGGTGAAAAAACTCGACATGGAAAAAGGTAAACACAGTAGACGATGGCATGATGAACAGTGACTGGTGACATCAAGTACGTCCCATACATACTCAGCAATACTTTGACAGCATGGCACAAGATTTTTCTTGGGTACCAAATCATTCAGCCATGAAGTCAGAGAATTCCAAGATAACATGGCTTGTATTTAATTTACAGCTTTACACATGAAGAGTATATTTGCAATGCTCAAAGCCATCTAATAGGACTCGAAAGGAAGAAAAATTTGAATAATCAACAATATTTAGTAGAATATTTCTGGACGTCCTAGGAGGGCGTCAACATAGTGATTTGCCTTCTGAACCTTATTGCCATGATGGTTGGAACCTGCAATAAGAGCTTTCACTACCAAAAATGAACTACAACACTAACTTTAGGATAAGTATAAATGCTTGAGATCGCCTTCATTTAGTTGGACTACATCTACAAAGAAAAGGCAATATTGTACTGGAACCGAAGGAAAATATGTTGGGTTCGTAGGAAAGGTGAATTGTAGCAGGCGACTTACTCATTTTCATGAGGAAGGGTAATCTGCAGCATCCACCTGTTACTGCAGTGTGTCAGTTGTTATGTCCACAACAATCATTGTATAAGCAATATGTTACTGATTGCAGTTTTCGAATATATAGATGTCTTAGGGACAATGCTTATGGCAATAAGAGTTTATTACCTGGATGTATGAATTGTTTCATAGAACATGTAGATTTGCTTTTAGAAACAATGTAAACTAAAACTTGTATATATGTTTTCTTCCCTAATGAGTATATAGCATCATGGAGTACTATTAAGAAAATGGTAGCAGTTATAAGGCAAAGGCGAAGATAGTAATATTGCAATATGTGGGGTGACTCAACTGTTTGTGCTGCTAGCCTAAGAGAAAAATAAAAGGTTTAGATCCTGAAGAAATAAAGTGATTGTTTAGGAAATGAGGAACTATCTCTATATATATGCTAGTAAAGCAGCGAAACAGGTGGCAAAATATTGCCTTCATAGGTGAAACATGGGTATTTAAGAGGCGCCCATGTACTAAAGCGGTATGCTCAACATGTTGTATGGAAGAACACATGATTAACATCTAACACTAATCCTCACGGCCACATGAAGACAGTAAGACTGAAAATAAGAGGTCTGACCTTTACTCTCTGATTTTGTACTACATTCTGCAGTATGATACATTTTTTAGCAAAAATAGTATATGCTTGTATTGTGATAGATGCATATACATAACTGACAATTATAGTTTAATTTAACATAGGAATGTTCTTATCTGAATATGTCATCTGGAGTACATCAATGGCAGATAGCATGGCCAACAAACTAAAATTGCAGTTTGCTTTTTCTCCATATCAGCACAAATCCAATAATTTATCATGTGGTGCATTAAATTTCTTACTTTAGTGCGTCATTGACTAATTGCATTTGGATAGAACATTAACCAGTCTGTCGAAGCGCCATGCATGTTGGTCACATATTTCGTATGCATACATATTATGCGGACATTAGGCTTGAAATGATGAAAAAAACGATTAGGTTTCACCGTTTTTTCGTAAACAAATAGTCTCTTAGATCAATCAAGAATCACAGAAATAATTGAAGCTAAACATGTAAGAAACACATGTGAGCGACATAAATATAGCTATAATTGAAAAAACAGTAGTACCTGAACTTTGTTGTTCTATCAGGTGGTACAAAATAATGTAGGCTAAACATATAGATTGAGGTTCCTGTTAACATTCGTGAAACAAACATCTTAATGGAAGGCATGCAAGAAAATCAAAGCATGTTGACGAAAAGAATCCAATAGTGAATAATGTCAGCCCATGTATAGGAATACAAAATTGAAAGAAGCTTGAAGCATAACAACAATAAGAAAAAATAGGCCACTGAGTGTTTTATTAAAATGGGTATAAAAATAGGCTATTGACTATAGCATAATTTTTTTGGTGTGTGTATGACCAGGCCTGCTATGTGCAGGCTAAATATATCCACAAAGCATAGAAGCAAGAAGGATCGGTGATAATAGGGCAAATTTACCTTTGAACATCACATGAGGAAGTGAAGTTGTATCAAGTAAATTGGTATATGCTCATTCTTAGCTTATTTTCTAAAGTGCCAAAAGTATGAAATGAGAAAAAAATCCATGAACCTAATAAAAAAAAGATTTATGATAAGTGATAGAACTGTTCAATAAATGATAGAAAGAAAGTCTGTGTCTCTGGAAACCTGGAAAGAGAGAAATATGGCAGAAACATGCACAATTACCATCTTGCTGATGGCAGGAGATGAATAAGGATCATCAATGCAATAGTGGGAAGCACACAACTTGATGAGGACCCAGGGTCTTAATCATATATTACAGCTGAATACCAGTGGATGATATAGTCTGTAACCAATCAAAACTGATAAGAAAACAAATATTTTAGGCTAGAAGCAGTTACACAGATCTTCTCAAGGTGTAAACTGAACAAATATTTTCTTAAGAAAATCGAAGAAATATCTTAGCCATTGTTTCCTTTGTTCCATACAGGTTTGTACATTGCCACTATGCACCTAGATAGCTCATTGAAAAATATTGAGAGGGAGAAGTGAGGGTCACTGGCTGCTGCCATCCTTGTTACCACCAAGAAAGCGGTTAAATGACACCCTCAAAGACGTCAAAGAACAGAAATCTAGGAAGAACATTGAAGTATAAATATGACACCCTCAAAGACGTCAAATAATATACATCTGGGAAGAAAAAATTGGAGATAGAAAAGAGGGGCCGGGTGCACCTGATTTGGGGATTCTTGATCCAAAGTCCATGATCACCTAGCTGATCTTGCTGGGGAGAGCTGGATCTGGGAGAGGGGAGCGGATGTGAATAAGCGGCAGTGAAAAGAATGGGCTTACCAGCAGCACGTGACGGTGATGGTGCCGAGGAAGCAAGCGGTTACAGGCACCGGGATCGATCTTTGAGGAGGGGATTGGATAGGAAGGGGGCACCGCATCTCGCGCGACCACAGTCCCCATCGGCAGGAGGCGTCACCGTGGACTGACGAAGGAGTCCGAGGCAGAGCAAATCGAGCGGGGGAGGGGGTCGACCACGACGGCAATCGCCGGTGCCAGCACGTGTCGCAGTCATCTCGTTGGTCAGCGGCAGGGCCGTGCACCACAGCGAGGTGGAGGTGGCGAGGCGAGACGTGCCATGAGCCAAAAATGCTTGTTGACAATTACTAACGCTATCAAAAGAGTGTGATCAAATCTATCCTTTAGCAGCGGTAACAAAACTTCTCAACGCAATTACTAGGGGTTGTCAATCCTTATGCTCAAAGTATGTGGTTGTTTACACTTAAAAATGCTTATGAGTATGCTCTATAGGATAGGTGATGGGATTCTGCAAGCGCACAGAACTATCATGTAGCACTTTACCTGAAAGTACCAGGTGTCGAATTTATAATTTTCCAAAAAAAGGCGGGGTTTGTGATTCCTAGGGTCTGATAGTCAAGGATCTAGATATGGGTAAATGGGCTAACAACCTTAATGAGGATAAATCAATGAGTAGAACTAAGGTGGAAACACATTAGGATAATTCTAAGCAGCTCTGGAGTTTATGGGAGAACTCTAACTCAGTAAAAGATCAATTGTTTGTTATACCAAAGAGTCTGCTATACTAGGGACACGCAAAGTCCTAAACTCGCCGCGGTTCGACTGATTAGGTACCGTACGTCTACAAGCCCTACGCCTTTAACCCAGGCTGAACGTGGTGGAATCTATAGGATTCTAGGGCTGTCATACTATCCATGGGTCCTAGCCGCATTCAAGGGTAAGAATATAGCCTAAGCACCGCACTTAATCTATAAAACTTACTACTCTAAGCTCTGGCCAAGGAATTAGAGCACTCTAACCAAGCAATGAGCAAGTATATAGGTACTTAAAGTATTACAATAAATAAATAAAGCAGTGGATCTTTATTACCGATAAGAGTGAAGAACACCGCAGATGGAGGTCGCCGATAAGCCCGGCTCCTCCACAGACTTCCTCTTTCTCCCGACTTCTCTCTCACTACTCTACTCTTCTCTGGCTAGCACTATTTCTAAGAGCAAATCTTCGCTAGAGAGAGAGAGTAGGAACTACATTGGACTATAGAATGAGCTGTTCCTCTAGTGGTTTCTGCTTACAAGTGAGGAAACAAGTCCTATTTATAGTGTAGGAAAGCTCCAGGGGTACTTGTAGGCGTCCTGGAGGTCGGTGGCACGAAGTGGCAGGGCAGGACACCCTACTAGGAGGGCGGGCGCCCCCTTAGATGCACTGCCTTGCATCCAACGGACTATCATTCCTCCTCAAAGGCAGGTTGTAAGGTCGGTTGGTGCCCTGATTTGGCGGTTTGCAACCCCTAAGAGGATGACATGTGGGTCCATCGATCCATGTCACATCACTTGATCATCATTGGATGAAAACCGACTTTGTTTGATGGCTTGGATGACTCCTGGGGACCTTCCCTCAGATTGTGGACGTGACACGCAGTAGTAGTGACAGGGCGGGCGCCCTATTGATGGAACCACCGGATCCTTGTGACACGTTTCTGAGTCGTTGATGTTAAATCAACGTGCCATAGGCCTATTTGGGAGGCTGGCATACTGATCTGTGAGGTGGCAGAGTGCAATTGGCACATTTGATAGGGCGGGCGCCCTATGTGGAGGGCGGCCGCTCCCCCTCTGGCTCCCACGTGGCAGCTGAGGTGTCAAGGTGTCTTGGTTTGCTTTGTTTTTGCCTGTTTTCACCATTTTTCCTATATACACAACATTTCTCTAAGGACATGTGGAAGTAGGTGAGTTTCAAAGTGAGTTCTTTGCATTTCATGTGGTTTTACCTTAATTATGCGTGAAATGTTGATAGTAAAACAGAGTGTTAGCGACCGTCAACAAGGAGTCTGAGGCCGAGCAGATCAAGTGGGGGAGGGGATCGACCACGACGGCAATCGTCGGCGCCAGCACGTGTTGCGGCCATCTCCTTGGTCGGCGGCAAGGCCAGGCATCGCAGCGAGGCAATGGCGGTGAGGCAAGCCGTATGCTTTTTTTCCCTTTTCGCGCCGAAGACGTGGAGGCCAGTGCCAAATTATTCACCAGGTATGGGGCCATGCTGACGTAAATCAGAGAAGCACTGTTTTACTGTAGCTTTTGGGACACATGGGAACTACGACTGTCTAGCGATTTATTTATGGTTAGGGATTTTTATTATTCTATGTATCGTTGTCTACAAACTTTTTTGTAGAGTAAATTTCACTGGCCATTCTTAAACTGTTGATTAGTTTTATTCAGGTCCCGGTACATGTAAATTAAATATTCAACTCCATATAGACTTGAACCAACTTCTAATCTAGGTTCTGATACTTGCAACTTGCACATCTTGCACTTTAGATCCACACATTTGGCTCCCTAAAATACAATGGTGTAGTGCTTGCGGCCCAGAATGTGCGGCTGGGGATTAGCCTGATTAGGTGGGATGCAGACCTAATTTTCTAGCTAGGGCCTAATACATCACTTGACTGTCCATGTCGTGCTTGGCCTCCTGCACATATTTGTCATTAGGTTCCTTAAAACCTACTGGAGATTGGGCGCACGAGAGCGCTCCGAGCTCCTGCAGAGGCTGACGCGTGGCTTTTGCCATTTTTCATAACAATCCTCCATTTATAGATAAATCAATCTGAGGACCATTCAGTTAGGATATATATTGCACATGTTCAAATATTTAGCATATGAACCCCTAATTTAAATTTTATTTTGACATGAAGAACAGAAAACTTATCCTTTGATGCATAAAACCACCCGCATACGGTTTTGCAGAGAGCCCCTCCTGTTTCCCACCGCACCGCCTCACCCACTCCAAGCCTTGGTCCTCTCTCACTCCTCTCCTTCCTTTCTCTCTCTTCTCTCTGCCGCTACTACTGCCGCCGCCGCCACCTCCTCGCTGCTAGCTGCACGCCCCTCTCGGCGGTTTGTTGTGCATACATCTGCAACAAATCGATCCTGAAAACACACTAGCCGCAGCCAGTTCCTTCACTTGCCACCGTACCGCTCCTTCTCTCCGTCGCCAGAATGAGCTGCTAGCGGGTGCCGACTACTGAGAGGATGCTGCCGGGGAGCTATCTCAGATCTAGAGAGGGTGCAACTCCACACACCGGATTGAGGAAGATTTAGCGGCTGGCACTACGATGGTGAGGTCTGGGCCAGCGGAGGCAGCATTACAGATCGTCACCATTCCGGCTGCAGTCTACCGAGGTAGGCATGACATGGAGAATCTTTCCAATATTGCCGTCAATTGCACTGTTTGCCTCACTGCTGAGCTCACCTTAGGCTGACGTGGGCTCGAAGGTCGCCAACCCCAAGGCGGGTCGCCTCTTCTTTCTTTAAATGCAGAAGCACTACTCACCTTGGTGTCAGGACCAATACGCAGAGGGAGAGGGAGTTCAGTGCCTGGTAGTTGTCAACGATGACTAGAATTTGTCGAAATCTGTCAACTAGAGGAACATGGGAGCTAATGTAGAGGTCAAGGTCAAGGGCCGCTGCTGTAAGCATCCATATCAATCTCCATTACCCTTTTAGTTATTGCTCTCCTGCTACTAAAACCTTCCCTAAAAGTAAGATTCTTCATTCTTGAATGTTTGGTCTTCAATTAATGAGAAAACTGTGCACTTTATTATATTCGTCAACTTGTTGTTTTGATTCGGTATCCACATATACAAAAAAGTATGGAAATCCTATCTTCTACATGAAGGTCGACAACTCAACGACAAGCTTCTACTGCTAGTTTTTGTTTGTTAGGAAAAAAAAGCAATTGTGATAGTTACACATGTGGCGTTCCTTGTTTTTAATATTATAATCTTACCGTCATACATTTTGGCTCTTAATGACAGCCTTAAAACAATAATTTATTCATTTAATGACATCTGAATTAGTGAATTACTAAATTCAAATAGAATAGTTATATACAAGATCGAGCGGAGTTTAAACTGAATTGGTGGACCACAAGAAAGGTTCAGCCAGAATAATTGTTTCATCTATTTTTCTTTGGCCCTTTTGCATGATATTGGTCTCATATCTCCTGTGAAAGGGCATAACATGATCATGCCTTGGTTTTACAGCCTACATATGTTGCTGAGATTGGACTGGGAGTCTGGGACCATATAAATTAGTTGAATTTGGTTATGACCTATATATAGGTTTTAGTCTTGGTAGATTCTTTCCGGATTTATTTGTTTGTGCTAATATGAGGGTCTTAAAACAGATATAGTAGGGTCATTCTGGTAGAGTGCACTTGGTACACAAAATTTCTAAATACTTTATTGGACAAATGAATTAGGAACATCTTTGAGAAATTGAGGTAACAGGTTGCAAAACCAAGACACCCTATTATTCCTGTCATTTATTTGGCTGATAGTTATATAACAAGCTGACACTGTTTTGGATCACCTTTTGGGTATTTCCAGCATTGTTACATGCAATTTACTAAGGAAAACACACATCTTCTTAACTGGTCGGTTTCAGAAAATATGAAGCCATCTTTTTCAGGTGACCATATGCAACGTAAATGTTTTGCCTCGAAATACAAAAGGAGAATGGAATATATTTGAATTATTCGAGTCAAAATTTGTTCGCGCATGTGACCTAAAAGTTTAGGCTGAGCAGGGGATCCACAACATTTTTCTATGATTGCATCTTGCCATCAGTTAGCATGTATATTTAGCATAAATTGTATATCAACTTTCGGACATTACTGCTTGGACATTAAACACCTTCACACAATTCTTGTCTCCCTAATGTCGTATTACTACTGCAGCTGGTGCAATAATGATCCAATTTGAAATTAAAGTGCACCCTAACCATTTCATTTTGTTAATTGTTAGTTTCCCTGGATGCTGATCGGTTTGGAGAACTCTCTAAAGGCTGATGTCGGAGTTTGCGGTGCAGATGGTTTAGGGCAAAGCGCTCACCTACCAGATGGTGCTTTCGGCTCTGTTATGCAGACTATAGTTCTTTCTTAGTGATTTGTTTCAGCCATACATATAATAATATATACATATCAGCCATACATATAACAATATATACATATAATAATTTATAGCTTTGGTTTGTTATGATCTGTGATGGTGAAACCTCGGTACTTCATGTGAATTGAATTAAATTATTGGTACCTACACAATAGTGGCCTCTCAGATTTACTTTTTTTATGAATAACATTCAACTCGAAAAGGAAATGCTCCACATCCTGCATGTTTTCATATTCTTTATTAGGTTTAACTATACCTGGAAGTTAGTATTGTTTAGTAGGGCGCCACGAAACAAGAAACTCCCATCTTATTTATGACATGTGGCTGATTTCCAATATTATTTATGGTCCTGGCTATACTTTACTCTGATAGATTTTTGCATTGTAGCCTTGCAGGGCAAGCAATTCTTAGCCACCAAGAAAGAAAGAAGCACCAACCCTTTTGTCTCCAACAAATTGCAGCCAGCTCTTTTGGTGTATGGTTACTTGACAAGTACCACCTGGTCTTTTGCATCAAAGAAACCTGTTGTTGGTTTCGTCAGCTGCATATTTTGTTATGAAGGAACAACAGTGCTGCATATGCTTTTGGGATTACGTCCTGTCTTTCAACTGAAAGGGAACAAGTGCCTATTGATATTTGTGGACTCTAAAGAACAACTCAACTTTGCAAAATAAGGTAGAAACATAACTAAAATAAGTTTATTTCTCTTTGTATTGGATATTTATGGCTCTCATGTTTGTTTTTGCTCCGACGTCTAATGCCTTGCTATTGACTATAGTTTTATCTCTGAAGAGGTCCTTCGATGCTTAAGGGTTCACTTCTTGGTGATGAGGAACACCAGACTAAGCAAGCAAGGACAACCAAGATAATGTCTTCATATGCATAACAATCAGCATCCTCCATTAGAAAGAGCTATTTCTGTTTGAGTAAATTGAACATGTTTGCAAGTTGCTTGGATGCTGAAAGCGTATCTTCCTTAGTATCGTAGACATGCTTTAGTTGGATGAAAAATTGGATCAGTGTTGAGAACTGCTGCTAGAACCTTTGCTATGCTCGATCGAATTATGAGCTCACAGTTGCGGATCTGGTCGGCGGCGGGGGAGGAGAAAGGCCAAGGACCCGAGCGCAGTTGCGACCTCTGCTGGCCAGCCTGCAACATAGGTGGAGGCCTGTTGGTCATGCCGAGGCCGAGGGGCAGCGCCGACAAGAAGTGCGAGTTCCACAAGGACCTCGCCTCGCTCTCTGACTTCGCCACCTCTTATAACAGGTCATAGGCCGGCCTTGGCCACGCACGACACAATCGAGGTACTGGCACAACAGATCCCTCCCCCTTGAGCAACTGGTGTCGCCGCGCCGGCCTCTCTCGCCTCAGATAGGGCGCCATCTAGCATACATTGCAGACCACCGCCATCACGGATTGTTCAAAGTCAGCGAGCGTAACAAATGAGAAGTAAGGAGGAGGAGAGAAGATCTATACGGCTCCTCCGCTCATGAGCGCATCCTTGTTCTTCAGTCACCATGGGGGATGATGTTGTCAGCAAGACCTTGCATGTTCATCTCTGCACCTCCTACCTCCAATACCTTTCCCACTGTAAGTTGATTCTTTTTTCTTTACGGCTTGAGAGCCTTTCTTTTTTCTTGTACTGGTGCATTGGCAAGGAGCAGAATCAAGGCTTACCTGCATATACAGTAGCTAATGTCATTCCCAGCCAAGCTGTTCCTACCACTAGTACAGAAAAGATTTTTTAGAAATGCCTTCCACTTTGTGTCAGAAGCGGTTAACCTAGCAAACCGCCTCTAACCATGCCCGGGAGCACTGTAGGCATTGTAACCGCCTCTGATTAACCATTTTCAGGCAGCGGTTAAATTAAGCAAACCGCCCCTAAAAATAGATATATCATCAGAGGCGATTCTCGTACGTTAACCAGCCTCTTATGGTCTTATTTTCAGAGGCAGTTCCATTAGAAAATCGTATCCAAAATAGATATATTCAGATTAACCTCTTTCACAAATGTTTGGTACATGTTACCATAGCTGTTTGCAAATATGCCTGAACAAAGAGTATATATCATGATGAGTGAACTCTGAACATTTTAATGTTCTGGATTCGAGTAAAGATGTGATTGGAAGTTAGGTCTGGGGTGTGTCTGCCCATGGGGTGTGGTGTGCTTTTACTCTGAATTTCTAGGGTTTGATTATTTTTTTATGAGGATTAGGGTCATGATTTGGGAACCCAATTAAATAAGCCCTTGTTGCTATACTGCAATCTCTCATGTTCAATCAGTTTGCTGCTACACATCAGGCTGTATGGTTCCAATTCTATCTGATGTCTTCTAAGAGACAACTGAGCTATTGTACAAATTGAACAATGCAAAAGAGCTTGAATTAGACCCCTTCACTGAAGTACTAATTAGTATTCACAATAATTATTGAAGTGAGCTATTTTTAGCAGTGCTATTTTAGTCATGAACTATCTAATGTTATTAATATACATGATCTTTGTCATCTTAGAACCGGTGGTGCATCCTTATCAAATGGTGCGCCTGAGAGAATGCATGAGGAACAGTGCAAGTTTGAAGGAACTTGGACTCCCTGATCATTACTACAGTGCAATTTTGGCAAAATATGTTGCTGTTCATGCTGACAAGGATCGAAGTGAAGACGTTCATTCTGACTAGGATCAAAGTGGAGCCTCTGAGTCTGAGTATGATCCTTTACAGGATGATACTAGTGAAGGATATTTGATTGGCTGCTGAGATTGCTAAGGTGCTAATTCCTCCAGCTTTAACTTGTTGCTTTCTTTCTAATTCAATATAACTCTCTAATACTATGTTGACTAATCCATGCTTTCAGTTTAAACAGTGCTCTAAGGAGAATACTAACAATAAAACTAACAACCAAACTACAAGCATGCACCCTGCTGGAGTCAAGTTTCGGTCTCCCAAGAGAGTTTTTGCAGAGCAAATGTCTCCTAGAGTTACAAGGTCAAATAAAGGCATTGGCCAGCAAGATGCAATTCTGACACCAAGTGACATTTGTGTGCCACCTCCATCTCGAGCTAATGAGAGCCACTCTAGGAGAATTTGTTGGCAACTTAGCTGTCCACACACAGACTGCTGTTGAAGGCCAGTTCAACAACCATGCTATTTAGTTTCATTCCTTTACCACCAACTATGAAAAATATTTAACCTACTGTTGATGCTATATCTATGTATCGTGCTTGCATATGTAAGTTTAATAATGCTTGTTTACCTTGTGAAAAGGTTTTAGGTATCAAAAAATTATGAAAGCAATTTTCACATTTTTCTGGTAACATGCTCTATGCTGCAAATTTTTGAAATCTGCTTGACACTAAAAATTGGGCTGAAAATTTATTAAAAAAAAAAATCCATTTTGATACAGTCTCTTATATTCCATGTTTCCTACAATCCTACTTGTTTGCTTGCCTTGCTTTTTACCTTTCAGTAAATAGTTGTTTGATCATGCGCGCTATGGTGTCTTATGAAACCTTGTTGATATACCAAATGTACCATAAACTAGTATGCTTTAGGTGAATTAAGATTCTTGCTTTCTCTACCAAAGAAGAGATATGCATCTACTCGGTAACATGCTGAACTCGCCCTTAATTACAGCTATTGTTAGATAAGTCTAGTTATATGTATCTTACTTTCCTGCACTTTTATATTTTCACCCAGCTTTTGGTAGATGGCTTGGAAGCTAAGTTAGCATCTACTTTATACTGGGAATATGCTGTAGTGGTTGGCTGCTCCACTGCCAAAGCAGGGGCACGCCACCAACTCTTGTAAGCCGGTGTGATCTTTGCTTTCAATCCAAACGGCCAATCGGCCAAGCTGCCCTCTGGACTTTCTATCGCACTTGATCCAACAGATCAGTGGCCAACAATTGGTATCAGAGCCTAGTGTTTGAGAGAGTCCTAAACCACCACCGCCGCCGCCGCCATCTCCATGGCTTCTACCTTCGCAGACCGCGCAGTCACAGCCAAGGGCAGTAGGAGCCCCTCGGATTCCAAGATCGGTAGAAAGGCCGCGATCCCAGAGAGTCGCGAGACGCGTCTTGCCGCCGCCGAGGCAGTAGCGCAGCAGGCGGCGTAGGCAGCAGCAGCCGCGGCCCAGGCCGCCATGGCCGCGGCCGCCGCGATCTGTGCGGAGATGATGGAGGAGGAGGAGGCAGGCGGGTTGCGGGAGGGATCGCGGAGTCTAGGGCGGCACCATCGTCCCTCGCCGTCACCAGATCGGCACCGCGGGAGGCACGGCCGGTCACTGGTGATGCAGGTGTACCGTGACGCCGGAGGCACGTGGCCACAACTCACCCGCTCCAACTATCACGAATAGGAGCTTGTTGATGAAGGTCAAGCTTCAGGCGCGCAGACTCTAGGAAGTGGTTCGCTACGGTGAGGTGTCTTATGCAGATGATCGGCGGGCCTTGGAGGCCCTCTGTGCTGCAGTCCCGCCGGAGCTTGGGGCCGCCATCGCCAACAAGCCATCCACCAAGCTCGCCTAGGGAGGCGATCGCGACCAGGCACGTTGGAGGAGAGGTCGCGCTACGCTGCAGCGCCTCCGAGGAGACTGGGAAGGCTTGGCCTTTCTACCCTGGGGAGAAAGTCGAGGACTTCGTGCTGCTGCCTCACCAGCCTGATGGAGCAGATGGCGATCAACGGTGACACCGACCTCAACGAGGAACGAGCGGTGGAGAAGCTCCTACGGTGCATGCCAAAGTACCTTGGACAGATCATGAATTCGATCGAGATCATGCTCGACTTCAGGGCGCTCACCATCGAAGGACGTCACCAGGGCGGCTCAAGGCCGTCCAGGACCGCGAAGTGCGCGCCGGAGGCAGAGGCGGCTTCCGGCAAACTCCTCTACACCACCGAGCAGTGGCGGGCCTTTCAACAAGAAGAAGAAGGAGGAGGGCGCAGGATCGTCCAAGGATCAGCGCCGGCGTCCCCGCGGCAAGAAGAACAAGCCGCGCGTAGGAGCCGGTGGTGCCGGTGGCGGAGGACAAGCAGGACAAGGCTGGTGGTGTAGCTGGTGAACACAAGGTGAACCAAGACGACACCAACCTCAACTGCAACCGCACCGGGCACTGGGCACGCGACTGCCCCCATCCGCGTTGAAACTGGGAGCGTGGAGCGGCGAATGTCGCCGAAGTGGAAGGGGAAGGCGCGGCCTTCCTCGTCCACGGCATCCTGGAGATCGAGGAGGAAGGGTGCAGCAAGCCTCAAGCTTAGACCCTCCGAGCACTGAGTACCGATCTCGAGCTCGAGCAGCCGCGAGCACGTGCCTTCCTCGACGTCGGCTGCGACGGGAAGAAGCTTGATGGCTGGTACCTAGGACAGCGGCACCACCCACCACATGACAGGGCGCCGCGAGCTCTTCACCTGACCTGGACACAAGTGGCTCGGGGAGTCGTAAGCTTCGGTGATGAGTCGAAGGTGGAGATCCAAGGTGTCGGCTCCATCATCCTCGAGGCCAAGGACGGCGAGCACAGGGTGCTCCAAGGCGTCTACTACATCCTCGCGCTCTGTAACTCGATCATGAGTCTCGGACAGCTCGACGAGGGAGGCTCGAAGGTGGAGATCAAGGACGGCATCTTGAGGATCTGGGATCATCAACGGCGGCTACTCGTCAAGGTACGGTGCAGCGCCAACCGCCTCTACATCCTGCACCTCAACACCGCGAAGCCGCTCTGTCTTGCTGCTCGGAAGGATGATGAGGAGTGGCGTTGGCATGAGCGCTACGGTCACCTCCACTTCGATGCGCTCCGGAGGTTGTCCAGGGACGACATGGTGCGTGGGCTGCCGGCGATCCACCACGTCGGGCAGTTCTACGACACGTGCGTCATCACCAAGCATCACCGAGCACCGTTTCCGGCCGAAGCCCTGTACCGAGCACGGGAACCGCTTGAGCTGGTCCACGGCGACCTCTGCGGCCCGGTGACACCGGCGACCATCGCCGGCAGGCGCTACTTCTTGCTTCTCGTCATCGACGCCACTCGCTACATAGTGGGTGGCTCTGCTGACCACCATGGACAACGCCGCCGACGCCATCAAGCACCTCCGAGCTATGGCGGAGAACAAGAGTGGGAAGAAGATGCGGACCCTCCGCACTGACAACGGCCACGAGTTCACCGTCGCCGAGTTCACGGCGTACTGCGCTGAGAAGGGCATCCAGCATCACTACTCCACCCCGTACTCGCCGCAGTAGAACGGCGTTGTGGAGAGACGGAACCAGACGGTGGTCGCCATGGTGCGAGCACTGTTGAAGCAGCGAGGACTGTTGGCACGCTTCTAGGGTGAGGCTATGGTGACAGCTGTGTATCTGCTGAACAGGTCTCCGACCAAGGCGCTGCAGGGCATGACGCCATATGAGGCATGGCATGGGATGCCACCGGAGGTCGGACACCTGCGCACATTCGGCTATGTGGCGTTCGTCAAGGACCTCACCCAGCTGAAGAAGCTCGATGATCGCAGCCGCCCCTGGCATCTTCATCGGGTACGCTGACTGGCGCCAAGGCCTACCGCGTCTTTCGACCCAACCACCCAGCGCGTGCGAGTATCGCGTGACATCGTCTTCGACGAGAGTCGTGGCTAGGATTGGACCAAGGAGGGAGGCGAGCATGCTCCGGCGGACTGGGAGTTCGTCGTCGAGCACCTCTGGGAGAATGGAGTGGAAGGACCGCGTACCCCGGCGTCCTCTGCTCCGAGCACCGCCTCTTGCTCCGACCACTCCGACCACAGCGGTCTTCAGCTCCTAGGGGAGCAGTCGACCACATCCCCGACCATGTCTCCTGACCACTTCCGAGCAGTCTACCGAGCACTGCCGAGCAGTCCCCGAGCACTACTCAGACCACAGTAACGGCTCCGACCACGTCAATCGAGTTCGCCATGCCGCTGGAGGATGATGAGGACCGTCTGGATGCATTCTATGACGACGAGCCTCTTCGCTACCAACGGATGACCAACATCCTCGGTAACGAAGCTTCTTCCGAACAGGCGCCGTGACTCTTCACCCAGCTGCACCTCTCACACGCTGGCGAGCCCACCAACTATGCGGAGGCATAGGGTGATCCTGCGTGGGAGGCCGCCATGAAGCAAGAGCTGCAGTCGGTGGAGAAGAACAAGACTTGGGAGCTCGTGGACTTGCCTCGGGACATCGCCCGATCACCCTGAAGTGGGTGTTCAAGCTCAAGAAGGATGAGAAGGGGGCGGTGACTAAGCACAAGGCAAGACTGGTGGTAAGGGGGTTCGTGCAATAAGAGGGGTGGATTACGATGACGCCTTCGTGCCAGTGGCGCACATGGAGTCAGTCTATGTCCTCCTCACGGTGGCAGCTCAGGAAGGGTGGAAGGTCCACTAGATGGACATGAAGTCGGTGTTCCTGAACGATGATCTCAAGGAAAAGGTATACGTGCGACAGCCACCAGGCTTTGTCGTCGCCGGGAAGGAAGACAAGGTCTACCGCCTGCGCAAGGCCCTCTACGGCTTGCGGCAGGCGCCGCGTTCCTGGAACGCGAAGCTGGACGCCACTCTGAAGGCGATGGGCTTCCACCAGAGCACGCACGAGGCAGCGGTGTACCGGCGGAGCAGTGGGTGCTCTGCTCTGCTGATCGGAGTCTACGTCGACGACCTCATCATCACCGGTGCGGATGAAGAAGAGGTGAAGAGGTTCAACGAGTAGATGAAGGAGAAGTTCAACATGAGCGACCTCGGACTCCTCTGCTTCTACCTCGGCGTTGAGGTACGCCAGGACGACACTGGCATCACCCTCCGTCAAGCTCACTACACCAAGCGGATCCTGGAGCTCGGCGGGATTACGGGCTGCATCCCAGCTCACACGTTGATGGAGGAGAAGCTGCGGCTCAGCTGTGAGAGCAAGGCGGAGGAGGTGGACTCCACCCACTAACCGGCGTCTGGTCGGCAGCCTCCGGTACCTCATACATACTCGGCCGGACCTAGCCGTTCGCCGTCAGGTATGTGAGTCGGTTCATGGAACTGCCCACGCTGGAGCACCTGTAGGCCGTGAAGCACATCCTCCGCTACGTCGCCGGGACCCCGTACTACTAGTCTCCACTACAAGAGGGCTCCTGGCACGGTGCGCTTCGTCGGTTACTGCCACAGTGATCTTGCCAGCGACATCGACACAAGCAAGAGCACCAGTGGAACTATGTTCTTTCTGGAAATTGCCTGGTCAGCTGGCAATCGATCAAGCAAGAGGGTGGTGGCGCTGTCGAGCTATGAGGCAGAGTACATTGCCACCACTACTGCAGCAACACAGGCCCTTTGGCTATTTCGGCTGCTCGAAGAGCTGCTGGGCAGGAAATTGGATGTGGTGGAGCTAAAGGTGGACAGCAAGTCTGCTTTAGCACTGGGCAAGAACCCGGTCTTCCACGATAGGAGCAAGCATATCCGGATCAAGTACCACTTCATCAGGGACTGCTTGGAGGACGGGACCATCAAGGCCAGCCACATTGCCACTACTGATTAGCTCGCGAACATTCTCACCAAGTCACTGGGTAAGGCCAAGTTCCAGGAGATGAGGATGAGGATCGGCGTGAAGCAGATCACCTAGTACTAGGCTTAGGGGGAGATTGTTAGATAAGTCTAGTTACTTGTATCTTACTTTCTTGCACTTTTATATTTTCACCCAGCTTTTGGTAGGAGGCTTGGAAGCCAAGTTAGCATCTACTTTATGCTAAGAATATGCTGTAGTGGTTGGTTGCTACACTGTCATATAAGCAGAGGCACGCCACCAACTCTTGTAAGTCAGTGTGATCTTTACTTTCAATCCAACCGACCAATCGGCCAAGCTACCCTCTGAGCTTTCTATCACCTCTTGATCTAACAGATCAGTGGCCAACAGCTATTAATTTTAGGTGATATCTCTGCTCTACTTGGCAACACTCACATCACTATTGGGGCTGATGTAATTGACTGTCCTAATCAGCACAGACGTATTGCCCCAAGCGCCTGCTGGGTCGGCTCTGGCTGTTGACGGCCATCCTGATGGTACGTAGCAGTATGCCAGCTGAAGAGGAGCGCCGTGGTGGGTGGCGGTGGCGGCCCCTGGAAGCACCATTGCGCTCTGCAAGTGGATTTGGGGTCGTCTCTGGATGGTTCTGCAGGTGTGGGAGGCGATGGTGGGGCGGCCGTCCCTGGCCGGGTCCTCGTGCCCACGATGATGGCGCCCCCTCAGGCCTCTGCTCCGCCATGTGTCATTGACAGGGTCTGACCACATCGACCAAACTGGAAGCGGACTTGCAGTAATGCTCTGATTGTCTCTGCGGTTGGCTCTCAGGGGCGTGTGTCTTTGGATGCTGTTGTGGTGGCTGACTCCTTCAAGGTTCGCCGCTACGATGATGTAGTGTTCATTGCTCTCATGGTGGATGAGGCCACGGCGTGCAGGATGGCCACCAATATTGGGCCTTCTTCTAGTTCGATCTCGGTCAGAATCCTTTGCCGGCGCTGGTCAAGACAAGTTTTTGCCACCAGAGCGGTCCTCCCTGCCCTGGTTGACATAGAGCTTCGTGGAATTCCTGCACATGCTTGGGAGGTGTCCACCACAGAGAACTTACTGAACCCATATGGCTGGCTCGAGAAGATTCACCCCGAGACTCGTTCTCGTGAAGATTATTCAGCTTTGAAGTGCTCAGTCTGGTGCTTCAATCCTACGGACATTCCATGTTCGCGTGATCTGTTCATCGTGGAACCGTCGCCACTGGTCGAAGAGCAGCCTCCGTCTAGGCGCGCTTTGATTGTGCTCTCTGTTGTGGGATCCCCTCAGCCCTGCCCAAGCGAATCTGCTCACCCCGACAACGACGGCAATGAAAACTCCGGACACCGATCGTCCTATGGGTGGACATGGTTTTCCATCCCCGGGGAATGAGCAAGGCACCTCTTCTTCTACTGGTCAAGGTGTTTCGAATGCCTTTGTGAAGGGCAGCGGAGGCCCTGCAGTCCTCGGCTAGGGCAGGAGTGGTCGCTGTCAATGAGGTCTTGTTGGAAGAGACGGGATTCGAAGGGCATGTGGCCTCCGGCGTGGGTGAAATGGATCGTCGCCGCCGAGGAGGCAACCTACCCCTCGCGCACAGTTTCGACACCAGAGGCATCTGGTTTTGATGGTTTTGGGTCTACAGTCTCCAAAGCGGGTGACATGATCGTCGACGTCGACGCTGTTGCGGCAGCTAGCCCAACTCTCCCATGGAGCCATGTGCTGAAATTTTGGGGATCGAGGATTCTCCGGTTCGTACTCCTGCGGCTATGCCCGAGGAGTCCTCCCCTTCCCCCATTGATGCTGAGGAGCGAGCATGCGCAACTATCTACTGGTGACCCACCAGCTGGCTAGGAAGGCTTGTGCGGACGAGGTTTGCCGCTCGTTGGATTCGCCCACGCTTTCGCTTTTCAGCTGCCGCCTACAATGGGTGCCATTGAGGATCTTGAGCCAGCCCCACCTTGCTCACAGCAAACTTCACCGCTTGCGTGGCTCCCAGCTGAAGATGTCTTGCTGCTCGATCTGGTGGCTGACCCCGCCGCTGCGCTCCATTTTGCAGAACCTCCGGAGGTTGCAGCACCATCTCTGCCAAACCCACCAGTTCAGATGCAACTCTGGATCCTCCGGCACAAACCTTCCTCAACCAGATTTCATGGCCGTTGGAAAACCTACTCACGCCTCAGGTCACGCGGCCGAGATGCTGGCGACGGCAGCCTGCAACCTCTCATGCTCCAAGATGAAGTCATCGTATTGCCAAGCTGCCGCCGGAAGCACAGCAGCAAGCTGCTATTTCTGTGTGCCGCCAGCTGGGATTTATTATTGACAAACAGCAGCATAGGCGATTATCGGATGCCATGATGGACAAATACACGGATTTCTTCAGCAAGCCACTAGTTCAGGAGCATGTTCGTGCGCTGACCGCTTTGCTGGGTAAAGAGATGCCGCTGGAAGTATCCACCTGCTCGGAGAGTCGCCCAGGTGTGGCTGTGGCTTGATTCTTACTCTTGTGGTCTTGTCCTTGTATTAGTGCACCGATAGATTCCTCTAATGTATTGATCTAGAATGTTGAGGACTTAATGATCGTGGTCACCGTGACATGGTTTGGAAAGTAGTCGACTCTTGTAAGCCAATCCTCATCTGCCTTGCAAGAAACTAAATTGGCTTTTATTTATTTCCATGTTATGCTATCTATTTTTGGTCGGGACTACCGAGATTTTGTCTGCCTTCCGGCTCAGGGAACGTGGGGTGGAATTTTAATCACTTGGCGAGATGGTGTGTTTGGTATGGTTGATCAATGGCAGGTTCATCAACACTCGGTCTCTGTAAAATTTTCAGTGGATGGTGAGCCATCTTGGTGGTTCACTGGGGTCTATGGGCCATCACAGGATGATGGCAAGGTTGCTTTTCTTGATGAGCTCAGAGAGGTCCGAAGTGAGTGTTTGGGCCCATGGGTGTTAGCTAGGGACTTTAATATGATTTATTCTTCCGAAGACAAGAACAACTCAAACTTGAATCGAGCAATGATGGGGCGCTTCAGACGGCTTGTCAATGTTCTGGAGCTGAAAGAGTTGCCCTTGCTTGGTCGGCGCCTTTTACTTGGTCCAATGAAAGAGATTCTCCCACTCTTGTCAAATTGGACCGAATGCTCTGTACGTCGGATTGGGAGAGTATTTTTCTGGACTGCATCTTACAGAGCCAAGCTTCAGAGGTCTCGGACCCTTGCCCTCTCCTGCTTGGTCTTAATGACGGTGTGCCCAGGAAACGGAGATTTCGTCTTAGACTAAATTTTATGGTTTCCAGGATGTGGTGGAAGCCTCCTGGAGTGAGCCGATTAACTCCTCTTGCACCCTGGAACATATCTCTCTCAAACTGTCGACGGAATATCACCGATAGTCTATCCGAGGTGTATACCTAAGGTAGTAGATTGATCGGTGAAGGTGCGCCTGAGACGAACAAGCGTAACGCAGCAAGCGTGAGACACAAGATTTATACAGGTTCAGGCCGCCGTGAGGCGTAATACCCTACGTCCTGCGTGCTGGTGGATTACATTGCTATGATATGATGATGTGGGTTGGGTTGAGAGGATCCCTTTCCCACCTTATATAGTCTGGGAGGCGGGGTTACAAGTCGGTTACCATGTATATCAGATTACAATACTAGCCGAACAAGGAAACTAATTGGCTAGATACTGGGAAAGCTATTTCCTTAACCGCCAAGACTTCGAAGCCGACAGATATACGTGATATTCTAGAGAGCAGTGGAGATGACGCGTCCTTGGCAGTCTAGGCCTGGTCGAAGGACTTGGCCCTATGTATAGTCCATATGGGTATACGGGTTTGTACCCCCACAGCAAGTCCCCGAGCACCTTAGCATTCGTCGGGAAGGAGCAGATCTTCAGAGTTGCTTGACCAGACGGATGTAAGGAGCTCAGAAATTTTTTGAAAAAGAGTCTTCTCTTTGGTGAAGTGTATTCACTTTTGGTTCGCCAGAATCAATACCTTCGCCGTTAGGTGAAGTGTATCCACTTAGTCCCCTGACCCTGATAGTAGGTGACATAGGCACGTGGTGTCAGGGTCAAAACTTTCGAGGGTGAATGGCGAAATCCCCGAGCACATCTGGTGCTCGAAAACATTGACTGAGCGATTACGAGACGACGACGAAATCCCCGAGCACATCCAGTGCTCGGAAACACTGGCAAGGTGATGACGGAGTCGATGACGAAGTCCCCGAGCACATCCAGTGCTCGGAAACGCTGACGAGGCGATGGCGAACTCCCCGAGCACATCCAGTGCTCGGAAACACTGACGTGGCGACATAGTCCCCGAGCACAGCAAGTGCTCGGAAACGCTGACGTGGCGACGAAGTCCCCGAGCACAGCAAGTGCTCGAAAACGATGATGAGGCGATGACGAGTTAATGACAAAGTGCCCGAGCGCATTCAGTGCTCGGAAACTATGAAGTGGTGACGGAGTCCCCAAGCACGTCCAGTGCTCGGAAATGCTGACGAGGTGACGATGGAGTCCCCGAGCACATCCAGTGCTCGGAAACACTGACGAGACGTTGACGCAGTCCCTGAGCACATCCAGTGCTCAAAAACTCTGAAGTGGCGACGGAGTCCCCGAGCACGTCCAGTGCTCGGAAACGCTGACGAGGCGATGACAAAGTCCCCGACCACATCCAGTGCTCGAAAACGCTAACGGGGCGATGACGAAATCCCCGAGCATATCCAGTGCTCGAAAACGCTGACGAGGTGATGACGAGTTGATGACGAAGTCCCCGAGCACATCCATTGCTCGGAGACGCTGACATGGAGATGACGAGTTGATGACGAAGTCCCCGAGCACATGCACTGCTCGGAGACGCTGACGTGGCGATGGGGTCCCGAAGCTTTGTAGATTTGGTTGTCCAACAATCCTTTTACAGATATCTGAAAAGGTGCCTTCTTCTTTATAATTGACATGAAGGGGAACGAGGGCGATTCACCTTCTTATCTGCATATCGCACAGTAGCCATTTGAACAAGTAATTGCCACTACTTAACCTAGCCGCCGCTACCTAGGGTTTTCGCAATCATCCATCCAAAATCCGATTCTGCCTGGAATCCCTCAATTCGGATCCTTACTACCATATTCTTGGCAAAATTTGAAGAAATGGCCCCTAGGAAGAGTTCACGCGTCCCCCTCAAGAAGGCGAAAGAAGCATAGCCTGGGGAGTTCCGCCTTGACGAAGAGTGGAAAAAAAAATCTTCGATGATCGAGAAGAGCATCTCAGCGTTGGTGGCGAGAGGGATATTGCCAAATCAAGCTACCGCCGGGTGGAAACCTTTGAACGGTGAGCCCTATCCTATGCCCGACACCAATGAGATGGTTGTTTTCGCTGACTATTTCCTCCGTGGGTTCGGCATTCCCTGCCACCCCTTTCTGCTTCTTGATTATTACAAGATTTCCTTATGCCATCTGCATCCCAACTCCATCTTTCATGTCTCTATTTTCATCCACTTCTGTGAAGCCTTCATTGGAATCCTTCCCATTTCAACCTATTTCGTCACCTGTTCATGCTCGTAAAGTCAAGCGGCGGTGGTTCCTGAATCACCGGGGGAGCGTACCTCAAGCTTAGGGATGGGATGTCTGCACATTATCTTTCTGTCCCTCTAAATACTAGTGTTCGTGATTGGAGCAAATGGTGGTTCTATCTTCCAAACCAAGACCTCGCTTGTTCGATGTGCTGTTGATCAGATACCCAAAAGGAGATCCACCTATTCAGATAAACTTGGGCCAGACGAGATGACCCAAGTGCATGAGCTATTGAAAATGCCTGAAGACCATGAATCTGAATGGAGTTGGAGTTGCCGCGAGCTTTGTAAGGCGCCGAGTACAGCCTTGTAAAGACAGAGTTCACCTGGCATATGAGTGGATAGGCGATTCTGATCTGACCAGAGAGGTACCCGAGCACATGTCTACTACTGAAGCAACAATAAGGCTGAGAGAGCTTTTTGATAAGGACACCTTTATCGATACTCGTGGACAGCAAAAGGCTTTGCACATCGGTAGCCCACCTTCGGAGGTATGCGATTTGCACAATACCCCCTTGTTCTTCTAGCTTCTTTGTTAATAGCTTCTTATCGGTATTTATTTAATTGGTCGAAGATCAATGGACAGGATCGCAAGGTTTACTTCTCTGAAGTGCCAGCTGCTGAGTGGCCTCAAGGCGTGATCCCTCAGCGCCGCTATCAACCAGGGCAGCGAGGATGAAGATTTCATAGAGCCCTCGGACGATGAAGAAGATGAAGATGTGATGAAGACCAAGAAACCCTGGCTCACCGAGCTGATTGGGGTAAGCAGCCGGTGAGCGAGGGGCCGGTTCATCAAAGAGCGGTGGTCGGAGGGCCGTGAAGCCAGTAAAGATCTCCGAGCAGCAGTCCCGTCGTCAAGCGGTGATCCCAAGCTCGAGTGATGATGAGCCATCGCCGAAGCGCCAGAAGGGTGAGGTTCCTCCGACCAGAGTGCCCGGCCATGATGAGGGGATTGCTGGTTGGAAGAAACAGTTCGCACGCAAGCCGTCGATCGGTTATGTAAGTAATCCGCATCCTGTCTTCTGTCGAGAATGCTTGTCTCTTTTTTAATTTATAGTAAGCTTCGCGCCGTTGCCTAGGGGACCTTCCACCAAGGACGTTGAGATGGCGGAAGGTGGCATAGAGGTTGTCGTTGAAACAACGAAGGACGGGAGTGGAGGCGGTATCTCTGCCACGTGGCCCTCTGACCACGAGTCGCTGAAGAGCCCATCAGAGGTGCGGCCAGATCCTTGCACTCTGGAGTAGTCGCCGCCACCGGAGCAGCCGCGAAAGCCTACCCCGCCGCTGCCGTCTCTGCCCTCGGCTCGGGACGCGGGACGGCAGTCGGAGGGCGCCGGGAAAAGTCGCTAGTCAGAGCATGACGCCCGTGGGCAGGTGCCGCCCGCCGGTTCCGATCAGGGAGCGGACGCGCAGACCGGCACTCCTTCTTTTGGAGGGGTACCAAGGTCAAGTCAGGAGAACCCCGAGCAACCGTCCACAAGCGCGGTTCCCCCCGAACACGATGTTGAGGAGATCACCCGTGAAGCTGCAGGGGAAGGTCCGCCGGTGGTGCTCTGGACCCTGAGGCGGATCGGCAATACCTACGCCGTCGCTGTGGAGGAGGAGGCGGCGGACGATGAACTTGAAGCTCTGAAAGCCGACATAAAGGACACCCGCACCGACCTGAGGAAGGTGCTTCACTGGCTGGGACAACTGTCTTCGCGAGTTTAGGTAGCAGCACCCTTCTTGAGTTTTCTTGAGATTTTTCTACTTGCCCTTTGTCATGTTTTTACCATTGTCGATCAGGCGGTGCATGATACGGCGGAAGACCACCGGAAAACCCTCCAACGTGCTACCGGGATTGCTCTGAAGAACGAGGAGTTGAAAAAGGAAGTGGAGCGATTTGCAAAGGCGATGGACGATCTCCGCGAGCAGCGTGACACACTGCAGGAACACCTCGGCGATTTAATGGAGTCCGAACAGAAGCTGCTGCAGGAGAAAAAAGGTACGAAGGTCATCGTTGTTTTGGTTATTTTGCCTCATCTTGTTCTCCTTTCTCAATTTTGGCTTTTTCATGTGTAGAATTGCAAACTTCTCTGGACGGAGCGCTGAAACGAGGTTTGTGCTTCCTTGAGTTGTTTTTACCATTTCGGTCCTCTACCGATTCTTATGGGCCCGTCTTCCTTTTCATGCAGTTAAGGAACTGGAGAGCGAGGCATCCATGTAGAGGGAGGCGGCACGACAAAACGAAGAGATGCGTCAAGGTGAGCTTCTCAAGCCTGGGGATTGTCGCAGTACTTCTTGCCGATTGTCTGTGATCTTGATTTTTGTGTGGGTGGAAATCGATCAGAGGACGCGGGTGTTGAAACTTCATAGTGCAATCACTAGAGACAGAGTGTTAGGCTATCTCTGATAACGGGGCCAGAAGTGACTGGGGGTATTTCTTATGTCTATTGGATAATTCCGCAAGCGCACAGAATTTACCGATGTAGCACTTCACCCGGGAGTATTCCAAGGTATCGTTATTTATTTTATCCTAAGGGAAAGCGGTGCTAGAAATGTTAATCGAAAGAGATCCTTAAATCTATCTCAACTTAGCACAACTAGTGCAGAGGGGGTAATCGAAGTATGATAGGAAGGTGATGATTCAAAGATAACAAATGAGATACTAAAAGATAACTAGTGCAGTATAGCTAGGTGGGAGGACAACGAGTGAGAACGGTTCCGTATTACGCCCAAACCAACGGACAAGCAGAAGCCTCCAATAAAATTTTGATCAAGGTCATCAAGAAAAAGATTGAGCAGAACCCCAGAAAATGGTATTTGCATTTGAGCAAGGCACTGTGGGCATATCGCATGGCACAGCATGGGTCGATCAAGGCTTCACCTTATGAGCTAGTCTATGGACACGCTGCTGTCTTACCATGGGAGATTCAGTCTGAGACACGGCGTGTCACGTTGCAAAACAAGCTTACAGCTGGTGAATACAAAGACATTATGATGGACAGTTTAGAAGATTTGCACTGTCATCGGCTTAGGGCTTTGGAATACATTGAAAAGAATAAGGTACGGGTGACCAAGTATTACAACACAAAGGTGAGAAGCAAGAGCTTCACCGAATCAGAGCTAGTGTGGAAAGTCATTCTACCTATTGGTACAAAAGATAGCCGATTCGGAAAATGGTCGCCAAACTAGGAAGGCCCGTATCGTGTGGTGGAATGCGCCCCGGGCAACGCTTACATCCTTGAAGACTTGGAAGGACAGAGACTCGCCCGGGCCATCAACGGGAAACATCTGAAGAAATACTACCCTAACATCCCAGTTGGGGGATAATTCTAAGGGAAAGCAGAACGAAGCCGATGCTAAGAAGCAGGCCCGAAAGCCGATTCGTATGTAGAACGGATCAAGCTGAGTAATTGATTCTAAAGTACAATGCAAGCCTAAGAGCCGATTCGCATGCAGCAAAAAGTCGTCAACATCTTTATCGACCTAGAATGAAGGGACGTACATACAGATGCGAAGAAATAATGGCGAATAAGACCTTTGAGGAGGACACAAACGGCGTCCCAAGATCCTGCATCAGCTATGCCTTGGGGGCTTGGACTCGCCGCATGCACACGTTACACGACATCAAGCGATCCATCACGAAGACGGACAAGACGAGTGACTTTCATTGGCTCCTACATCTTCAACGATGGTATGCACAATTCTACTCTCACAGTTTCAAAGTTTATTGTTGGAAATGTTTAAAGGCAAAACTTTGAAATCTTAAGGGTAATTCCACTCTACAAATATGTGATATAAATGTTTTAGTTTGTCCATTGTTGAAATGATTAATAGATGCTCTGTTTCATGTCTCACCCGTGTCTAGTTTATAATTTTGATTTCTTTAAGGTTTGAGTTTCTTAGTCTGATACTTGTCTTGAAGTCTTGAGAACCTGTGGGTTGCGTAAAGTTTAAACTTTGTCTAAAAATGGCTGTACAATGTGAATGGAAATGGAATTTGCTATGACATTATTCTGAGAGATACTTGAAATCCGGAGAGTTTTATAAAATGATTAATAAAGATTAATTGATTTCATATTGAGCCTTGTCAAATTATTGTGACCACTAGTGAGATTATAGTCATGCTCCTAAGATCAAGATTCACGTACACATTATAAATTAATAAAATTCCTTGATGAGCCAGGGACATTCTCTCTTTGATTAAGATAAGATATGAAGCTATTCTATAAACTCAGAAATAAAAACGACAGACATGTGTCCGCCAGAACTGAGAAGAGAAAAATAAAAAATGACGATCGCGTGATCGCCAAATAAAATGAAAGATGGCCAAAGGCCCAATAGCCTTATAGTTTAGAATGATCAAAGAGAGTGGCATATGCACAGGGAAAATAAAAATACAAAAAATATTCACTTGCACTTCTTGATCTAAGTATATGACTTTTATCTCCTTAAGGTTCGGTTTTTTGACTTTGCAATATTATGTGATACAATTTATAAAAGATAATAATAAAACTCCGGAAGAAAAGTGTTCAAGGGATAACAGATAAGCAGTTCTGTAGCTGTTCTGTTTTGCAGTTGCTTGAGGACTTAGTGAAAAGTAAAAGCCCCATGGTTGAAGAGATAGATGGATGAGTAAAGTACCATTTTATTCAAATTTAAAAAGAAATCTTGGTTATAAATATGATACTCTTGAGATGTAATCGACATTGTAGCATCTTCTGATCAACAATATATAAGAATGGATAAAACTATAATATTTATACACATATGCATTTACTACTAATCTATTTCCACATGTATTGGAGGATTATTGTTTTACAGGACTTGCATACAGAGGTGTGGAAATATGGTGAGAACATGCTTGTATTGTCGGATCAAGAAAGAAGAATATCCAATCAGAATAGTTCGAAGCATGAAAATTCATACTCCGAACTAGGGGGCCAGTGTTAACACCAAAATTTGGTAAGCTCCTAATTAAGAGATATTTATGGATCAGAAAGGAAATTCACGCATGAAGGCTCGGCCAATATTTTGTGAATTTTGGCACGGCCGAGTAAAAGCTATATTTAGTTCTCTGTGTCCAGTTAGCATGCAAGATTCCAGATGCATCACGTATATACCAGAATGAAGGACGATCATATTTGGCCAAGAATATTTTGGGTAATATATGATCGGTCCACGAGCAATGCGGAAGGGAGCAAAGAGGAGTTCAGATGTCGCATGGTTAGGTGCCAGCAATGCCAAGGTATGGAGTCTAGGAACTACACGAGGCCATCACGTACATGCAGATAAACATAAAGGCAGGAAATACTATTTATATATATTGGGAAGGCCAATAAAAAAGATACGCACGTCATGGACTTCAAATACATCTATTGTTGGCAATGCGTGTACGTGTTGACTCACGATGGCAAATCAAGGGAGAGCACGAGATCAAGGACAACTCAACGGACTATATGTTTATTCGGGAGATCAGTTAGGAATAAATAAATAATATTTTTTATGGAAGATAGCCGATACTGAAGGAAAATAGCCGATCTCGGAAGCAGACTCCGTCCAGCGGAAGGAAGGAAAATAGCCGATTGCACGGTGAATCGGTTATCGGGCGAAGGCGACAGAAGGCGTGCAGCATCGGTATTGGTGACGTCATCCAGAGTCCGCGCCGCCAAGATGCGATCATGATCGGAGTCCGTTATGAAAGGGAAGTTGGGACTCCAAGTTACCTTAGATATATGATAGTTTGTTGGTTTCCTTATCTATTAATGAGTTGTAATTCGATTAGGACTCTCGCTACGCTCAGGGCATAAATATAAACCCTCAGCCATTGTAAAACATACAACAACATCAATACAACACAACTTTTGGCTCTGGCCAACAAACCCTAGAGTCAGTCGAGTCCGGCGAGTTACTTCATCCAGGCTGGGTGTCATCCGGTGGACGCAGGCTTGTTTGTAAGTATCGTCAACCCCTTGTTAAACTATGTCTTTTTAGCGTCATCCGGTGGACGTGGAAGCATGGCGGACCAGGGTCCTTGCTAAGCTCTGTTTCTTTGGCGTCATCCGGTGGACGCGGGAAGCACAGTGAGTCAAGGATGATTCACGCTGGTTTACCCGATCAATCTGTGTTAACCGTCATCCGGTGGACGAGATGCAGATTAGGACGGATTTCACGCGCGGATTAGTTATCGATTCGTGTTTGTTTGCTTGATTCATCTATTAGTTAATGTCATCCGGTGGACAGGCTATAGATTAAGACAGTTTGCATGCATGGATTAGTTATCGGCTCTAGTTAAATTTGGCAGTTTAGCTGGATTCATTAAGTTACCGATGTTGCTTATGTTTATTGTTTATAATTTAAAGCAATCATCAATTTGCCCGTCTTGATCCATATGCATCGGCTTGTATCTAATAGATTTATATGTTCAACGAATTATGCTTGCCATTCGTTTTATATTGAATGCTTTGCACTAGCCGGTTGTATTTTGGATCTAGATTAGATACGGGTCGCACTCAAGTAATAAAGTAAACATTGTCTAGATTCAAAGGTTAACGGATTTAAGTTGCAACTTCATCATGACTGCCTTGATCCGCTCGATCTCCACTGTTGCAAGATTGTGATTTAGATCTATTAGCCGGAGAATTGAAACATTGTCTACTTTATAGGCTTGTATGTTGCCCGTATACACTGAATCGGCTAAAGTAGCCGATTTCATCTTGTTTTACATTGAGACATCTTATGATCATGTTAGCTTGCTGTGATTACATCTTTTATAGTATATTTCCGTCTAATGCAAGTATGTATCATTGAATTCTTGTCTGAATCAGTTAACTTGAGTTATAATGCATGTTTCGCTACAATCGGTTCGTAACATGACGGAATCGGCTTTCTAGTCGATCTCCCATTACATCGGCTCTTCGAGCCATACAGTTGGAACTACCTGGACATACCGGTTAGTTCCGCCCTGTGATTACTAATTACGTCTTGTTTCCTTGTCAATTGCAGGTCAAATTGACTGGCACGCTTGGGTATTACTGACACTCTCAGACCGGGTCCGAAGCTAGCTGGATCTGCGAGAGCTTTACTGCCTCAAGGGTCGTTTCTGGCTTCGCTAGTGTGTTGGGCTTAGGGAGCCACTTTTTGCGCCAACACACTTTTTGGCACGCCTGGTGGGACAATTCACTGAAGACCCTGGCAAAAGGAAAGGCTGCGGCGGACGGCCCCTCTAGGGATGACGGTGTCCTCAGGGTCAGGGTCGAAGATCTCAGTGAGGAGGACGCGGCAGTGCTGAACAAGATTGTTGAAAAATTCACTGATGCCTGCCTGCTTTCATTCAGCAAGCAGCGTGATGGCTCTATAGTGAAGAAGAATGCATTCCCGAGATGGATCATGGACGGCCATTCTGATAAATCTGAAGAGGAGTGCAAGGCCGACCTCAAGCAGATGCTGGAAGAAGCGACCTGGGAGGCCGCCTATTCAGCAGTCGGCCATCACCATAAATCCTTCCTGCAGACATTCTATAACATCATGAAGACTGTTCTCAAATGGCAGGATTGGGAGTCTCTGGGTCCGGTTTACTTCAACATACCCGCAGAGGATGCAGATCCAAAAGTAGCGGCAAGGACCTCCAATTCCTCACCGCAACAGCCGAGCCAGCCGAAAACGCCAGGGCAGGGTGCCACTGCGGCTGGTTCGGCTTAAAAAATAGCAGCTTCTCCCAGATTATACAAAGATCATACACCGGAGGAGCTCGCCGCTTTCATGCAGGCCACTGGACAGTCGGTGAACTCGATGAACTCATCAGCAGTGAACCTGACAGCTGGAAATACGCCGGCGGCAGACGTGGCCAACCCAACTCCTGGATACCATGAGGGGATCACATATCAAGACCTTCGGGCAGCGCCGCATCCGGGGTACGCCTAGACACCCAACAATCAGCTGCTGGAGCAGATGAGTGCCATGCTCCGTGATACGTTCGGTTTACAGCCGAAGACCGGGACTGGAATCAAGTACAGGCGCCCTTACCTCGAGTGGTACGACCGAGTGACACTGCCGCCCAGGTATCGCTTACCCGACTTCTCCAAGTTCAGTGGGCAGGACGACATCACCACCATGGAACACATCAGTCGTTACCTGACCCAGCTCGGCGAAGCTTCGTATGAGGTAGCTCACAGGGTCCGGCTCTTTCCGCTATCACTGACAGGGCCGGCGTTTAGCTGGTTTGCATCTATGGAGCCTGGCTCGATTCAAGGCTGGGAAGATCTGGAGACTAAATTCCATAATTACTTCTTCTCTGACACTGGGGAGAAAGACATCACAGATCTCTCCAACATGCGCCAAAAGCCGAATGAACTTGGATCGGCTTTCATCAAGCGGTTCAGGGAGACCAGGAACATGTGTTACTCTTTGAACCTGAACGACAAGCAGCTCGCCAAGATAGTGGTCAGTGGGTTGCTCCCACACGTCCAAGAGAAGCTTGTGGGCACCAACTTCAACAGCATCAGCGAAGTGATGCAGAGGGTGGCCGCATTAGAACAGCAGGCCCAGAGTTTCAAGAAGGAATCAAAATACAAGCTGGCCTACGTCTGCGATTCTGACTCAGAGGATGGAGAGAATGAAGAAGTGGCTGCTGTTGAGCTCAAATGGGGGACAAAGCCCATGGCCATCCCAAAGGGGTGGAGCGCGAAAGATCAATACGACTTTGACACGCGCAAGCTGGACTAGCTCTTCGACCTGTTAGTCAGTGCAGGCCACATCACCTTCCCAGCTGATTACGTCAAGCCATCTCCTGAAGATTTGCAGGGAAAACCGTTCTGCCAGTACCACGGCCTCACCTCACACTCTACAAACAACTGCCGCAATTTCAAAGCAGCAATCCAGAATGCTATTAGGCGCGGTTTGTTGAAATTTGAGGCTCCTCCCAAGGGGAAGATGAAGATCGACAAATTCCCATTCCCGAAAGGGCAGAACATGGTCCAGATCGCGAATCCTCTGACTAAAGTAAAGGTATTAACCTCCGAACGGGCCAAGAAGAACTCCTCAGTTGATACCGATGCACAAATCACAGCTGAGGAGCTGGCGCTGATCAAAGGAAGGAAGGAGCAGAGTCAGAGGCAGCCGGAGCAAGGAGAATCCAGTGGCACCAAGAGCAGGAGGCCCACGCACCAGCACCTTCTGAACAAGTGGCGGCGACAGAAAAAGAAAGATCATTAGAGGCGGCTGCAGCGCGAAGAAGAGGAGTACCGCAGGTGGCTCCGCGAAGAAGAAGAGGCGCGCTATCACGAAGAAATGGCCCGCCACCGGGGAGGTGAGGAGGATCATTGGCATTGCCCATTCTTCCGACACTACTGGAATGAAGGCTTGAGACTGCCAACGCTGCGCAACTGCCCAGAATGCAGCGATCAATACCGAGAATACAGGCAGTCCCAGGTCAACCGCCGGTCTGTGCATCAGAGGCTGGGGAGCCCCCACAGCCCGCGGGATCGGCGTGAAAAAAGGGGCTCGTGCGATCGGCTTGATGAAGCGGTAGTTGAACACCGACAGCCGGTTTGGGAAGAGAATCAGTGGTGCCCAGGGGATCTAACTAGGAGCCAAAGGCGCCGGGTGCAGCGGCTCAGAAACAGAGAGCTCCAAGCTGAGGGGCGTGCCAAACAGGTATGGCGCGAGAAGCCTCCACAAAATAATGGAAAGGCTGTAGCCGATGCACAGATGGTGTTCGTGCTGCCTGCAGAGTTCATAGCCAAGAAGTATGATACCGAGTCTGACTCAGACGATTCGGGATCAGAAGACCGAGTGGCCAAGTTGGTGCTCGCACAGCAAGCTACTTTTGATAAGCCAGCCAAGAATCGACATTTGAAGGCCCTCTATCTCAAAGGTTATGTCGACGGCATGCCCATGACGAAGATGTTGGTGGACGGTGGTGCCACTGTCAATCTCATGCCCTACACTACATTCCGCAAGCTAGGCAAGAGTCCCGATGATCTAATAGAAACTGATCTGATGCTCAAGGATTTTGGGGGCAATTCTTCCAACACTCGGGGGGCAGTCAACGTCGAGCTAACAGTGGGGAAGAAGACACTGCTTACCACCTTTTTCGTGATCGACAGTAAAGGTGCCTACAGTTTGCTACTCGGACGCGACTGGATTCATGCCAACTGCTGTGTACCATCGACCATGCATCAGTGCCTCATTCAGTGGCATGGCGATGAGGTCGAAGTGGTCCCGGCCGATGACTCGGTCAGCGTGGCGACGATAGATGCCACATACTGGGAAGCTGGGGATCATGACTGTTTCTCTGGCAAGGCTTGGGAAGGAGGCTCCATCAAGGTCAGTGATGAGAGTCAACAGCCGATCAGAGCAATCGGCTCTGAGTTTTTTTATTAAATGGAGAATCCGATCGACGGCACAGAGGGTAAGTTGGGGCAAGGATTCACGTCGGCCGACAAGCTCGGAGAAGTGGATGTTGGACCCGGCGACAGACCAAGGCCGACGTTTATTGCCGCCAATTTAGACCCGGAGTTCAGGCAGGAGCTGATTCAACTGTTGAAGGAGTACAAAGATTGTTTCGCCTGGGAATATTATGAGATGCCTGGATTGGACAAATCTATTGTTGAGCACAGGTTGCCTATCAAACCAGGGTTTCGGCCACACAAGCAGCCTCCACGTCGTTTTAGAGAGGATGCTCTACCCGACATTAAGGCCGAAATCACGAGGCTGTTAGAAGCCAAGTTCATTCGAGCTTGCCGATATGCCGAGTGGATATCGAACATCGTCCCCGTGTATAAGAAAAATGGTAAATTGCGAGTCTGTATTGACTTCAGGGATTTAAATAGAGCTACACCGATGGATGGCTACCCTATGCCAATAGCCGATATGTTGGTAGACTCGGCTGCTGGGCACCAAGTTATTAGCTTCATGGATGGCAATGCTGGTTATAATCAAATTTTTATGGCTGATGAAGACATCCCGAAGACCGCCTTCAGGTGCCCTGGTGCGCTTGGTTTGTTTGAATGGGTGGTCATGATGTTTGGTTTGAAGAATGCCGGTGCAACTTATCAGAGAGCTATGAATTATATATTTCACAAGTTGATCGGCAAAGTCGTTGAAATTTATATAGATGATGTGGTGGTGAAATCCAAGAGCAATAAAGATCACCTGGCCGATTTGAGGACCACTTTGGAGTGCACAAGGCGACATGGTCTGAAGATGAATCCTAACAAGTGTGCGTTTGGCGTGTCAGCTGGCGAATTTCTGGGATTCGTGGTCCACCGCAAAGGGATAGAGATCGGCAGCAAGAGTAGGAAGGCGATCGATGAACTCGTACCTCCAACCAATAAGAAGGAATTGCAGTCTTTACTTGGTAAGGTTAACTTTATCAGAAGGTTCATTGCCAACTTATCAGAGAAGGTGCTGCCGTTCTCACCATTGTTGAAGCTCAAGAATGATCAAGAGTTCAAATGGGGTGACGTGCAATAGAAGGCTTTTGACGAAATCAGAGAATACATGAAGACTCCCCCTGTCTTAGTACCGCCACGGACAGGGAAGCCTTTTAAGTTGTACGTGACGGCCAAAAGCCATACCATTGGATCGGCCCTTTTTTAAGAGTTTGAAGGGAAAGAGAGAGCAGTCTTCTAGCTGAGCAGGCGGCTCCTTGACCCTTAGACAAGATACACACCGACCGAGAAGTTGTGCTTGTGCCTATTCTACTCATGCACCAAGTTGAGGCACTACTTGCTTGCCTCAGAGTGTGTGGTGGTGTCCAAGGAGGATGTCATCAAGCACATGCTTTCGATGCCTATTTTAAATGGTCGGATAGGCAAATGGATCCTGGCGCTTTTAGAGTTTGACTTGAGGTTCGAATCGGCTAAGGCGGTCAAAGGTCAGGCGATAGCCGATTTCATTACACAGCATCACGGAGGATCGGTTAATGTAGCGGATATAGCGCCGTGGACTATGTTTTTCGACGGTTCTTCGTGCAAGCAAGGTGGTGGCGCCGGAGTAGTGCTCATCTCACCACGGGGTGTGCGTTTTGAGTATGCTTTCCAGATAGGGCCGATTGTCACAAACAATCAGGCTGAATATGAAGCCGCGTGGAAAGGTTTTCAGCTTCTGCATGAAGCAAAAGCCGATGAAGTTCAAGTATTTGGCGATTCACAACTAGTCATCAACCAATTGCTCGGCTTGTATGAATGTAAAGACGAGATACTCAGAGGCTACTATGATCAGTGCCAGGCTCTCAGCAAGAAGTTCATGGCGGTATCTCTCTGTCACATCCCCAGGGCCCAGAATCAGGAAGCTAATCGGCTGGCGCAGAACGCGTCGGGTTATCGGCCGATGCAGGAGATTTGCAACAGTGAGCAATCAGCTGATGACTGGAGGGGCGAGATAGCAGGTTACCTGGCAAATCCTTCACAACAGGTCAGCAGAAAGCTAAGATACAAAGCCACCAAGTACGTGTTGTTGGATGGTCAGTTGTATTACAAGACTATTGAAGGAGTGCTGCTCAAATGCCTGTGGGCAGAGGAATCAGTAAAGCTGATGAGCGAAGTACATGATGGAGTCTGCGGTGCACATCAATCAGCTCACAAGATGAAGTGGATCATCAGGAGGACTGGTTACTATTGGCCTACGATGCTGGAAGATTGTTTCAAATATTATAAAGGGTGTCAAGAATACCAAAAGTTTAGAAATATACAAAAGTCTCCAGCCTCTGCTATGAATCCTATAATTAAACCATGGCCGTTTAGGGGATGGGGTATTGATCTAATCGGCCAAATCTACCCACCATCGAGCAAGGGTCACAAATGGATCTTGGTGGCGACTGATTACTTCACCAAGTGGGTAGAAGCCATTCCTTTGAGGAACGCCACTTCAGCTGACGTGATCGAATTTGTGAAGGAGCATATTATTTACAGGTTCGGCATACCTCAGACGATCACAACCGATCAGGGGACAATGTTCACTTCAGAGGAGTTTATGACCTTTGCTGACGACATGGGCATCAAAATTTATAATTCATCGCCGTATTACGCCCAAGCCAACGGACAAGCAGAAGCCTCCAATAAAATTTTGATCAAGGTCATCAAGAAAAAGATTGAGCAGAACCCCAGAAAATGGTATTTGCATTTGAGCAAGGCACTGTGGGCATATCGCATGGCACAGCATGGGTCGATCAAGGCTTCACCTTATGAGCTAGTCTATGGACACGCTGCTGTCTTGCCATGGGAGATTCAGTCTGAGACACGGTGTGTCACGTTGCAAAACAAGCTTACAGCCGGTGAATACAAAGACATTATGATGGACAGTTTAGAAGATTTGCACTGTCATCGGCTTAGGGCTTTGGAATACATTGAAAAGAATAAGGTATGGGTGGCCAAGTATTACAACACAAAGGTGAGAAGCAAGAGCTTCACCGAATCAGAGCTAGTGTGGAAAGTCATTCTACCTATTGGTACAAAAGATAGCCGATTCGGAAAATGGTCGCCAAACTGGGAAGGCCCGTATCGTGTGGTGGAATGCGCCCCGGGCAACGCTTACATCCTTGAAGACTTGGAAAGACAAAGACTCGCCCGGGCCATCAACGGGAAACATCTGAAGAAATACTACTCTAGCATCCCAGTTGGGGGATAATTCTAAGGGAAAGCAGAACGAAGCCAATGCTAAGAAGCAGGCCCGAAAGCCGATTCGTATGTAGAACGGATCAGGCTGAGTAATCGATTCTAAGGTACAATGCAAACCTAAGAGCCGATTCACATGCAGCAAAAAGTCGTCAACATCTTTATCGGCCTAGAATGAAGGGACGTACATACAGATGCGAAGAAATAATGGCGAATAAGACCTTTGAGGAGGACACAAACGGTGTCTCAAGATCCTGCATCAGCAATGACTTGGGGGCTTGGAATCGCCGCATGCACACGTTGCACGACATCAAGCGATCCATCACGAAGACGGACAAGACGAGTGACTTTCATTGGCTCCTACATCTTCAACGATGGTATGCACAATTCTACTCTCACAGTTTTAAAGTTTATAGTTGGAAATGTTTAAAGGCAAAACTTTGAAATCTTAAGGGTAATTCCACTCTACAAATATGTGATATAAATGTTTTAGTTTGTCCATTATTGAAATGATTAATAGATGCTCTGTTTCATGTCTCACCCGTGTCTAGTTTATAATTTTGATTTCTTTAAGGTTTGAGTTTCTTGGTCTGATACTTGTCTTGAAGTCTTGAGAACTTGTGGGTTGTGTAAAGTTTGAACTTTGTCTAAAAATGGCTGTACAATGTGAATGGAAATGGAATTTGCTATGACATTATTCTGAGAGATACTTGAAATCCGGAGAGTTTTATAAAATGATTAATAAAGATTAATTGATTTCATATTGAGCCTTGTCAAATTATTGTGACCACTAGTGAGATTATAGTCATGCTCCTAAGATCAAGATTCACGTACACGTTATAAATTAATAAAATTCCTTGATGAGCCATGGACATTCTCTCTTTGATTAAGATAAGATATGAGGCTATTCTATAAACTTAGAAATAAAAATGACGGACACGTGTCCGCCAGAACTGAGAAGAGAAAAATAAAAAATGACGATCGCGTGATCGCCAAATAAAATGAAAGATGGCCAAAGGCCCAATAGCCTTATAGTTTAGAATGATCAAAGAGAGTGGCATATGCACAGGGAAAATAAAAATACAAAAAATATTCACTTGCACTTCTTGATCTAAGTATATGACTTTTATCTTCTTAAGGTTCGGTTTTTTGACTTTGCAATATTATGTGATACAATTTATAAAAAGATAATAATAAAACTCCGGAAGAAAAGTGTTCAAGGGATAACAGATAAGCAGTTCTGTAGCTGTTCTGTTTTGCAGTTGCTTGAGGACTTAGTGAAAAGTAAAAGCCCCATGGTTGAAGAGATAGATGGATGAGTAAAGTACCATTTTATTCAAATTTAAAAAGAAATCTTGGTTATAAATATGATACTCTTGAGATGTAATCGATATTGTAGCATCTTCTGATCAACAATATATAAGAATGGATAAAACTATAATATTTATACACATATGCATTTACTACTAATCTATTTCCACATGTATTGGAGGATTATTGTTTTACAGGACTTGCATACAGAGGTGTGGAAATATGGTGAGAACATGCTTGTATTGTCGGATCAAGAAAGAAGAATATCCAATCAGAATACTTCGAAGCATGAAAATTCATACTCCGAACTAGGGGGCCTGTGTTAACACCAAAATTTGGTAAGCTCCTAATTAAGAGATATTTATGGATCAGAAAGGAAATTCACGCATGAAGGCTCGGCCAATATTTTGTGAATTTTGGCACGGCCGAGTAAAAGCTATATTTAGTTCTCAGTGTCCAGTTAGCATGCAACATTCCAGATGCATCACGTATATACCAGAATGAAGGACGATCATATTTGGCCAAGAATATTTTGGGTAATATATGATCGGTCCACGAGCAATGCGGAAGGGAGCAAAGAGGAGTTCAGATGTCGCATGGTTAGGTGCCAGCAACGCCAAGGTATGGAGTCCAGGAACTACACGAGGCCATCACGTACATGCAGATAAACATTAAGGTAGGAAATACTATTTATATATATTGGGAAGGCCAATAAAAAAGATACGCACGTCATGGACTTCAAATACATCTATTGTTGGCAATGCGTGTACGTGTTGACTCACGATGGCAAATCAAGGGAGAGCACGAGATCAAGGACAACTCAACGGACTATGTGTTTATTTGGGAGATCAGTTAGGAATAAATAAATAATATTTTTTATGGAAGATAGCCGATACCGAAGGAAGATAGCCGATCTCGGAAGCAGACTCCGTCCAGCGGAAGGAAGGAAAATAGCCGATTGCACGGTGAATCGGTTATCGGGCGAAGGCGACAGAAGGCGTGCAGCGTCGGTATTGGTGACGTCATCCAGAGTCCGCGCCGCCAAGATGCGATCACGATCGGAGTCCGTTATGAAAGGGAAGTTGGGACTCCAAGTTACCTTAGATATAGGATAGTTTGTTGGTTTCCTTATCTATTAATGAGTTGTAATTCGATTAGGACTCTAGCTACGCTCAGGATATAAATATAAACTCTCAGCCATTGTAAAACATACAACAACATCAATACAACACAACTTTTGGCTCCGGCCAACAAACCCTAGAGTCAGTCGAGTCCGGCGAGTTACTTCATCCAGGCTGGGTGTCATCCGGTGGACGCAGGCTTGTTTGTAAGTATCGTCAACCCCCTGTTAAACTATGTCTTTTTAGCGTCATCCGGTGGACGTGGAAGCATGGCGGACCAGGGTCCTTGCTAAGCTCTGTTTCTTTGGCGTCATCCGGTGGACGCGGGAAGCACAGTGAGTCAAGGATGATTCACGCTGGTTTACCCGATCAATCTGTGTTAACCGTCATCCGGTGGACGAGATGCAGATTAGGACGGTTTTCACGCGCGGATTAGTTATCGATTCGTGTTTGTTTGCTTGATTAATCTATTAGTTGATGTCATCCGGTGGACAGGCTATAGATTAAGACAGTTTGCATGCATGAATTAGTTATCGGCTCTAGTTAAATTTGGCAGTTTAGCTGGATTCATTAAGTTACCGATGTTGCTTATGTTTATTGTTTATTATTTAAAGCAATCATCAATTTGCCCGTCTTGATCCATATGCATCGACTTGTATCTAATAGATTTATATGTTCAACGAATTATGCTTGCCATTCGTTTTATATTGAATGCTTTGCACTAGCCGGTTGTATTTTGGATCTAGATTAGATACGGGTCGCACTCAAGTAATAAAGTAAACATTGTCTAGATTCAAAGGTTAACGGATTTAAGTTGCAACTTCATCATGACTGCCTCGATCCGCTCGATCTCCACTGTTGCAAGATTGTGATTTAGATCTATTAGCCGGAGAATTGAAACATTGTCTACTTTATAGGCTTGTATGTTGCCCGTATACACTGAATCGGCTAAAGTAGCCGATTTTATCTTGTTTTACATTGAGACATCTTATGATCATGTTAGCTTGCTGTGATTACATCTTTTATAGTATATTTCCGTCTAATGCAAGTATGTATCATTGAATTCTTGTCTGAATCGGTTAACTTGAGTTATAATGCATGTTTCGCTACAATCGGTTCATAACATGACGGAATCGGCTTTCTAGTCGATCTCCCATTACATCGGCTCTTCGAGCCATACAGTTGGAACTACCTAGACATACCGGTTAGTTCCGCCCTGTGATTACTGATTACGTCTTGTTTCCTTGTCAATTGCAGGTCAAATTGACTGGCACGCTTGGGTATTACTGACACTCTCAGACCGGGTCCGAAGCTAGCTGGATCTGCGAGAGCTTTACTGCCTCAAGGGTCGTTTCCGGCTTCGCTGGTGTGTTGAGCTTAGGGAGCCACTTTTTGCGCCTACAAACCTCTACCCGAAGCGGCTATGCTCTTATGGGAGCCTACCTTTTAAGAATTTGCCTAAAACACGTTAAGACTAGACAGGGCTGTCACCACCTGCTAGCACCCACAAACAATCCGTGTGACAAGCGGCATTCAATGGCAAGATCTAGTCTAAGTACCATGCTTACACTAAGTCCTACTACTCTAGCTATGATCAAGGCAACTAGAGCACCCTATGACAGGCGATGAACAGCAAACAAGAGTTGGTTATAGGATCACAATCTAGTAAGTAACAACTAAGAGATAAGATAGAACACAACAATACTATTGCAAGAATAATATTGCACTAAGTGAATACTCAGTAAAGTAAAGAAGGAATATTATATTGAAGTAAACAAGTCTTACAGAAAGAGAAAGATACAAGAGCTATACCAGACTCTCAAACAGATGACTCCAGAGACCCCGAGCGCAGCTCGACTCAACTCTAACTCCCACACTAGACTACACTACTACTAGAGGTGGAACTGCACTAATCTTCACTTGTATCTTGATTGAATCATGTCTTGAGAGGGTGGAAGCAGCCTCAATTTATAGGAGGAGATGGAGGGGTGCCACGTCAGCGATCCGTGTGCCTTTCCACCTTGGCCCTAGGATGAACCGACCTTGAAACCGCCTTAGATGGACGTCAGTGATTAAACCAGCATGTGTGAAACATGCAGGATGTCAGTGAAGCATGGCGCTGGCCTGGGCCCACCAAGGGTGGGTCGGCTGACCCGCCTATGGCAAGGTGGGCCCACCACTGTGGTCCCCACTGGTCATAGAGTGTGGCTATGTACTGGTTTCGCCTTGGTCTTGTCGGTTCACGCCTTGATCCATGTGCTCTGATCTTTTACCGTTGATTGGAAACACAACTTTGAACCAAAGGTGGAATTGAGCTGGATGGAGAATCACATGGATCATGCCATGTCAGCAGAGCCCTGGGGGCCGCACATGTGGGTCGGCCGACCCCTATGTGGGCCCTTCATGTGCTCCACTCTCTTCTACGTGCTTCCTTGCGTCAAGTGTTGAAGTGTGATGACTTGGTTCCCAAATATGTGGTTCGGCCGACCCACTCAATTGGGCTCCAAGTGCTCATTTCTGCTCTGTTTGATCTTCCCTGCATTCACAAGCTAAGACTAGAAGTGGAACTAGTTATTGGATAAAACATGTGCATGTTATACTTATCCTTCCTTAAATCCGAGGCATGTTGACGGCGTTTGAGTGTGGATTTTTATGGTATATCCACCGTCAACAAGATCCCCCAAGCTTAACCTTTACTCATCCCGAGCAAATAATTAAACTTAGCCTCGGTGGATCAGGAGTTGCTACAATGTTCATGTTTCCCTAGTACCAAGTGTGCAACAAAGTACTTCTCTTTTAAATGGAAAATTTGGCTATAAAAACTCATCCATATTACCTTAGTTCTCTATGGAGCTTATGGCCTTTCCTTTGCCTTCGGTGGTTGAGAGACAGAACAGTTTGACTTGAGCACTAATTTTCTTATTCTTTGCAAGTTTCATACTGGAGGTTTTAGCAATGTTTTGCAAAAGAAAACTTAATGTTCCTCAAATGGTTCTCTCATGTCGCTCAAATGGTGTATGATTCTTACCAAGGCATAAAGTCATCCTACTTCTAAAATGGCTTATGTGGAGCTCAAGGTAGGAATGAAAAGATATAGCATACTTACTTTGCATGTATTGTAGAGTCAAAGCTTGGATCCAAAGAGAGAAGTGTCATGCCCTTAGATCAAGATGTGCAAGTGTGTGGAAAAATATTGGATTATAATACTCCTCTATTTGGAATTGTATCTCTCTCTAACAAATTTTAGAGACATGGCTATCATTTTTCCTATCTTTTATTCATGAGCCTAGACATGCTTATATTTTCTTTTCTTTTCTATGGACTTCCTTGTGTCCATTTTTTCTTTCATTTTCTTTTATTTTGCATAGCCTTTTGTCTCTTCTATCATATCAACTAAGAGAGATATTTTATGACTTTAACACGTGGAGCATTTATTTGGTGGAAATGAAAGGCATGTCGTTGCGTACTTCTAGTGTAGAAGTAGCATAAATATATGGTGTGTACATGATCTTGATCTTGGGAGCATGATAAGTCTCTCAATAAGTGTCAACAAGACTTGACAAAACTTAATACAAAGCAAATAGCTTATTTGGAAGGTTTTAAACATGTATAGCATATCAGGCTGTGGTAGAAATTTATCACCATTCAGGAACAATAAGATTTTGATTTTTCTAAGAAATAAATCTCCAGTAATCATGCATGCTTAGAACAATATTATAGCAGCTCATGTCTTACCATATCATATCTCACAACAACTTAGACTTAGTTCTAGCACTTGCAACCCACAAAATTTTCAGGTTCATGATGATTTTAAATGAGCCAAGTAATCCATACTCAAAGAAATATTAAGTTGTAGACTAGGCATTAAAGAAATATTAACAGAGCAACTATTCATCATTTCCATGAGGAAAGTAAACATGCATGACATATATAACATGAAAAAGTAATAATAAACATGGGAAATATTTTTGGCATTCTTATCATTTTTGTTTTTTTCAAAGTAAAGAAGGAATAAAATAATGCACAATACTCAGATAGAATACTTACCTTGGTGGGGGAGAGACTCTCCACCAAGCTTGAACTTTTGTACATGTCTCACTGCGGTGGACGTGGCGGGTATGGTGGTGGATAGTGAGGAGGATACTGTGGTGGATATGCGGGTGGGTATGGCCGAGAGAACTGCTGTGGGTGTTGTGGAATATATGGTGGTGGAGGTATGTTGTGATGCGCATAGAGAGCAGCCCACTATCTACCACTCTGCTCCTGAATGTTTTGGAGCTGCTGCTAGGTTTGTGCAGTGATGTTATGGATGGCCTCATGTCCAGCCCGCAGCACACCAAACTGGTGGGTGAGCAACTCCATGTCATGTCGGTGGCTCCGGGTCCCTGCATCCTGAAAAGAAGAGTGGAAGAATCTAGCACTTTGTGCCCCTGACCGGCACCTTCCTCCAGAACTAGAGGCCTACATTGCATTTGAGCTGTCTGCATAGGTGCTATCATCTTCTTCAGACGAATCATTACGCTGTGCAGCGCGTGTCCTTCCACGGGTGGCACATCCTAAAAAACTCCAACGGCCACCTACTCCTGCAATGTTAGGTACTAAGGGGTGGCCCCCATACAATTTTAATTCTGCGCAAGGCAAAGTGAGTCTTGTAGTGGAATTATGGAATTTAAATTCAATCGTTTCTTGGGGACCACCAGCAATAATGTATGCCTTAATGAAGTATTCTTCGTCAAGTATGGTTCTGGAGGTGTTTATGTAATCATTAAATCCATAAGCATTTCAACATAGCTAAACTTTATAATGATAGACGTGAAATCAAAAAAGCCAATCCTTGAAGGTGCAGATTTCCAGTGTTCTACCATGGCTTTTACAGGTGACACTCGAATTTTATGAACCATGGCATACATTATTCTTGGATCAACTTCCCTAACAATTCTCACATCAACCCGGGGGAATAAAGTGATTACTAGCCATCTGTGCAATAAGCGAAGTGTGGGGTTGCAAATATGACTAGTGCGCGGTTTCTTCATTGCATTTTCCCCTGTTATTTCATGTCAAAATTCAAGCTTATTGAACCTATGGGTAGCAGCTTCCATGTTTATGGTGCAGTTTATAAAACCTAGACAAGCACTAAATTGCTCCCATGAAAGATCATAATCTTGATTAAACAAGCGAAAATAGATGTTGTCTCTGGTTGTTTTTACCGTGCACATAAACTCTAAAGTGAGACTCCTGCTACCAGGGAAGTTAGAGAAATCCCAGAATTCACCCCAGCCTATTGTGCCAAAAACATCAAAGAACTCCTCATACATACCTGTGCGTTGGAGGAGTCCTAAATCAATTACCTTCGTGTGTTCGAAGTTGCAGTTTCGGATTGAGTTGAGGATGCGCAGTTCTTCTGGAGTGACCCAAATTCCTGTTTCTGGGTATTGTGTTCTAGCAGGTTATTCCTCGTCGTCGGACTCTTCATTTCCTGCCACGTGATGTTGGGGTGGTTGTCCAATGTTCTGCCTGCTTTCGCTCTGCATAGGCAGAGTTTCTTCAGAAGCTTGTTCATCGTCTGACCCTAAGAGCCGTATCTCAGTGTCATGAGAGGATGGTACCTCCCTTGAGCGCCGTGACGAACTCCTGCTGAGTGCTGCGCGCATCTTCCTTGCTGCGGCCTTGATTGGATTCTTCATGCTTGCAAGAGAAGAAGACGAACAAGCTAGCACTAGGGGGTTAGCTTAATTCAATGAGACTTATTACCGGATGATTACCTTTCTTGGCTCCTTCGGGTGATGAACACTTGAATGAAGAACAATATTTTTGGGTTTTCTTTGTGGAGGGCTATTTGTTGGAGGTGAGAGAGAGTTGTAGAGTGATGAAATGTTCTGCTGGTGATTTGGTCGAGGCAAGGTGCTCACGAGCATGGAAATGAAATGGAGAAGGAAACAGAGGTGCAGAGGGCACAAGGCCTGGTTCGGCCAACCCCTGCTCTGCCTCAGCTCGTGCAAATAATTGAAGGAATCTATCACACAATGAAGGGGACAAAAGTTGGAGTGATGGGGAATCTATTGATGGGTTGGCCGAACCCTGCCCTCTCTCCAATTGCTATGTGCCAAACAATGGTGTCAATGGTGGTCATCTCTTGCCTGGTGGAGCACTCATCTTTCTCTCCTTTGGATGCTTTCTCATGGAATCCTTTCTTGGAGTGAGTGGTGAATGGAATAAAGAGAAAAAGGAGGGAACAAGACATGACCATGGCTGGTGGATGTTTGCTCATGGGATGCTTCATAGGAAGGATTCCTTAGAGGGGTGATTTGCTTAAGGAGTTAAGCAAGCATCTTGCCCACAATTAGCAAAAGGTGATTTGATTAAGGGTTGCATGGGTGGAATTAGGGAGAGTGGATGAATTTTGTCATGAATAATTTGCTCTATTCCTTGGGTCCACTCATGGTTGTTGTGTGTGCATTCCTCTCGTCAAAATTTTGTTTGAGCAAGAGATGAGAGAGAAATTCTAGCTCCTAGAGTGCGAATCGACAGTTAAATGTCTTGCAGCACTTTATAGGACAGCTCACATGAGGTTTGGTCAGAGAATACTAGTACTAGAACATGTGAATGCATGCTCAAAGTGACTGGGAAAATTTCAAGGTTGTCATGCTAGATTCGTTTAGATGATCAAGATTGACATGCTATCTTTTAGGTGTTGTCGTGAGTGGAGCATATCATATCATGGCAGGTATTGCAATGGACAAAAGATGGCAGATGAGAGGCACCTTGGTAGGGTCGGCCGACCCCTCCATGGGCTCCACCTTATGCCAACTTTGCTCAGATGGGTTGATCATTTGATTAATTAATTTTAGACTTAATTAAAGTAGGTAGAAAGAGAGATTGGAGATAAATGCTAAAATAACAGAAGCAAATAAATAAAGTAAACTTTAATTAAGTATTAGTGTACTTACTTGATAGAAGAGTTATTTCCTCAAGTCCTTGCAGTAGAACCTCCCTTTTGGGCTGGTGTAGGAATTTTCTTTGGAGGCGTCACCGGTTGTATTACCTTTCTCTTCCATATTTACTTGCTCTTTGCTCATGGCTGTGATTTGGGTTTCTTCAAATCTCTAATGAGAGCAAAGGCATGTATCTCTTTTAACATGATTAATGAGCATTGCTCAACCTTTGGTCGGAAGTGGAAGGTCTCTAGGGTCCCATTAATAGTGAATTAAATTTCTCCAGCTCCAACATCAATATGTGCATTGGCGGTGCTGAGGAATGGTCTCCCTAAGATTAGTGGAGTCTTCTCATCCACCTCCATGTCCAGGACCACAAAGTCCACGGGGACAAGGAATCCGTGTATCTTGACGTGGATGTTTTCAGCTATCCCCGCCGGATAACGGACCGATTGATCCGCCAGCTGCAAACGTATTGATGTAGGGGATAAGATACTACCTTTGGCATGACGCTGACACTTGCTCCCAAGCCGCACAATGCATGCTCAAAGTACTGTGTCCGAATGGAGCAGTCTATGGTGGGACATCCTGGGTCCTTCTTCTTTATTGGCAGTTTGTTCAATATGGCCGCGCTGCATTCCTCTGTTAATTTAACAATTTCTGTCGTGGGCAGCGGGCGCTATTGTTGAGGATGTCTCTCAAATACTTGGCATAGGTTGGTACCTGCATTGCATCAAGTAATGGAATATGCACATAAAGATGACGAATTACCTCGACGAATTTCCCGAATTGCTCGTCGGTGGTTTGCTTCCTTGTCCTTGGGAAAGGTAGCAGCACATTGGTGTCATGATATTCGTGCGAGGCTGTCTTTCCCTGGAATTTGGTGTTGTCCTCTGGTGGTGGCGATTCTTCTTCTTCTTCTTCTTCTTCTTCTTCTTCTTCTTCTTCTTCTTCTTCTTCTTCTTCTTCTTCTTCTTCATTATCATCCTCCTTGTCTTTTCTTGCAGCTTTTCCTGCCATGTTAGGATGTGGCAGATCGCGAGTGGACTTACCTCCCCTCGTGGTTACCGCTTTGACATTTGAAGTATTGCAAGCATTTTTAGGAGATGAAGTAGTAGCAACAAGGCGAGCTAATCGAGATTCTAACATTTTATTAAAGCTCATTTGTTCTTTAACAGAAGAAGCGAGAGCATCCATTTTAGCATTTAATGTTTCAAGGGTCTTATCATTTGCTATCAACCTTTTATTCATGCTTTTATTGATTTTAGCTTGATTCATGACAAGATCTTTTAATGATAATTGGTTACCAAAATTTGCATTACCTTGAAACTTGGAGTCCGACGCCCATCTTCCTTGTTGAGGATAATTTGAATTGTTGTAGAGGGCGTCTAGCTTCTCAGGATTTATTTTGGAATGAGATACACTACATACCTGGTTCCATTGATTTTTAGAAGCATAGTGTTGGATGGCCTCTCGATCTTTCTTGAAGTTAGCACGTTCTTCTAGCCTTCTTAGTAAGAAGTCCATCTTCTCCGTAATTGCATCTACTTCCTGGATGGTATGTGTACTCTTTTTCTTGGATTGGAGTCGGTCTTCATTCCACCCTTGATTTGTCACCATCTTTTCTATCAGGTTCTTGGCTTGTGTGACATTGAGTGAAGTGAATGCTCCTCTAGCAGCAGCATCAAGGTGACTACGGGCTATTGAGATTAGCCCATGGTAGAAACCTTGAATTAGGAGCCATTCTTGGATCCCATGATGAGGACATTCCTGAATGTATTCCTGTAGACTGCTCCCATGCTTCGGGAATCGTCTCATCCACTTGTTGTGTAAAGCCTGAAATCTTTCCTCGAATAGCAGTGGTTTTGCCCGTCAGGAAGAACTTTTTGAGAAATGCATTGGCACAGCTTGTCCAATTGCTGGCACCTTCTTGACAAGCATAGAACCATTGTTTCGCTTTTTCCGAGCAAGGAGAACAAAAAAGACGAAGATAGATGGTGTTTGCCTTGACTCCTCTTATAGCAATAGTGCCACACAACTCCAGAAAATTCTGGAGATGCGCATTTGCATCTTCATGGGGCTTTCCTGTTGAATGGGTTGGCTTGCACCATATTGATAAGAGATGGCTTGAGCTCAAAAGTGGCATCCCCGAAGCTAAACTGTGGACCGGTAGGCGACATTGTCGGCCGACGGTGCAGAATGCTTGAAGTTGGACTTTTGGGCCATAGCTTTCTTAGGTGACAGTGCAGAGCCTCCTTCCTTGAGTGGTTCCAAAACCGAATCGGACTTCCAATCAAGGCTGGACGATGTCGAGAACTCCTGGTGGATGTCTCTAGATTTTCTATTATTGTGGCTTGAAACTGAAATCCACTCATGTACGCCTTGCTTCATGACTAAAGAGAAGCAAGGGCAAGGGTAAGTCATACTACAACTAATTGGTACTCAATTGATGATAGGTTCCGGATTCGATCTTATTAAAATTTCTAGGCTATGCTTCCCCGGCAACGGCGACAGAAATGCTTGTTGAAACTTCTTAGCGCAATCACTAGAGACAGGGTGTTAGGCTATCTCTGATAACGGCGCCAGAAGTGACTAGGGGGTATTTCTTGTGTCTATTGGATAATTCCGCAAGCGCATAGAATATACCGATGTAGCACTTCACCAGAGAGTATTTCAAGGTATCGTTATTTATTTTATTCCAAGGGAAAGCGGTGCTAGAAATGTTAATAGAAAGAGATCCTTAAATCTATCTCAACTTAGCACAACTAGTGCAGAGGGGGTAATCGAAGTATGATAGGAAGGTGATGATTCAAAGATAACAAATGAGATACTAAAAGATAACTAGTGCAGTATAGCTAGGTGGGAGGACAACGAGTGAGAACGGTTCCTGTGATTCAAACTCTACCCCTGCGATCTAACCTTATCAAACAGATGAAACTACTAGGATTGCTACCTTACTTCATGTATTGCCGGGGATAGTCCGAGACAGTAAAGGATATAACCTCTATCCGAAGCGGCTATGCTCTTATGTGAGCCTACCATTTATGAATTTGCCTAAAACACGTGGAGGGATACTAAGACTAGACAGGGCTGTCACCACCTGCTAGCACCCACAAACAATCCATTGCGACAAGCGGCATTCAAAGGCAAGATCTAGTCTAAGCACCACACTTACACTAAGTCCTACTACTCTAACTATGATCAAGGCAACTAGAGCACCCTATGACAGGCGATGAACAGCAAACAAGAGTTGGTTACAGGATCACAATCTAGTAAGTAACAACTAAGAGATAAGATAGAACACAACAATACTATTGCAAGAATAATATTGCACTAAGTGAATACTCAGTAAAGCAAAGAAGGAATATTATAATGAAGTAAACAAGTCTTACAGAAAGAGAAAGATACAAGAGCTATACCAGACTCTCAAACAGATGACTCCGGAGACCCCGAGCACAGCTCGACTCAACTCTAACTTCCCACACTAGACTACACTACTACTAGAGGTGGAACTGCACTAATCTTCACTTGTATCTTGATTGAATCATGTCTTGAGAGGGTGGAAGCAGCCTCAATTTATAGGAGGAGATGGAGGGGTGCCATATCAGCGATCCATGTGCCTTTCCACCTTAGCCCTTGGATGAACCGACCTTGAAACCGCCTTAGATGGACGTCAGTGATTAAACCAGCACATGTGAAACATGCAGGAAGTCGGTGAAGCATGGCGGTGGCCTGGGCCCACCAAGGGTGGGTCGGCCGACCCACCTATGGCAAGGCGGGCCCACCACTGTGGTCCCCACTAGTCATAGAGTGTGGCTATGTACTAGTTTCGCCTTGGTCTTGTCGGTTCACGCCTTGATCCATGTGCTTTGATCTTTTACCGTTGATTGGAAATACAACTTCGATCTAAAGGTGGAATTGAGCTGGATGGAGAATCACATGGATCATGCCATGTCAGTAGAGCCCTGGAGGCCCCACATGTGGGTCAGCCGACCCCTATGTGGGCCCTTCATGTGCTCCACTCTCTTCTATGTGCTTCCTTGAGTCAAGTGTTGAAGTGTGATGACTTGGTTCCCAAATATGTTGTTCGTCCAACCCACTCAATTGGGCTCCAATGTGCTCATTTCTGCTTTGTTTGATCTTCCTTGCATTCACAAGCTAAGAGTACAAGTGAAACTAGTTATTGGATAAAATATGTGCATGTTATGCTTATCCTTCCTTGAATCCGAGGCATGTTGACGGCGTTTGAGTGTGGATTTTTATGGTATATCCACCGTCAACAGCGGGCGCAGCTGAATGACCTGTCGCAATGACTTGAGAATGCCGAAGGGCGATATGATGCCATGGCGGAGGGGATCAAGCCTGTTCTCGACATCATCGAGTATGCGCCAGCCGATCCTGCCAGTTGGAGCTCCGGAGCCCTTCGACATCAGTCCGCCGCAGCCGTCAGGCACTGCAGGTACTTCAAGACCTTCTTCTCTGATGCCGCCGAGAATGTTGCCAGCCCATGTGCTCGGAGTTGTCCGCTCTCATTATCGTGGCGTGAACAACTGACAGGGTAAAGGGCAGGTATACTCGTGGGACCACCGAGCAGTAGGTAGATCAGTTTGAGGAGGAGGCGAAGCCGGCGGCGGACGTGTAGCTCTTTCCCACAGAAGGGACTTGACTGGTGATCTATCTGCATGTAAAACATTGAAATGTGGTCTAGAGACCTTTTGTATGATGCTGCCCAAACTTAGTTTGTGCAAATTTACTTCCGCAATTAGTTTGATTTATTCGCTTTTGGAGAATAGTAGATGTTCTTTCATGTATGACATGAGGTGCTCGAGCATGGCAGGGGCCTTTGGAGAGATCGGCGAGGAGCCCGGACGAGGGACATTCGGGGAGGTCGGCAACCGGTGACCGCACTTTGGACAGGCGCTTTCGGAGACGCTGCTAAAACTGCCCAAGCGTCCTCGGGGCTTATGTAGTAGCGAAGATTAACGACCCAGGCAGTCCCTGGGGCTTACGTGGTGGCAAAGCTGCCTGCGCCTGGCAGGACTTACACTTATTGTGGGCGATGGCTTCTCGAAGCAATCGGGGCGGTCGGTGGAGCGACGATATTAGGCGGCCTGAGCGAATGCAAGGCTTACGCGTTGTCGGAGTTAGACGGCCCGAACAGACGCGGGGCTTACGTGTCGTCGAAGTTGCGCTACCCGAGCAGATGCGGGGCTTATGCGGAGGCGTAGTCATACTGCCCGAATAGGTGCGAGACTTATGTATTCGGCGAAGTTGAGCTGCCCGAGCAGGTGCGGGGCTTACGCGGCGTCGAAGTTGCGCTGCCCGAGCAGATGCGGGGCTTAAACGGAGGCATAGTTATACTACCCGAACAGGTGCGGGACTTATGTATTCAGCGAAGTCAAGCTGCCCGAGCAGGTGCGGGGCTTACGCGACGAAGAAGCGAAGTCATTAGCTGCCTGATCGGTGCAGGACTTATGCTTTGGCGACGAGTGTTAGTGATTTTGCTGTTTCTGCAAGCAATGGGAGATGTAACTTTTATTGAATTAGCAAATATAAATACACATATCTGCCTTGACATGCTATCAAGGGTAGAAGCGACGCAGGTGTTCAATGTTCCAGGAGTTGGGGACGTCGACGCCTTCGAGCTCGCACAGCCTGCACGGCCTTGACCATTTATGGTCCTTCCTATGGAGTGGAGAGCTTGTGCATGCCTTCCTTGCTTTGCTTGCGTCGTAGGGACAAGGTCCCCGATCACGAAGAACCTACCGTTGACGTTACGGTTATAGTATCGGCGTAGTCCTTCTAGGTACTTGGCCGTGCATACGCAGGAAATCAGGCGCTCTTCCTCGAGTCTGTCGACGTCTTCTACTCGGACGGTGTTGGACTTCTCTTCGTTGTAGTTCTCGACTCTGGAGGCTTTGAAGGCGACGTCGGCCTGAGAGGACTGCCTCGGATCCGTACACCATGAAATAGGGAGATACGCCGGCATTTCGGCTGGGCTGGGTTCGCAAATCCCCAGACGACCGCTGGCGGTTCGAGGATCCAGTTCCCGGGGCTTCGTTCGACGACTTCACGTAGGCGCTTCTCCAAAGCGTCGAGCAACATCCCGTTTGCTCTTTCTACCTGACCATTGGCCCGGGGGTGGGCCACCTAGACATATTTCACGATGATGCTCCTTTCATCGCAGAAATCCCAGAAATTGCTTCCGGTAAATATGGAGCCGAGATCGGTGATGATGCTGTTTGGTAGGCCGAAACGGTGAGAGATGTCGTTGAAGAATTCCGTGGCTTTGGCCGCTATAGCTTTCACCAATGGCTTCGATCCATTTGGAGAACTTGTCAATGGCGACATAGACGCAGCGATATCCTCCTTTGGCCTGCCTTAAAGAGGGCCGATCATGTTGACTCCCTATGTGGTGATGGGCCATGACGCAGGGATGGTCTGCAGTTCTTGAGCTGGGACGTGCGTCTGCTTGGTGAAGAATTGACATGCCTCGCAATATCGCACAATCTTCTCAGCGTCTTGGACAGTAGTTAGGCCAATAAAATCCTACTCGGAAAGCTTTGCCGACCAGGGTGCTTGAGGCTGCGTGGTTACCACACATGCCTCCGTGCACTTCTTGGAGTATTTGGACACCTTCTTGTCGAGTTACGCACTTCTGGAGGACTTCACATCTGGTGCTCTTGCGCATGAGCGTGCCAGTCAACCACGACATAGTGCTTGGAGCGGCGGATGATACGTTCCATCTCAATCTTGTCTTCTGGAATCCATGGCCTCCAGCAAGTAGGCGATGAAAGGTTCTCACCAATCCTCTTCGAGGTTGGTGACGCATGCGACGATTTGAATGGAGGGACTGATCAGGTCACTGGATGAAGACACCAGGAGGGACCTCGGCCCGAGATGAGCCGAGCTTTGACAATTCATCGGCCACCTGGTTCTCGGCGCGGACGATGTGATGAAACTCAATGCCTAGGAATTTGCCTTCTAGCTTTCTGATGACGGAGACGTAAGCATCCATCTTGTCGCTGGAACAATCCCAATCTTTGTTCACTTGATTGATGACTAGGGCAGAATCACCATATACCATGAGTCGTTGGATACCAAGCTCGATGGCGATTTGTAGACCATGAATGGCGGCTTCGTACTCGGCGGCGTTGTTGGAGGCCTCAAGTAGATTCTCAGTGCATAGGCGGAGGCGTTCACCTGGAAGGTGATATCAAGAGTACACCAGTGCCCGTGCCTCTGATACTAAGGGAACCGTCGAAGTACATCGTCCAGTGCTCCTCTTTCTTGGGAGGTATTGACTCCTGCATTCTGTCCATTCGGCAATGAAATCAGCCAGCACTTGTGACTTGATCATCGTTCTGCTACGGAATTCTAGGGAGTAGATTCCCAACTCCATAGCCCACTTCAGGATTCCCCATTGGTGTCTTTGTTCCGGAGGATGTTGCCGAGGGGATGCTGGGTGACCACCACGATCGGGTGCCCTTAGAAGTAGTGGCAGAGCTTGCGTGATGTGACGAGGATGGCGTAGATCAGTTTTTGGATCAGTGGGATAGAGAGTCTTGGACTTGTCTAGGACTTCACTAATGAAATAGACTGGTCGCTGGACCGGATATGCGTGACCGGTTTCTTCTCGCTCGACGACAATGGCCGTACTGACGACCCTGTTAGTTGCCGCGATGTAGAGTAGTAGTATCTCACCATTCTCGGGTGCCATGAGAAGCGAAGGATGGACTAGGAACTGTTTCAACTCCTTGAAAGCTTGATCGGCTTCCTCCAAACAGTCGAACTTTTCACCAGCCTTGAGTAGCTTGAAGAAAGGGAACCCTTTCTCGCCCAATATGGAGATAAAGTGACTCAAGGCTACCATGCACCCGGTGAGCTTCTGGACATCTTTTACGTAGGTCGGGGGCTTCATTCGCATGACAGCTTCGACTTTCTCTGGGTTAGGAAGAATGCCATGCTTGCTGACGATGTTTCCGAGTAGATTACTGGAAGTGACGCCGAAGATGCATTTGGAGGGGTTCAACTTCCATTGGAAGTTGGAGAGTTTCTCGAAGATTGCTTCAAGATTAGAGATGAGGTCCTCCGCCTTCCTGGTTTTTATGATGACGTCGTCGATGTAGGCTTCAACAATGTCTTGGATAAGTTTGTCGAGGCATGCCTGGATAGCTCGCTGATATGTGGCGCCTGCATTTTTTAGGCCAAAGGACATGGCCTTGTAGCAATAGGCCCCAAAGGGGGTGATGAAGGAGGTCTTCTCTTGGTCTTCTTCATTCAGGGCGATCTGGTGATAGCCGGAGTAGCAGTCGAGGAAACTGAGCAGCTCACACCCAGCTGTGGAGTCGACGACTTCATCGATACGGGGAAGACCGAAGGGGTCTTTAGGGCTGTGTTTGTTGAGATCGGTGTAATCAACGCACATTCTCCAATCATTATTCTTTTTTCTTACAAGAACCGGATTGGCTAGCCAATCGAGATGATACACCTCTTTGATAAAGCCGGCAGCTAGGAGCCGAGCTACTCTACCCTAATAGCCTCCTTCTTGTCTGGAGAGAATCACCGGAGCTTCTGCTTGACGGGCTTGGCGGTCTTCGAGACATTCAAGGAGTGCTCGATCAGCTCCCTAGGTACGCCGGGCATGTCCGCAGGTTTCCATGCGAAAACGCCGACGTGCTTTCTAAGGAAGCTGACGAGCGCGCCTTCCTATTTGGGGTCGAGATCCGTCCCGATGCGACTAATCTTACTCGGGTCACCGGGGATGAGGACCACGTCCTTTGTCTCCTTGTTCTTGGTAGCAGCTCTGGGTGGGGTCTTCTTTGGGATCTTCTGTTCTTTGAGAGGTAGCTTTTGTGCATCGACCGCGCATGTGTTCATCAGGATGGAGACATTGGTAGCTTCAGCCATGGCGATAGCCTCCTTCTCGCAGTCGTATGCGGTCTGGACGTTGGAGCGGACCACGAGGATGCCGGTCTTTGTCGGCATCTTCATGACGAGTAGGTGTAGTTGGGGATGGCCCTGAATTTGGCCAAAGCTGGACGGCCAAGGATGGCGTGGTATGCGGTGTCGAAGTTAGCCACCATGAAGTCGATGTGCTCAATACGAAAGCACTGTGGAGTCCCGAACTGGACGGTCAAATTGATCTGTCCCTAGGGATAGGAGGACTACCTTGGGACAATTCCCTAGAACAGAGATGTGGTCGGCTCCAGGTCTTCAGCTTGGAGCCCGAGCTCTTTTGCGGCTCCGGAGAAAAGAATGTTGTGGCCGCTACCGTCGTCAATCAACACCTTGCGAAAGCGGGTCTTGCATATTACTGGGTCGAGAATCAGTGGGAAGCGACCCAAGTACGGAATCTCTGTCCACTGGTCATCTCTGCTGAAGGTAATGGGATTGTGCGACCAGGGAGGGAACCTCGGATCGGCGACGGAGGCGTCGTAGTTGGCGACGGAGTTGACGCGTCTGGCGACGAGCTTCTGCTCTCTCTTTGACTCCATCGTGATGCGACCTCCAATGATTGTGGAGATCGTCCTATCATGCTCGGTGAAGCCAGGTGGTGGCTTATCATTGCCGTCATGCTTGTCCTTGTCGGAGTCCAGACGGGCCTTCTTCTTCTCCCCTTCTTTGAATGACCTAGAGATGCCGTAGCAGTCTCTCATGGTGTGGCTATGGAATTTATGATATGGGGCATTGACTATCGAGCAGCTTTTTGTAGTCTTCGTCATAGTTGCGCTTCAGTGCTAGTCAGGTGTTGTAGACCTGGTAGTAGAGGCGCCTTTCTCCAGCTCTGGAACCCCCTGGTTCATCATGGCGGCACCGGTCGAAACGACGCTAATCGCGGTGATCGCGATCATCGCAGCGATAATCCCGTTGTGGTCCTCGGTCGTCATTGCACCGATCAGCTCGACGGTCTCCGTCTTCGTGGCATGTACAGTTAGGAAAGCAAAGGCGACTGTGGACGGAGTGATGAGCAGCTTCGTTCCTATCGGCGTACTTGTTGGAGATGCGCAGCATCTCGGCGATGGAGTTTGGTCTGCTGCGATACAGCTTCCTCTGAAGTTCTTCATCAGGTCAAAGGCCACGTATGAAAGCAGAGATGGCTTCAACATTTCATGCCTGGCTGCTTGCAGGTGGCACGGTAGTTGCTGATAAATTGCTTCTTTAGCTGCTCCCAAGTGTCAATGGAATTCGGCTTCAGACTGAGCAACCAATTGTTGGCGGATTAGTTGAGCATGACGGGCAAATAATTTGCCATGACATCTGAGTTGCCTCCAGCAGCTTTGGCCGTGATCTCATAAACGGTAAGCCACTTGGTGGGGTCGGCGGTGCCGTCGTAGGTCTCGACGCCAACGACCTTGAAGTTCGGCGGCCAGCGCACCGCTTGGAGCTCTGCCGTGAATGGCAGCTCGGGCGCGTTCTTGTCGTTGATCGGAGGACCGTGGGTTTCATCATACTCCTTGTGGCGCTCGGTTTCTGCCAAGTGCCTGGCTTCCTTCTGATTTTCGATGCGCCCGCGGAGGTCCTTGGTCTTTAGCTTCTCACGGAGGTCGGACTGGTTTACCTCCTGGTCATCGTCTTGGCAGCATGTCTTCGCCCGCTGCGGGAGTGGCCACCATCTTCACGAATGAGCTCAGTGGCCGACGCAGTGGAGTGTGATGGGGGTGGCAAGCGTTCTTCATTGATCTGAACTTGGGTCTCCTGAAGGTAGGCGGTGAGGCGCTCAATCTCTGGAGTCTGGTTCATTGTTTGGCCTCCATTATCGCAACGGCGACGTTCACGCTTGGAGTCTCGTAGACCTGGTGTTTTCCGACCAGATCAAACTCTTGCTCCAGTTCCATACAGGGCCCTTCCTTGCCTCAACACGTTGCTCGCGGCGCCATCTTCGGTCGGCATTCCTACCTTCTCGAGCAGCTCGGGCTTCTTCATTTTCGTTTGGAGCTGGAGTGCTGTCGTCACTGATGACGAGGATGGGCCTGCCGATGTACCGACCAGTGGGCGGAGGCAGATCAGTGAGGCCGTTGCCTTCTGTGTCGTCATGGTCGGAGTGGTCGTTGTCGGGGACAATGTAGGTGGACCTGGTGCCATCGTGATCGGGGATGGCGTGGTCACGGCGGTGCAGCAGATGCGCGAAACTGGGAGCCACGCTTCGTAGGCTGAAAGGCATGTAGCCTCTCGGAAGGTCATGGTCGGAGGCCCTTGGAAGCGCGACTGCTCGGGGTCGAAGTTCGACGACGCATCCCCGCAAGGTGGCGGTGATGACCAAAGTCGTATCCCGCCTCGACGAAGAGGGGCGTCGTGCCGCTGAAGGGCGCTGGAGGTGATCTGCAGCCGCCTCCAAGATCTGGAGACTCTCGGTCAAGCCTTGGGAGACCCGATGTATAGACCTGATTAGGTCGATGTTGTCGATAGTCTTCCGGACGTAGCGTGGCGGCCTCCTTGTCGTAGCGGGGACCATCGATGAAGCTGGAGTAGATGCGATCTGAGCTGCATCCAGGATCTTTCATTCGCCATCAGGACCGAAGACCCAGGTGATGGAGCCCACCGTGAAGATCTGGCCTGGTGTCGGGAGCTCTATGGAGCTTGAAAAATCACCACCTTGTTCGCCATGAATCAGGAAGCACACCCTCTACCTGGCGCGCCAACTGTCGACAGAATATCACTGATAGTCTACCAAGGGGTATACCCAAGGTAGTAGATTGATCGGTGAATGTGTTCCTGAGTCGAACAAACGTAACGCAGCAAGCGTGTGATAGAAGATTTATACAGGTTCAGGCCACCGTGAGGCGTAATACCCTACGTCCTGTGTGCTGGTGGATTATATTGCTATGATATGATGATGTGGGTTGGGTTGAGAGGATCCCCTGCCCGCCTTATATAGTCTGGGGGGCAGGGTTACAAGTCGGTTACCATGTATATCAGATTACAATCCTAGCCGAACAAGGAAACTGATCTGCTAGATACTAGGAAAGCTATTTCCTTAGCCACCAAGACTTCTAAGCCGGTGGATATACGTGATCTTCTGGAGAGCGTGTAGACGACACGTCCTTGGCAGTCTGGGCCCGGTCGAAGGACTTGGCCCATGTATAGCCATGCGGGTATACGGGTTTGTACCCCCACACAAACTCAAGAGACTTACAAAAGCTCTTCAATCTTGGAGCCAACGTCAAGTGGGTCACATTAGCACACAACATGCCATTGCCCGGGAGATCCTTCATCTTAAGATTGCTAGAGACAGTCGTGCTCTAAGCCCAAAGGAAAAATGGCCGTGGGGCGAGATGAAACATAGCTGTTTGGTCTTGGCTTCCCTTGAAAGGACTGTTGCTTGCCTTCGATCATGCATCAGATTTCTTAAAGATGGGGACGCCAACTCTAAATCTTTCCATAGCCAAGCAGGGTTCCAAAAGTGAAAGAATTTTATCTCAAAATTAGTTGATGGTGATCAAGTGATAACTTCTGAGCAGGGTAAGCAGCAGATCATGCTTGATTATTATGAAAATCTTCTCGGTATGGCATTGCCACAGACTAGCACCCTGGACCTGGCTTTCTTTCACCGCCAAGGCATGGACCTTGCTGTGCTTGTTGACCCGATCACTAAGGAAGAATTGTGGGCGACCATCAAATCCCTGCCGGCTGATTGTGCTCCTGGTCTGGATGGGTACACTGGACGCTTCTATAAGGCATGTTGGCCAATAATAAAACTTGATTTCATGGCTGCAATCATCAGGTTACAGCAGGGTGATGCGCGCAAGTTATGGCGCCTAAACTCGACTTATCTCACCTTAGTCCCAAAAAAAGCTGATGCAGTGCTTCCTAAGGATTTCATTTCGATTAGTTTGATTCATAGTTTTGCCAAACTAATTGCCAAGATCTTAGCAAACTGGTTGGCTCCTTGGTTGCTACAAATCAAAGTGCATTTGTGCGTGGCAGATGCATCCATGATAAATACATGCTTGTACAACAAACGATCAAATCCCTCCATAACCATAAGGTTCCAAGCCTATTTTTTAAGTTGGATATCTCAGAGGCTTTTGATTCGGTGAGCTGGTCTTTTCTTCTTGAGATACTTGCACACCTTGGTTTTGGTCATGACTGGTGTAATCGCATATCTAAACTGCTCCGGACTGCCTCTACGCGTGTACTTCTTAACGGTGAGCTGGGGGATGAGATTCGTCATCAGCATGCACTCCGCCAAGGAGACCCGCTCTCCCTGACGCTGTTTATACTTGTGATGGATGTTCTGAACAGTATCTTTGTTAAGGCGGAATTTGGAGCTGCTTCAGCCTTTGTCCACAGACCCCGACACAAAGGATTTCCCTTTATGCTGATGATGTAGTGCTATTCATCCAGCCAGTGGCAGCAGAGATGAACTTGACTATGGACATTCTTACTAGCTTTGGGGAGGCGTCTAGTCTCCAGACTAATTTGCAGAGGAGTTGTGCACATCCAATCCGATGTGAGTAGGCTGATTTGGAGTTGGTGGAGGCAACTTTACCGTGCACAGCTGCTGCCTTCCCTTGCACTTATCTTGGTTTGCCAATCTCCACTTCAAAATTAAGGAAGACTGATTTTTACCATGGATTGAGAAAATTGAGAATAGGTTACCGGGTTGGCAAGCTACTCTCATGAACCTTGTTGGTCGCACTGCTTGGGTGAGGTTCATTCTATCTGCCATTCCCATCTACGCCCTCATCGCTATAAGTCCCCCTAAATGGTTCATTTGGGTTGTTGACAAAATCCGTCGCGGCTTCCTTTGGAAAGGTCATGAACAAGTGAACGGTGGTAATTGCCTGGTGGCTTGGGATAAGGTGCAACGCCCGCTGGACCTTGGTGGTTTTGAGGTGCCGAACTTAGAGGTCATGAGTTGGTCCTTACAAATCAGATGGTTGTGGTTCCAGAAATCTGATCCTGACCGACCTTGAAGAGGACTAGAAATTCGTGTGCACCAAAATGCGCTGGGTATGTTCAAGATTGCTATGGAATCCCACATTGCTAATGGGGGCTCTAATCTTTTTTTTTTTGCATCAAGGGCTCTAATCTGTTTTGGAGCAACAGATGGCTACTGAGTTGCTCCTTAGGTGACATTCCTCCTTCTGTGTTAGTTGTTGTTCCACACAAGGTCCAACAACAGAGGATGGTGGCGCAAGCCCTACAAGATCCCATCTGGCCGAGAGATATTCAGGCTGGCCTATCCTCCATTGGCCTTTTTGAATTTTTCCAACTTTGGGGCCTCATCCAGGAGGTAGTTCTATCACAAGAAGAGGATCAGCATATATGGAAATTTGAGCCATCGGGCAGCTTCTCCTCCAAATCTACCTATAGAGCTTTCTTCAATGGTTCAATTACTTTTGAGCCTTAGTGCAGATTGTGGAAATCATGGGCTCTGCCCAAATGCAAAGTTTTTCCATGGCTAGCCATTCGGAGCAGGTGTTGGATAGCGGATCGGCTTGCTAAGAGAAGCCTCCCTCATCCAAGTCATTGCCTGCTCTATGACCAAGAGGAAGAAACTATCCAACACCTCTTCACTTCATGTGTGTTTGCCCGGGAGTTTTGGTTCAAAATCTTTACTCCATTGGGCCTACAAGAAGCCATACCTAGAAGTAGGGAATCCTTCGTGGATTGGTGGCGTAAGATTCTCAGGATCGTGCCGAAGGAGAAAAAGAAGGGCACAAATTCAGTCATCATCCGAGCTGCCTGGGTGCTTTGGAAACATAGGAGCTCTTGTGGTTTTGACAACAAAAGACCAAGCATGGCTGCAGCCCTTCATGCTTTTGGTGAGGAGCATCAGCTTTGGTGCCTTGCAGGTGCCCGTGCATTGAGTACGCTTGGTTTAAGTCAAGTTGGTGGACTAAGTTAGTCTATTTGTGTCAGGTCAGGTCTCAACCTAGGTATTTTTTTCTTGGTCACAAAACTTGTTTTGTTTTCAATCCCTCATGGCTTGACCCGGAGTGAGGTGGTGCTGATTTGTATGAGGTCATTTTCTCTTTCTCTTAATGCAATGATACGCAGCTCTCTTGCGTATTCGAGAAAAAAAGCACAGACGTATGGACAATGGAGGTGATGGATTCTTTGTGTCATTCTATAATTTTTATTTGTATGATGAATGCTTTCTTACTTGTTGCCATTTTCAGATGGCTTCACCAAACATGATGACAATACCCTCATGGCTGATGTAACTGATGAAGTTACCTAACATGGTGACCACAATGTTGACGGTGGATATACCATAAAAATCCACATTCAAACACCGTAAACAGCCTCGATTTCTGATGGAAGAATAACATGGCATAGACATATTTTATCCAATAACTAGTTCCACTTGTACTCTTAGCTTGTGAATGCAGGGAAGATCAAAACCGGACAAAATGCAGCACCTGGAGCTCACATATGTGGTTCGGCCGACCCACATATGGAGGCACCAGATCATCACACTTTAAGAAATGCACAAGGAAGCAGATAGAAGAGAGTGGAGCACCTGGAGGGCCCACATTGGGTTCGGCCAACCCACATGTGGGGCCCACCAGGGCTCTACTGACATGGCATGATCTGTGTGACACTCCACTCAGCTCAATTCCACCATTGGATCACAGTTGTGTTTCCAATCAATGGTGGAAGATCAAGGCACATGGATCAAGGCGTGAACTGACAAGTACCAACAAATCAAGTACACAGCCATGCTCTATGGCTGGTGGAGACAACACCATGCTGGGCCCACCTATCATAGGGGGTCGGCTGATCCCCTGGTGGGTCCAGGCCACCGACGTTCTCCACCGCCTTCCTGCATGCACCCCCACGTGATGGATTCGCCACTGCCGTCCATCTAAGGCGGGTTTCAATGACGGTTTATCCAAGGGAGGAGAATGAAAGGCACATGGATCGCTGACGTGGCACCCCTCCATCTTCCCCTATAAATAGAGGCTGCATCCACCCTCTCAAGACATAATTCATTCAAGATACAAGTGAAGATTAGTGTAGTTTCACCTCTAAGTAGTAGTAGTCTAGTGTGAGAGTTAGAGTTGAGTCGAGCTGCGCTCAGGGTCTCCAGAGTCGTCTGCTGGAAAGTCTGGTATATCTCTTGTATCTTTCTCTTTCTGTAAGACTTATCTACTTTAATATATTATTCCTGCTTTACTTTACTGAGTCTTTACTTAGTGCATTGCTTTAATAGTATTGTTGTGAGTTATCATATTACTTGGTCAGTTTACATTAGATTGTGATCCTGTAACCAGCTCACGTGTGTAGTTCATCGCCTGTCATAGGGTGCTCTAGTTGCCTTGATCACAGCTAGACTAGTAAGGCTTAGTGTAAGCGTGGTGCTTAGACTAGATCTTGCCTTTGGATGCCGCTTGTCGCACGGATTGTTAGTAGGTGCTAGCAGGTGGTGACAGCCCTGTCTAGTCTTAGTATCCCTCCACGTGTTTTAGGCAAGTTCTTAAAAGGTAGGCTCCCATAAGAGCATAGGCGCTTCGGGTAGAGGTTATATCCTCTATTGTCTCGCACTATCCCCTACACACCGGAAGTAAGGTAGCAGTCTTAGTGTACTTCGTCCATTTGATAGGATAGGTCACAGGAGTAGAGTTTGAATCACAGGAACCTTTCTCACTCGTTGTCCTCCCACCTAACTATACTACACTAGTTATCTTTTAGCATTTCATTTGTTATCTTTGAATCATCACCTTCCTATCATACTTCGATTACCCCCTCTGCACTAGTTGTGCTAAGTTGAGATAGATTTAAGGATCTCCTTCTATTAACATTTCTAGCAATCGCTTTCCTTTGGGATAAAATAAATAACGATACCTTAGAATACTCCCGGGTGAACTGCTACAGCGGTATATTCTGTGCGCTTACGGAATTATCCAATAGACATAAGAAATACCCCAGGCACTTCTGGCGCCATTATCAGAGATAGCCTAATACCCTGTCTCTGGTGGTTGCACTAAGAAGTGTCAACACACAACCAGATTACCAACGAAGGTGATAGTTTATTCATTTGTTTTCCATGTTCCATATTGTCTTAGTGGATCAGTGTTTTTATGCAATGCTTTTAATTCATGATCACCTTGGATCAATGTTTGCTTCACCTCACTAATTTTAATTCCTATGTACATTTCTCCAACTAGGGGAAAAGGAAAGAAGGGAAAGGGACCGGGGACTTAATATGGGACATGGTCTTCAAAAGTTAAACCAAGCTCATCGTAGCATGTTGCAAGTTGTCATAACTGAAGGGAATATAAGGCCAGTAATTCCTCTTGTTGCTGCAAAGTTTGCAATTGAATGCAACATCATAGTTAGGAACCATGTGCCTATACTCCCACATTGGACGCTTTACAAGAAAAAACCTGATTGTGTGTTTGTAGATCTATTCATGGGAAAACTATAGGTACCTGCATTCTCCGGTCCTTCCCACATTAAATCACAATATAAAAACCACTATTTGAAACTGTTGTATGGCATAGATTACTAATTTGATATTCTTTTTTATCCATGTTCTTCAATTTGATTAGTCTAAGTTTGACATAAACATAGAGGGTGAGACAATTAAAAAGGCTTGTTATGAGATGATGAAGTCTGCAGTTCGCCAACAAAGGCATAGGCTGAAGCAAGAATATATTGATCCTTTTCCACTGCATTTGGTTACCAAAACATCTCCTATCAAATGCATGACTAACGAGAAATGGATTCAACTTTTAGAATCATGGAAGAATCCCAAAAGGATGGTATGCTTTCTCTGAAAAGGTAAATTGTTGCCTTGTACGGTGCTGAACTAACACCAACCTTACATGTACTTTGTCTTTGATGTAGGAGACATATCAAAATAACAAAGACAACCGAGGGAATGTTAAATACCATCATACAGCTGGCTCCCGTGCCTACATGGTTCATGTTGAAAATTTAGTAAGTGAACCATTCAATTTTTGGAAGCTAAGTGTTTTGGACCATAAATTATTGATGCTGGTACTTATTTCTTTTTAGTTGAATAGTAGCTGTCCTATGTGTATGCCTAATTCTCTGTATGTGTGCCTAATGTATATAAATGTTGTCCAAATTTTTTTGTAGCTGTCCAGATTTTTAGTTGAACATTAGCTGGCTTCTAGTCTAGTATATTGTTTTTTGAATAGTGGCTGTTCAGATTTTTTCTTGAGCATGTTCTTCTAGTCTAGATTATTAGTTGAACAGTAGCTGTCCAGATTCATCCTCCTTTTTAGATGAACAATAAGTGTCCTGATTTTTGTAACCTAATTCATGCCGGACCGTAATGCACATATGTTGTTTTTAGGGAGACAAATATAATGATGTAGAACCTAATGCATTTGATTTATTCAAGGAGTGCCACTACAGCAAGAAAAAAATGCTACACCCCTACTGTACAGGAGGCTATTGTAAGATTTTACTTTGAGACTTTGCCTCTTTGTAATGCTTATATTCAATTCCTAAATCAACCATGTTTTCTACTTGCTTGCTAGACTCAAATGGAAAACGAGTTATCTACAGCAATAGAAGGTGAAGAAAGGTCGGTGACTTAGGTTGTTGGTGATGTGCTTGCTGATAACACCAAGAAGAATTAGTTCTTTCAGAATGTGGGGTTCCAAAATGCCCAGTCCTAGATCTAGTGTCCAGAGCACTGATGCAGAACTACAAGCAGAGAAAAGGACTAATGCTGAGCTTCGTGTACAGGTGGCTTCTTTGTCAAGAAAGTGCAAGAATCTGAGCAGTCAAGGATTACAGACCGAGAGGAGATGAAGGGGACTCAATCTGAGATGGAAGCAAAACTTGAACTTTTGCTCAGTCAATAATTCAACCAAGTTAAAACATGCATGGTGCTATATCTTTTGCTACCAACCTCTTGCATTTTGGTGCTGCTATCGGGTGTCAAGTTAATTTGGATCAAGTGAAGCTATATGTGGTGGTATGGTGAGGACATGAAATCTTTGGATACGATCATTGATTATGGGGTGAGATCATTCCTACATTTATATAATGATTTTTACTACAATTCACTTGGTTCCACATGTACATATCCTTATTTGCTTGTAGATAATGTGCCATGAAATGAGAGTTCACCAAAGACCAAGTTTCAGTTCGTCGGCAGCCCGATAGTGCTTCATTGGAAAGGTCATAACTCATCCATCCGGAGTGTGATTGAGGTCAATGAGATCTTATTGGAAAGATTATTTGATATGCTTTCAAATGGATCAGGTACCAACTCTATATCATGTCAGAAAGGTCACCAAATCATCAAGTCATTCTGTGGCTGGTTCTGCCGGGTGCAACGACGACGTCGCGGGCTTGTTATTTACACTTGGGACCCCGGCCCAAGTTGGAGCACGCCCCAAGAAGACGGAGAACACCTAAGAGATGCCCAAGGACGTCCTCCTTCTTGGCCACCACCTTAAGGGGCAAGTAAGGACGTCCAAGCCAAGTTGGAGGCCCAATCCATGTCAAGTTCGGACTCCATCTCGGGCTCCAAGAGCAGCAGATAGTAAAACGGACTGCTCAGGTCGCATACGGACTCCGTTTTCGACGAACCATATATGGTTGGAAAGATAATTTCATAAGAAGCCAATGGATGTAGTCTCAAGTCAAAACACCTTCAAAATTAACAGGAATCATCGAAACAATTTAACATCCAGAATCTGTCAGGGCGCTACGTTGCTATCTTTTGGGCCGTTTGGGCCTTGTAACATGTTAGGACTCCTTAGGGATGTGACTAGGGGTCCTTGGACTGCCCCTTAGGCTATATATTTAGCAGCCACCACTTACGTTAGGGTTTGGGTTTTGCTTTAGATCAATCTGTCGTTGAACAATCGTTATTATCGGTTTGTGAAACCCCACATTGACATCCTAATCATATATCTACAATTGTCACTTCACTTGAGTTGCGTATTATCTTGTTCTTGCTTGTGTTCTTCGATTCGTAGCAGGGATTAGCCTTCTCGGCGAGGTTAACCGGATTGTGACACGGTTGATAATCAGAGGAGATGTGGTGCTAAGGTTGCAGGAATCGGGTCTTTGTGATTTGAAGCCGGATCGGTGTGTCGCACTCCGACCAAATCGATAGTTATCATTGAACTGACGGAAGATCGGGACCTCATCCACATTATGGTATACCTTTTGCTGGTGCTGCTTGCATTTTGCTGATATTGATGCTGCATGGATGCATTTTGTTGTTGCAATGAATGTATCAAGCTGCTAGAGTTATATGCATTGAATCTCTATTTGACTTGCGCCATGGGAAATTGCAAGGTTGATGGATTGTTTGAACCTTTGTATGTTAAATGAAGTTGGATGAAAGCTATGTTATCGGATGTATAAAAATTCATGTGATATGATGTTGGATGGAAATATAAGAATTTTTATTTGATTTGTTGCTATAGGTATTGGCTATATATGGACTGTGTATATGGGTTGTATGTGCAAAAATGCTCTTTGTATATGGGTTGTTTGTGCTATTTTAGTGGGCTCGAAAGTGCACTATAAATTGGTGATTGAATTGGGCTGCAGAATGGCTATAAGTGGGCTGCAAAAATGGCTGAAAGTGGGCTACAAAAACATATGCAAAAATGGTTGAAATTGGGCTAAAAACTGGCCCATATTTGATTTTGGCCTGCTAATAAATGGGCTGAGGTAGTGTCCATGTCATCATCCACCTAAGCATCAATGTAAAGCATGCATGGTGATGTGGCAATTCATCCGCGATGGTTATTTTTCATCACAGGAAATGGGCTCGGGCTGGGTTACCTAGGCCTCGGGCTCTACCGTGATGGCTTAAGATCATCACTGATTCTATTAATATGTGATAATTTTCGACAAACCGTCACGTAGGTTAATCCATGATGCTCAATCCGTAACGATATCTGAAATCATCACAAATGGTCCTTGCTGACGGTTTTTTTTATCCGCGATAGAAATTTTCCATCACGGATTAACAGGATTCTTGTAGTGTTCTGTGTCCCGCTGCTGCCCAGCACGTCGTGGGCTCTGGCTGTGTCGTAGCCAGCCTGCCGTCGTGTGTGTGCGCTGCCCACAGCAGCTTGGTCCTTCGAAAAGTAGGAAGGAGAAGAAAGACCAACACCTTAGACAGTGTGGTAGTCAATTCATTACTACATTAAGTATAATGGAGGCGGGCATTGTAACCGTCTCTGAGCATCGGCCTCCATTAATCACCAACACTGGAGAATTGAACCCACGACCTAACACTTAACAACCAACGCCTCTATCACCGCATCACACACTAATATTTTCTATAGTAACATAATATGCTATACAATGTTCATGTCTATATATAATATGCTATCTTTCTATACTAATATTTTCACAATTTGGATATTTGTGCTACTAAATGAAATAAAATGAAAAAACTTTCAACTACAAAGTTTTAAATCTTGTCGAGTACTACAACTTTGATATATAATGTATCTCCATCTGAGATAGTTTGAAAAATTCAAAAAAAAACAACTACAAAGTTGTAGATTCATCAAGAGCCATAGCTTTTATATAGACCATGTCAACATATGAGATCATTTGGTAATTTTAAATGTTAAATTTTAAAATCTATGCACTAACAAAAATGTTTTGGGGGTCTGAACAGTTTCAATTCAAAAACATTTCAACTTTAAAGTTATAGATCTCGTCGAGTGCTACAATTTTGATATAAAGTTTGTCTCTATCTAAGTTCTAAAAATGTTATGAACTTTTTTGTCGTTGTAGTCATTATCCTGCCTCCGTAAATTGATCTATCGAGGCAGACACATTATGCGGCCCACCTCCATTAATGGATTTATGGAGGCAGTTGCCTTAAGACGATCGTCTTCGCATATAATCCATTTTGGGAGGTGGTCATATTAAGACATCCACCTCTGTAAATCTATTATTAGAGGTGGGTATTTTTTTTTCTCCACCTCCGTAAATATTTTTGGAGATGGTTAGATTTGGGCCCGCCTTAGATAATGTTTGGCACCATGTGCTGGGTTGCAGCCCTTTGCTTGTACCTCCAGTGGGGCGAAGGTATCTCCACCTAGGTGAACAGTAAGCTAGGCTGCTAGCTAGCGTTTGTACATGGAACAATATGGTTTGGATAATGAGGGGGTGGAGCCCCTTTTGCCTGCCTTTGGGCTTTATTTATAGGGGAGGAGGGAGGAGATAACCTTCCTACCTACCCCTTTGGTTTGCATATTACATTGAGGTTCTTATAACTCGTGTTCCTTAGGCTTTTTTAATATCCTCGTTAAACCATAATACCACACAAAATAATGATAATTCGAAATACATTCAGACAAACCACATTAATTTTACTCAAGTAGTTACAGATATCTTTTCAAGTACTCATCCATGCGGGTATACTGAACCTCTGGGTATAACATGGTGGCCTCTGCTCCATCGTCGCCAATTTCAAAATTTGTCAAGCAACCTTCATAGAATATGTGGTAAAAGTGTCCCACTCCGACTTGATTGAAGAAGTCAGTATCTGCACATCCAAGGAAAATCATAATTTACGTTCAACAGGGACATGTGAGTGACAATTTTCATGGAGACCATTTTTTTCGAAAGACCAACGATATTTTTTGCCTGCAGTAGGGTAGAACACTCCATACATGAGCCTTCAATGTCGAAAGAAAATATGATACCGTACCATTTTGGGATCTATTATTGTACAACTATACGTGGAATACTGATGTGATTGTACTAATTATGGTGTAACTAATAAATACACAAACAAAAAAGAATCTACTATAAATCATATGCATTGTCATCGGAACTACAATTTGTGTATGTTACCTTTCATTGAAGCTAAGAATTCATCTGCACCAATGTGGATTTTCTCCAGAACATTTCCAGAAACATTTTCCCATTTTGCAATGACATCATTTTGAGTCAGGATATTTTCTTGTGGTCTTATGTATATTGTCTTGTTCAATGTGCGAGGATCATCGATAGACTTGATTGTATATGTTGCAACATCATCTTCATCACAAAATATCGCTGCGTGGTACATATATATCTGTCATAACTATGTAGTTACAAGTTGATGTGTGAATATGTCCACTTTGGATATGATATATGTTTTAGAAGGATGATCGATATTGATTTACATTCAGACAAAATGGCGAAAATCATGTACATATAGTATCCTAAAGTTACACTTATTTCAAAAAATTTAATAGAGACATGCCCTCTTATATGTGTGCACTACACATGAAAAATCTAAAATATTTGTCATCAATTAAACAAGCATTATAGTGAAAATGGATCTCATTGTCAAATTGCATACAAAAGTAACAAGGGACGGAGGAGAGGAACAACTAGTGTATGATATTTTACCTTTGACATTGCCGTCACCATATACATGAACTTTCTCTTTGGGTGGCAAAAGGGTGCGCATCTGACATAGGTTTGCACAAAATTTACCAGCAAAGCAATTGGCAGAAACATAGGTGTGGGGAATGTTGGCCTCTTCTATTGCTCGTCGCAAGTCCATCTTTTCATCAAATGTAACCCTTCCTGGCTCAAGAGCATGCCCCATCTTGGATGGATCCATTCCGAATTCCGATGGTATAAAACGCTACGTCCACAATAAAGTAATTTTATTTTGCCTCCAATAATGTAATTTTAATTTTATATATATAGACACACATACACACACACATACGTATATAACATCTCAATTTAAGTGTCGCCACGGAATTTATGCCATTGAAACTTTCTCAAAATTAACCAAGTTTATAGAAAATATTTTTTTATCTCCAAACAACTTTAGTATGAAAATAGGTTCAACGATTTATCTATTGAGATTAATTATATACTATAAATATTATTATTTTAATTTATATGTTTAGTTAAAGCTAGATATATTTGAATTTTCAGAATATAAGAATGATAGATAAAAAGAGGCAAAGATACTACTATATAACATATTGTCTTTTCGGAAAATAAGAACGGTAGATAAAAAGAGACACATATGCTGTTGTATGACATACTCCAGTTTTAAAAATAAAAAGTACATTCCGGTGCTTTGCACAACACATGCTGAGGAAGAGAGCACTCAAGACACGTGACGTCACACATGACGGAATCAGGTTTTCTTTGGGTGATGTGAGACAGAAAAGCATGTGTTCTGGACACCTGGGATTAATGAGAGCATTTTTTTTGTGTGTGTGTCTGATTCCGACGTCGTCCTCCTTCTCCTTCTCCTTCCCCTCAAGATTTAATGAGCTCCTTTTTTTGCACAGAAATTTCAGTTCTATTATTAGTAGTATTATAGTTCTACTCGTTGGTGGTGTCCCCAAGCCAAATCTGTCGCCCATCACAAAGCAGAGAGGTGATACTAGCTAGATAGTGGTGTGGCTCGGCTCGGAAGAACAGAGATGGTGATACTAGATAGAGAGGCATGGCAGCTCGCCCAGGAAATAACAAAGAGGAAGGATTCAGCAACGCAACCTAAATTAACAAAGTGTACATTACCTAAAAAAAATTAACAAAGCGTAATCATCAATAAAGTAGTAATACTGCAGTACTCTGGGAGAAGGTGTCGTGACTATGAATGGAATGGACGACGGACCTTGATGTTCCCAGCGTCCTTGATAGCCTCCACGAGCTTATGCTGCAGGGTGAGGTGGCGGGTGGCCGAGACCACGACGTCGGCCTGCGCCACGGCGGCGCCGAGGCCTGGGCCTTGAAGGACAGCAGCATCTGGAGCTTGTCGACGTCCAGGCCGATCTCCGGCCGCATCAGCACCAGCGTGGGGTGGCCCTGCGCCAGGCTCGCCCGCACGATCCGCCGGCCGATGTACCCGGTGCCGCCCACCACCAGCACCCGGCTCTTCTCCATGGCTGTTGCTCGCGAGAGGATGACAATTGATTGGTATCTGAGATGCTGACTAGCATGCACTACTTTGTTGCCACCTTGCTACTCTATTTAAGCGAAACAGAGAGGTTTAAATGGGACTTGGGACCTAACATGGTGGCCTGGTGGGCCTGTGAGACCTAATATATCATGAAATCAGATTATGAACTTTTATTTAACGTGGGGATTTCTACTTTAACTTATACGAGCATCAGTTCTGTTTGACAGAGCTCCATTAGCTTCAAAATACACACAAAAAAACATAATCAAATTTACTTTCCATGTGAAATAGTTTAAAATCCAGCAGCTCCATTATGATTCTATCCTAGATTTTGCAATTATTCCATGGAGCACCTCAAGGGATGTTTTACTAAACTTGACTTGACTTTGAAATTAAAGAAAAATAGCCATCACTGCCACTACTTATACAAAAACAACATTTTATTCTAATTTTTCCTTCTCCGCACCGGAAAAACCTCAGCTGAGCCAGCTACACCGCGTGCGCGAGGCACCACCACCTACACCTCCACCGCCGCTGCATGTGTCATGCCCCGTCGCGTAGGCATCCTGTATCATCGCGTAGAAGCTGTCCAATCACACACACCTGCTCTGCCCCATCATGTGTGCCCCACCACCGCGCACGAGTATGACAAGCTACCTATTGACACTGAAAGGGTTCTAGATCAACACACCAGCGGGGTAGCACGCCCAAGAGGTTACATACCACCTTCAATGCAAAGAGAACACAAGTGATCAGCGACAACTGGTCTAGACACCGATAGGGCAGATGTAGAGCTTGTTCTCGACCGAATAGACTCCCAAACGCCTCCCGAGAAGACCCGTTGGGTAGGAGCACGTGGAGGTTGCCCTAGGGACTCGTAAGGCCGCCTAGGACGCCGATAAATCACGTCAGGAGATGTGACGAACAACAGATTAGGGTTAGGGTTGAGTAAAATAGGTAAAAGGAGTACTTGTTTATTTTGACGATTGGATAGATAGATTCTCAATCGGCAGTAATCATCTCATATATATATAGAGAGAGAAGGAGTGGTTTAATCGCAAAAGGAAACAACTCCAAAACACTTGTCACAAGTTTCCTACGTCAAATAGTTATCAGAACACGATTTGTTTCTAAATCGGTTCAGACTCCAGAGGAAAACCGGCTTAGTCTGCTTGGGAACCGGCTAGGCTGGTTTGTCCGGGTACGCAGGGGGCACTCAGCCGGCCAGGAGGGGCAGCGACTTAGTCGGCTTGGGAAACCGGCTAAGCCGGTTGGGTCTGGCTCAGTGTGGCTCCCCATCTCACCCCACCGAGTTTTCTTATCGTTTTGTGGCGCCACTTGACCCCCCCAAACTCCTCCTAGGCACATTTTTGAGCATCAAACTACCCTACCACATGCCTCCCAGCTCACAGCACAAGAGCCAACCTGCCAACTTTCATGCTCCTACTTTGCTCCGTTGCGTGTGCCACTGCACCACCTCGCCACGAGCTCTGGTTGCGTGGGACCCATCCCACAGCACGCTTCTCGGCTCATCAGGGGAGAGCGGCCACTCGTCCTTTGAATGGTAAGAAGGAGAAAAGACACAAAGGTATCTGAGATGACCTTTGTGTCAAGGGAGAGCGCGCTTCCCACCATCAGCACCCGGCTCTTCTGCATGGCTATCGCTCGGGACTCGCGAGAGGATGACGATTGATTGGTATCTGAGATGCTGACCTGCATGCACTACCTTGTTGCCACCTTGCTACTCTATTTAAGCAAAAAAAGAGGTTTAATGGGACTTGGGACCTAACATGGTGGCCTGGTGGGGCTGTGAGACCTAATATGTCATGAAATCAGATTATGAACTTTTACTTAACGTGGGGATTTCTACTTAACTTATACGAGCACCAGTTCTGTTTGACAGAGCACCATTAGCTTCAAAATACACAACCAGGCCACCTAGGACGCTGCTAAATCTCATCGGGAGATGTGATGAACAACATATTAGGGTTAGGGTTGAGTAAAAGAGGTAAAAGGAGTATTTGTTTATTTTGACGATTGGATAGATGGCAGTAATCATCTCATATATATAGAGAAGGGGAGGTTTTATCGCAAAAGGAAACAACTCCAAAACTCTTTTCACATGTTTCCTACATCAAATAATTACCAAAACACGATTTATTTCTAAATCGGTTCGGACTCTAGAGGAAAACCAGCTTAGTTGGCTTGGGAACTGGCTAAGCCGGTATGTGCGGGCTTCTCTGTGCGTTTTCTCATCGTTTGGTCGTGTCACTTGACCCGAACTTTATTCACTACGTGTATTACTTGATGGAGATCCCCAAACTCCTCCTAGGCACATTTTTGAGTGTCAACACTACCCTACCACACATGCCTCCTAGCTCACAGCACAAGAGCCAACCTGCCAACGTTCCTGCTCCTACTTTGCTCCCCTGTGTGCGCCACTGCACCACCGCGCCACGAGCTCTGGCTGCGTGGGAACCATCCCACCACAGTTCTCCCGGATTGTTAGGGGAGAGCTAGCCTGTCACTGTCCACACACGTCGCCCCGTGGCCACTCGTCCTTGAATGGTAGGAAGGAGAAGAGACACAAAGGTAACACATAGGTCTAAGTGGCAGTGAGAGAGAGGGGAACAAACTTGAAGCTGGAGTTGAACCAGACACTTGGATGAACCTAAATGTACAGGTTCAGCCGGGTGGATATGGTAGATTTAGGTGGATCTAGAGATGCAGAAGTTCCTTTAATAAATAGGCTCCGAGTTGGTTTAAATATAAGATACATATGAGCTACGGAGGAACTACATCGAATTTTAGGGGGTACAATAGCAGGTTAAAAAGCTCATTTACTCATTAATACTAGATGCTACCTAGCGCGTTGCTATGGAGATATTGTAGCGATGTACATGGAGATTTTGTAGCGATGCACATGGTGACGATGAGATAAATTAATACTCCTTTCATTGTAGCCTGACATATTTTAATGGAAAGTAACGAAAAACTAACGATGCGTCTTGAGTAAAGACTAACAAAACGGCGTTCAAAAGCATCTAACTACTCAGGTGGAACATGTGAAAACACGTTGTATGGTTTGTCTTGGTCTCGAAAAGACCACAATTATAGTGTAAAATTTTGTAAAAGAAAAAAGCACAACGCGTCCTTAGTGGCAGCGTGTGCGGCTCAACGGGGTGCGGACGCGGCTAGCGTGCGAGTCGTCACGGTCGAAGCTCCCGCATGGATCACGCGGGCGAACGGCCCATGTAATTTAAAGACCCACAACAAATAAATTAGCTTGTCGTCACTTCTTATTTTTATTCTGATATTCATCATCTTATATAGTATTTATAATGTAATCGTCATGTTTCCACTGGAGGAGTTTGAGCTTGAGAAGAAGCCACGAATTGGAGCACCCTCCGGTCTTCCGATCCAATAATCCTAGAAAATGACCTCCAGGCTCCAGCTCCCTCGAACGAGCGTGCTGCCGCGTGGCGTGGCACTACCGAGCGGGGCACGACATGGCCGAGGTGGCCTGGGGTGGCCGATGAGTGTACAGTGTAGCCCAAGTGGAGCATATATACTTATTTAAACTCGATTGTGGCTTTGACCATTCGTTTTCTTCTGCATGCATTTGCAATAGCAGTTTCTCGTGGCAGATGAATGGTTTGGAGAAACCGACAGTGCCATAGTGGAATGGAGGAACGGCGAGTCCAAAAATGGAGGAACCATTTATAGTGGAATGAAGGAACGGCGAGTTCAAAAAAGGGGAGTGAGGTGGCTTAAGGAGAAGGCAGGAAAATAAGAGTATAGAAGATTAATATATATATTAAGTATAAAATGAACTTTTTCAGCAGTGATATCCGACAACACTCCTGGACTCATCCTAAGATATTACCTTTTAGTCATGGTGCCGATGATAACGTCGACATCGTAAACACCTTAATTATAGTCTCAGTATTTTTTTTCGTTCAGGAATAAAAGAAAAATTACTCCCAATTATAGATACCAACTATGAGTAAAGTCGCTTGCCCAACGGCTATTGCCATAGGATTTTACAACACGCAAATTTTAGTCCCGGTCCCCTTCCAATCGGGACTAAAAGTCGGTTTTCAGTCCGGATCAGAGACCCAAACCGGGACTAAAAGTTTAATTCTAGTTGGGGAGAGGTCAAACCAGAAATAAAAACAGACTTTCAGTCCTGGTCCGATCTCCAAACCGGGACCAAATCTCCCTGGATATTTATACTTGATGCCCTTCTCCCATAGGTCGAATACATTTGAGTCTCTGTTCTTCTCACCAGTTCGGTTCTTGCTTCTCCGGTCATTACAAATTTTCTTTGATTTCTATGCCGATCCTTTGGTTCTAAAAGTTACTAACTTCATCACCTCATGTTTAATCACTAGCATTTTATCATTTGTGGTCTAGAAATCAATTCTTTGCATGCATTTATTGCTTTGTAGACATTTAAGCCCAAAATCAGCTGGTAGTTTGCATATTTGGATAAAGGAAACTTCTAGTGGTTCATCAACTAGCATGCACCTTTCATTGCTAGTATGCATGGCACATTTCATGGTTTCGAGAAATAGAGGATTTTAAAGTCTTTTTATATAGATAGTTTTAGGTTTATTTGTTTAGAAAATGATGAATTTATATTAGTTTACAAAAATGAGTGAACGAAGGAAGCTTCTAGTAGTCATCAAAACTAGTATGCACCTTTCATTGCTAGTATGCAAAGCACATTTCATGGTTTAGAGAAATAGAGAATTTTAGGGTTTTTTATATAGCTCATTTTAATTCATTTGTTTAGAAAATGATGAATTTATAGTAGTCTAAAAAATAAGTGGACGAAGGAAGCTTCTAGTAGTTCATCAAAACTTGCACCTTTCATTGCTAGTATGCATAGCACATTTCATGGTTTAGAGAAATAGAGAATTTTAGGGTATTTGGATATAGCTCATTTTAAGTTCATTTGTTTAGAAAATGAAGAATTTATAGTAGTTTATAGAAATGAGTATAGAGAGTAGATGATGGCGACTATTTCGGAGTCCTAGGCCTCTCATCGGGTTCCAAAGCGATTGAGACTAAACCTCTCTCTCATTGTGTGCGGCAAGTGTGAGCAAAAGGTTGTGATAGAGTATAGAGTCAGTAATGAGGGTTCCAACTAGGGTTATATCTTCTACAAGTGTCCAGATCGCAATGTGAGTTATTTGGTCGCTTTTGTTGATTAAGGTTAATTTATCCTATTTTTCTGGATGGTTCTGATTAACGTTTTTAATTTGTTAGTTTGATTTTAGTGGGATGGCAATCAATGTGAAGGCTGGTACTAGGAGAGGAGTATGCTGAACAAATGTAAAAATCTGTTACGGAAGCGGTTGTGGCGGGTGAGGCGCCTGACGAGGCAATGAGCTAGCCGAAGAAGCCCATTAATGTTGAATCAAAAGGGATCGCTATGTTCGTTCTGCAGCGGTAATCCCTTTCGCTTGAGTGTCAACTTCGTGTTCGACGGCCACAGCCTAGAACAACACACACTGGCTTCAGTTGGTAGAAAACCATGTCCACGTTGGCTTCAGTTGGTAGGGCGAAAACCCATGTCTGACGATTTAGTTGGGCTGAATTTTATCTCTGTTACCGTTGAATCGGATTGGCAACCATCATCACTAGATGTTGATTCATCAACTTTTTAGTATTTGTCAGTTGGGTTTCAGAGTACATTGAGAAGTTCTCTGGTCTGTTCGATCGTTTTCATTGATCACCGGTGCAATACGGATCCCCTCTACTATATGCTATTCAATTTGTTGATGGATTGCGTAGTGATACCAAATCTTCTGAGCATATGCATCGCTCTACGACATCGTATTCTACTTGCGCTCTCGCCTTTGTTGCACGAACACAGATGGTGGATCTGACACATGTAGTGTACTATTAAGTATTAAGGAGCTCGGTAAAAAAGTTAATTAGTAAAAAAACTCAAAGAAACTAGACACGGGATAATCAAGAGATGTCAGTAGAAAAAAAATACTCTGAATACTGATTGAACAGCCCAGCCACCTTGCAAGGGGAGGGGCTCCAACAAAATCTAGGGAAGTGCGAATTTCTGGATACCTCGAAAGAAAAATTGTCGTCAATAGCTGTTTTCATTCTATGCTTGGTAAGCTTCAGCATTTAATTGCATTCCTTGGTTGTGTAGTTAACATTCCAAGTCTAGCTTGGTAGGTTAGTGAAAGGAACTGAACCCACTACAACATAAATGGTTTTTTAGGGGCAGGCTCGTATGCATTTGTAGCCACGGTTTTATCAGTCGCACCTAAGCAACCGCAGTTACAGATACCCGATTTATAGGAGCGTCTGACAATTTGTAGGAGTGGTTGGATATTGAGTTGCACCTACAAATGATTTTAAAAACCACTAAAAATTACCAAAAATAGAAAAAATATTTTTAAAATGTAGGGAGGACCCTATCGACCAGCCCCATATCCACTCTAGCTCACAAATTAGCTCCTCTACCACTCCATCTCATCGTCAGTAGTATATATATTGCATGTTCTTCCCCACATATTATCATAAATTAAGTATAAATTGATTATTTAAGGCCCTACTCAAATTCAAATGAAAAAGTTATCAACTACAAAGTTTCATAACTTTTCAAATCTGCATCTTTCATTTTGGTAGTTCTCCATTCGAGGTCGTTTACAATTTGAATTTTGAATTTAAAAACTTCAAACATACTGTTCTTGATAAGATGATTTCAAATCAAAAAATTTTCAAATATAAAGTTTTATAACATTTTGATATCTACAACTTCTGTTTGGGTTGTTGGTCCTATCCGAGGTCATTAAAAAAACAAATTTTAAATTTTTGAATTTCAAAAGTAGTTTTCCTTGAGAAGGTGATTTTAATTCAAAAAGTTGTCAACTACAAAGTTTCATTACTTTTTCGGATCTACAACTTTTATTTTGGTAATTTTCTCCATCCGAGGTCATTTACAAAATTTAAATTTTGAACTTGAGAAATTCAAACATAGTTTTTCTTAACAAGATGAATTCAAAAGAAAACATCGTTAACTACGAAAGTTATATAACTACTCAAAATCTATAACTTTTATTTTGATCATTTATTCATGCGACATACTAGTAGTAATATTGCTCAGAAATCTTATATATGTCTATTGTAAGTTTCATAAACTATATGAGCGAGATGTAAATTTTATGAACAATATTACTATCACTTTATTGTATGAAGAAATGACTAAAATAAAAGTAGTCGATCTTGATGAATTCTACAACTTCTATGTTCATGACTTCTTTAGCTGAAATCATTTGATGTTTCAAAATGTTATTTGAAGTTGTCCATTTTTTAAATTCAAATTTTAAAATGTTCATAATAAAATATGAACCTAAAATAATAGTAGTAAGAAGAAAATAACTTGATAGAGCATGATTTTAGAAAATTTTAGGAAAAAACATCACATTTGGAGTTAGTATGAGGGAAAAAGACTAAGTTACATGTTTCAGCCAACGATTAAAAAGAGAAATCACAGTTCTTCAACAATTTCAAAATTAAATTTCGTAATGAATTTTGAATAATCAAATAATTTTAAATGAAAAAATTGTAAGTAGCAAAGTTTGATAACTTTTTCAAGATCTACAACTTTTATTTTGAATCATTTATCCATCTATTAAAAAATTTAAATTTAAATATAATTTATAATATCCGATGTCTATTTGTAGAGGCAACTGAGCCGTCCCTACAAATCAGATTTGCAGGAGAGGCTAGATATTGAGCCACCCCTATAAATATGACGAGTTGTAGGGGCGGCTCATAACACCAGCCGCCCCTAACAAATAGATTTATAGGAGCGAGTCGTTTGAGAGCTATTTGTTGGGATGGCTACCACCCCTACAAAAATAAGGTGCCATAGCTACAAATGTTTCCTGACGTACCGTTCGAAAAGAAAAATCGTGCTAGAGATAGGCAACAGTTAACAAAATTGTTGTACGTGTTTAGATAGAAATCTTGCATAGGTATATTTTGATAAAGTGGGAACTAGATGCCATGTAGAGCCTGTTTAGATTGGATTCAGATTCATGGAATTCATGTTCAAGTACCTCGATTCACCAAAAATGTTGCCAAACACTCTGGATTCACCTAGATTCGGATTCACAAAAATAGGTGAATCTTGAGGCTGGATTCACTGTTTTGGCGGATTTCCTCCAGGGGTGATTCATGAATGGGTTTTGCAAACGTCCTCATGAATTTGGGTGGTAATTACCCAGCCTTTGCCACTGGTTACACACATTCCCCTTCGATTCTTTCTCCAGACTTCCCTTCTCCCCTGGCCGCGACGCCCCCATTCCCCTACCGTGACCCTAGCCACACCGCCGCCTGTCTGGACGCGCCACCCCCATTCCTCTCCCCCTTTCTTCTCCGTCGAGCCTCCCATTGCTGGATCCGGTATATCCGGTGCTCCTCGACCTAGTGGACCTCCTTCTTCCTCTTCTTCCATGGGGAGATTGGCACATAGGGTTGTCCTGCGAGCACCTCCTCCTGGCGCCATGGCTGATGAGCAGCCACCCACTGCCAGTGAACAACTATCCACCGGCGTTGCGCTACCCTCCTCAGCTAGCCTTGGCCAGCAGCAGGGGTTCCTGACCGGCCAGTAGCAAGGGTTCCTGACAGGCCAGCAGCCACTCTTCGGCCTAGGCCTGTAGCCGCTACCAGACGTCCTCGAACAGCAGCAGCCACTGGCTGGCCACCACTCGTTCTCCTCCGTGGCCAGCAGTTTCGCCACCTTGCCAGACGGCTAGCAAGACACCAAGGCCGGAAAGCACGCCTCCTCGACCAGCCAGCAGGCATCCCATGGTGTCTCGCGGTCATCACAGCCAAGGCCCTCTCTAGGCTTTGTCAGGCAACAAATGGGAAAGAGAAAATGAGGTATAATTTTTCTGTCTTTGTTCATTCAGTAAAGTATCATTAATGTCACGGAGATCCTATGGAATGGATCAATGGTTACAACGCTATTGTTAGTATGTTTGTTGACCAAGTTAGAAAAAGGAACTGGCCTAACATTCATTTGAACCATGTAGGATTCACTGAGGTGTCTAATAGGCTTTTTCAGTCAACCAGAATAATGTTGAATAAACAACAACTTAAAAACAAATGGGCCAAGTTGAGAAGGGATTACACAGCATGGAGGAAAATAATGAGAAAGCAGATAGGGATTGGTTTCAATTGGAATACGAATACAATCAACATGGATGTCAAGTGGTGGAAGAAGATGACAAAGGTGAGTGTATTCTATGTTTGTGTGTTATTTGCATGTTGTTTACAAATTATTTGAACAATGTTTTATCAAGTTTTCTGGAGGAAAATAATGAGAAAGTAGATAGGGATTGGTTTCAATTGGAATACGGATACAATCAACATGGATGTCAAGTGGTGGAAGAAGATGACAAAGGTGAGTGTATTCTATGTTTGTGTGTTATTTGCATGTTGTTTACAAATTATTTGAACAATGTTTTATCAAGTTTTCTCATATGTTGCAGGAAATTCCTAATGCTGGTAAATTTAACAAGAAACCTCTCCAAAATGAAGATGACTTGAAGGTGATGTTTGGAACATCATGAATGAGGAGCAAGATCATTGGAATCCTATGAGTTCCAACCCGATAATACCCCTTGATGATGACACTCCAAATGATTGTGTAGAGGTTGAACACCCCATAGAGGACATTGCTTTTGACAATGAAGACGAGGTTGAGGAGGTTACTCCTCTCAAAGAGAAATCAAAGAAAAAGGCTACGGTGATTTTTGATAAGCCCACTAAGAAAGTGAAGACAAGCACAACAATTGTCGTCCAAGAGCACATTGCCAAACTTTCTGAGACAACTACTTCATTTGTGTCTAGTAGGCAGGGTGGCATCACTATAGCCGAAGTCATGGAACATGTTGTGGCATGTGGTGCTTCACCAAAGTCTGATGAGCACTTTGTAGCAACTGAGTTGTTTGTGAAAGAGATAAAAGGGAAATGTTCATGATCATTCCCATTGATGAGCGGCTCCATTGGCTTACAAGGATAGAACAATGTCATGTCCGGTGGAATGTGAAGGCTGAGTTATCCTCTATTTATGCTTATTTTGGGACATGTGACATGTTCCTCTATTTATGCTTCATTTAGAACAAGTACTTATTTATTTATGGTCATTTTGGGACATGTTGTCCGCTCTTTATGCTTATTTTGGGACATGTTGTCCTTTCTTTATGCCTAGTTGTTTATTTGTGAACTAGTTATCTTCTACTTGTGATCATTTGGGACAAGTACTTATTTATTTATGGTCATTTTGGGACATGTTGTCCTTTCTTTATGCTTATTTCCAGATATATCATTTTTTGCAGAGTGATGATTCTAGTGATGAGAGTGATGATTTTTTTCAAAATTGTCTTGAGTGGTGCCATGCTTGCCCAAATATATTACGACATGTTTCTAGATAAAAATCAACCAAGGACATCAACCACTAGTGGCATGGTGAAAGCCCATGTTTGGTTTTGGGTAATTGATGAAACCTAGTTTGCTAATGTTTGCTCTAAGTGTTTCATATGAATAATTAGCAAATAACAAGATGAAGCAAAGGACCGGGTCGGTGGAGGCCACAAGTGAAGGGTAATGACGGCGTCCATGCAAATGGTGTAAGTCCATCAATAAGAGGAGAGAACCCTAATGATAGCATCCATGCAAATGGTGTAAGTCCATCATCAAAGGTGTCCACAAGCTTCATCAAGTGATGAGAAAAAAGATGTAGAAAAGCTTGGAGCTCAAGGCAAAGGTATAACCAATAGGAGCTCGTTTGCTTTTGGTGATCAAGACTCTATAGAGAGAGTGATCACATTTAGGATAAATAGCCGTACTATCAAAAGGGGAGAAATCGTTTGTGAAATGCGGTTATCAAAGTGCCACTAGGTGTTCATATTTATTGCATATGCATGTAGATGCTAGTGACATTAACAAAACCCGTGGAAAACTTTTTTGAAAAGGCTGACACACGTGCACTAAAATGAGAGAAGCTTTGGAGTGTTAGCACCTTTGGAAACGGCGGCAGGATTCGGCGGTTTTCGGGTAAGTTTCAATAGAAAATCAAGCGTCGGACACTGACCCCGAGAGCGTCGGACCATTGGCTTCGGTCCGACGGCTAACCCTCGTTCTGCTCTGTCTGAGAGTGTCGGATGGGCAGAAAGTGAGCGTCGGACCATGGGTTCATGGTCCGACGGTGTGGCGAGCAGAGTTCACGTCCTGGCTGACTGCGCGGCGTGCCGAGCTCACGGCGTTGGACGTCAGGTGTTGGTCCGACGCTGGGCGTCGGACAGCGTCCGATGGTGCTTGGAGCTCTCGGGTTGCTCTCTAGAAACGTTGGACAGACAGCTTCATTGGTCCGACGGTGTTCGTCGGACATCGTCCGACGATGATTTGTGTTCTCTGTCCTTCTCTGGAAGCGTCGAACGGTGGTGACTTTTAGTCCGACGGCGCGAGAGTCCGATGATCTATTTTGGCGCGAGAAGTTAGCCGTTGTGATCCAACGTTCGACTTCAAACGGTTACTGACACGTGGGGTGCATCCAGAGTGTCGGACCGTAGTCTTTAGTCCGACGGTGGCGCGTGCTGGCGTCCGACGGTCCAGTCCAGCGCCGCACAGAGAGGCCAAATGGCTAGTTGTGAGTGAGGGGAGTATTTATAGTTGATTGACTGGCTTGTGCTCCCTCTCTTGGCCATTTTCATTAATCCTACTAACTAGTGAGCCTCTCCAGTCCTCTCTCACACATTCCACTTGATTGTGATTATCATTTGGTGAGATTGGAGAGCATCAAGTGCATTGCATGAGTGTGATCATCTAGAGGCACTTGGTGAGTGTTTTTCGCAGCGGATTCTCTTGTTACTCTTGGAGTTTGCCGACTCCTAGATGGCTTGGAGCTGCGAGGATCGTTGAGGGGATTTGGTGGTTGTCTCCGCCCCTGATCGGTGAAGTGTAAGGGGTTCTTGAGCCTTCCCCGCGGGATATCGCAAAAGACTACTCTAGTGGATTGCTCGTAGCTTGGTGGATCCACATCTTGTGTTGGTTGTGCGGCACCCTTGAGAAGGGTTTGGCGTGTGATGCCAATTAGCGCGTGAACCTCCAAGTGGGTGTATCGCTACAACGAGGACGTAGCTTGCCAGCAAGCAAGTGAACCTCAATAGAAATCTTTGTGTCTATCTCTTACCGAGGATTTCTTGTGTATTGTGATTGATCATATTAATATTCATCTCATCACTACACCGGCGGTATAAAATTACTCTCTCTCCTTTTTCATTTGAGCATTTACTTTTGAAGTAGCTTACTTGTGTGGTTAGCTTACCTAAGAGTAGAGTAAAATAGTGACTTAGCTTCTTGTGTGTGAACTTAGAGACAATAGTCTAGAACGGTTAGGTGGCTTACATTTTTTAGTAGGCTAGCGCCAAATTCGCTTCGCCGTTTAATTGTCTAACCTCTTGTCTAAGTGATGTTTGTAGAAAGTTTTTATAGGCTAATTCACCCCCCTCTAGCCACTTAGGACCTTTCACATGGGATGGTTGTTGGAGATATTGAACACTCCAGGAGAATGGCATGCACAACTTCGTACGAGCAACGAAATATTGGAGGATCTTCATCGGTTATTAGTGACAAGGTATGGGCTAAAACCTTCGAGGGAAATGACTTCCTATGAGAGCTTTGCCATGTTTTTATGGACATAGTGCTAGAAATGAATCGAGTCGAAAATGTCAAAACCGGATCAAGCATTCGGGTGAGACATGGTCTAAGGAAATTTGATTGAGGTTCTTATGTCCTTGATGGCCATGGCAAAGGATTTCATTAGACCTAAAGATCCAAATTTTCCCACCATGGCATCGGAGGATAAGAGATGATAGAAGAGCGTACCAACATTTTAAGCATTGCATTGGTGCTCTAGATGGTACCCACGTTCGAGTTTCTCTCCCTCCCAATGAACTAGTGAGGTATATTGGGAAAACAGGGATAGCAACTCAAAATGTCTTAGCAATTTGTGATTTTGACATGAGGTTCACATATGTGTCCACAGGGTCAACCGGGATCTATGCATGACACAAGTGTGCTATACAATGCAATCAATGTGGATGAAAACTTTTTCCACACCCACCCCAAGGTAATATAGATAAATACCTAATCATTTTCTCTCTTTTGTATGATACAAAATATTAATTTGATTGTTATCACTATGTTTAGGAAAGTATTATGTAGGTTGATGCGGGATATCCTAATCGGCCCGATTATCTAGCTCCTTACAAAGGTGAAAGATATCATACACCACAATGGCATAGAGGTATGGAACCCAACACACCCAAGGAAAATTCAATAGAATTCACTCATCTATACGAAATGTTATTGAGAGGTCCTTTGTAGTTTTGAAAATGTAAGTGGCAAATCCTATTCAAGATCCCAAACTACCCGATGCGGAAGCAAAAAATGGTGGTTGTTGCTTATATTGTCCTTCATAATTTTATTCGAGAACATGATAGCGAAGATTCTGACTTTGCTATGTTTGATCGTGATCCTAATTTTGTCCCAACAATATCGGGAAGGTATAATCAATATGTAGCTACACCGGATGGTTCTACAACGGAAGCCAATGTCGCCACTATGGACAAATTTCATGATGACTTGGCCACTGCTCTTGCTCTTGCTTGGAACAACTAGCTTCAGTGAAGAAAACTCCTCATTGAAAGTTTAGTTATTTCTATTATTTTTATGTATGGACGATCGTAATATTGTTGACATGATATTATTGTCATGTCATGGGTTAATTATTAATTATATATTTGGTGAGTCATGATATTCACATTAGTTTTTGCAAAAAAAAAAATGCCATTTTAAGTGCTATATATATCGTTTTATACCACCAAGGGCAAAACTGACCGTTGCCAAGGAAAACTCAGTTTGGTGAATCTGAATCTGCAATTTTGCCAAACAGTTTTTACCATGGTGAATCCTAGATCCACTATGACTCCAATCCATGGTGAATCCAATCCAAACAGGCCTGTAGTTTTTAAGAAGCCTAACTCAACCACCCCTTAGCTATTACGATCTCTTAATCAGGATTAGCACCACCTTCTTATTAAGGTGGGTTAGAACAATATATGAAGTTTCTAGAATCCCTAACACCAAGGTTAGTCCTTTATGTGGAGCGGTGACGAAATTGTAAGGTTATAGTGGATCCATTTAGACTATGAAACAATACAAAGACCAAACATTTTCATAGTGTATAGCTTGATATGAACCTTTTCAACCCTATGGCATTATAAAGACAAGCCAACAAATTTTTTAAAATAAATCAGCTAGCTGCTGATTATTTAGAAACAACCAATGCTGAGTAATACAACATAGAGCAACGATAGCACTTAAGGGTCACACAACAACCACTGATTCATTCAAATAAGCCAACACCCAACAATAAGCTTACTTTAGTAGTTACAGATATCTTTTCATGTACTCATCCATGGGGGTATATTGAACCTCTGGGTACAACAGAGTAGCCTCTGCTCCATCGTCGCCGATTTCGAAATTTGTCAAGCAACCTTCATAGAAAATGTGGTAATAGTGTCCCACTCCGACTTGAGTGGCGAAGTCAGTATCTGCACGTCCATGGAAAACCATAATTTACATTTAACGGGGACATGTGAGTGACAATTTTCATTGACACTAATTTTTTCGGAAATACCAACGATATTTCGTACATTCAGTAGTGTAATACACTCTCTAGACATCAGCCTTTAATGTCAAAAGTAAAGATGATACTATTTTGGGATCCTGCTATCTATACAGCTACAAACAAAAATCATGGTACAGCTACAAGAAAAGTCTGTTGATGATCCTCCACCCTAAACAATACTGGGCTGACCCCTCTACCTATTATGGTATAGCTAATAATTACACAAATAAGAAAGAATCTAAATTCTATGCATTGTCCTTGGACATGGAATTTTTATAGTTACCTTTCATTGAAGCCAAGAATTCATCTGCAGGAATGTAGATTTTCTCTAGAACATTTCCAGAAAGCTTTTCCCATTTTGCAATCACATCATTTTGAGTCAGGATGTTTTCTTGTGGTCTTATGTATATTGTCTTGTTCAAGGCTCGAGGATCATCAACAGACTTGATTGTATATGTTGCCACATCGTCTTCATCACAAAATATAACTGCATGGTACATATATATATGTGTCATAATTACGTAGTTAGAACAATGTTGTTACTTCCAATTTTGTAAATCTCATTGCAAATATGCCCATTTTGGATACAATATGCTTTAGAAGGGACATGCTTGATAGAGATCTACGTCCAGATAAAATGGTGGAAATCATGTATGTATATTATCCTAAAGTCATACTTATTTCAGAAAATTTAATGGAAACATGCCTGTTATAGGTGTATGTCTATACCTCCACATCTGGAGAAAAAAAACTAATCTATATTTTTTATCAATTAAACAAACATTATAGTGAAAATGGATCTCACTGTCAAATTAAGTACAAAAGTAACAATAGCTGGAGGAAAGAATCATGTAGTGTATGATATTTTACCTTTGACATTGCCGTCTCCATATACACGAACTTTCTCTTTGGGTGGCAAAAGGGTGCCCATCTGACATAGGTTTGGGCAAAAGTAACCAGCAAAGCAATTGGCAGAAATATAGGTATGGGGAATGTTGGCCCCTTCTATTGCCCGTCTTAGGTCCATCTTTTCGTCAAATGAAACCCTTCCTGGTTCAAGAGCATGTCCCATTTTGGATGGATCCATTCCGAATTCCGATGGTATAAAACGCTGCATCCACAATGGTGTAATTTTATTTTGGCTCGTTTTCGTTGTTTTCTAGTACTGAACTATATATATGACGTTTCAATTTAAATGCCATTCTGAAATTCGTGGTAGTTAAACCTTCTTAAATTTGACTAAGTTTGTGAAAATATTAGCCATAATTTTTATCTCAAATAACTTTATTACAAAAATAGCTAGATTCGATGATCTATCTATTGAGACTAATTATATACTTAAAATTTTAATATTGTACTTTATATGTTTAGTTAATTAGATTATGCTCGAATTTTCAAAAAATAATGATATACGAAAACAGACTGAGATATTATTGTATAACATACTCCAGTTTTTTTTTTAAAAAAAAAGGTACATTCATACGGTGTTTTGTAGAGCACATGCTATGAAGGAGGGCATAGAAGACACGTGACGTGACGCATGGCGGAGTCAGGGGTGGCGTGAAGAAGGTGCTGGGGGCAGAGTAAGATGAGCTTTTTCTTTTTTGCGTGTGTGTCTGATTCCGACGTCGTCCTCGTCCTTCTCCATCTCCTCATAGTTGAGCTGCTTTTTTTGACTGAAATTTCAGATCTATTATTACTATGGTTCGAGTCGTCGGCAACTTCCCCAAGCCAAATCTGTCCCCCATCACAAAGCAGAGAGGTGATCGAGTTGTGAATCGGAAGAACAGAGATGGAGGCGTACTGGAGTAGAGAGGCAGGGCAGCTCGCCCAGAAAATCACAGAATGGATTCAGGAAGAAGGCAACTCGAATCAACAAAAATGCAACTCAATAAGTAGTACAGTAGAATAGGGGAATATCTTGCTATGGTGAAGTGACGACGGACCTTGATGTTTCCAGCGTCCTTGATGGCCTCCACGAGCTTATGCTGCAGGGAGAGGTTGTGGCTGCGGAAGTGCACCCCGGACATGGCCGAGACCACGACGTCGGCCTGCGCCACGGCGGCGACGAGGCCGGCGTGGTCGTCCAGCGACGCCTCCAGCAGGCGCGCGCCCTGGGCCTTGAAGGACAGCAGCATCTGCAGCTTGTCGATGTCCAGGCCGATCTCCGGCCGCATCAGCACCAGCGTCGGGTGGCCCTGCGCCAAGCTCGCCCGCACGATCCGCCGGCCCATGTACCCGGTGCCGCCCACCACCAGAACCCGGCTCTTCTCCATGGCTGTTGCTCGTGAGAGGACGAAGATTGATTGATTTCTGGAATCAGAGATGCTGGCCTACAACCGTACCTTGTTGCCTCGAAAGAGAGAGGTTTAAATGAGACTTGGGGGGACCTAGGCACTATTTAGATGTACCAATTAAATTTTGAGCTGACTAATTTTAACTATAGTGTATCCTAAACACCTCATAGCTAAACATAAAGTTTAGCTGAAAGGCAAAATATACACAATCCAATTAGCTATTTAAACCCAGTTAAAACCAGTAGATGATCTAAATGACCAAACTACACCCAACTAAAATTTAGTTACATCATCCAAACACACAGCTAAAGTTTAGTTATCTAACAATAGTAACAAAAAGTAGCAGGGTTAAGATTTTTAATTAGCTAGAGCATCTAAGCACGGACAGTGATAGGCTTTCTCATATGATGTCGGATGAAGACAAACCATATATCAAAGCCATATATCACATGTACTTGGAATGATATACAAAGCCAAAATGATGTTTGTTACAAAGGCATTCAAGTATTTAGCACAAGACAACAATAAAAATGAAATTCATGCCAAGGCTTATTTATTGTGAGACATCAATGATTCATATGGATACAAATGAATGATTCAAAGCTAAGTGTGGTTGAATGGCTTGAGATGGTGAAGATAACAAGGAAAGGTCTTTGAGGTAGTAAGTAAGGGTGAAGGGCAAGTAAGGGCTTAGCGGCCGAAGAACCTAGCTAGGGTGAAGAAGAAAAGTACGTGCATTTAGTCGAGATATTAATCAAGCTTGAAGATCACATTGATGTGGAGAATTAAATTCCTAACGAGCTTTGATGATAGAAGTGACTTGATACATTTGGGCCAAATCAATTTTTATGAATGGAATCAAGTCACATTAGCTCAAGATGGCTATGCTCAAGGTGAAATCTATCCTCATATATGGCAAGCATTCCCAAGGACATGAAGATGGAAGAAAGCGGCATTGGTATGTTGAAGATCAACTCAAGAGGTTTAATTTCGGTTTTTCAATTTGACTTGACTAAATAGGAATGCCGTACTATCAAGAAGGATGCAACATACGATAGATGATCCTACATAAGTGCTCAAACCAACCCAAATGAGACACGAGAGAGATAGGCTAGACCGACTAAACGAGTGAGCACTGTCTGTGCATACCGGACCGCGTGCACTCTCTGCTGACTTGCTTCTCTCTGTGCTTCGGAACTACCGATAGTGTATCGGTACTACCGGTGTAACATCGGTAGTAACGGTATTGGGCGCGTTGCCAAGTCATACCGAACATGTCTGGTATGATCCTTCTGTGCTCGGTGCGCAGAGCATCAGAAGTTTCGACGGACCGGAAGTTCCAATGATCGTTACAAGTTCCGGACTTCTCTGACTTAGTGTTTTGGGAGTGTCAGGTCATACCGCATACCGGACATGTCTGGTATGGACTGACAGAGCCCAACGTCTAGTAACGGCTAGTTTTGGGGAGTGGGGTATTTATACCCCTAAGCCTCCACCTTTGGGGCTGCTGATTCTGCTGGCTTCCTAACTCATTCTAAAGCTCTCCAAACCCTCTTTAACCCTCTCTTAGTGAGTGTGTGCTCTAAATCAAGAAATCCTTTTGTAGGTTGAGAGAAATTCAAATTAGATAGAAAGCCATCACTTGAGCACTTGTGCAAATCGTTGATCTTGTGTTCCGCATTTGTTACTCTTGGACTCTTCGGTCCTAGACTGGCTAGGCGTCGCCAGAGATCACCAAAGAATTTGTGGTGTGCCACGGAATGTTTGTAACGGTTCGATCTCTCCACAAAAGAGATCATTTAGTGGTAAGGAGTATAGCGGGTGAAAGAGACCAGTGGTTAGAGTTGACCTGTGGCGTCCTCTAGAGTTGACCCTTTGTGGTTGCTCGCAGCCGGCTCAACGAAGAGTAGGACCCGAGGGGGTGCCGAACTTCAGTAAAACAAATATCGTGTCTCATTCGCATTACATTTGATATTTGTGATCTACTTTGGTATTTAAGCTTGTTTGCAGGTTCTCTGTGTGATTCACATTCTCTAACAAGTACTTGCAGGCTGTGACGAAGCTAGGAATCGAAAAGAACAAACTTTGGGAGGTTTCTGTAGAACTCGCAAATACCGGACTTGTCCGGTATTATACCGGACATGTCTGGTATTGACCTCTAGCATTGAATTACTTCACTCTTGCTCTAAACTTTGTGGTGCAGGTTTCTACCTCTTAGGTGTTAATTATACATATCATATACTCTGTGCTTGTCTTGTGAGGGGTTGTTTTATCCGATTTGGAAGCTTCCAAGTTATTGGAAGCTCACACTCTGATAAGCTTCCGCATTTAAGTTGTAATTTTTCAGAAACAGCCTATTCACCCCCCCTCTAGGTGGCATCGTAGGTCCTTTCAGAGAAACTACCAAATTAAAAGTTGTAGGATCTTGAAAAGTTATGCAACTTTATAGTGGACAATTTTTTTTCATTTGAATTCGCTTAGGGTCCGAAATACTTAATTCAGAAACCAGATGAAGATAGAATGAGGTGGACTAATATCTCGTTTGGACACAAGTATCTTTGCAGTGGTTATAGGAGAAACGCGTGGGGCATGAGGTCATGGGTTCGAGCGCTAGGTGGCCACGGAGCAGCACATTTTTCGCATGAAGAAACGCGTGACTTGTGACGCGAGACCATGTCCCTATCTAGTGGGGCCTCTCCTGATATTTAAAAAATATTTTTGTTATTTTTTGGAGCTGTTTTATGGATTTCTGGTGGCCTTATCACTACCGGCTCTAGAACCACCAGTGATGAGGAGACTCATCACTACCGACTTGGTTTTGCCGGTTCAAAAACCGGCAGTGAAGGAGGGTTTTTGAACCGGTAGTGATGTCTAAATCTGGTGTAGTGCATCCCACCACACGCCTCCTGGCTCGTCACTGGGAGAGCTACCCCATCAAAGTCCACACATCGCCCTGCGGCCACTCATCCTTTGAACGGTACTCCCTTTATACCCATAAAACATGATGTTTCGGACAAGATTTTGATCAAATTTTGGGAATACAAATCATGAATAACTTTTAAGTTGTTGAGTTTGGAAATATGAAAACTATATAAATATATTTGTCTCGAAATATACTTTATAAAGTATGCATATATCACTTTTCAATAAATATTTATATAGAAATATGAAGTCAAAGTTAAGCTTTGGAGACCGTGCCGTAGTCCAAAATATCAAGTTTTATGGGTATGAAGGAGAGTAGGAAGGAGAAAAGACAGAAAGGTAATGAATAGATCTAGGTAACAGTGAGAGAGGAACAAATTTGAAGCAACCAAACAGATGAAATCTAAATTTAAATGTATGGTGGAGCTGGGTGGATATGATAGGTTTTAGCTGGATCTAGAGATGCATAAGTTCTTCAGTATAGGTTCTGAGTTGATTCAAACATAAGACATATGAGCTACGGAGAAATATGTCAAATTTTGGATATAGAATAAAGCAGGTTAAAAAATCTTATTTAGTTTTTAATATTAGATGATACGCGTTGTTGCGGAGATTATTTTAAGTGTAACATGGAGATTTTTTAGCAGTACATGGTGACAGCTTCTTTATGACTGTACCCTGTTGACATATTTTAATGGAAAGTAACGATGCGTCTTGAGTAATGGGTCTGTTCGCTGGAAGTTGAAAGTTGATTTATTAGTAATTGAAAAATATTGTTCTAGAGTTAGAAAAAAAAACCAAAATAAATCGCTTATTACTTCAAGCGAACAGAGCCAAAACGGGCATTTAAATTGCCTATCAATCAAATACATACCTTGGTACAGAAAATATATGTATTATCTGGTAATCTGACGAAAGATGAAAGCATCAAACTACTCAGGTGGAACCTGTAAAAAACGCATTGTATGGTTTTCTATGTCCTACATGTCTCCTGGTCTCAAAAAGACCACTATTATAGTTTAAAATTTTGTAAAAGAGATAGGCACACATAAATAGACAACAAACACAGGGTACCAGTCGTGGGACCCATCTGAAGAAAACCACCGCATGTCATTATTCAAAGTCCTTCCTATCTTCCATCTCACGTGCAACATTATTACTATTAAAAAAATCAGCCACGATATTACCTTTTCCTTACTCCGTTTTTCTTCCCTTTCCAGATGTGACCCTCATCGCGTCCTTGGTGGCAGCGTGTGCTCAACGGAATGGATCAAGATTCCTCCCCCGAGCTCAGGCCTCAGTCGAACAGCTGTCCGGGGTGCAGATGCGGCGAGCGAGCGAGTCGTCAGGGTCGAAATTGTTGAGACCGCCCATGTTCGCCATGACCAAGGAACAGTGTGGTATCCCGCCACTTGAACCTAGTAAGGACGACTGAGCTGGGCAAAGCCTAACGGAGGCGGCGTGATGCAGTGTGGCACTACCGAGCGGGGCAGGACTTGGGGCCAGTGAATAGCCCAAGTGGAGCAGGCTTATTTAAACTCAATTGTGGCGATGACCATTCATTTTTTCTTCTGCATGCATTTGCAATAGCAGTTTCTAGTGGCAGATGAATGGTTAGTGTGTTGTGGTAGAGGAACCGATGGTGCAATGGAGGAACGGCAAGTCAAAAAAATAGAGGAACCAATAGTGGAATGGAGGAACGGCGAGTTCAACAAAGAGGAGTGACGTGGCTTAAGGAGAAGGCAGGAAAATAAGAGTATAGAAGATTAAGTATTAAGTATATATAAATAAACTTTTCCATAGTGATATCCGACAATACTCCTGGATTCAACCCAAGCTATTACCTTTTAGTCATGGTGCCGATGATAACGTCAATGTCGCAAACACCTTAATTATCAAGTTAGCTAAATTGTAGTTATAACAGTAATTAAATTTATATATCTTTTTTTCTTATGAATTTCTACAAAGTGGGCATCTAACTTAGCAAAAAGCCCTGCTTTTTTCTTTACAATTTAAGTACCATTTTGTGATTGTTCGTGACAACCTATGCCACAAAACTAACGCTACTAAAATGATACACTACCCAATATACGAGCTCGTCCAATCTGCAACAGCAAACAACTCAGGGAAAAAAGACTTCTGCCTTTATATAGATATAAGAGTGTACTAATTTTTTTTTGTCGTGGCAGTTTCATGTGATAAACTTCCACAAAACTATGGAATCACGTTGCCACGGCATGGCTATGTCGCCAGCCACGAGCACTTCGGCATGGCTAGGTCGAGATAGCCGACTAATGATGATGAATATATTTATTTCTAAGTTCTAATCGACTAGTCGATCAAAATAGTGAAAAAAAAAACTAATTGTTTGGCCTCCTGAATACAGTACACTCATCTGTCAATTAACATAAGATACTTATAAGATCAAAAAAGAGAAATTAAACTAATTGTTTGGCCTTGACTACAGTACACTCATCTTTCTACTAACATAAGCAGCTTATAAAAAGTTAAGCAAGGTATATCTAAGGTCCAAGCTAGTATGTACGATGTCTTTTATACAATTCTATTCGACTAATCAAGGAAGCAACTAGTGAGCAATAATCACAAAGAACAAGTTACACTCGCATTACTCGACTAGCTACACAAATAGACTAGGCTACACAAAGGACCGCATAGGCTAGAGGGGGGTGAATAGCCTATAAAAATTTCTATAAAGCACTTAACCACAAGTTAGTAAATAACAAGGCTATTACTAAGCACTAGCTCTAAACTACTCTATGCAAGCCACCTAACACAATATACTACTCACGAGAATAAACACTCAATCGCAAGAAACCTACTGCCTTCGAAACCTAAGGAGAGAGCACCTAAACAAGTAATAAGCGCAAGAGTGAGAGATCGAGAAAGCTATACCACCGTGAAGAGTAGGGGTTGATCCAATCACCGGGAGATAATCAACAAGCACAATAGGGATCAATCACTACGAGAATACCGGAAGACCAATCATCCACTCGATGGTGGAGAAAAGAATGAACACCCTGATTTTTACCGAGGTTCACGTGATCACCAGTCACGCTACTCCTCGTTGTGGCACCGGTCTTCCTTGGTGGATTGCGAGCTAAGCTTCACACGCCAATCTCTCACCAGGAGCAGCTCACCAACACAAGAGAAATGGCTATCAACCACGAGTAATCCACTAGAGTCGGTTTTGTACACTCCGCCGGGGAATAACCTCAAAACCCCCTCACAATCAAACCTTCGATGTGGGCTTGAAGCAATCACCAATCAACCTCAACACTGGAATCACCTCCAAGCCGCTAGGGACACTGGCAATGCCCCAAGAGAATAAGAACCTCAGCAATGGCTTACTCTCAAGTGCTCTAGAATGCAAATCACTAGCAATGATGCACTTGAAGGATCACTCAACTCACAAAGATGATCAAGAGATGAACAAGTGAGTGAGTGAGAGGCTAGAGAGTGCTCACAAGTGTATGGCAATGAATCAAATGTGCAAGAGTGTCACCAAGTGATCAGGGAAGGAGCATAACTACCCCTAAGTGCACTCCTAGCCGTTACCTCACACAAAACAGCCGTTAGACACGTTTTTCTACCGTCGGACGCTACCTTCGGACAGAACGCCTCGGACCAAACGCTAGCGTCCAACGCTCCAATGCTCGCCATGTGTCAAACCAGTTCAACCATAGCTGCTGGATCTCAACAGGCTAACTTGTTCGCGCCACTTTCGTACTCATCGGACAGATAGCGTCGGACTAATTTCCTCCATCGTCCGACGCTCACAGAAACTACGCAGAGAGATACACACCCCGTCGGACTCTAGTCCGAGGCCTTGCGTCGGACTAACCCAATCTGTCCGACGCAGCTGAACTCCACTCACCAAAACTATGCTAGAGCACTGAACTCGCCGCGCCACGGTGTCAGACTCAGAGGCAATGGTCCGACGCGCTCCCTGCTCAGACCAGTCGAACTGTCCGACTCTCACAGAAGTCAACAAGCCAGAACACCATCGGACACTCACTCGTTAGTGCGTCGGACTAAAGAGTTTTCACCAGTCCTGACGCTATGCGTTTTTACGCAGAGAGCTCCTGAAATGCTCGGACGCCGTCCGATGCCCATCAGTCGGACTAAGCACTAATGTCCGACGCTTTTAAACAGTGAACAGCATGTCTAGGTGACCGTCAGACCCTAGCTGCCAATGGTCTGACGCCCCTAGCTCTCAAGCGTCCTGACGCTTGTTTCTCAGCATTTCTAAGTCTATTCCTACACCCTTGCTTCTATGTGCTAACACTCAAGGCTTCTCGACACTTGAGCACAGTGTGTTAACATTTTCAAAAACAGTTTTTAAGGGATTCTAAGTTGATCTCTAGGTTGAGTTAGTCAATACACATGAAATGCAACCTAGAGCACTTGAAGGTAATCTAATCACTTAGTTCTCCCCTTAATAGTCGGCTATTTATCCTAAATGTGATCACACCCACTTGGTGTCTTGATCACCAAAAGGAAAGCCTTCTAGGGATTATACCTTTGCCTTCAATCCTTTTCTTTTGACCTTGATCAACTCCAATTGTTCCACCACACTTGGTCCATGGATGAGCCTTCCTTTATCATCACCATCACTTGGCTCCTCACTCCATGGTTTGGACAACCTAAACTTTGCCAACACTTAGCAACTTAGGTTAGTCTTTAGGGTGCCAAAACCAAACTAAGGCTTTCAATCTCCCCTTTTTTGGTAATTGATGATATCCTATACAAAGATAAGAGTTAAGTTTGTTTTTGAACTTGTGAGCTTATCCAAACAAGATTATCATGTTTTTGGAATGGACAAACAACACAAATTCAATTTGATGGCTATTTAGCTCCCCCTACATATGTGCATGAGTTTGGATTTAGAAGCTTGCACATATTCATAAATAGAGAGTAAATTTTCACTTAGATGTGCTAGGATGGTTAGGATAAACCTTTGAAGCATGATACCAATTGAAATAATCATCGAAGTTGCAAAATCTCCATCCTTAGCACTTAGATAACTAGATGATCATAAAACTTGAGCATACCGTGAGATCAACATTATAAGCAATGCTCAAATACCAAATGAAAAAGCAAAAGATCACCTAGCTACCACCTATGCATGCTAGTTATCAAATCATCAGTCAATCCTCAATCCTATTTCTAGCATACACCACTCAAGAACATGGCAATTGAATGTGAAGACATGTGCAAATGCAACAAACATATGTAAATTGTTGACGGTGGATAACGTCAATTTTTATTAGAACTTTAGACACCAAAAGATATATGAATACACACTATTATAGGGTTTTAACTGACAATTTCCATGAGTTTTGCATACTCTGTATTTTCCAGGTGTCATTCTAAAAAGCATAAAAGAGGGATTAAAGTGCATAAAAGACATGAAACGTAACCGCGAAGGCAACATCGTCATCAGGACCCTAGAAGCATCTAGAGAACACCCGAAGCAACTGGGGCCCCACCACTTGATAGGTGGGGCCGGCCGGCGCCAGGGGGGCTGGGCGGCGCTCCCCCTAGGGTTTCGCACTCCGTCTTCTGGAGTCTTCTTTCACCGCCTTTGAGGAGTCATCTCGGCCCTTGGTTAAGTCGGTTTGATCCTACGGCACACGTGCATCCCACCGGGCTATAAATAAAGGGGCAGACTCCACTGGAGGCATCCCATCTTTCATCCAAGACATCAAGTCTTTGGTCAAGCCATCAAGAGCCTTCTAGTTCATAGTTCTAGCCTAGTTAGATTGGAAGTAGAGGAGTTCTAGTTTTTTAGCGGGATCTGGAGCCCCGGCGTCTGTTTGGAGCACGGAGTTCGGTATAGTTCTAAGATCTTTCTCTATTATTGTATCCTTCATTATAATTAGGGAACCATTGTTCTTAATAGTTCATATGTTTTAATTACAATAGTCATTGTCTACTTTGATTATATATCTAGTATAGTTGGTTTGATCTTATTGAATTCATGTAATTGCTCGTATAGCATTTATCCAAACGATCGTTGGGTAGATGATGAACAATATGTGGACGTGGTGTCTAAATATTCTGTTTATCTGCGAGTGCACCCTGATGTGCCGGGTCGTGTGGTAGATTGCGTAGGTGACAGCTACGTTGAGTCCTCTGTAGTCCACCCCCCGTATGTCCGTAAGCAGGCACGGTCGTGAAGTTGGGTGATGACTCTGTTTCACATCCTTCCTAGATGATGCCCTTTACATGTGATCATGATATAGGACTAATCTAACAATGATTGCTAGATGTAATTGCACTAATTAGAGTTATTCATTGGCGTAGTTATAGAATTACCTTAGATATTAATTCCTTAGTTTATCCATTGGCTAGCTATTACTATGACTAGAAAGTTCTCTGATGTTTATCCATTAATTATGATGCTTGATCATACTTATCACCTTTATTTATCTTTATTATCTTGTGACCTATACCTGTTATGAGTAGAGTAAATGACATCGATATCACCACTTATCCATTGTATATAATTACTATCAATATAATAGATTAAAGTTTATCCAGTCCTTTCCAGTGGTATAAATATAAACCGACAACCTGGTAGACTCTAGGTAAAATGCTACAATGGTATAATTATCTGTCCGCTTGCAGAATTGATCTTAGTTCGTATTTATATATTTCTGCCTAGTCACATTGAATAGTATAAGGAACCTTTATTTATTCTAGCATATATAATTAGGGATGACAACCTAGTTCATGCATAAGAATATTGGTAATAGATAAGTGACTAGTTGCTAATGCCCAGTTAATTAATTACCATGCATCTCTAATCTCGTCTCTAGTAGTAAAAGTTATATAGTTATATTTGGCGACGTTAGTAGATGTCAACAAGCATTTTTGGCGCCGTTGCCGGGGAAGGCACATTAAACTTAGGAAATATTGATAACATATATACATAATGGATAAGATTGTGTTACCGATTGATCTTTAACTCAAACAGGCACACCCTTGTTTTTTATCTTTTGCTTATCTTATACAGGGTGATGAATGAATGGTTTTTCTCTTCCAAACAACTTCACTGATGATCCAGAGAAACTTCTTAGAAGGAAGAAGGTTGTAGAGGCGAGAGACAATTTTGAGTCACCATCAAGAATACCCATCGCCGCTCAAGCTAGTCCATCAGAGGAGCCAGCTCTAACATTGGAAGAAGAACACTTAGGAGAAGATTTAACTCCTGTTTTTGAAGACATGGCTGAGAAGATACTGTGCGAGTTCTCTGCCCCAACAACAGAAAACATCCGGACTAGACCAGCAGTCAACACTGGGGAGAATGGATTCGAGCTTAAACCTGCTCTTATCACCATGGTTCAAACCAGTCAATTTTGTGGAAAAGCTCATGAAGATACAAGTGCACACTTACAACACTTTCTAGAGATCTGCAGCACCTTCACGATCAGAGGAGTACCAAGAGATGCTATTTTACTCCGTCTTTTCCAATTTTCACTTTTGGGGAAAGCTAAGCAGTGGTTCTACACCAACAAAGAAAAGAACACTACATGGGACCGATGCTCAACTGCTTTCCCGGCAAAGTTCTTTCCTACAGGCAAGACGAATGCTCTGCGTGGGAAAATTTTAAGCTTTCAACAGCAACATGATGAATCATTCACTGAAGCATGGGACAGATTTCAAGATTATATTGAAGATTGTCCTCATCATGGGGATAGAGTATTGGCTATTGATGCAGACCTTCTACCACAGGCTCATCTCTAGCACCCGTGAGTCCATAGATGCTACAGCAGGAGGAGCTTTCATGTCACTTAAGCTTCCAGAAGTTAAAGCACTTGTTGAGAAGATGGCCTCAAATCCAAGCTGTAAAGAAGAACGTACTCAACCTCGCAAGAGAGGAGGAGGCATCCATCATCTCAAGGAAACGGACATGGCCACTGCCAAGCTAGACCTCATCATGAAGAAGCTCGATATAGAGAAGAAGGAAGTCATGCATATTAATGATTCTTGCACGACCTGTGAAGAATGTGGAGATTACAGGCATTCAGCTGTCAACTGGCCTACGTTACAAGAGGATGTGAACTTCATCAACAATAACACCTACTATCGTCCTCAGCAAGGTCAAGGATGGAACCAGGCAAATCAAGGATGGAATCAGCAACCTCGACAAGGTAACTACCAAGGTAATAATTACAATAATTACAATCTTCCACCTTTAAGAGATTTAGTTGTTGGTCAATTTAAATTGTTAGATCAAATGTCTAGAAAGGTAGCCTCTAATGATAAAGCTTTAGAAAATATTAATACTAGAATGGATACCTTTACTTCTGCTATAAAGAATCAGCACAGTTTTAATAAAATGTTAGAATCACAATTAGCTCAACTAGCTGCTGCTGTCCCTCCATTTGAGAAAGGTAAGATTCTAGGCCAGCCAAAAGATTTAGAAACTGCTAACCATGTTGATATTCACAATGCAACCCAATACCATATTGAGCCTGCAGATATACAGTGAATTGATCACTCACTATCTGAGAAGATGGGAGACCCTGGGAGACCTGTCATTCCTATCTCTATAGGATGTCACAGCTTTCCAGAAGCTATCTGCGATTTCGGTGCAAGTGTCAACACAATGCCCAAAGTAATTTATGAGAAAATATTAGGTAATTCTTTGTTTACATAGATATGCATTTGCAGCTTGCAGATCAGTCCATTTTCTACTCCGAGGGAGTGCTAAAAGAAGTTGTCATCAGAGTGGGGCAATCATATGTCCCAGTTGACTTCGTGATCATGGAGACAGGAGGAGATGAGAAGGTGTAACACTCCTGTGTTACAGAACACTTAAAACTGAGCATGTCATCAAGAGCATTGCACAACATGTATGAATTTTTGTCAATCTTGACCTGCATCAATTAAGAACACGGTTACTTTTCACTAAGGGCTTGTGCTTAGGGCAATAGAGTGGATTTACTCGCAATTTAATTTTAAAAACCCTAAATTGGGCTAAAACCCTAGTTTCAAAACTAAGTAGAATTGGACTTGGATCCCTAAAGCAAAGTTGTAGCTCTTATTAAATAGAGCAACTTTGGTATACAAAGTTTCTGTTGGCGCAAAAAGTGGTTCCCTAAGCCCAACACACCAGCGAAGCCGGAAACGACCCTTGAGGCAGTAAAGCTCTCGCAGATCCAGCTAGCTTCGGACCCGGTCTGAGAGTGTCAGCAAAACCCAAGCGTGCCAGTCAATTTGACCTGCAATTGACAAGGAAAAAGATAGTAATCAGTAATCACAGGGTGGAACTAACCGGTATGTCCAGGTAGTTCCAACTGTATGGCTCAAAGAGCCGATGTAATGGGAGATCGACTAGAAAGCCGATTCCGTCATGTTATGAACCGATGGTAGCGAAACATGCATTATAACTCAAGTTAACCGATTCAGACATGAATTCAATGACATATACTTGCATTAGACAGAAATATGCTATAAAAGATGTAGTCACAACAAGCTATCATAATCATAAGATATCTCAATGTAAAACAAGATGAAATCGGCTACTTTAGCCGATTCAGTGTATACGGGCAACATACAGGCCTATAAAGTAGACAATGTTTCAACTCTCCGGATAATAGATCTAAATCACAATCTTGCAACAGTGGAGATTGAGCAGATCGAGGCAGTCATGATGAAGTTGCAACTTAAATCCGTTAACCTTTGAATCTAGACAATGTTCACTTTATTACTTGAGTGCGACCCGTATCTAATCTAGATCCAAAATACAATCGGCTAGTGCAAAGCATTCAATATGAAACGAATGGCAAGCATAATTCGTTGAACATATAAATCTATTAGATATAAGCCGATGCATATGGATCAAGACGGGCAAATTGATGATTGCTTTAAATAATAAACAATAAACATAAGCAACATCGGTAACTTAATGAATCCAGCTAAACTGCCAAATTTAACTAGAGCCGATAACTAATCCATGCATGCAAACTGTCTTAATCTATAGCCTGTCCACCGGATGATGTTAACTAATAGATTAATCAAGCAAACAAACACGAATCGATAACTAATCCGCGCGTGAAAACCGTCCTAATCTGCATCTCGTCCACCGGATGACGGTTAACACAGATTGATCGGGTAAACCAACGTGAATCATCCTTGACTCACTGTGCTTCCCGCGTCCACCGGATGACGCCAAAGAAATAGAGCTTAGCAAGGACCCTGGTCCGCCATGCTTCCACGTCCATCGGATGATGCTAAAAGGACATAGTTTAACAGGGGGTTGACGATACTTACAAGCAAGCCTGCGTCCACCGGATGACACCCAGCCTGGATGAAGTAACTCGCCGGACTCGACTGACTCTAGGGTTTGTTGGCCGGAGCCGAAAGTTGTGTTGTATTGATGTTGTTGTATGTTTTACAACGGCTGAGGGCTTATATTTATACCCTGAGCGTAGGTAGAGTCCTAATCGAATTACAGCTTATTAATAGATAAGAAAACTAACAAACTATCATATATCTAAGGTAACTTAGAGTCCCAACTTCCCTTTCATAGCGGACTCCGATCGTGATCGCATCTTGGCGGCGCGGACTTTGGATGACGTCACCAATACCGACGCTGCACGCCTTCTGTCACCTTCGCCCGATAACCGATTCTCCGTGCAATCGGCTATTCTCCTTCCTTCTGCTGGACGGAATCTGCTTCCGAGATCGGCTATCTTCCTTCGGTATCGGCTATCTTCCTTCGATATCGGCTATCGGCGACCAGCCCAAAATCTGATGCTAACCTTCACCGAATCAGAGCTAGTATGGAAAGTCATTCTATCTATTGGTACCAAAGATAGCCGATTCGGTAAATGGTCGCCAAACTGGGAAGGCCCGTATCGCGTGGAGGAATGCGCTCTGGGTAATGCTTATATCCTTGAAGACTTGGAAGGGCAGAGACTCGCCAGAGCCATCAACGGGAAGCATCTGAAGAAGTACTACCCTAGCATCCCAGTTGGGGGATAATAGCCGATTCATGTGAATCTGGCTCTAGCAGCCGATGCCGTGCAGGCGGGTCGCCTTCAGGACAAAAAAGGCCGACATCGTAGTAACGAGTCGCCCTTAGCAAAAAAAAGAGAAAAAAAGAGAAGAAAATTCTAGGAAATACATATATGTATCCGAGCACATATGGAAATCAGATTGATGCTTTTGAAGGAAGTTTTATTTTTGATTGTGCTTACAGGAGTCCTATTACATTCTAATCATGCGTGGCTTTATCTATAATGTCCTGGGCGTCGGTGACAGCCACGACCTCGTCGGCGTGAGGCACTGGCCTCCTCCATGTTTTGGCCCTCCGGGAACCAAGGCTCGACGGCTTCCAGAGCAATGCCGGAGCGGAGTCGCGCGGCTGTGAGAGCCCCAGTGGCGCCGTGACGAACGCCGGCCATGGCCACCTGGGAGACGCGGTGGTGAACATTCAGGAGCCGTTCCGCCTGCGTGTTGCCATGCGCATTAACGGCATTGGCGGCGGCCTCGGCGGCCACACGTAATTCTTCAAGCTGTGCAGTCAGGACTGCAAAAGAAAGAAGTGTCAGCATGAAGGTGATTGTTAGCACGTCACAATTCAAGTTGTTACCGGCCACTCCAGCGTCCGATTCGGCGAGTTAGGCTTGCACCCTGGCCACCTCGGTTTCGGCGGCCGTAAGGGCAGCGTCTTGGGCTTCGGTGACGCCCTGCAGCCGGCCATTCTCCTTCGTAGCCTCTGAGTAGAGGTTACGGTACTCCACCATCTGGTGATGGAATTGGCGACCGTCGGCGGCGGTGTAGGACCCGTCAGAAGACCCCGATTCTGATCCAGCGCTCGGGGCCGGATTTTGAGGGGATTCCTGAGGAGGCGCAGTTCTGAGAGGCCGGGTGTCCACGCCAATCGGTGCTCCCGGTGGGAAAGGAATCAAGCGGGCCTAACTGAAGGTTGACAAAGAAGCAGATGTGTCAGAATCGAAAGAAAACCAATGTCTTGGGTACAAACTGATTTACCTGCTGTAGATGGCTAACTGCCGGGACGTTACCCAGCGACGACGGCCGTGATGCGGGTCAGCAGCGGCATCCGAGCCAGGGGTGGCTTTAGCGGCTGCAGGGACGGCTTGAGACGGCCCGGCACTGGTTCCCGAACCTCCGACACCGGCAGTGCCCGCATCGCTGCGCAGGACGATGATGGTCAGATTAGATCAGGTCGATCTATCAAGAAGTGAGCAGCAGCCTTACCCTAACCAGGCTTGCAGGCGATGCCTCCGTTCACCCACGGCTCGTAGGCTCCGGGTGAGGTTGTCACCTTCGGCGGAACTTGAGGCCGGCCGCTTGCCGTGGTTTCCGTCGCTAGCCATGGATTTTGGGGATTTTGTTTTCTCTGGTCTGAGGAGAGAAGGCCGGGAGAGCGAAGGCTTCGATGTTGCGGTTGCTTGTCCAGGCCGAATGTGTATTTATAAAGATGAGGGCATTGAGACGGTTCCTCCTCGGAAGGTGAGACGACGCGGCGGATTTTAGGTTGCGGTTAATCCGCGTTTCTTGAATCCGGAACAGTTGCCAAATCAGGGAGACAAAACGCCGCCATCAATGGTCGCACGCCGATCGGTCTTTTGGGTTAGGCTGTTTTAGCCAATCCTATTGTGAGTACCCACAAGCCGATTCGTGATGGATCTGGCTGAGGGGTTAGTTCCAAAGGAAAGCCGAACAAAGCCAATACTAAGAAGTACGCCCGAAAGCCGATTCGCATACAGAAGTATATCAGGCTGAACAGAGTCAGTGCGAAACAAGACAAAGCTGGTATTAAGGTGTAAAATCTAAATGCAGATCAGGCTAAGTTGTCACATTCAGGGAGAACAGCACATGCCCAGCAGTATACCCATTATATTACAAAGATAATAAGGATCGAATCAGTTCTACTAATTCAGCACGGAGCGCGTGGCCAGCCTGCAGCAGTTGTTGATCTCGGTTTTTAGTGGACTGCAACAAGTTTAGGCGTTGCCATGACTTTCTGTCTGCAACGATCAAGCTGCTGATTTCCTTCTTTTTCTGGGAGAGCTCGATCGTGCTGGTGGAGATGGTGATTTCGTGCTCACTGATAGCCGATTCAACTGCTTCCAATTCTTTTCTCAGCTGGTCTCGTCTTGTTTTTAGTGTCACCAATTCTGTTTCGGCCGTGCTAATGGAGGATTTGAGCAACCTGGCTTGATCGGTTAATCCGGTGGCCTCTTGTATGTTGATCGATTTGTTGCTCCTTAGCTCTTCAAGCTTTGCCAGGTTCTTGTGAGCAGTGATGATCCCTGATGCTGTAACTTTAAGATTGTCAAGTCTTTGCAGGGACTTCAAGGCTGACAGATTGGGTTGCTGCTGGACGAGTTCCATTATTTGATCAATCAGATTGGAATTCGAGGCCAGAGTGACTAGATCACCCTCTAGATGGGGTAACAGCGCACTTAGCCGATTGTTGAAATCTGGCTCTAAAAGTCTCTCGGAGGAGAAGGCCAGTTCATCTTTATCACAGAACTCTTCTATGTCGAATGGAAAGCTAGGAGACAAGGGCTTCGGTGCCTGCAAAATATACATTCTCTCATCAAAAAAAGCGTACAATATAGATTAATTGTTTTCTGGCAGAGATGGGATACCTGAATGAGGCCTGAAGGTTGTAGAATTGATGCCGATGCTGTTTGCTCGATTAAAGCGGTTATATCTTTTGCGGCATGCGGATCCTCGGTTGTCACTGCCTCAGGTAGTTGGGTTCCTGCAAACCAGAAGTAAGAACAGTATGGAAGCAAGGATATAATTGCTAACAGCCGAATAGAAGTTACCTGGATTCCTCTCAGGGGGCAACTCCTCTTCTTCAGGGTCCGCCCAGATTTCTTCGGAAGGGCTGTTCGGCTGTATTTTTTTAAAAAGAAGATTTGGTCAATTAAGACATTTAGGAAAGAAGAGCCCAGTGAGTAGTACCTGAGTTTTTGCTCCTTCTTCCCAGATCCCTTCTTCTTGAGCAGCTGATTCCTCATGGCCGGTAGATTCTGGTGGTTCTTCGGCCTGTTTATCTCCCAAGGTACCTTGAGTTGGTTGGGGATTCACCTGGTAGAAAGCCGATTTAAGAGTCGGGGTGTACTGAAGTAAAGGAAAAATGCTACTGGGTACCTGGATTTTTCTTATCGATCGGCGTTTCTTGGGAGTTTGCTTTTGGAGCTGGGATGCAGTTGGTCGTTTTGAAGCAGAAGGGGAGGTCAGTACAGCAGGACCTGCCATTAGTTGTCTCAGCGTTGGCGCTCGGGAGCCTAGTCTTGCTGTTGGACAAGGTGGATAGTATTCCACTCGCTCTGGTGGATTGGATGATAGATCCTGCGAGAAATATCTGTTAAGTAACATGTTTGAATAAAGCCGTTTTTATTGGAATCGGCTGAGAGCACTTACTGCTCGGGGAGATTGGAAGTTTGAATCCAGGGCTTTGCATTTGTCGTGGATGGTTTGGCAGAACAAGTGAGCGTGCCATTGTTGTCACCAATCGTCAAAACTCTGATGTGCGATGCAGATTTGATTCCACGGCTTCGGCGAGAATGTGGGCAGGTTTGCTCCGAGTTGAAAAATTCTGACAGCCTGAAGGCGCTCTGTAATGTTCTCCCTGGGTTTCAATGTATTCAAAAAAGGGAGCCGAGGGGGCAATTGGCCGAAACCTAGCTGTCTTGCTGCTATGTTTGGATGATAGAATTCATAAGAAGGATAGCTAGTTGCCTTGCCGCTTGCGCTCCGAAGGTGCTTGAAATCTGCTGGCAAGGCACAGGGTTTGATGATTGCATTCAAGATGTTGATAGCCTCGTCATCAGAGCACCCATTGTTGAATTTGAAGCTGGAGGGCGCTGGAAATTCATCTTCATCTTCATAAGGGAACCAGGTAGTAACATGTGGTCCCAAGCCCCTGTATAATGTTTCCAGCATATTGCCCTTTGAGGTTGAGATGGTTATGGCAGAGGCAGCTTCACCAAAACTTTGACAGCCTCTGGTTTTTGGGTCTTCCTCCTCTGAATACTCGGTGGATGGAAAGTTGAGGCCTTGGAGTTGTGTCCTTACCAGCTTATGCAGGTACAGGTTGAGCCATAACTGTACTAGCCACCAAGGGCCTGTTATGCATTGCACTTCTTCACCTATGATCAAGGAACTGAATACCCGGCTCATAAGCCTGTATGCTGCACCCAACAAGAGTTTGCCCAGGGGGATGGAGTGCCCTTGAGCCAGTTTCTCTGCTAAGACCCGATAAGGATATGCTGGTCCGGCAGTAGCGCCACAGAACACGAACCTTTCAAGCCACATGGTCAAGAATGCGACATGTTCTTTCTCGCTGACAGAAGAAGAGTTTTTCTGATGGTGTTGAATATAACCACTCCATCCTTTGTATGTGTCCAGCTTCGGAAAATACGGGTCCTTCTTACCACTGGAGCAAAGATCCCAGAAATCATATAAACCAGTAATCTGAAGCCCGGTGAGCATATGGATGTCGCTTAGGGTAATGGTTTTTGGACCGTCTCCGAACACGAAAGCATTTTGGGAGTTGGACCAAAAATGACTAGCAGCAATCAGGAGCGGCTCATTCCTTGTCATCTCTGATAATGATAGGTCAAGACATTGGCTCAGATGGTGCATCTCCTAGTCAGTGCGCTTCTTCGCCGCGACGCGACGGAACCAGTTCCTCCACCCAGCAGGTGCGCTTGGCCAGTTTCTGAAAGATTTGGCCCAAGAGGAGGCGCCCATCATGGAGCTTCGGAATGGGAACTGGTTGGTTTCTTGAATGATGAAGTCTTTGGGGATCGGATCGCCCATCGGGACCAGATAGTAGGTATTGGGGATGTCCTTCAGTGGAATCAAAATATCATTCCTCAGCACCTGGATTTGAAACTCGTACTCAGTGAGATTGAAAAGGGATTCATGAATCAGGGGGGCGGATCGATGAAATTGATACCTCAGGGACCTCAGAAGGAGTCGACATTAGCTCAGGGGTGATTTGAAGGCGACGAATCAAAGCTGACGGCGGCGGATTGAAGCCCGTGACAGAAGTTGCGACGGTTTAGGGTTTCATTTTGGTGCGAAAGATTGAAGTGCCAAGAGGGAAGCTACGGTTTGGCTATTTGAAGGCTCAAGCGCTAATTTTGGAATAAACCAGTTTATTCCAAAATTGGGGGGCATGTGTTAACATCAGATTTTGGGCTGGTAGCCGATAGCCGATACCGAAGGAAGATAGCCGATACCGAAGGAAGATAGCCGATCTCGGAAGCAGATTCCGTCCAGCAGAAGGAAGGAGAATAGCCGATTGCACGGAGAATCGGTTATCGGGCGAAGGTGACAGAAGGCGTGCAGCGTCGGTATTGGTGACGTCATCCAAAGTCCGCGCCGCCAAGATGCGATCACGATCGGAGTCCGCTATGAAAGGGAAGTTGGGACTCTAAGTTACCTTAGATATAGGATAGTTTGTTAGTTTCCTTATCTATTAATAAGTTGTAATTCGATTAGGACTCTACCTATGCTCAGTGTATAAATATAAGCCCTCAGCCATTGTAAAACATACAACAACATCAATACAACACAACTTTCGGCTCCGACCAACAAACCCTAGAGTTAGTCGAGTCCGGCGAGTTACTTCATCCAGGCTGGGTGTCATCCGGGGGACACAGGCTTGCTTATAAGTATCGTCAACCCCCTGTTAAACTATATCCTTTTAGCGTCATCCGGTGGACGTGGAAGCATGGCGGACCAGGGTCCTTGCTAAGTTCTGTTTCTTTGGCGTCATCCGGTGGACGCGGGAAGCACAGTGAGTCAAGGATGATTCACGTTGGTTTACCCGATCAATCTGTGTTAACCGTCATCCGGTGGACGAGATGCAGATTAGGACGGTTTTCACGCGCGGATTAGTTATCGATTCGTGTTTGTTTGCTTGATTAATCTATTAGTTAACGTCATCCGGTGGACAGGCTATAGATTAAGACAGTTTGCATCCATGGATTAGTTATCGGCTCTAGTTAAATTTGGCAGTTTAGCTGGATTCATTAAGTTACCGATATTGCTTATGTTTATTGTTTATTATTTAAAGCAATCATCAATTTGCCCATCTTGATCCATATGCATCGGCTTATATCTAATAGATTTATATGTTCAACGAATTATGCTTGCCATTCGTTTCATATTGAATGCTTTGCACTAGCCGATTGTATTTTGGATCTAGATTAGATACGGGTCGCACTCAAGTAATAAAGTGAACATTGTCTAGATTCAAAGGTTAACGGATTTAAGTTGCAACTTCATCATGCCTGCCTCGATCCGCTCGATCTTCACTGTTGCAAGATTATGATTTAGATCTATTATCCGGAGAGTTGAAACATTGTCTACTTTATAGGCTTGTATGTTGCCCGTATACACTGAATCGGCTAAAGTAGCCGATTTCATCTTGTTTTACATTGAGACATCTTATGATTATGATAGCTTGTTGTGACTACATCTTTTATAACATATTTCTGTCTAATGCAAGTATAGGTCATTGAATTCATGTCTGAATCGGTTAACTTGAGTTATAATGCATGTTTCGCTACCATCGGTTCATAACATGACGAAATCGGCTTTCTAGTCGATCTCCCATTACATCGGCTCTTCGAGCCATACAGTTGGAACTACCTGGACATACCGGTTAGTTCCGCCCTGTGATTACTGATTACTATCTTTTTCCTTGCCAATTGCAGGTCAAATTGACTGGCACGCTTGGGTTTTACTGACATTCTCAGACCGGGTCCGAAGCTAGCTGGATCTGCGAGAGCTTTACTGCCTCAAGGGTCGTTTCCGACTTCGCTGGTGTGTTGGGCTTAGGGAACCACTTTTTGCGCCAACACACTTTTTTCAGGTTACTATTTAGAAATTTGAATTAAACTTGAATTTCTGTTCTTAAATTTGAATTTAAAACTTCAATTCAAAAGGTAATTGGAATCTGAGACTCATCCCTAAATAAAAGTTCTAAAGCTCACTAAACTGAACAACTTTGATGTTTATAGATTTTGGACTTGTTCAATAAATATTTGAGATTTAATTCGAATTGGAAAAGGGCTATTACCCCCTTTTCAATAATTTCAAAAATATTTGGAATTTGAAAATACCTTGAATATGAAAGTTGTTCAGAATGGAATGTTATACATTTTGTATTTTAACTATTTTCCGAGTTTATATATGAAATCCGAAGTAATTTATAGAAAACAAATTTAGGGATAATCCCCTACTACAGTAGCTCGGGAGGGGCACGGCAGCGCCACCTCCTCTCTGCCTGCCTGCTTCGTCCACCGCTGCCCTCCACCGGTGCTACTTGTGCGGGCACGCGGCCCTGGGACGTGGCAAGGGCGGAGCGTCGTGGCAATCATCTGGAGCTCTATCCCCTCCTTATAAGCTCAAGGACGAGCTCGTTCTTCCTCTTTTGCCTTTTCTGCTCGTCGCTGTCATGTTCTCGGCTTGAGCCAAATTCGCCATCCCCATTGGCCAACATGCTAAATTGAGTGCGCAAGAAGTTACTTCATCTTCCTGCGAATCAGTTGAGCCCGTCCCCGCATCCTATAACCATCGGAATCGCCGTGCATCGACGTTCGTCCCGGAGTCTGACCAGAACGCCGCTGAGCTCAACCTCGACGTGCCCGACTCGGTCCAGTGGGCATCGTGCCCATGCGTTGCATGTTTCGAGCCCGCCTTGTCACTCTGAAGCTCATGTTCTAGACTATTTTCTGTTTGATGCATAGGAATCGCTGGAACGGAAGCCTTGCCGTCAGTTCACGCCGCCGAATCCGCCCCTGACGCTGACGACCTTGCTCTGCTTCACCTCTGCTCCAACTTGCGTACGCTTCACATTTGGGTGAGCATCTGGAGGCTTTAAGTATAGCAGGTTGGGATTGGGGTGGTCTGGATCCGCGGGAACGCGGTTTGCCGCCGGTGAGCCACCGCCGTCGGGCCGCCATGGCTGCGGCCGAGCCCACTCCGGTCCGTTTTTCGTCGGGGAAACTACACCAGCACGTAGATCTCGCCGTGGGAGACTTCGTGGCCTGTTTCCGGCCACTCGGCCGCCGCCGGCCCCCGGTAGCCCGCGCCGGCACAGGTCTGGCCGGCCGGCTGCCTTGGCCACGGGGGCGCGGTCTGGCCAGGGCAGGCCAGTGCCTGGCCTTGGCGCGCTGGGCTCTGCTGGGCCCAATTGGGCCAGCCCAGTAACCCGGCCAAGTCTGTTGTTTTACATTTTTCATTTTCCTGAGAAATAAATAGTGTTAACATTTGTGATTTATGAATGAATCAATTCACAGCTCTAAAAATGTTGAAATAAATTATGTACCCTTTTTGTGTTATGTAGTATTTATGAAAAATATGAAACTTATAGTTTGAGTACTTTCTGTATCTGATAAAAATGAGCATTTTAATTAGAAAATGGCATTTCCATAATTTTTATAGCTTAAAATATTAATCCAAAAATTGTGGAATTTTTGTAGTAACTGTTTTGACCAGTGAGCTACCTCCACAAAAATATGTAGCTCATTTGGATGAAGTTTAATTGTTTGGTAATTTACCTTTAAATAAATAAATAAATAAAATGATTAAATGTTAATCGCTTTAGGGTTTGTGTGATATTTTGGGATTGTGTGAAGACTTAGGATCAGGAAACACTAACTGGTCCTAAGCACTTTTCCTAGTGTTAAAAGTCATGCTAATTGCGGCTTTGTATGACTGTTAAAAATAATTAATGAAATAATTATGAAACAATAACACTGTTAGACGAAGTCTTGATTACAACTTTACCGTGAAGGAAAGTTGTACTCAAGTTCGATAGGTTAATATTTGTTCATTTGTTAATCATGTCGTTTGCACCATCATTAAAGCATGCATCATTATCTTGCAAATAGTGACCGAAGGCGAGGAAGTGAAAGTCGAGCAAGTTGCCGCTGACGAGGCTCCGGGAGTTGTTGGTGGTTTCGACATCTGCTGTTCTGATCCTGATCCATCCCTCGCCGTGCAACAAGGCAAGCCCTGGTGCATTAGCCCCTCCTTGTTATTTAAAAGTTTATCACCTTGAGTTAATATACTGCATTAGGTGATAGGAGTTGATTGTTACCTACTTACTGCATTTACCTGCCTTGATGAATTGATTATCCATCCTTGATACCTGTTTAAAATGCAAATAATTACAAAATGCTTAGCCATGCTTAATAGTTAAGCTTTTATGAAAAAGATATTTTATATGATTGGGGGTATATTACTATGAACTATTGTAATTATTCGACTGGGCAGTAGATTTGCATTTAGAAAGGAGTCTCAATGTAGTGTCTCTGATTGTCTATTACCTAATGGAATCCATTAGGGACCATTCGTTGTCGGCCTGCTGTGATCAAGACTTTTTAACTAGCCGCATACTATGGGAAGCCTCTGACTCTGGTCGCTCCTCTACTTGAACCGACAACCACGCACTGAGAGTGGAGAGATGGCGAGAGTAGCATGTACCCTCGTGGCCGGCGTGCTTGGAGAGGAGAGGAGTACTGTGCTCTCGGGTGGCGTAGGACCGGTTCAAGTTTTGGAAAAGCCGTGGTAGGCGGGGTTGGTATATGCAAGATTAAGTGCTACATATGCAGTGTGGATAGGGATCCCCAGCTGGGTTTTCAATCGATTCGAATCGACATTGCTTCTCAGTTAATGGAGACTTGATCCTTCGACTTACAGCGAAGAGTGGTTCGGAACTAGGGAAAGACGTGAAAAAAGGGTGAATACTGAGATCATCTTAATGAATCAATCTAGATTCAAGATTAAGTTTTAAGCTGACTTAGAGAACTTTTCTGCAAAATTCTTTGATTCTTGCTAAACCCTCTCCTTGATTCCCTTAGCCTGCATTCCTGAGTCTCCCCCCAATTTTTGGTCGGGTAAGTCTTGCGGAGTACCCCATGTACTTAGGGTTTATTTACCCTATGTTGCAGGTGAGCAGCCACCCAAGGTCTGTTTTGGACCTTACTGCATGACGGTGTTCGAGGAAGTAATCGAGGATGATAGTGATAGTGAGTGAGTATTTGATCCCTTGGGCAGGGATGCTATGTAATATATGTTGTATAAGCTACTTACCTACTGCCACTACTCGTATTTTGGGTTTGTAATAATTGTACCTATGTTTAATTAAGAACCCTAGTTTGTAATCATATGTAATATTTTAAGTCTTCCGCTCTTGTACTCCGAGTTATATAATTTGTATGAAATGTTGTAATCTGCAATCTCTTCGCAATTAAGATCCTGTTCGAAGAAAATGGGTTTCTGTGTAAACCTAGCAGACCCTTTTAGGTTATGTGGGTCACCTGCACGGCTGTCGAAGGTCTTTGGAAAGACGACAGGTGCATGTGGGCCATATAACTTAGGAGGTTCTGTTACTGCTGGTACCGGAGCCTTAATTGCAAAGACTCACAGGGTCTTTTTGCAAAATTTCAAAATGATTTGGATCCATTATTAATTTGTATTTTGGTCCAAATTGCTTATTATCTTGTCTTAATCAATTTAATAAAAGTAAAAATTGATGAGTATTGGCATTGTAGGGAAATAGCATCTATGATATACTAGCCCTATGTTTAAAAATTTATTATCAAGTCAATTTATTGTTTTGCTTGTGATTGTTTCGTAAGTACGTTGCATGCATCATAATTGTTAAACTTGATAATAATTACCTTCCTTCTTAAAGGGGCATGGGTTTAGTAGAACCAAACCTATTCTTGCTAACCTGTAATTTCATTAAACTAATTCTAGCTTACCTTCTACAGATGGCCCGTACCAAGCGCACCGCTCGCAAGAGGTTTAGACCTCGAGGTGTGTCACAGCACCAGATTGCACCAAGAGTCACTCCCAACAGCAGCCAAGCTGAGCTGTGGGCGGAGATCGAGAGGCTGCACGAGCGTCTCGACAAGACGTTTGACAACCGATGCAGGGGCGCGATCGAAGTGCGCCAATTGAAGACACGTCTGCGGGAAGTGATGGTGGAATGTGACCTCGCGGGATAGTAGGGTGACCTCGCCCTGACTCAAGTTCGTGAGTTAGAGGTTTATGCAAGGGACCTCGAGCGGCAGAATGAGGAGGTGCGCGAGGAGATGTACCGACTGTACCATCAGCTGCACCATCTGTTGGTGGTCCTTATGGATAAATTTTATACCACCAACTTAGACTAAAAAGAGGATTAACAATCATATTTTAGCACATATGCTTTTACTACTAACAAGTTCCACTTGTACCCCTAGCATTCATGTTTTACAGGTTTTATGGCATAACAAGTGGAAATACACATCAACATGGAGAAAGCGCAAAGTCAAATGACGAATCCGACAAATGCGCAAACAAAGAATACTAAAGAAGCCCACCTTCAAAGCGTAACTGGATCATTCTGCAACCACGGGAGAGGCCCAGGCCCAGGGAGCAACCGACCACCCGAAGGCGGTGGCCAGATGGCGCTCCCCAGGGACTGACCGCCCCCAGGTGGGGCCTCTCGGGCCCATCTTCAGAGGCGGTGCTGATGACGGTTTGCTGATGGCGGTTTCACCTCCTTCCATGTTTAGATGCACCAAACCGTCATAGTACCACTATAAATAGATGGTGCTCCATCCCCTTCAACACACACATCATTTGGAGTCATCTACCTCACACCTCTCACTTGTATCTTTAGAGTAGTATTAGTAGTTTGTGTGCAAGGCAAGAGCTATCAAGGAGAGCTTGTCTCCTTGGAAGAAAAGGATCATCTTGGTATGAATACAATTCGGTCTTCTTCCATGAGCAAGTTCTTATCATACTTATATGATTATGCATATGAACTAGAGTCTAGTTATGATCTTGTTATGAGCATAGTATATGAGCTAGAACATAGTTTATGTACCATGTTCTTGACTTGTTCATCATCGTTCTTCATTGTTCATCGAATTAGTATGAATAGAGGAAGAACTAGGAATGAGGTGATGGTTCGTCGTGCTGTCATGGTTGCTCTTAACCTAGCCTGTCAATCCGAAGGGTTGGGGTCCGCGGGGGTTAGGAGTTGTTTCCATGTATGCAAGCATGGAGCTTGGGTATGCGGAGATCGGCGGATATGTCGATATCCCACGGGCAGAGGGGTAGGTGGACAGGTGGTGACAGCCCTGTCCATCCCTAGCATTCCTCCACGTTCGGATATTGAGTAGGAGTTTCGTAAAGTCTCTATCGGCTGGCAGACCAGCTGCGGGGATCTCCCTATCACCCCAGACTTAGTCCTGATACTAGAACTACTAATTAGATGATTTGCTAACAGTTCTTTGCATAATTATATATGACCAATGCCTGCTCAGTTAGATATATTCTTTTATTCTTTATTTTTCTTTTATCCTTGAGGTTGATCCATATGTGTGTCCACTATCTTGAAATCATGTTTTATTTCTGTTTACTCTATGCCTACCATTGCACTCAATAAGTGATCATGTTTACACCACGCTTGATGCATATTGCCCTCCTACGGGAAATTATAAATACGACACCCTACTCATGGGTTGAAATGCTACAATGATAGTTCTATGCGCTTGCAGAGTAATCTTATTTCTTACTGAACTATCGATTGGCGTACCTAAGTACTATTACTTAAGGATTGTAAATCTTGTGCACCCCACGGCGCCGTATCACAGTTTTGCATATCGTAAGTAATGACGGTTAGGAAGGCCAATCCGGCACTTCTAACTGCTATTACCAGACTGCATTACCTAGGCCGACGCCATTAAGGGCCAAGGGTTACCTTTCTGAAGTAATGGTGGTTGGGAACGTCAACTTACGTTTCTAGTATTATTATTAAGGACGGACTTATAGTCTATCTTTAGTAGTAATGCTAAGAGACACCAACAAGCATTTCTGACGCCGTTGTTGGGGATGGACTTTTAGTTTATCTTTTGTAACGACGTTAAGAAATGCCAACAAGCATTTCTGGCACCGTTGCCGGGGAGGGCAAAAACATCTAAGCTGGCATAAACATTGATTACAAAATAAGCATTGGTAGACATAGTTTAAACAGGCTAACTTCGCTGTTTTCTTCCTCTTTTTATTGGAATGAAAACAGGATAGTGTATGAGCGGTTTTGCTCTGCCGAACAATTTCATCAGCAATCCGGAAACATTCCTAAGGAAGAAAAGGTCTCGTACCGTTTCATGAGCGGGTATGTAGAATAGTTATCTAAGTTAGACTAACCACTAAGCTATGTCATGCTAGGAGCGTGACAAATTTTGGTATTGTAATCTGTAAAGTGCTATGTACTGCTAAGGTTTGAAATATGTATATGTGAATATGGCTTGCTTATATATACAGATGCCAGTGCGTACTCGTGCTTCTGATGAGGCGGGAACCTCTCATGGCGGAGATGAGCTTCCTAACCCGCCACCAATTCCACCAACATTAGCTGATGCTATCACCGAACTGGCGAATGCCACTGTTCAACTGGCACAAAATCAAAATCAGAATAATCAGGGAAACCGTAGTGGGCGTAACAACCAGGATGAAACCACTTATGTGGATTTCACAGATACCCGTCCACCGGTTTTCACTAAGGCTGATGAGCCGTTGGAGGCTGATGATTGGCTCCGCACCATGGAGCAAAAGTTTAGTCTTATTCAATGCATCGAATATCAGAAGCCTCTGTTCGCAGCACAACCGCTTCGGGGAGCTACCAGCGGCTGGTGGGCGAACTTTGTTGCCGCCCAGCCGGAAGATCACCGTGTGACATGGGCCGAGTTCTGTGAAGGGTTTCGTGCCCATTACATCCCTGCTGGTGTGATGAAGCTAAAGTTAGATGAGTTTCTTGCACTTCGCCAGAAGGAGGACACCGTGATGCAGTATGTGTCCAAGTTCAACCACCTTTCTCAATATGCACCTGATCATGTGAACACTGATCGCAAGAAGAAAGACTGCTTTGAAAGGGGTTTGAACTCAAGAATTCAGAGAGCGTTGACCTCAAACCCAGATGCCACTTATCACCAGGCGGTCAACATAACAATCGCCTATGAAGCTAAAAACTGTGCTATCAGGTGGAGAAACGAAAGAAGAAGAATGTGCCGACCAGATCTTCTAGTGGTAAGAAGTGCCAGAAGATTGTGTTCCATCCTGTTCAACACCAACGTGCCCAGTATCCACAGCCGCAATATCTACCCCGGCAACAGGTTGTTATCCGTCCTGCTGCCACACCACAGAACACTAATAAGCCAAATACCACTCAGCCGAACGCCCCTGGTATTCGTATTCTAGCTCCACCACCAAACTACAACGCTCCATGCTTTAACTGTGGGAAGCCCGGGCATTACTCCCATGATTGCCCGTTTCTGAGACAGTATAATCAGAATGTTCCAAGGGTTGTTGGTGGTCAGCAGCAGCAGCAGAATCAGAACCGTAACAACCAGCAGAACCAGAAAGGTAAGGCCGTGAAGAAAGTCGGACAAGTCCACTATACTCAGGTCAATGAGATTCCAGAAGGGGAACCCGTCATGCTTGGTAGGTTTCCTGTTGCAAATCATTCTGCTATTATGCTTTTTGATTATGGTGCATCTCATACTTTCATCAGTCGTACATTTGTCATTGAGCATGATATTCCAATTGGGGAAGCTAAAGAAAGTATTATAGTGCAGTCGCCTGGGGGACAACTGAGTACCAAGGAAATGGTATATCAGGTACCTATAGACTTGGGTGGTCATATTTTCCCCACATCCATGATAGTGTTAAAGGATCAAGATATAGATGTGATCCTAGGTATGAATTGGATGTACCAGCGATGAGCTATTATTGATACTCTAAATAGAACTATAAAGGTGAACTTACCTAATAGTACTTCTCAACTTCTCATCCAACTTCCAACGCCTCAGAGGGCTGTTGAAAGAGTTAATGCCACCTCAGTGAAAGAAGTTCAGGACATTCCGGTAATTTGTGAGTTTCTAGATGTGTTTCCTGAAGATTTGCCTGGATTACCTCCTGACCGGGATGTAGAGTTTACCATTGAGTTGAAGCCGGGAACAGCTCCAATTTCCTGAAGGTCCTATAGAATGCCTCCGAATAAGTAGGTAGAACTGAAGATTCAGCTGCAAGAGTTGCTTGATAAGGGATTTATCAGACCAAGCTCTTCTCCATGGGGTTGTCCTGCTATCTTTGTAAAGAAGAAGGACAAAACTCTAAGGTTGTGTGTTGATTATAGACCGTTGAATGAAGTTACTATCAAGAACAAGTACCCTTTGCCTCGGATTGATCTTCTTTTTTATCAGCTTGCTGGAGCAAAGGTGTTTTCTAAGATTGACCTTCGCTCTGGGTATCACCAAATAAAGATTCATCCCGAAGATATTCCTAAGACAGCTTTCACCACTCGTTATAGGTTATATGAGTATTTGGTCATGTCTTTCGGTCTGACCAATGCTCCTGCTCATTTCATGTATCTGATGAACTCTTTGTTCATGCCCGAGTTGGACAAGTTTGTAGTTGTGTTCGTAGATGACATCATGATATATTCAGGAGCGAGGAGGAGCATGCGGAACATCTTCGCATTGTTCTAACTCGATTAAGGGAGCATAAGTTGTATGCCAAGTTCAGCAAGTGTGCATTCTGGTTGAAGGAAATCCAATTTTTAGGACATATTCTATCAGCTGAAGGCGTAGCTGTCGATCCTAGTAAGGTTGAGGAAGTCTTGAATTGGCAACCGCCGACCACTGTTCATCAAGTCAGAAGTTTGCTGGGAATGGCAGGATACTATCGCCGATTCATCCCTAACTTCTCCAAGATAGCTAAGCTAATCACTGAGTTGCTCAAGAATGATGTGAAGTTCAAATGGTCAGTTGAATGTGAAGAAGCTTTTCAAACTCTGAAGAAACTCTTGACCACTGCTCATATCCTAGCTCAGCCTGATATCGAGAAGCCGTTTGACATGTATTGCGATGCCTCAGGCATTGGTATTGGTTGTGTGCTGATGCAAGAAGGCTGAGTCATTGCATATGCATCTCGTCAACTGAAGCGACATGAAGAGCACTATCCAACTCATGATCTGGAGTTAGCCGCTGTTGTTCATGCTCTAAAGATCTGGCGTCATTATCTGCTAGGCAACACTTGTCATATCTATACAGATCACAAGAGTTTGAAGTATATCTTCACTCAGTCAGAATTGAACATGAGGCAAAGAAGATGGCTCGAACTGATAAAGGACTATTATCTAGAAGTGCATTACCATCCTGGTAAGGCGAACGTAGTTGCCAATGCACTTAGTCGAAAGGCTTACTGCCACAGTCTGACTGTGAGGCCGTTAGACCTTTCTTTGTGCTATGAGCTTGAGAAGTTGAACATAGAGATGATTCAACAGGGCAGTTTAACTAACCTCAGTATTGAGTCAACTATCCGAGATGAGATCGTTGCTGCACAGAAAGAGAATAAGGGCATTAAACACATCAAGGAAGAAGTTTTAGTTGGGAAAGCTGACTGTTTCCGAATTGATGATGATGGTGTCGTATGGTTCAAGAATCGTCTTGTAGTTCCAAAGGTTCCTGAGTTACGTCAAAAAATCATTGATGAAGCGCACTTAACCAGATTTTCTATTCATCCAGGAAGCAACAAGATGTATCAGGACCTGAAACAGAGATCCTGGTTGACGAAAATGAAGATTGAGATTGCTCAGTATGTTGCTGAATGTGATACTTGTCAGCGAGTAAAGGCTATACACATGAAGCCAGTGGGTGAACTCCATCCATTGCCTGTTCCTGGAGGCAAGTGGGAATATATCAGTATGGACTTCATAGTGGGTTTGCCCAAGACATCTCAAGGCTTTGACTCTATATGGGTAATAGTGGATCGTAATACCAAACAGGCTCACTTTATACCGTCAAAGTTCTCTATCCAGCATCGACCTATGCAAAGTTATATATTAATAACATCATGAACTTCACAGGGTACCGAAGACTATTGTGTCTGACAGAGGTACACAGTTCGTCTCCAACTTTTAGAAATCTTACCATGAGTCCATGGGTACCAAGCTCCTGCACAGTACTGCTTATCATCCTTAGACTGGGGTCAAACTGAGAGAATCAATCAGATTCTTGAGGATATGCTGAGAGCCTGTGTTCTCAATTACTCAGCGAAATGGGATGAATGTCTGCCCTTGATAGAGTTCTCTTACAATAATTGCTGTCAAGAGAGTATCAAGATGGCACCGTTTGAAGCTGTTTATGGTCGCAGATGTCGAACCCCGTTGAATTGGTCTAAACCCGGGGAATGATGGTTCTTTGGAGTTGACATGGTCAAAGAGCCCGAAGAAAAAGTTCGAACTATTCGGGCTAATATGAAGGCGGCACAGTCTCGCCAAAAGAGTTATGCTGACAGGAGACGTCGACCTCTAGCATTCAAGGTGGGAGAATATGTGTATCTGAAAGTCTCCCCTATGAAGGGAGTCAGTCGTTTCAGGGTTAAGGGAAAGTTATCTCCGCGCTACATCGGTCTGTTCCAAATCATACAGAGGTATGGGCCTGTAGCGTATCAACTGAAATTACTGGAACAACTATCGGAGGTTCACAATGTGTTTCATGTATCACAGTTGAAGAAGCGTCTTCGAGTGCCTAATCGAGTTATCGACCTTGAAATGGTAGAACTTCAGTCTGATTTGACATATGCCGAATATCCAATCAGAGTTCTGGATCAAAAGGATCGAGTCACTCGAAGGACTACTACTAAGTGGTATAAGGTTCAGTGGAATCAGCACTCTGAAGAAGAAGCTACTTGGGAGTGCGAAGAATTCCTGTCTGAGAACTTTCCTGAGTTCTATGCTTCTCTGTAGCTTGACCTATCCACTCCGTTTTTGCTGACGGTGGATAACGTCAACTTTTATTAGAACTTTAGACATGAAAGGACACATGAATACACACTAGTCTAGGGTTTTAACTGACAATTTCCACGAGTTTTGCTTATTCTGTATTTTCCAGGGAGTATTCCAAAAAAGCGTAAAAGAGGGATTAAAGTGCGTAAAAGACACGAAACTTAACCGCGAAGGAAACATCGTCATCAGGACGTGGGAAGGATCTAGAAGACACCTGAGCAACCGGGGCCTCGGATCCCACAAAGTGGGGCCGGCTGGCCCTAGGGTGGGGCCAGCCGGTGCCCCCCTACTGAGTCTGGGCCCCGCCTTCTGAAATCTTCCTCCCACGCTTCCTTGGCACCCAAGTAAAGCATTCCTACGTCGATCTAAGGTCGATTTGATCCGGCGGTGCACATAACATGAGAAGCGAATCGATGACGTGGCGTTTCCTTGCCCCCTACTCCACCTCGGCCTATATAATGATGCCCCAAGGCCCCTCCTAGAGGCATTCTACACCCCAATGCTTCATATTCTCTACATAAATTAGGGTTAGAGTCCCTCTAGTTGATCTAGTTCTATTTCATCAAGTTCTAGTTCATCTAGTTGTAGCAGTTAGGAGAGACTAGTTCATCTATATCTAGTCTTATTTAGAGATTAGAGAGATAGAGTAGAGGAGTAGAGATTCAGAGGAGTTCCAGCCTGTCGGCGCTTCTTCGTAGCTGTATTCTTCTGGATTCAGTTTCCTCGCCCAGACCTGCGTTCTGGGGTACTTTTGTATTCAACTTCTAATTCAAGTAAGCAGTTGTTCTTATTTGTTCTTAAGTTTGCAACTCATATTGAGTACTTTGATCTTGGTCATTACTTGATTGAAGTAGTATTTCGTAGTGTAGCCATGGTGCCTAGGCTAGGTTTACTTGTGAATGTCCCCTGATTGGCCGGATAGTGGTAGTTCGCGTAGGTGACAGCTACGTTGATTCATCTGTAGTCTACTTCCTGTTGATAGGATCGATAGGTGTATAAGTTTTTGGTAGAAGGGAACTCTGATTTCCACTCTTATTCATTTCACTGCCCAGTTAGAATGATATTATTCAAAGCTTACCGGTTGTTGGAACTAGATAATCATTAGCTATTTTCCCTTTCTTGATATTATCTAGCCTAATTGTAGGGTTAAATTCATCGGCTTGGTCATTATCACCTACTGTTCCTTGTGGATTTGATGTTTAAAACCTCCGGGTGAAGTGCTACATCGGTATTACATCTGTGCGCTTGCGGATAATCTGATAATAATAATATTTAGTAGAGTACAGTTAATTTATACCAACAAGCTTTTCTGGCGCCGTTGCCGGGGAACGGTTTGCTGATTTTGACTTAGTTTAGCTTAATTTTGTATTATACTTTTATCTTTTCTATTTTATCCCTACCTTTTTATTATTTTATATTCATCCTTATGGATGCTTTAAATTCCACGCCTATCTGTCTTTATGGCATGCACAAAAGCTTTGAGCCACCAAAATCTGTAGAGCCTATCATAACGCCTGGCTATGAGCTGCGCCTATGTCTAATTAATATGATTCGGGATAAACCCTTCTCGGGAGAAGAAAACAAAAACCCATACATACACCTACGAGAGTTCGAGCAGACCTGTGCATGTTTGCACATTGCTAGCTTGTCTGATAAAACTTTAAGATGGAAGCTTTTTCTGTTCTCTTTGACCGGAAGAGCTAAACATTGGTATAATCGAGCCGTAGGAAGTATGCGAGGTGATTGGGAAACATTGTGCTCTGAATTTTGTTTATATTTTTTTCCCATCCATAGAGTAGTTAACCTTCGAAAAGAGGTTCTAACTTTTAGGCAACTAGAACAAGAATCTCTTAGTACATCATGGGATCGTTTTAATGAATTTGTTACATCTGGCCCTGACCTTGGTTTTCCGGACCCCGTACTTATTCAACATTTTTATTTGGGTCTTACCAAGAATTCTAGAGAATCCCTTGATTTATCCTCTAGAGGAGCCTTTTCTCATTTGCCTATAAGGAAAGTAAGAGCAATGATTAACAAGGTTGCTCTAGCTAATTCCGAGCTCCCCGAGGAAGAGAAGGAATCATACCCCGAACAAGCAGAAGAAGCTTTGGTAGCTAAAACACAACCACTCCAATACCAAGATTTAGCTGTCAATTCTAAACCATCAAAACCCCACTTTGATGATTTATACTTCCAATTAGCAAAAATGCTTATCAATCAATGTACATTAGATCTTCTCAGAAGAGCATCTTGGAAAAAATATCGTCAACTTCCTTTCCCCCCTGAAAGACATTGGGAAGAATACAAGGATGGCATGTCTAGTGATGCTATAGAAGGAGAGCCAAGCCACTTAGGAATCAACTCTATCTTCTCTCCTTCTATGCTCACATTAAATGTCTCATCTGAACCCATCTCTAAACCCATCCTTGACCCCGATGATCCTTCTTATGCGCTCTCTGCTAAGTCTCATAATGACCCTAGGATCCCATTAAGACATCCCGAGAATAGGAGTCATGAAGATTATTGGAATGACCAAGAAGAGCTACGACAATGGCAGGAATGCATAGAATATACTAGAGACACATACGCTATTGTCAAAAAATGGATGGAAGAGGACGAAGCCTTAGTACTAGCATCTAAACTTGGTCTAGATTCAAATGGTGAGCTTAAATCAATTTCTGTAATAAACATAACTCATCCAAGTTTAGAGAAATCCTTAGACGAGACCAAACTTAGATACACCAATCCATGGGAAATCCTAGAAAATAAAACATCCAATGAATGTCGTAGACATGAAATAATAGAGACCAACTTGTTGCCTATAGACATCTATGAAGAAACACCCTTGTAGATCACATCAATGAGCATAGGAATTATTTCATTAACACCTCATCGAATCCATGCTCATATGAGAAATATCCTGGATCAATTGGTCTCTCTAACATTATCACACACGAGATTTTCAACCCCCTTATTCTACCTGTTCATAAATTTTTCGAAGGGGTGGTTGTAGATGCATATGTTTATCATAAATATTGTAGATCTCGTTGTAATCTTGATATAGGTGCACAAAGACTGGTGTTCTAGAGGAAACCATCCCATAAACGAAGGTATCCCAAGAATGACTTTGTGTCCCAAAATAACCACTCTTGAAAAATGAATTGAGCTTGCACCTTTAATTTTACTATAATGCCCTTTTGAATTGAGAATAGAATTAAAATTATAAAAATATTCCCTCCGGTATTTTTGTCACTAACCATTCCAGGCTTGAAGCAGAAGGATGACATTATCAGGTATGTCCAACCAATTATCATGCAACATTAATCCATCCAAACTTAACTTTGCTTTGCAAAATTCAAGTTTGGGGGAATGGGCTTATTTAGAGAATCTTATGTTGCTAATATTGGTTGTCTCTACACTTTTAATCCATGTTCAAATTGTTAATTAATAATCATGCTCTTTCATCTCGGTTTGAATAACACTCTATAATACTTTTATGCTACCTTTATTTGCTATTGTATATGTTTAGGCTTTGAAGTACTTTCATGCATCTCTTAAATGAAGCACGGTTCTTAGTTTAGGAGTGGTGATCTTATTTTCAAAAGGCTTTTTGAATTAAGGATGTGCTTAGGTTAAAATGCCTTCCTAAGTCAAATTAGACATGGTGTCTAGGTTGATTTTTGAGCCGCTCGTCTGCTGTAGTAGACATTGGATATTTTGTTCGACTAACCCCTGCAGGAAACTTTCACAATTAATTTGGGTAAGTCACGAGATAAATTCAAATCAGAGATAAGACAGGGCACATGCTGAACTTCAATAATTTTGCAGAGGAAGACAGAACTCATTCATCATGAATGGAAGAACTATGAGTATTAATGATTCATTCACTTCATCTTCTGCTGCAAGTTACTTTACCTCAAGCCATGCCTGTATAGAACATGATCTATGCTAACGTAATATCAACCCTATCTTCTTAGTAGCATAGATGGAACATGATAAAATTATGGACAAACAACCTATGTTCAAAAGTTATAGATTTCTTCGGGTATGTATTGTCCACTAATCTGTTGCAGGCATAATAATGAATGAAGTGACAAGGTGTCATAAAATCAAAGAAGCAAAAGATGGCAAAGGGGATAAGCAATAAAGAGACAAGATGCTCATGAACAACTCAAGATGCAAGAGAAGGAAAGGACCACCAGTCATCTACCCTTCATTACTTAGTGCCATCACGCTCTTATAATGAAGGTAATATTTTAAGGTAAGTGGTCACTATTCTCCTCTTGATCTTGGTATGCAGATAAATAAAGACACAAACATGTTAGAGTTACAGTTTTAATTGATTAACCTAATTAACTCAACATGCTTTGTCCTTTAAGATTGTTCATGGCGCCATTCTTTGGATCTCAGTCTTAACCAAATGTGCTAAAACATTGTATTCTATCTTTGGAAGATGATAGTCATACTCATGTGAAAACTTATATATTATGTAGAGATGGACAACCCTTCCATTGGTTAAGTAATTTAAATCTTTTCTGCCATATGAACTTAAATGCAACATAAATGCTTAATATTCTGATCCTACCACTCATGTCATAAGTAAACAAATTATGCAACACCAATTTCGTATTATTCAATGTGCCTAAGGATAGAGAAAATAAAGACATAGATTCGGTTCTGTCGGTGTTTTTCCACTAGAAGAACCCATGCACTTGATCTCTACCTTGGTTTTGCAAACAGGACAACACTTCGACCAAAGTTTATTGATTCCCAAAATTCTACAAATGAAAGTTCTGTGAACATGCACACTGAGCAAGATGCTGCCAGATCCAACTATTAATGCTCTACTCCAACCTGCTGGCCAAATAAATGATAAAAGTGATATCATCATCACAAGGGGTGCAACCATCAAGACCTCCATCTCTAAGACAGAGAGATACACAAGAGTAGAAGAAAAAGTCCTAACGGTAGACTTTAAATCCCGCACCTTTGCCATAAGGGAATATGGTAGTTATCTAATTAATTAGTATTTCTATCTACATTAATAATTTCACTTTAGTATATTCATCTTTATGCATATCAAAACGAAAAAGAAAAAAATAAAAATCTTTATTGTCCTATTTACTGCATCACAAAATATTAAAGCCCCACGTGAATAAACTTATGGTAACTCTATAGGAGTATTTACTATGGTGGCATAAAAAAATGATAATAGCATCTGTATTTACTTTCTTGCATTATGAAAATCCTAAGCCCCATGAGAATAAATATTCTCAGTGGTGGCATAAAAATAAAATATACATCATGCATACATATTTACTTTTCTGCATAAGAAAATCAGAAAATCTTAAAAAGAATCCTATTAGAACCTATCAATTTAAAATCAACTCAAAAGAATAATCAATTACTTATTGGCTGATCGCTAACCTCTTATTAAATTCGAGCCTCGAGTTTTGGTTTTCTTGTTGGAGTATAATTCTGCAGGAATGACACTATGACTGAGGAGTGAGTCCATCAGTGGAGCCCAATAGGACTGTTGCTGATAAGCTTGCTCTAAAAGATCATCAACACCAAGTATTGCAAACATCTAACTTGAGGGAGGAGCATCCCCTAGTTATCAGGTAACTATACCTATGCGATTATCAAGTCTGCTTTATATAGTCATAAAATACCAAAAATATATGAACACATGAAGGTTCACCATAGTACCATAAGAAAATCTAAAAATATCAAAAATATATGGGCACATGAAGGTCCACACTTTTTAGAAAAAACTCAAAAATATGTGGGCACATGAAGGTCCACCCAATTAGGTTCTGCTGCAAATATAAAATCAATCACTTACCATAGAGTGGTACTAAACCTAACCCCTCTCCAAGAGATTTGGTACTTTTGTTGGCAATTGAGTTTCACAGGAAAATACAAGATCAAAGAGCTAGTCAACCTGACGCCCTTACACTGCCGATACACTTGCTCCCAGAAGGATCACTCAATTTGCAACATCAAAGACCCTGTCAAACATCCAGCTTGGGGGAGGGCACCCTCCTTTAAAATCCAGCTAAGTATAAGTTTCCCACCTTATTATTATTATACCATATCGCTTTTCACGTGAGTTAGCTAGTAAGATAAAATTTAAAAACCAAATAAAAACTTAGCTATATATTAGATGGTCTTAGAGTGTGCCTATAGTCAGTCTAGGTTAGAGTCAAATAAAAACTAGAGAACATTAAAATTTTATCTTGGAGATGATGAATAGTTGCTCTGCCGTAATTCCTTTCAAGTGTCTAGTTTTCAACCTTAAATTCTCCCGAGTTTTGGATACTACTGTTTTGGCTTAAGAATTTACTCTGAACCTGAAACTTGTAGAGGCATATGCTTGAGCTAAGTCTAGGTGATTGATTAATATGATACACGAAGGTTGAGCTGCTATTTATTTATCCCTAGCAATACTAAGTTCTGGAGATTTATTTTAAATTTAAAATCTTAAATGATGAGCTCTTGTATGACAAAGTGTGAATTTCTACCAAAGCCATATATGATACATTTAGAGATAGAAAAACCTTTGCACATTAATGCTGCTTGCTTTGCATTGAGTTTAGTCAACCTTTGTTGTATACCTTATGAGAGTCTTGTCATGCTTTTAAAATCAAGATCACTTACACACTCCACCCACATAAGCATTACTCCTACTCTGGGAGTAAGCGCAATCATTTTCCACTTCCAACCAAATCCACCTTAAAAATGTTTTTCTCCTACACTAGGAGTAAACACCTAAAAATATACCCTATAGGATAGCCCCTGTTTAATTGCTCTAAGTTCTTATCATTATCTCTCCAATTATTTATATTCAAAGGATGCATATGGCTATGCAAAAGTATTGAAAAAAGGAGTAAAAGATGGACAAGTGTCCCAGCAATTAAAACAGTGGGTACTGAGATGCTCGCCTCCCTAAAAAAAAGAGAGAGAAATAAAAGAAGAAGAAGGAAATAAAGATAGCCCATGTTTTCCCGAAAAGTTCTAAGTTCCAAGAAAGAAATCTTTTTTAAAGAGCAAAAATAGAATTAGAATTAGCCACCTTATATACACCCATCCACCATATTCCATACACATGCACATCTTGGTCTAATTGTATGACTTGACTCTCTATGGATCCATTGTTTGACTTTACAATATACGAATTGCAAGTATGCTCATCCTTGTTATTGCCACTCCTATAAGCTCCACTATAATCCTTAGTTGTAGGAAGGCATAACATCATTAATGCCTCAGTGAGATCCATAAATACCACATATACTAAGAGACTTGAGGGTGTCATACAATTAAGATCTGAGTTTTATTTCGAAAATTTACAAAACTCTAGAATATTGGTACTGTAAAAAATTTGAGACATAGTGCTTGACTTGATTGTTCTATCTTTCAATTGCTCAAGACTTATGTGAAAACTGTAAAGCCCCATAGTTAAAGGTAAAATGGGTGAGTTCGAGAGTTAGAGCAGTTTTGTCTAATCCGGAGGAGAATTTCTGTTTGAAAGCATGTGTACTTGAAAGGCATGATACCATTGTAGCAACTCCTGATCCAAATTTATTAGTAATTAGGCCTAGGTCATTTGCCAAGGGACTGGCAAAAGGTAAGCTTGGGGGAGTTGTTGATGGTGGATAATGTCAACTTTTATTAGAACTTTAGACATGAAAGGACACATGAATACACACTAGTTTAGGGTTTTAACTAACAATTTTCATGTGTTTTGCATATTCTATATTTTCCAGAGAGTATTCCAGAAAAGCGTAAAAGAGGGATTAAAGTGCGTAAAAGACACGAAACTTAACCGCGAAGGAAACATCGTCACGAGGACGTGGGAAGGATCTAGAAGACATCCGAGCAACCAGGGCCCCGGATCCCACAAAGTGGGGCTGGCCGGCCCTAGGGTGGGGCCGGCCGGCGCCCCCCTGCTGATTCTGGGCCCCACCTTCTGGAATCTTCCTCTCACGCTTCCTTGGCACCCAAGTAAAGTATCCCTACGTTGATTTAAGGTCGGTTTGATCCGACGGTGCACATAACATGAGACGCGGATCGATGACGTGGTGGTTCCTTGCCCCCTACTCCACCTCGGCCTATATAATGACGTCCCAAGGCCCCTCCTAGAGGCATTCTACACCCTGGTGCTTCATATTCTCTACATAAATTAGGGTTAGGGTCCCCCTAGTTGACCTAATTCTAATTCATCTAGTTCTAGTTCATTTAGTTATAGCAGTTCGGAGAGACTAGTTCATCTAGATCTAGTCTTGTTTAGAGATTAGAGAGAGAGTAGAGGAGTAGAGATTCGAAGGAGTTCCGGCCTGTCGGCGCTTCTTCGTAGCTGTATTCTTCTGGATTCAGCTTCCTCACCCGGAGCTACGTTCTGAGGTACTTTTGTATTCAACTTCTTATTCAAGTGTGCAGTTGTTCTTATTTGTTCTTAAGTTTGCAACTCATATTGAGTACTTTGATCTTGGTCATTACTTGATTGAAGTAGTATTTCGTAGTGTAGGCGTGGTGCCTAGGCTAGGTTTACTTGTGAATGTCCCCTGATTGGCCGGATAGTGGTAGTTCGCGTAGGTGACAGCTACGTTGATTCCTCTGTAGTCCACTTCCCGTTGATATGATCGATAGGTGTATAAGTGTTTGGTAGGAGAGAACTCTGATTTCCACTCTTATTCAATTCACTGCCCAGTTAGAACAATATTATTCAAAGCTTACCGGTAGTTGGAACTAGATAATCATTAGCTATTTCCTCTTTCTTGATATTATCTTGCCTAATTGTAGGGTTAAGTTCATCGGCTTAGTCATTATCACCTACTGTTCCTTGTGGATTCGATATTTAAAACCTCCGGGTGAAGTGCTACATCGGTATTACATCTGTGCGCTTGCGGATAATCTGATAATAATAATATTTAGTAGAGTGCAGTTAATTTATACCAATAGTTTTGTAAAATGTAAATTTTCCCACCTGTTCTATAGCAATGAAAGAAGTGTGTTAGCATGACACATTTTCTTTTCCATTACTTAACCCAGGGTTTTTAGCATTACTAAATTTCGGGACGAGATTTCCTTAAGGGGGAAGGGCTGTAACACTCCTGTGTTACGGAACACTTAAAACTGAGCATGTCATCATGAGCACTGCACAACATGTTTGAATTTTTGTCAATCTTGACCTGCATCAACTAAGAACAAGTTTACTTTTCACTAAGGGCTTGTGCTTAGGGCAATAGAGTGGATTTACTTGCAATTTAATTTTAAAAATCCTAAATTAGGCTAAAACCCTAGTTTCAAAACTAAGTAGAATTGGACTTGGGTCCCTAAAGAAAAGTTGTAGCTCTTATTAAATAGAGCAACTTTGGTATACAAAGTTTCTCAGGTTACTGTTTAGAAATTTGAATTAAACTTGAATTTCTGTTCTTAAATTTGAATTTTAAACTTCAATTCAAAAATTAATTGGAATCTGAGGCTAACCCCTAAATAAAAGTTCTAAAGCTCACTAAACTGAACAACTTTGATGTTTACAGATTTTGGACTTGTTCAATAAATATTTGAGATTTAATTCGAATTGAAAAAGGGCTATTTAACCCCTTTTCAATAAGTTCAAAAATATTTGGAATTTAAAATACCTTGAATATGAAAGTTGTTCAGAATGGAATGTTACACATTTCGTATTTTAACTATTTTCTGAGTTTATATACGAAATCCGAAGTAATTTACAGAAAATGAATTTGGGGATAATCCCCTGCTGCAGTAGCTCAGGAGGGGCAGGGCAGCGCCACCTCCTCTCTGCCTGCCTGCTTCGTCCACCGCCGCCCTCCACCGGCGCTGCTTGTGTGGGCACGCGCCCTAGGACGTGGCAAGGGCGGAGCATCGTGGCAATCATCTGGAGCTCCATCCCCTCCTTATAAGCTCAAGGACGAGCTCATTCTTCCTCTTTTGCCTTTTTTGCTCGTCGCCGTCGTGTTCTCAGCTTGAGCCAAATTCGCCATCCCCGTTCGCCAACATGCCAAATTGAGTGCGCAAGAAGTTACTTCATCTTACTGCGAATCGGTAGAGCCCGTCCCCGCATCCTATAATCGCCGGAATCGCCGTACATCGACGTTCGTCCCGGAGTCCGACTGGAACGCCGCCGAGCTCAACCTCAACGTGCCCGACTCGGTCTAGTGAGCTTCGTGCCCATACGTTGCATGTTTCGATCCCGCCTTGTCACTCTGAAGCTCATGTTCTAGACTATTTTCTGTTTGATGCATAGGAATCACCGGAACGGAAGCCTTGCCGTCAGTTCACGCCGCCGAATCTGCCCCTGACGCTGACGACCTTGCTCCGCTTCACCTCTGCTCCAACTTGCGTGCGCTTCACGTTTGGGTGAGCATCTGGAGGCTTTAGGTATAGCTGGTTGGGATTGGGGTGGTCTGGATCCGCGGGAACGCGGTTTGCCACCGGTGAGCCGCCGCCGTCGGGCCGCCATAGCTGCGGCCGAGCCCACTCCGGTCCATTTTTCATCGGGGAAACTACACCAACACGTAGATCTCGGCGTGGGAGGCTTGGTGGCCTGTTTCCGGCCACTCGGCCGCCGGTAGCCCGCGCCGGCATAGGTCTGGCCGGCCGGCTGCCTTGGCCGCGGGGGCGCGGTCTGGCCAGGGCAGGCCAGTGCCTGGCCTTGGCACGCTGGGCTCTGCTGGGCCCAATTGGGCCGGCCCAGTAACCCGGCCAAGTCTGCTGTTTTACATTTTTCATTTTCCTGAGAAATAAATAGTGTTAACATTTGTGAATTTTGAACGAATTAATTCATAGCTCTAAAAATGTTGAAATAAATTGTGTAACCTTTTTTTTGTCATGTAGTATTTATGAAAAATATGAAACTTATAGTTTGAGTACTTTCTGTATCTGATAAAAATGAGCATTTTAATTAGAAAATGGCATTTCTATAATTTTTATAGCTTAAAATATTAATCCAAAAATTGTGGAATTCTTGTAGTAACTGTTTTGACCGGTGAGCTATATCCACAAAAATCTGTAGCTTATTTGGATGAAGTTTAATTGTTTGGTAATTTAGCTTTAATTAAATAAATAAATAAAATGATTAAATGTTAATCACTTTAGGGTTTGTGTGATATTTTGGGATTGTATGAAAACTTAGGATCAGGAAACACTAATTGGTCCTAAGCACTTTTCTTAGTGTTGAAAGTCATGCTAATTGCGGCTTTCTATGACTGTTAAAAATAATTAATAAAATAATTATGAAACAATAACACTGTTAGACGAAGTCTTGATTACAACTTTACCGTGAAGGAAAGTTATACTCAAGGTCGATAGATTAATACTTGTTTATTTGTTAATCATATCATTTGCACCATCATTAAAGCATGCATCATTGTCTTGTGAATAGTGACCGAAGGCGAGGAAGTGAAAGTCGAGCAAGTTGCCGCTGACGAGGCTCCGGGAGTTGTCGGTGGTTTCGACATCTGCGGTTCTCATCCTGATCCGTCCCTCGCTGTGCAACAAGGTAAGTCCCGGTGCATTAGCCCCTACTTGTTATTTGAAAGTTTATCACCTTGAGTTAATATACTGCATTAGGTGATAGGAGTTGATTGTTACCTACTTACTGCATTTACCTGCCTTGATGAATTGATTATCCATCCTTCATACCTGTTTAAAATGCAAATGATTACAAAATGCCTAGCCATGCTTAATAGTTAAGCTTTTATGAAAAAGATATTTTATATGCTTGGGGTATATTACAATGAATTATTGTAATTATTTGACAGGGCAGTAGACTTGCATTGAGAAAGGGGTCTCAATGTAGTGTCTCTGACTGTCTATTACGAAATGGAATCCATTAGAGACCATTCATTGTCGGCCTGCTGTGATCAAGACTTTTTAGCTAGCCACATACTACGGGAAGCCTCTGACTCCGGTCGCTCCTCTACTTGAAACGATAACCACGCACTGGGAGTGGAGAGATGGCGAGAGTAGCGTGTACCCTCGTGGCCGGCGTGCTTGGAGAGGAGAGGAGTACTGTGCTCTCGGGTGGCGCAGGACTGGTTCAAGTTTTGAAAAAGCCATGGTAGGCGGGGTTGGTATATGCAAGCTTAAGTGCTACATATGCAGTGTGGATAGGGATCCCCAGCTGGGTTTTCAATCGATTTGAATCGCCATTGCTTCTCGGTTAATGGAGACTTGATCCTTCGACTTACAGCGAAAAGTGGTTCGGAACTAGGGAAAGACGTGGGAAAAGGGTGAATACTGAGATCACCTTAATGAACCAATCTGGATTCAGGATTAAGTTTGAAGCTGACTTAGAGAGCTTTTCTGCAAAACTCTTTGATTTTTGCTAAAGCCTCTCCTTGATTCCCTTAGCCTGCATTCCTGAGTCTCCTCCCCAATTTTTGGTCGGGTAAGTCTTGCGGAGTACCCCATGTACTCAGGGTTTATTTACCCTATGTTGCAGGTGAGCAGCCACCAAAGGTCTGTTTTGGACCTTGCTGCATAACGGTGTTCGAGGAAGTAGTCGAGGATGATTGTGATAGTGAGTGAGTATTTGATCCCTTGGGCAGGGTTGCTATGTAATATATGTTGTATAAGCTACTTACCTACTGCCACTACTCGTATTTTGGGTTTGTAATAATCGTACCTATGTTTAATTAAGAACCCTGATTTGTAATCATATGTGATATTTTAAGTCTTCCGCTCTTGTACTCCGAGTTGTATAATTTGTATGAAATGTTGTACTCTGTAATCTCTTCGCAATTAAGATCCTGTTCGGAGAAAACGGGTTTCCGTGTAAACCCAGCAGACCCTTTTAGGTTATGTGGGTCACCAGCACGGCTGTCGAAGGTCTTTGGGACGACGACAGGTGCATGTGGGCCATATAGCTTAGGAGGTTCTATTACAGAAGGCACCCATTATTTTAGGATGACCATTCTTGTGCACAACCAAAGCCATCATCTATGCGGAACATGCCAAGATTGTCCTCTCCATCAAGGACAAGAAAGAAAGATTCTCGTTCAAAAACCGCATCTTAAATACTCCTGCAGTCCCAAAGCAATTCCATCAACAAGAAGAGCAACAACAACCAGTACCCAAGAAGAAGAACAATAGAAGATGGAGGAAGAACAAGCCCCAGCATGTACCTAAAGAAACTACTCAACTAATTACTGCTCTCAACATAGAAAATGATCATATGCTCACCCAACCATTCCCAACAAAGAAAGGTGACTTAGGTGTACCAACCATTGAATGCACAATCAGAGACACCACTTTTGCCGACACCATCTGCAACACTAGATCAGGCGTCAACGTAATGTCCAAAAAGGTATATGATGATTTATTTAATGATTTACCTCTATAACCAACATATATTCAGTTGCAGATGACAGACCAATCACTAAAATTGCCTGAAGGTGTGGTTAACGATGTTATGGTAAGAATTCAAGATAAATATATACCCACAAATTTTCTAGTTCTTGACATGCAGGGAGACGATGAATCACCTATTCTTTTAGGAAGACCGTTCCTCTACACTGCCAATACTATTATCTACATCGGGTCTGGACAGATCCACTTCAACCTACCCATGGGAAAGGTACGCTGTCAATTTAGAACACTTGTTAACCATGAGCAGATCAAAAAACAACGCAACAGGAGAGGACGCCAAGCCCGCTGTCAGGCTGCCTAGCTTCACTGTGGATGGGAGGAATTCCCTGGCAAGATTGTGAAGTATGAAGACTACTACAAGGAGCAAGAGGAAGCCGTACAAGCACCACGCTGGAGTGAGTGGGAAGCGGAAGCTGAGAAAATGGACCGAATTACTAAGACATAGAAGGAAGAGATCCACGCACAATTAGAAGAATGGATGAAGAGAGATGAAGAATCAAGAGAAGCACACACGAGGGAGTGTAACAAGGAAGAGCTGGAGCTACAAAAGAGAGAAGCAGAAGAGACAGAAATGAGATGGAAGGAGAAAGAAGAAGCACCTACTACACCACCGCAAAATGGGGAATTGCCTGAGGTAACCTCAGACGATGAACCTGCTGAGTAAGTACCCTCCTCTATCTAAGTCCTGTCGATAGACTTTAAATTCCGTACCCTAGCCATAAGGTCAGAATAGTAGTTATCTAATTAAGTTAGCATTTATTAGTAATTTTGCTTTAACACATTTATTAGTACAATCACTTTTGCACAATAAATATAAAACAACAAAAATATTTACTACTTTATTTACTACATCATAAAAACTAAAGCTCCGTGTGAATGCACTTATGGTAAACCCTGTAGGAATATTTACTGTGGCAGCATAAAAGCAAAAAATAATAATAAAAAATATATATATATATATATAAATGGTAGTAGCATCTGTATTTACTTTATTGCATTATAAAAATCCTAAGCCCCATGAGAATAAATATTCTCCGTGGTAGCATAAAAAAATATATAGCATGCATACATATTTGATTGCCGCATAAGAAAATTAGAAAACCCTAAAAAGATAATCCTGTTAGAATCCTGCTAAAATCTGTCAATTAAAATCAACCAAGAGAATAATCAATTACTCATTGGCTGACCGCTAACCTCTTGTTAAATTCAAGCCTCGAGTTTTGGTTTTCTTATTGGAATATAATTATGTAGGAACAATATTACGATTAAGGAGAGAGTCTATCAGTGGCACCCACCAGGACCACCACTGGCTAGCTCTCTCTGAAGATCATTCAACACCAAGTATTGCAAACATCAAGCTTGGCGGAGGAGCATCCCCTAATTATCAGGTAATTATACCTAGACAGTCTTTTTTGAGTCCAATCAAAAAATAATAATTAGAAAGATGTATAATCATTAAAACCAAATAAACACTTAGCTATATATTAGAATATGTTCAGAGTCAGTCTAGGCTAGAATTAATTAAACTTGATGAACACTAAAATTTTATCTTGGAGATGATAAATAGTTGCTATGTTGACATTCCTTTCAAGTGCCTAGTTTTCAACCTTAAATTCTCCTAAGTTTTCAATCTTGGAGATGCTGAATAGTTGCTGTTTTAATTTGAGAATTTACTCTGAACCTGAAACTTGTGGAGGCATATGTTTAAGCTAAGTCTAGGTGATTGATTTATATGATTCATGAAGGTTGAGCTGCTATATATCTTATTACTAGCATTACTAAGTTCTGAAGGTTTATTTTAAAAACTTAAAATCTACATGATGAGCACTTGTATGACAAAGTGTGAATTCCTACCAAAGCCATAAATGATACATTTAGATACAAAACCCTTGTACATTTATGCTACTTGCTTTGCATTGAGTTTAGTCAACCTTTGTTGTATACCTCATGAGAGTCTTACCATGCTTTTAAAACCAAGATCACTTACACACTCTAGCCACATATGCATTATTCCTACCCTGGGAATAATCGCAACCATTTCTACTTTCATCTATGTTCATCATACACTGGGAGGAAAACACCAAAAATATACCCTATAAGACAGCCCCTGTTTAATTGCTTTAAGTTCTTATCATTATCCCTCCAATCGTTTATATTCAAAGGATACATGTGGTTATGCAAAAGTATTGAAAAAGAAAAGAAAGTAAAAGATGGACAAGTGTCCCAGCAATTAAAACAATGGGTACTTAGATGCCCGCCTCCCTGATGAAAAAAACAAAGAAAGAAAGAAGGAAAGAAAAAATAAAGAATAAAGATAGCCCATGTTTTCTCGCGAAAAGTTGCAAGTTTTAAAAGAGGGTGTTATTTTCAAAGAGCAAAAGTAGAATTAGAATTAGCCACTAAATACCATATATACACCTATCCACCATATTCCATGCACATGCACATCTTGATTTGATTGTATGCCTTGACTCTCTGTGGATCCATTGTTTGACTTTACAATATATGAACTGCAAGTATGCTCATCCTTGTTATTGCCACTCCTATGAGCTCTACTATATATTCTTAGCTATAGGGAGGCATGACATCGTTAATGCCTAAGTGAGATCTATAAATACCACATATATTGAGGGACTTAAGGGTGTCATACAATTAAGCTCTGAGTTTTATTTCAAAAACTTATAAAAACTCCAGAATATTGGTACTGTGAAGAATTTGCTACTTTGTGCTTGACTTGATTGTTCTATCTTTCAGTTGCTCAAGACTTACGCGAAAACTGTAAAGCTCCATGGATAAAGGTAGAATGAGTAAGTCTGAAGATTAGAGCAGTTATTGTCTAATCCGGAGGAGAATCTCTGTTTGAAAGCATGTGTATTCGGAAAGTATGAAAGCACTGTAGCAACTGTAACACCCCAGGTGTTAGTCACGAGCTAACCAGTGAGTGTGGGCCTAATCAATGATATTGATCATTATCTCACATTTTATCTTCATCTACCTTGACTATTGGAAAGGTTTCATGAAGATCCGAATCAAGAAGTCACATGAAATGACAAGTTATCCACTTAATTGGATTTATTGATTAAGTGACAATCAATATGCAAAGTCAACCAAACCTTGCAACCTTACCCAAACAACCCTACTGGAACTCCACAGCAAAAGTCATGAAAGGTCCATGTTGAACAAATGCCCAGAAAATATCTCAAGTGGCCTAAACATCAATTTTGAGCTCTCTAATTATATTACTTTGACCAAAGTGGAAGTGTTATTTCTGAGTAAGATATGAAGTTCGACCTTTAATAAAAGTTATAGAACTTTTGGAGTAGAACAAATGTTATTTTTAGACCAAGTCAAGATTCAACATCTAAGTGCCTCAAAAAGTGGAATCAAGATAGGGAGAAATCCTGATTTCAGGACTTGATTATTTTCCAAGTCTGAAATCTCTACCGATTACAATGACGTCTCACGTTCCTAAGATTTCATTAAGCAACTTGAGTTGAACCAATAATAGAAGCTGAAGAGGACTCTCTAAAGCACAACATATCAAAGTTTGACATCAATCCGACACTGTTTGACAAGGTTTGCCACTCGGTCTTTGATCATAATTAAGTTGTTGACAGCATCAACTACGGGCTTAATTAACAGCTAATCTGGTTGTCTAACAGCTGAACACTCTAAACAAAAATTAAAGAGCATCACGGGGTCTCCAACTTTGCTTCTTGGACCAAGGTCCGAATCCTGCTGGAATATTCCCAAATCGGCCGCCCAATCTCGGACCGACACGCCAGACACGTGTTCGACGATTTGCTGCAAAGCCGAAACGTGTCCATCGAGGTCTGGAGCTCCCTGCCTCCATGGTCGGCCACCTCCCGCGCCCCAGCTCAAATGGGAGCACCAGACTCTCCTCCACTGCCTATTCCCACTCTTGGTCGCTCTTCCCACCTCCCTTGCCAGCCCTCTCGCCATCTCCCTCGCTCTGCTCGCGCCGTCGGAGCCGCACAGCACGCTGCCGCCATGAATGGCGAGCGTGAGCTCCGCCGTCGTCGCCCTCACCCCCGTGCGCTGCGTTGCCTCTTCGCCTACCTTGACGGTGCTGCTGCGTGCCACGTCGTCGCCGGTTGCTGCCGGAACGACAGGCCGCCGCGGACGTCGCGGCTAGGCCGGAGCCCTGCAGGCGCCACGCACGCAGGCCGGCGTGGCCGCGGTGCCGGAGGCCGTTGCCGGCCGGGCCGAGGGCAGCGTGTGGCCGCGGCTGGCCACAGCCAGGGCCTGGTCGGCCCTCTCCCTCCGTCGTCGGTAGCCCAGCAGGCCGAGCCGGAGCAGGCTCAGCGGCCATCTTCTCTCCGTCGCTCCTCCCCTGCGTTCTGTCTGTCCAGAGGAAGAAGAACAGCAGGCCGACTCCCTCTCTATTCTCCCTCAGTGTCACTGGCGAGTGGGGCCCGCGAGATACAATTTCTACCTCATTCATACAGATTTTGATCTACCTTCTAAAATTCATATCTCATGTTTGGCAGCTCCAAAAATTATGAAACTTGTTTTGTTAGCTTTGTTGTGAAAAGGTCTGCATGTTGGATCTAGTAAATGTGCTATATTATTTACAGTTTCTGTGCTATGGAAATTATTATTGAAAAGTGGTTTTAGGAAAGATTTAACTTGCTTTTGGTCATATTTCAAGAAATATAAGTCCAACAATTGTGATTCCAATTTTATTAGGTTTCTAATATCATGCACTAGCTATTAAGAATATAAGATGTGCAGGTTGTCTACTATTTTAAAGGTGTTTTACTTTAATCTTGTTAAATAGAAAATAAATGGCTGATTTGCTTGTTATTTTTGTACCTAAAGTTATACTATTCCAAATGGTATGAAAATTTATGAGTAGACTCTCTGTATTAAGTGTGATACTTGGTTAAAATTTCATGATTCATTGTGCATGTGTGACTGAGTTATGAATTTCCCATATTTCATGCCTAGCATGTAATTTTAAATGCATTATAAATATTATATAGATGTAAAAATAGAAAATGATGTTCCACTGTCCGTGCATGATATTGTATTAACCTAGGAAAACTATAATATGGTCATGTGTTTAAAGAAAATATTGAGTTTCGCATTTATCTTACTATCCATTGCATTGTTGCATTATAAACTTATTTATTTTGTAGTAATTAATTTATGATACCTGAGCATGTGAAATTCAGTACATTAGCCATGAATTTTATTTAACTAGCTCTCATAAAAATATCAGCTCAATTTGAGATGTTTGCCATATATCTTAAATAATTAAATAATAGGCTTTTTATGCAATAGTTAGTGAATAGTTAGAGGCAAATGAATATATGCATGTTCCCTTGTGATGCTTGTTGTGTATTTACCTAAGTTTGGTATTGTGTGGTATGTTATGATGGTTGGAGCTATGTCCATAGCTCATCTATATGTATTCCTTGATTTGAAAATAAGTAAACAACTTAATTATAGTTCTGCTGAAAATGGCTGCAGGAGCAGTCCATGTTGTTGTGGTGTTTTGTTCATGAAAATGATGTCAAGCCAGCTCCACCAAATAAAGCCTTGCATTCCTCTCAGTGTCATTTTATTTTAGGTTTATGACGGGTAAGTCTAGCTGAGTACGCCCAAGTACTCAGGGTTTTATCCCACCATGTTGCAGGTGAAGGTCTAGGCCTGCGGATGATGGTGGATAAGTGCCTGTGGGCTCGGCCTTCTATTAAGTTATCTCATCTATGCTTTGATGGAAGGATTGTCATTTATAATAGCAATGTATTTCGAAAATTATGATTATGTATCATGTTAAGGCTAGTTTATTTACAAATCGGTCGTGATCAAATTATTGTATCATTATTATTTGTGAACCCCCTTTGTAAATTTATTCCGTTGTAAAGCTCTGCGTATGTGATTGGTGTTTACTTAATCGTGCGATCTTGGTTGTTAAGTTCATTTACCGAGATCTTTCGGGATACTCGGCGGACTACCGGGTTTATATGGGGTCAAGTATGACGGTTTAATCACTTTGGTGAATGCTTTTGTACTTGTGTTCTTATAAACTGGTCGGTTCTGTTATGGCAACTCCTGATCCAAATACTTTGGTAATTAGGTTCTGTTTGTTTGCCAAGGGACTGGCAAAAAGGTAAGCTTGGGGATGTTGTTGACAGTGGATAACGTCATCTTTTATTAGAACTTTTGACACCCAAGGATAAATGAATACACACTAGTCTAGGGTTTTAACTGACAATTTTCACGAGTTTTGCATACTCTGTATTTTCTAGGGGTCATTCCAGAAAAGCATAAAAGAGGGATTAAAGTGCATAAAAGACACGAAACGTAACCGCGAAGGCAACATCGTCATTAGGACCCTAAAAGCATCTAGAGAACACCCGAAGCAACCGGGGCCCCACCACCTGACAGGTGGGGCCGGCCGGCACCAAGGGGGCCGGACGGCGCCCTCCTAGGGTTTCGCCCTCCGCCTTCTGATGTCTTCTTCCACCCCCTTTGACGAGTCATCTCGGCCCTTGGTTAAGTCGGTTTGATCCTACAGCATACGTGCATCCCACTGGGCCATAAATAAAGGGCAGACCCCCCTAGAGGCATCCCATCATTCATCCAAGGCATCAAGTCTTCGGTCAAGAGCCTTCTAGTTCATCAAGAGCATTCTATTTCATAGTTCTAGCCTAGTTAGATTAGAAGTAGAGGGGTTCTAGTTCTTCAGCGGGATCTGGAGCCCCGGCGTATGTCTGGAGCACGGAGTTTGGTATAGTTCTAAGATCTTTCTCTATTATTGTATCCTTCAATATGATTAGGGAACCATTGTTTTAATAGTTCATATGTTCTTAATTACAATAGTCATTGTCTACTTTGATTATATGTCTAGTATAGTTGGTTTGATCTTATTGAATTCATGTAATTGCTCGTATAGCATTTATCCAAACGATCGTTGGGTAGATGATGAACAATATGTGGATGTGATGTCTAGATATTCTATTTATCTGCGAATGCACCCTGATGTGCCAGGTCGAGTGGTAGATCACGTAGGTGACAGCTACGTTGAGTCCTCTATAGTCCACCCCCCGTATAGTAGGCAAGCAGGCACGATCGCGAAGTTGGACTGATGGCTCTGTTTCACATCCTTCCTAGATGATGCCCTTTACATGTGATCATGATATAGGACTAATCTAACAATGATTGCTAGATGTAATTGCACTAATTAGAGTTATTCATTGGCGTAGTTATAGAATTACCTTAGATATTAATTCCTTAGTTTATCCATTGGCTAGCTATTACTATGACTAGAAAGTGCTTCTGATGTTTATCCATTAATTATGATGCTTGATCATACTTATCACCTTTATTTATCTTTATTATCTTGTGACCTCTACCTGTTATGAGTAGAGTAAATGACATCGATATCACCGCTTATCCATTGTATATAATTACTATCAATATAATAGATTAAAGTTTATCTAGTCCTTCCCAGTGGTATAAATATAAATCGACAACCTGGTAGACTCTAATGTAAAGTGCTACAATGGTATAATTATCTGTCCGCTTGCAGAATCGATCTTAGTTTATATTTATATATTTTTGCCTAGTCACATTGAATAGTATATGGAACCTTTATTTATTCTAGCATATATAATTAGGGATGACAACTAGTTCATGCATAAGAATATTGGTAATAGATAAGTGACTAGTTGCTAATGCCTAGTTAATTAATTACCATGCATCTCTAATCTCGTCTCTAGTAGTAAAAGTTATATAGTTATACTTGGCGATGTTAGTAGATGTCAACATAAATGCACATTCCATTGTCGGTGCTAGGAATTAGCGGGCGCTAAACTGGCGAGTAAACTTATGATTTGCAGGTTGAGGCCACGGGTTGTTTGCAAGGGGAACACATGGATTATACTGGTTCGGGCTAGGAATGCCCTACGTCCAGTGCGGGTCGAGTCGTGTTGCCTTGCAACGGGGTGCTTGTAGTAGGGGTTACAAGCCTAGGCGAGTTAGGGAGAGGACTTCCCAAGTCTCTTGTGCGTATGTGTATGTGTGTGTTCTTGTGGTAGTGGGCTGATACGGGCGACACGAAGTCTGCCTGAGATCGGCCTCTGCCTTCCCTTTTATAGTTACAAGAGAGAGGCTAAAGTTACATGTGTTTTGCTGTGGTTACAGTACTCGGCATGGTGGAGACCGTGGTGACCGGTGCCTGTCGTCATCCGCGACCTCGTCTTGGCTCCTCAAAGGTATGGCCTCGGTCATTCGGTTGATCTTCCACAGTTTGATTGGTGAGTTCCAAGGTGGCGCACAGTGCGGGGCATGGTTTGCTGTGTGGCGCTACGTCACGACGTCGCATCCGACCCTGCACAACATAACGAGAAGATGGGTTGACCTTTGAGTATTGACTCCCGAGGTTCAGGAGTCCGTGATGCCGTCGGGGGCTGAGACGGGACGGAGCGAATGAGAGTGTCCTCCCTCGGGCGCGTTCCCCTCCCATGTGCGGTACTTTCCAAGGGGTAGGCGAGCCTGGTCGTAAGCTTTGCCCATTCTCCCCGGGTTGGCCGGACGGTCGTCGTTCCCCCCTTTCCTGGCGCCATACGTACGACTGGAGTATGGGCCAGTCGCTGTCGTAGTTGGAGAATCTCTTTGTCAGCTCAGGGCAGTTGTAAGGTTGACTGTCCCTGTAGCTGGCGTGTGAGGAGTGGGACCATCAGATTCGGTTGCCAGAGGAGATATGGCAGTTGGTACGGCGGACGTGCGCGTGCGGGGCGCAGTTGCGTCGAGGGACCCACTCGATGGGACCGTGCTCGTAAAGTGGTCAGGGTGGTCCCTTGGATGACAAGATTGCTCTGCTGATGTCGGCAGGGCTCGGGCGAATCAGAGAGGTGCACTTGAGGCAGATTGTATATAGTGGGGAGCTCGGGCGAATCAGAAGTCGGTTGCCCGAGGCTGCGGCATTTGGTGGCAGGCTCGGACGAATCAGATGGTGTCGCGGGTTCTGCTTTCCCGAGCCCTGTCATTGAGGCTCGGGCGAATCAGAGGATTTCTCTCGAGGGGTCCGCGCGCCTGGGGGAGGCAGTGTGTTTCCGCGCGGCCCTATCTTAGTCAGCGTGAGCCGTTCCCGCATGGGCCATGGTTGGCGCCTTCTTGGGCCGGGCTTCATTTGGGAAGTGTGTTTTTCGTGTTGAAGTTGGGTACCCCATACTCGGGTACCCGACAGTAGCCCCCGAGCCTGTGGTGGAGTGGAGGCACTCCTCCAGAGGCTCGAGTTAGTTTCTCCTGTCACAGTTAGTAAGGTTTGGTTATTTTATTCCGGGGGGTGCGCGCGACCGCACCCGCCGGGTGTAGCCCCCGAGGCCTTGGAGAGATGGTGTATCCCTTCAAGGGATTAGAAATCGTGCTTGCAAAATCTCAGGGTGCCTTCTTACTTGCTGGCGATCCGTCCCTTGGTAGGAGTTTTCTAGGTGCTGGAGCTCCCGGCGCGCCAACTGTCGGTGCTAGGAATTAGCGGGTGCTAACACCGGCGAGCAAACTTATGATTTGCGGTTGAGGCCACGGGTGGTGTGCAAGGGCAATACAGGGATTATACTGGTTAGGGCTAGGAATGCCCTACGTCCAGTGCGGGTCGAGTCGTGTTGCCTTGCACTGGGGTGCTTGTAGTAAGGGATACAAGCCTAGGCGAGCGAGGGAGAGGACTTCCCAAGTCTCTTGTGCGTACGTGTATGTGTGTGTTCTTGTGGTAGTGGGGTGATATGGGCCAACGCGAAGTCTGCCTGAGATTGGCCTGTGCCTTCCCTTTTATAGTTACAAGGGAGAGGCTAAAGTTACATGTGTTTTGCTATGGTTACAGTACTCGGCATGGTGGAGACAGTGGTGACCGGTGCCTGTCATCAGCCGCGACCTCTTCTTGGCTCCTCAAAGGTATGAACTCGGTCATTCGGTTGATCTTCCACGGTTCGATTGGTGAGCTCCAAGGTGGCGCACAGTGCGGGCTATGGTTTGCTGCGTGGCGCTACATCACGACGTCGCATCCGACCCTGCACAGCACAACGAGAAGATGGGTTGACCTTTGAGTATTGACTCTTGAGGTTCAGGAGTCCGTGATGCCATCGGGGGCGAGACGGGACGGAGCGGTGGGAGTGTCCTTCCTCGGGTGCGTTCCCCTCCGACGTGCAGTACTTTCCAAGGGGTAGGCGAGCCCGGTCGTAAGCTTTGCCCATTCCCCCGGGTTAGCCGGACGGTCGTCGTTTCCCCTTTCCTGCCGCCACACGTACAAATGGGGTATGGGCCGTCGCTGTCGTAGTTAGAGAATCTCTTCGTCAACTCAGGGCGTCGTACGGTTGACTATCCCTGTAGCGGCATGTGAGGAGTGGGATCGTCAGATAGGTTGCTAGAGGAGACGTGGCAGTTGATATGGCGGACGTGCGTGTGCGGGGCGCGGTCGCGTCGAGGGACCGACTTGATGGGACCGTGCTCGTAAAATGGTCAGGGAGGTCCCTTGGGCGGCAAGATTGCTCTGCTGACGTCGGCAGGGCCCGGGCGAATCGGAGAGGTGCGCCCGAGGCAGATTGTATATAGTGGGGAGCTCGGGCGATTCGGAAGTCGGTTGCCCGAGGCTGTAGCATTTGGTGGCAGGCTCGGGCGAATCGGAGGGTGTCGCCCGAGGGTTCTGCTTTCCCGAGCCCTGTCGTGGAGGCTCGGGTGAATCGGAGGATTTCTCCCGAGGGGTCCGTGTGTTTCCGCGTGGCTCTATCTTAGGCCGCGTGAGTGTTGACGGTGGATATACCATAAAAATCCACATTCAAACACTGTCAACAGGACTTGGTTTTGATGGAAGATCAACATAACAGGAATACATTTTTATCAATAACTAGTTCCACTTGTGCTCTTAGCTTATGAATGCACGGAAGATCAAAATAGAACAAATTGAAGCACTTGGAGCCCAATATGTTGGGTCGGCCGAACCACATATTTAGGAACCAAGCCATCACAACTCAACAAATGACTCAGGACATCACATAGAAGAGAGGAGAGCTCAGAGTGGGCCCATGTGTGGGTCGGCCGACCCCACCATGGGGCCTACCTGGCTCTGGTGACATGGCATGATCCGTGTGACACTCCATCCAGCTCATTTCAACCATCAGATCAACATGTGTTTCCATTCAACGGTGGAGAATCAAAGCACAAGGATCAAGGCGTGAAACAACCTAATCAAGATAGAACCAGCATAAGGGGACACTCTATGACTGGTGGGGACCACACCTGGCCGGGCCCACCTGCCATAGGGGGTCGGCCGACCCACCTTGGTGCCCAGCCAGGTCGGTTAGCCTCCACTGCCTTCCTGCATGTTTCACACGTGCTGGTTTAATCACTGGCGTCCATCTAAGGCGGTTACAAGGTCGGTTTATCCAAGGGCCAAGGTGGAAAGGCACACGGATCGCTGACGTGGTGCCCCTCCACTCTCCCCTATAAATAGAGGCTGCATCCACCCTCTCAAGACATGATTCATTCAAGATACAAGTGAAGAGTAGTGTAGTTCCACCTTTAGTAGTAGTTGTAGTCTAGTGTGGGAGTTAGAGTTGAGTCGAGCTGTGCTCGGGGTCTCCAGAGTCGTCTACTGGAGAGTCTGGTATACCTCTTGTATCTTTCTCTTTCTGTAAGACTTATCTACTTTAATATATTATTCCTGCTTTACTTTACTAAGTCTTTACTTAGTGCATTACTTTAATAGTATTGTTGTGAGTTATCATATTACTTGGTCGGTTTGCATTAGATTGTGATCCTGTAACCAGCTCATGTGTGTAGTTCATCGCTTGTCATAGGGTGCTCTAGTTGAAGCGTGGTGCTTAGACTAGATCTTGCCTTTGAATCCCTCTTGTCACACGGATTGTTTGTGGGTGCTAGCAGGTGGTGACAGCCCTTTCTAGTCTTAGTATCCCTCCACGTGTTTTAGGCAAGTTCTTAAAAGGTAGGCTTCCATAAGAGCATAGGCTCTTCTGGTAGAGGTTATATCTTCTATTGTCTCGCACTGTCCCTTACACACCGGAAGTAAGGTAGCAATCTTAGTGTTCTTCGTCCATTTGATAGGATAGATCACAGGAGTAGAGTTTGAAGCACAGGAACCTTTCTCACTCGTTGTCCTCCCACCTAGCTTCACTACACTAGTTATCTTTTAGCATTTCATTTGTTATCTTTGAATCATCACCTTCGTATTATACTTCGATTGCCCCCTCTGCACTAGTTGTGCTAAGTTGAGATAGAATTAAGGATCTCCTTCTATTAACATTTCTAACAACCACTTTCCCTTGGGATAAAATAAATAACGATACCTTGGAATACTCTCGGGTGAAGTGCTACAGCGGTATATTCTGTGCGCTTGCGGAATTATCCAATAGACATAAGAAATACCCCAGGCACTTCTGGCGACGTTATCAGAGATAGCCTAACACCCTGTCTCTGGTGGTTGCGCTAAGAAGTGCAACAACCATTTCTGGCGCCGTTGCCGAGGAAAGCATCAGTCTAGAAATATTAATAAAAATTGAATCCGGAGTCTACTATCAATTTAGTTATCGATTAGTGTTAGGGGCTTACCCCTGTCTGTGTTTCTCGTCATCGTGAAGCTAGACAGTGCATGAACGGTTTCCAATTGCCGTCAAATTTCATTGAAGATCCTGAGCAATTGTTGAGGAGAACTAGACGCCGTCAAGTTCCACCTCAAAGGTCCATCTCAAACCTGAATCCGTTCGAGGAAAGAGGCTCCGCACTATCAACCAAGGAAGCTATGGCCCAAAAGACCATCTCTGAGTTCTCTGCACCGTCGGCTGACATCATTGCCACCGGTCAGCAGCTCAACTTGGGATGCTACCTTTGAGCTTAATCCAATGCTTATCAACATGGTGCAAGCCAATCCATTCTGTGGGAAGCCGCATGAAGACGCCAATGTCCATCTCCAGCACTTCCTGGAGGTGTGTGGTACCTTCACTATCAAAAATGTCTCGGCTGACGCCATCCGTCTTCGCCTGTTCCCATTCTCACTACTTGGGAAGGCGAAGCAATGGTTCTATGCCAACAAGAATGAAGCTACTACTTGTGAGAAGTGCGCCAATGCATTTCTCAAGAAATTCTTCCCAATGGGCAAAACCAGCGCTCTATGTGGAAAAATCTCAAGCTTCCAACAGCAAGCTGACGAGACGATTCCCGAAGCATGGGAACGTCTCTAGGAGTACATTCGTGCTTGTCCTCATCATGAGATTGAAGAATGGCTCCTAATCCAAGGTTTCTACCATGGCCTGACTGGATTAGCCTGTAGTCACCTTGATGCTGCCGCTGGAGGAGCATTCCTGCAACACAATGTCAAGGATGCTAAAGACCTCATTGAAAAGAGGGTTATCAACCAAGGATGGAATGAGGAGCGACTCCAACCCAAGAAAAGGGGTATGTACACCGTTCATGAGGTGGACATGCTCTCAGCAAAAATGGACCTCTTGATGAAAAAGATCGAGGAAGTTTCCAAAAAGGAACAAGAGGCCATTCGAACCACTGCCACCGCACGCGCAATTGAAGCTGATCCATGGTGCGAGGTATGTGGTGGAGAAGATCACTCGGGCAACCACTGTCCCGAGACGAAGGAGGAAGTGAGCTTCATCAACAACAACAACAACAACAATGGGTATCGACCCCAGCAACAAGGAAGATGGAACTCGCGCCCCTTCTACCAAGGAAACCAAGGTAATGGTTACAGCAATAATTTTAGCAATTCTTATGGTAACCAACCTTCTCTTAAAGATCTTGTCTTAGGCCAATCTAAAATCAATGATAGTATAAACAAGAAAATAATGGCTAATGACAAGATTCTTGAAAATCTTACTGAGAAAATGGATAGCTTTAACACTGCTATGAAAAATTAATTGAGTTTTAATAAAATGCTAGAAACCCAATTAGCTCAAATAGCAGCAGCTGTCCCATCCTTCGAACAAGGTAAGATCCCAGGGAAACCTGAGGAACCAATTGAGGGTGTCAAATTAATTTCCACGAGGTTTGGTAAGCCTCCGGTTAGGCAAAACCCGGGTTGCCTTCTTGGCCCGCCATTCATGGCCAAGAAGAGTGACCCCGGCCACCCAACCATCACCTCTGAGATTGGGCCGCACACCTTCAACAACGCCTTCTGCGACCTTGGATCTGGAGTGAACATCATGTCCAAGGTAATGTATGAAAATCTGTTAGGGAGACCTTTATACCCCACTTTTGTCAAATTGCAGATGGCCGATCAATCAATCCGGTTCCCCGAGGGATTGGCAAGGGACATCCTTGTCAAAGTTCAAGATGAATACATCCCCACTGACTTCATCATTCTTGATATGGGGGCCGATGACGAAGTCCCTGTCATCCTGAGAAGGCCGTTCCTCAACACCGTGAACGCCATCATCTACGTGGGATTCCGGCCAAGTCCACTTCTAACTCTCAGGTAAGAGAATTAAATGTCCTTTCATTGGTTATAAGTCAATGCAACAGGCAAGGAAAAACCTGTGGAGAAATAAGCCACAATATGCACCCCGCCGAAAGAATCAACCGTCAGAGGCCAAAAAGGCTGAACTGGTAAGTAAAGCGGAGGTGGTAAATAAGGCTGACTCCGCTGAGTCACAAGCATCAACCAAGGAGGAATGGCGGAAGAAAGAGGTGCGATCATCACGATCCCCATTTCTGGGACTGATCGAAGCACCCGAAGAATGAACACAAAAAGGAAAGGTCCTGCTCTACGAACCTAAAACATGGAGCCCTTACTGGTAAGGTAAATCAGTATTTATCTCATATTTACTTTTCACATTTTAATTTTTGCATTGCATTTCATATTTAAATTTTGAAATAATTTATTTCGACAAAATAAGATAATTAGGCAAATAAAACTTGAGTAGAAACGTGTTGCTCACACCTGGTAGGACCACCCAAGGTGGGGTCGGCCGGCCCCACCATGGGGCCCACTCACCTCTAGTGATGTTGGTCTGGTGTCCTGATCACTGTCTCAACTTTAATCACCAGCTCAATTTGAATTTGGCTGACAACTTTTTGTCATGACCACTTTCACATGCTCCAAGGAGAATCCAACATCCACCACCATCCAAATTCTGAAAAGTGGCACACTTTGGCATGCATTAGTGTTCCCATGGTCCATGGGAATCACTTTAAAGCATGTCCCCACTTTTGTCATACACTTTTCTCTTTTACAAAGCACTAGACAAGGGAATCTCTGAAAATTTCATCACTTTTGGTTCACCACTAGTCTTTAGTTTACTGGACAAAGTGAAACACATTGTTTAAAGCTAAAAAGGGGACCAAACATGGGTCGGCCGACCCATGTTTAAAGCCCTGTCTGCAAAGTTGTGTTTGAATTCAAATAGATTCCCTCTCCAAAGGTGAAAGCAACCCTGACACTACCATAGTGGGGTCGGCCGACCTGGCCCTTGTGGCCTGGTCACCAGCCCTTCACCCCCTATAAATATCCTTGCATTGTGTGCTCAATTCCACACCCAAACCAGCTGAATCATCTAGAGCACACAATCTCTTCTTCTCTCCATTTGAGCAAGTTCTTCCTCAAGTTTAGTTTAAGTTAGCCATTCAAACCAAAAACCCAAAAATATTTTAGTAGTAGAAGCTTATCTTACTCTCATTTTTGCTCTCAATATCTTGTTTGTGGAGGTAGCCATACCTCGCAAGGACTACTAACATTGGGATAGCTAACGCTAAACGCTAATGCTAATCCCTGTTGTTGTAGTGTGTTCTTGTGTTATCTCATTGCTGCAGGATGAAGAAGTTCTCCTCCGCACTCAAAAAGGCCAAGAGTGTCGTAGGGAGTTCCTCCCGACAACCCCGCCATGATGAAGATGAAGGAAGAGAAGCTCCACCAAGACGAAGCTTTGGAGTGCCTCCCGAGAGCGGCCTCATGTTGAACCAAGAAGAGTACCAAAGGTACCTCTCCATCCAACACCGTGGTTATGAACATACCGGCATCATCGACTCCGTCCTTTTGGACAACATAGGTATGACCGCAGAATTTAATACTATTTTCAATACAATTGGGTGGGGAAGCTTTTGGGAAGTGCAAGAACTTAGAATTGAAAAACTCACCATTGAATTTCTATGCTCTTTACAAGCCTACTGATAATAATGTCTACTTTCGCATGTTCAACCTAAGAGTATAATTTAACTTTGGGGAGTTTTTAGTATGGCACTTGGCTTTGATAATAATTGTCATCTAGATCTAGTTAATGCCACAAGAAGATTTGATAAAGCTAAATTCTGAAAAGCCATAACTGGATCTAATGATTGCTCTGAGCCTAAAACTGATGAAATCCATAATCCTACTTTGCGCTTGATCCGCTATTGGATGGCCATAACTCTTCTTCCTGGCTCTAATGTGCAAATTCTTCTTAATGATGAACTAAGAATGTTGTATGCTATGACTAAGAAAATAAAAGTTTCACCTGCTAAAATTTTAGTCCGCTTTTGGCTTGATATTTTCCATAGAAGCGAGCCCATATTCTTTACTTCTTTTATCACTCGCATTGCTGAAACAATGGACTTGCTAGATGAAAAACACTACTTTGAATATATTGCTTCTCCTAAAGATATTGTAACTGAAGACTTCTTCATAAGTGCTCAATGTTGGTATTAATTAAGTGCAAATAGAATATGAAAGATTCCGCAAGCGCACAGAATACCATTGTAGCATTTTACCGGGAGTGTTCCAGGTATCGTTATTTATATTTAACCACAGAGAAACAATGGTTAAAGAATCTGAAAGCTACCATCATGTATCTACTAACTTGGTAGACCAACTAAACTATAATAGGGGTAAGTGATAAATGATAGAGTTATGCATAGTAATCACTTATAAGATAAATGAGTAGTCTAGCTGAGTTGAGAGAACAACGGGAGAGTTCGGTTCCTAAATACTTCTCTATTACTTGGGTTCTAAGATAACTAAAGTATAGGTAGGTGAAGCAATCACACAATAGCACTTTGGAGCAACAGTACCTTTCTGATTCTCGAATAGATTAGGAAGGGGTAATCGGGAGAAGGCTGCCAAAAAGCTCTACGAAACACCAACTCCGACGTGGTGGAATACAAAGACCGACAAAGCTGTCACCTCTGGGGCTACCACAACTAACCATAAGAATTGGGCGCAATTTCAGGTAAACACTAGCCTAGACACCATGTCTACATCAATGAATACTACTCTAATCACACGTGATAACTAGAGCACTCAATACGAACGGAGATCCTATGCCAAGTATAACAACTATACTAACCAATCACATAATAAAGCATATAAGTAAATAGAGAAGATATATATAAAAGCATAAGTCTTATAAAGATGAGATACAAAGATATACCAGACCCCTGAAGACTTCTCCAGAACCGAAGCATGGCTCTACTCTCCCTAACTCTCTCAACTAGAACTAATCTACTACTATTGGAGAGAAGGTTATCCTTCAATGGGCACCTCTCCATCCAATCTCTAACTAGAGAATATGAATTATAATAATGAAAGGGATCGAGCCTAGGGGGTCCATGGGGCTGTATATATAGGGGCGCCTGGCCTCCCCTCCACCTTGGGCAAAAAATATGGTACTAAGCCTTTTCACCATGTGCACATAGGCTTTAATGGGCCAAATTCTGATTTAGACCCAATTAATTCCGCAGCCTTTAATTAATCCCGCATCTCAGGTTCTAGAATCTTGCAGTGTTTGTAAAATCCATATCTCTTTATTCTGGACTCCAAAAATAGCAAACCATAGGTCCGTTTCGATCGTCTCGATGAGATCTATGCAATGGTGAACTCCAATTCCTGATTTGAGATACTTTTAATTAGTGAAAAATTGAATATCCTTTTATACCCTGCAAAACAAGTGAGAACACCAAAACTCGTGGAACTTGTTAGAATCAAACCCCATAACTATGTTGTGTATTATTCTATACCCTTGATTCATGTTTATTTGATGGGTAAAAATGATCAATAACTACCGTCAACACTCAAGTCCTAAAAAGAGATGAAAATGGTGATCTTAAAATGATTTATCCAGGCCATACAGCCGAAATCTCTCTCCCATGTGAGAGGCGTCGGTTGTATGCGCTGCGTACACTAACCATAAATTGGGACTGAGAGGCAAGAAGTCAAAATGTTGCAGGATCAAGAAGGGTGACAAGGAGTATGTCACAAGCCGCTCAATTTGAGCAAGGCGGCACATCACGAGCTACAGGGGGATACGACGAAGAAGGCGATGAGGCAAGTTCCATGGACATTTTAGGGTCCATGGAACTGACCTCAATAGCACACTCCAAGAGTGCGCACTCCCCGTCCAGTCCACACGGGCGAGGGGACGTAGAAGCCAAGGAATCGGAAAATGGATCAACTCATCAACTGATATGTGCGCAATGCAAGTTGAGCAAGATGTAACTCTGAGTATGGCACAACAAAATGCCCAACTATTGCAAGTTATCCAAGATGAAGAAGCACAACGCTGGGCGGGATGGTTCCAATACTATCCGTCGCACAATGAGCAAAAGGACAATCTTGGGGGAGATCCTCTCCCCCACCAAGGTATGTATTCTATCCTAACTATTTACATTATTTTAATTTATTGCATTTCAAAAATATATATATGCATAAGATAAAAATACCAAAAATATTTCCCTTATTCCTATATGTCTCATGAATGTTTATCTTCCTCATGGAAATGATGAATAGTTGCGCTGTTAATGTTTCTTTAATGCCTAGTTTACAACTTAGTATTCCTTTGAGTATGGATCACTTGGCTCATTTAAATCATCATGAACCTAAAAACTTTATGGATGCTAAGTGCTAGAACTAAGTCTAACTTGTTGTGAGATATGATATAGTGAAACAAGAGCTGCTATAATATTGTTCTAAGCATGCATGGTTACTGGAGATTTATTTCTTAATCAATCAAAACCTTATTGTTCCTCAATGGTGATAAATTCCTACCACAGTCATATATGCTACACATGTCTAAAACCTTCCACATAAGCTATTTGCTTTGTATTGAGTGTTGTCAAGTCTTGTTGACCCTTATTGAGAGACTTATCATGCTCCCAAGATCAAGATCACAGTACACACCACATTTATGTGCTGCTTCTACACTGGAAGTACGCAACCACATGCCTTTCATTTCCTACCAAATAAATGCTCCATGTGTTAAAATCTTAGAAATTCTCTCTTAATTATTATGGTAGAAGAGACAAAAAGGCTATGCAAAATGAAAAGAAAATGAAAGAAAAATAGGACATGGGAAGTCCATAGAAAAGAAAAGAAAAATATATGAGCAAGTCTAGACTCATGAATAAAGAAAAGAAAATTGATAGCCATGTCTCTAAAATTTATTAGAGAGATACAATTCCAAATAGAGGAGCATCTATAGTTTATATTTTCACACACTTGCACATCTTGATCTAAGGGCATGACACTTCTCTCTTTTGATCCAAGCTTTGACTCTACAACATATGCAAAGTAAGTATGCGATACCCTTTCATTCCTACCTTAAGCTCCACATAAGCCTTTTGTTTAGAAGTAGGATGATAAAGAGAAGGCAACCTTTACTTTGTGCCTTGGTAAGGAATCATACACCATTTAAGCGACATGAGAGAACCATATAAGGAACATTAAGTTCTCTTTTTGCAAAAACATTGTTAAAACCTCCAGTATGAAACTTACCAAGAATGAGAAAAGTAGTGCTCAAGTTAAACTGTTCTGTCTCTCAACCACCTAAGGCAAGGGAAAGTCATTAGCCCCATAAAGGACTAAGGTAAAATAAGTAAATTTTTATAGCCAATTTTTCCATTCAAAAGAGAAGTACTTTGTTGTGCACATGGTACTATTGAAACATGAACATTGTAGCAACTCCTGATCCACCGAGGCTAAACTTAATTATTTGCTCGGGACGAGCAAAGGTTAAACTTGGGGGATCTTGTTGACGGTGGATATACCATGAAAATCCGCATTCAAACACCGTCAACAGGCTTCGGATTCAAGGGAGAATAAACATATCATGAACATATTTTATCAATAACTAGTTTCACTTGTACTCTTAGCTTGTGAATGCAGGGAAGATCAAAACAGAACAAATTGGAGCACTTGGAGCCCAATATTATGGGTCGGCTGAACCATGTATTTGGGAACCAAGTCATCACACTTCAACAAATGACTCAAGACATCACTTAGAGGAGAGGAGAGCCCAGAGTGGGCCCATGTGTGGGTCAGCCGACCCCACCATGGGGCCCATCTGGCTCCAGTGACGTGGTAGGATCCGTGTGACACTCTATCCAGCTCAATTCCACCATCAGATCAACATGTGCTTCCATTCAACGGTGGAGAATCAAAGCACACGGATCAAGGCATGAAACAATACAATCAAGACAGAACCAACATAAGGCAACACCCTATGGCTAGTGGGGACCACACCTGGCCAGGCCCACCTGTCATAGGGGGTCGGCCGACCCCCTGGTGCCTGGCCAGGTCGGTTTGCCCCCACCGCCTTCCTGCATGTCTTCCACGTGATGAAATCACCTATGCCGTCCATCCTAAGGCGGTATTGAGGTGGTTCATCCAAGGGTGAAGAGGCAAGGAGCACACGGATCGCTAACGTGGCGCCCCTCAACTCTCCCCTATAAATAGAGGCAGCCAACACCCTCTTCAACACACCTAAGATACACAAGAGCCACAAGAGACAAGAGAAGCTCCACTCTTTAGTAGTAGTAGTAGTAGTAGTATTAGTCTACTGTGGGAGTTAGAGTCGAGTCGAGCTACGCTCGGAGTCTCCGGAGTCATCTACTGGAGAGTCTGGTATAGCTCTTATACCTTCCCTTCTGTAAGACTTTGCCTTTATCAATACATTATCTTTACTTTACTAAGTATCTACTTAGTGCTTTACTATTTATTATAGTATTGTTGTGTTTTGTCTTAACTTATAGTTGAGTTATATTAGATAGTGATCCTGTAACCAACTCATGTGTGTAGTTCATCGCCTGTCATAGGGTGCTTTAGTTGTTGGTACGCAATTGAAGTAGTAAGGCTTAGTGTAAGCGTGGTGCTTAGACTAGATCTTGCCTTTAAATGAGGCTTATCACACGGATTGTTTGTGGGTGCTAGCAGGTGGTGATAGCCCTGTCTAGTCTTAGTATCCCTCCATGTGTTTTAGGCAAGTTCTTAAAAGGTAGGCTCCCATAAGTGAGTAGGCGCTTCGGGTAGAGGTTATATCCTCTATTGTTTCGCACTACCCCCTACACACCGAAAGTATGGTAGCTGTCTTAGTATAATTCATCCATTTGATAAGATAGTTCACAAGAGTAAAGTAAGTGTCATAGGAGTCTTATACTCACTCGTTGTCCTCCCACCTAGCTATACTCTACTAGTTATCTTTAGTTAACCTAAAACCATGTCGTGTCTTGGTGTCATTACCCTTTCCTCTATATATCGATTTATCCCCTATCACTAGTTGATACTAAGTTGCTATAGACTTAAGGATCTCTCTCTCTCTTTATTAATTATTCCTAACAACCGCTTTCCCTTGGGATAAAATAAATAATGATATCTTGGAATACTCCCGGGTGAAGTGCTATAGCGGTATATTCTGTGCGCTTGCGGAATTATCCAGTAGACATAAGAAATACCCTAGGCACTTCTGGCACCGTTATCAGAGATAGCCTAACACCCTGTCTCTGGTGGTTGCGCTAAGAAGTGTCAACACCAGGGTGCTTGTAGTAGGGATTACAAGCCTAGGCGAGCGAGGGAGAGGACTTCCCAAGTCTCTTGTGCGTACGTGTATGTGTGTGTTCTTGTGGTAGTGGGGTGAAAAGGGCGACGCGAAGTCTGCCTGAGATTGGCCTCTGCCTTCCCTTTTATAGTTACAAGGGAGAGGCTAAATTTACATGTGTTTTGCTGTGGTTACAGTACTCGGCATGGTGGAGACCGTGGTGACCGGTGCCTGTCATCAGCCACAACCTCGTCTTGGCGCCTCGAAGGTATGGCCTCGGTCATTTGGTTGATCTTCCACTGTTTGATTGGTGAGTTCCAAGGTGGTGCACAGTGCGGGGCGTGGTTTGCTGCGTGGCGTTACGTCACGACGTCGCATCTGACCCTACACAGCACAACGAGAAGATGGGTCGACCTTTGAGTATTGACTCCCGAGGTTCAGGAGTCTGTGATGCCGTCGGGGGCAAGACGGGACGAAGCGGTAGTAGTGTCCTCCCTCGGGCGCGTTCCCCTCCCACGTGCGGTACTTTCCAAGGGGTAGGCGAGCCCGGTCGTAAGCTTTGCCCATTCCCCCGGGTTGGCCAGACGGTCGTCGTTCCCCCTTTCCTGGCGCCATACTGTACGACTGGGGTATAGGTCCGTCGCTGTCGTAGTTGGAGAATCTCTTCAGTCAGCTCAGAGGCGTCGTACGGTTGACTGTCCCTGTAAATTTTCATTTTGGGTTGTGCATGGAAAACCCTAAGCAAAATAAATGATTTCATAAATTTTTTAACAATCTGCCAAGCTTTTAATTGTTTTGATATACTTTAAACAGTGAAAAATGTGATTTTGTCAAACTTTTAAAAGTAAACTTGATATGTTTGTTGCATTCATGCTGAGGGCATTTAATTTTCTTGTATGAAAAATGAATTTACAAATCTCGCTTAAGCCTCGAATTGGTTTTCCTCTAATTATAAAACAAAATAAAGTTCAAATTATGATTAAGGAAAAAATGAGTTTGAGTTCTAAAAGTCTCTTGAAAATGTAATTTAAATGTATTTTCAGATTATGTTAAAAAACAGTATATAAGAATAGTTTAAACACTAGTCAAACTCTTCAATCCTTATTTGACTAAAATCTTATTGATCTCATGTTAAATCTTCTATCATTTATTTATCCATTTCACATTCTCTTCAGCGTGATCATTTTTTTTTAGTCCTGAATAAAATAGCCATTGTTTCCAATGTGAACTCAACTTCCTTTCTTTCTTTCTCACATATATTTCCTTTATCTATTTACTCAGTCCTTGGCACGTCATTTTCACTCCAACAAGCATATAAGTCCACGTCATTTATCTACTACTCCAATTTCTATCTCTTCTCGTTTTGTGCTAACAAGTATTAATCCTTTCTTTGTTTCCTTGGATCACTTTTCTTTGTATGTGAATAGCCCAAATAAATAATCCAGTCATACCTCTACGTTATACTAATCTCTCTCATTCTCTCTCTCTCTCTCTAATCTGCATTAGCTGTTTGCACCGCATTGATACACCAGCAGGCAATCGGTTATCTTCTCTTCTTCTATATGTATCACCGTTGGTGGCATGCGTGCAAGTCCGAACAATCACAAAAATCATCTACGTACCTTGTCCATCTCAGAACAAACTACTTTGTCTTCTCCTAGTTCAATAATGGTAGATCGTTTCCTGATGATGAAGGCACTCAATGAAACTCCACCCACGAGCCCTCCACCATATGCATAATTGAATCAACCCCTTAACCCTTCAAGTATCCCCATTTTCCACTCAACCAATTAATTTTCACGCTCAGTGCTTTGTTGTGGTCTCACGTGAAAAGTCCAATAAGCAATTCAATTCATGTCATCACGTGCTACTAATCCCTCTCTCTGCCTATTAATTTGCCTGGGCTGCTTGCATGGATGCACTGGGCGCAGCTGCATGCTTGTTTGCAATCTTTTCATCTACCGTTTAACTGATGTTATGGATATTCAAAGCACAAAGAAGCTAACTGACAAGCACAAACAATCATCTACCTCCTCCTTACGGCACCAAAACAGAAACTGTCAGTCGGTGGTATTAATCAGAAACTCCACCAATTCCTACTGATCTCCTCCTTCCGTAACTCTTTTGGCTTCCTCTCTGCGCCTATAAATAGAGCCTGCCAGCTAGCTAAGTCCACCGTGACTGCCTACAAATTTAACACATCTCCTAGCGTGGACGCTTTCGGCTACCACGCTGTCCCAACCTGCAGGATGTCGAAGGCCCCCTTGTTTCAGTATCCGACCTCGCCTCGGATCAGCACACTCATCGCAATTCTCTTCAACTGCTTTTCTCCATCGCCTTGCCGCAATCGGCCATCAGCAAGGTGAGAAGCATCTTCACCTCTCGATAGATCGATCTCTTCAGTACTTGTTCGCATGTTCGTCCATCGCTCTTTGGCAATATGCGACCTTGCATTTTCTCCATGCATGGCGAGGTCGATCTGCCGTGCTACTCCGGCAAGGTTCTTCCCCTGGTCGACCATATCAAGTCTAGTACCTGCCATTGCTAGTTCCATAATCCACATCTCTTTAATGTTTCAGCGGGTTACTTGAAGTCGAAATTCCCTAGCACGGAGTTTCGTCCCTGCTGCCGGCCATCCCATTACCACCACCGTCGCACCTCAGTGAGAAGCATATCCTGCACATGTTATGCTTTCATCCTGTACTTCGCCGTACCTTTTGTTTGCATCGATTGCCGCCAAGCTAGTTGTACAGATCCACCACCAGTAGACTACATGCAGTACATCCGTATTCGAAACATGCATACACGTGCCTCGCAAAAATCTTCATCTACTAACCCTGTCACCGAGAGTTCCATGCACGTGCATGCACTAGATAAATATAAAAGTAATCCTATTCCTTGCTGATATTAGCAATACATGATGCCGATGTCATATACGATCTGTTTTCCTTTAATACTATATTTCCAACAAATCCATAAACTCCTTTTTCAATCTAGCTCCTGGTCCTTATCATATCCATGTCACTGTTCATCAAGCCATTAGTAAATTATTTTTCCCCTTGAATAAATGTTATTTTACAAATGTCAATTTTGTATTTTATAGCCTTGAAACTTCAAAAGCTCATGTATTTTTGGTGGTAGTAGCTCCGTTTTAGTTGATTTTTGCGCTCATGAGTTTGTAGCGACGAGTAGCATACGTTAGTAGCCTTTATAATATGCTTTTGTAATGATTGGTGTACTGTTTGTAACGTTGTTTAAGATGCTCGTGTTGGTTGTCGATGTTAGAAGTGGAGCTATATATGCAAGGATGATCAAGAAGAAATTGGAGAGCCTGAAAAGCTTTTAGGAAGGCAAGTGTAACATGAGTTCTCTTGTTACCTAATAACCATTTAATCACCTTTCATATGCATGTGTCTAATATGATAAACCTATGAGGATTTGACCTAGAACTATTGATATCTTGTATCCTTATTACCTATGGGTTTTGGCATATGGGTATAGTTGCTTAGTTTGTTATCACCAATTATAAAGATCTATAATATTGATTAATTATTTATACAACTATGGATGAAAGATGCTTTTAACCAACATGAACAAAAGAGGGCTAGAGCATTGGGCCCTTTTGGTCGCTCTAGTCTGCCCTCCGTATGCATTTGAATCTTAAAGCGGCCACCCAGGAATTTACCGTACAACCATGAGGACTACATGGCTCTGGTCTTAGACGAGTAACTAGATCTTCTCTAGCTTGTTAGTAGTTACCGAAAGGTGCTAGAGCGGGTTCTAGGTTCAAGAATGGGTTCCGAGCCTGTCAAGATGTGTGCTGGGCTGCGGTCACTGGTGTGCCAATCTTGAAGGGGGCCTCCATTCGCCTAGCTGAAACCTTGCGTCTACTAACTTGTTAGAGTGACTAGTGAAAGGCTTCATAGTGGTTCCATGCCTACTCACCTTGGAAGTGATAAGAGGTTGGCCACCTCGGGGCATATGGAAATTCACGACTCATGGTGAAAGTGTACACACTCTGCAGAGTTTGATCAAACTGATATATCAGCCGTGCTCACGGACACGAGTGGCCCGGATCGTTTTCGAGACAGATGATTCTATGGATGGTTCGGGTGATGAATTAATCTTGATGATTAATTATTATACTCTCACCTGGGGTGCTAAGCATAACTTAGTTATCTAGGTTCTTAATAAGTAAAATATGACCAACTAAAAGTGTTTACCGCAGTTCAGCCATGTCAACCTTTTTGAGCCTTGCATCCCCTCATGTTATATTTACTGAGCATGGTGAGCTGACGCTTGTGGTTGTCACCAATAAAAATCTCGGATGGGTACCAGATGGTGGTTCAAGTAAGGTGATTCCATGAGCTGTTCCAAGACTACTAGGCGAGTGCTCCCCAGTCGACCGTCCCTGTGGAGTTTGGTGACCCAAAGATAGAAGACGAAGAATAGCTTCCATTGTGTTTTGATATATTTGTAAGTCTTAATGTAAATATGTTTCGCTATGTAATAAAGCATTGCTTATGATATTTACCATATTTGTCACTATATGTGTTGTGTGGACATCCTGGGCACACATATAGTTAACGCTTGGTATTCTTCGGAAAACCGGGTAGTTACAGCGGCGTGGGAAGGAGTGGGACCGTCAGATCGGTTGTCAGAGGACATATGGTAGGTTGGTATGGCGGACTGTGCGCGTGCGGGGCGCAGTCGCAGTCGAGGGACCCACTCGATGGGACCGTGCTCGTAAAGTGGTCAGGGAGCTCCCTTGGGCGGCAAGATTGCTCTGCTGACGTCGGCAGGGATAGAGCGAATCAGAGAGGTGCGCCCGAGGGAGATTGTATATAGTGGGGAACTCGGGCAAATCAGAAGTCGGTTGCCCGAGGCTACGGTATTTGGTGGCAGGCTCGGGCGAATCGGATGTTATCGCCAGAGGGATCCTACTTTCCTAAGCCCTGTCGTGGAGGCTTGGGCGAATCGGAGGATTTCTCCCGAGGGGTCCGCGTGCCTGGGGGAGGTAGTGTGTTTCCGCGCGGCTCTATCTTAGGCCATGTGAGCCGTTCCCGCATGGGCCTTGGTCAGCTTCGCATCAGGACAGTCGGATATCATCACAACCTTTTTCTGCAGACATTCTATAACATCATAAAGACAGTCATCAAGAGGCAGGACTGGGAACCATACTAGAGATTACCACTCTATTCCCCTAGGAGCAGGAGTAAAGCACTCTAAAGAGAGACATAAACCAGATAAACAATATGAACATAGACTTACGTGTATCAGAAGTTGGTTGCCCGAGACATCTTAAGAGCTAGCATAAGTAGAGCTAGATCCTATCGAAGTACAAACCGTAGAGGGATCACCGACAGGCCGGCATCTCCTCCTAACTTTTCCCTCGCTCTCCATCTCTCTACTATCTAGTCCCTAGATCCTAATGAGAAGTTATCCTTTCATGGGACACCTCTCGATTAGGGTTTACATATGATAGAATGAATTGGTTTTAAACCCTGGGGGTCTGGGGGTCCTTATACAGGCCGATGGGATGAACTGTAGCCTTGGATCAAACTGACTTCGACGGGCGGTGGAGATTGCGTGAAATATCGGGATGTGGGCCCACGTCGAAACGCACACAAAAGGGACACCTAGGTGGGTCGGCCGACCTGTCAGGGAGGTCGGCTGACCTCCCCTCACTGCCAATCAGGCCCCGCTTCGTCAGGCGTGTCTCTAGTGTTCTCTAGAATATTTTTGATCTCCTTTCGCGGTGGAATTCAATGTTCTAGTCCGACGTGTGGGTCTCCTTTAGTTCTTTTCTGATTACACCCTGCAAAAACACAGATTCACCAAAAATCATGGAATTCTGTCAGCTCAACCCCTAAACCTATGTTGGTGTTTGCTTTTATACCCTTTTTATGTTTAGTTGATGGGTAAAATCATACAATAACTACCGTCAACAAATACAGAAAGTAAAGGGAAAGTAGGAAAATCGAGTTTTTTCCAAGGTATCGAGGAGTTGGCACTCCCCACTAGTCCTCGATGGAGCACCCACGTAAGGGTGTAGCTCCTCTTTGATCCGTGCAAGGACCAAGTAGTCTCTATGCGCTAATTCTTTGGCTCTCCGGCATGATGAATCGCCCACAACCACTCACAAGACGAGCCGGGTCATCCACAAGCACCACTGAATGATCACCGAGCTCCCAATCGCCACCGAACCATCTAGGTGATGCCGATCATCAAGAGTAACAAGCCTTGACTGTCACTTGACCAAGAACAAAGCCAAAGAGGTGGAGGATGCACACTTGTCACTCTTGATCTTGTTCTAGTGTAGTTTACTCATTTGGATTATCAAATCACTCACTACACTAGGCTCTTGCTTCTCACAAAGGCTCACAAAGGTTGCTTCAGCTGAACAAATGGGCAAAAGAGCTAGAATGAAGGCCATAGTAGAGTATAAATACTTCCCCTCTTCAAAACTAGCGATTTGAGTGAAAACTTGATTTCTGCGCAACCGTCGGACGTGGACAATGGCCTTGCACTAGACTATACCTCAGCGTCCGATTCACACACATGGCATGTAGCCATTTGTTGGTATAAATTAACTGCACTCTATTAAATATTATTATTATCAAAGTATCCGCAAGCGCACAGATAGAATACCGATGTAGTACTTCACCAGACAATCTCGGTTTTAATATCGAACCCAAAGGAACAGTAGGTGATACTTACTAAGTTTATTTATTCTTAACCCAATAACACAATCAATCCAGAGAATATCAAGGATAAGAAAATGGCTAGTGACTATCTAGTTCCAACAACCGGTAAGCTTTGAATAATATCGTTCTAACTGGGCAGTGACCTGAATAGGAGCAGAAATCAGAGTTCTCTCCTACCAAACACTTATACACCTATCGATCCTATCAACGGAAAGTGGACTATAGAGGACTCAATGTAGCTGTCACCTACGCGAACTACCACTATCCTGCCAATCAAGGGATATTCACAAGTAATAATAGCCTAGACACCACGTCTACACTACCAACTACTACTTCAATCTAGGAGCTACCAAGATCAAAGCACTCAATATGAGTTGCAAACTTAAGAACGAATAAGAACAAATGCTTTCTTGAATCAGAATTTTGAATACAAAAGTATCACAGAACGCAACTCCGGACGAGGGAGGTGAATCCAGACGAATACAGCTACGAAGAAGCTCCGACAGGCTGGGACTCCTCCGAATCTCTACTCATCTACTCTATCTCTCTAATCTCTTTCTTGATTACTAGCCTAGATCTAATGGATATCTATCTAATACTTCAGGCTCTTCAGCTCTTGATCTGACTCCCTTCAGGGGGGTCTGGCCCTCTATTTATACCCGGTGGGATGAATGCGTGCCGTAGGATCAAACTGACTTTACCAAGGGCCGAGATGACTTCTTATAGGTGATGGAAGAAGACTCTAGAAGGCGGCGCACGAAACACTAAGGGGGTCCCGGTTGCTTTGGGTGGCTTCCAGAGGCTTCTACCTTGTCGATGACGTACGTTGCCTTGGCGTTCAAGTTTCGTGATAATTAAGCACTTTAATCCCTCTTTTAAGCTTTTCTGGATAATCCCCTGAAAAATATACAATTCACCAAAACTCGTGGAAATTATTAGTAATAACACTATTCTACTAGATATTCATGTGTAATGCAGGGATAATTGATAATAAAAATTAGACGTTAACAAGTGTCAACACCATTACTATGTCAAAACCCGTCGGACAATAGACAACGGTCCGACGCTCACCAACGAACAACGTTCGATGCAGTTTCACCCTCTCTGGACTTCTCTGGAAGCCGTCGGATGCTCACGGGGATTAGTCTGGTGCTACCCTATAGCACGCGTCCGACGCACTCTCTTTCACACAAACACCGTTAGACGGGCGAGCACTGGTCCGGAGACCACAATGTGCAATGTCTGACGCTTCCCAGCGCCTGAGAGGCCACCTAGGAGTGCCACATGTCTACCAGACGCCAAGCAATGGTTTGGTGCCTAGGTCACACTAGCGTCCGATGCCTCTAAGAAGGTCAAAACTTCACCGAATCGAAAACTTTCCAAAATGAAGTTTGATCCTCTAAATCTCAAAAACATCTCTGAGCTATCTAGAGCTAAGTTTGACAAGTGTGCGCCACACCTAAACTCATTAGCCTTCTCTAGGTCAAGCTACCCATCCATGCCCCCCTTAAAAGTACGGTCAAAGGTAAAATAAAGTCCTAAACTACTCTAAGTGCCTCTCAACACCAATTGCCACTTATAATTAGTCCGTCCTTAACCTTATCATCGATCCTTTGAAACCAGAAATGATCTCCATCGTCGTAGGGCATGAATTATCATTATCATGACCTAACTTCTAATTGTCTCTGCAAAACACACGTTAGTCATGATAATTACACATTGTTATTAATCACCGAAACCCACTACGGGCCTAGATGCTTCAGGTGAGAGCGGCAACAGGGCTGCGTTGTGGGCGGCATATGCCACGCGGAGCGCTGGTGAAGATAGCAGCGGGCGGGAGGCGAGGCACGATGAGCCCATGACGAGCTAGCCGCAGATGACGACGACCACCAAGGACATGGTCGCACCGACGCCTGGTTAGTAGTGGAACAAGGCTACGGCTGTGCACACCCAGCTACCAGCAACTGCGGGTGAATGCTGCCGCTCCGTCTCATGCACTGGCCGTCGCAAGCGGAGTTATTCTAATGGAGGAGATGAGAGCTGACGTTCATAAGTGTTTCCTGTATATGTGCATGCCTGACAATGGGCCCATAAATGTAGGAGACGTATAAAATGGCATGGATGAGGGAGAGAGAATCGTAATGGCAATTCTCTAAAAATATGAACTATAATGGCATATTTCCAAATTTGCACATTTGTAATGGCGTGAATCCAAAAATAAACCCAAAAATAGTTACCTATTGGGCTAAACAGACTGATTTAACCTAATTTGAGTATAAATTGAGCCCAAGTCGCTTGAAGATTGGGTAAGGTAATGCGGAAAATGAAATGATTCTTATATGTTTCAAATCGGAATTGCATGTATCATTTCTTATAAGGGTCAGGGGCTTAGCGAGAGATAGTTAACTAGCCATTGGTGGAGAGAGGGAAGCAACTCAAGCTTTTAGAGTCAGCTTAGGTCTTATTTTTTGCTTGGCAGAATCCATCGGTAGGGGTTTCATAGGGAGTTATATCAAATTACCAATCGGCTTTCTCCAAGAGAGGGTTTTTGTCTTTTCTGCTTCACTATTGTCTTCTTTAACCTCAGAATTGTATTTCCAACCCTTCTATCCTTTAAAAATACTGCAAATTTCATATGAACTTCATTAGGAGTACCACAGGTTCATGGACGATACAGGAGGCTAGAGCCCTCCTAGCCTCACCTCTAGATCTGTTGTCGATAGGTGTGAGCAAGCTGGTGCCCGAATGGGACGCAGTGTGTGGGAAGAGGTGGTTGGGTGCGTGGTACGTGGTATACCAGGGAAAGAGCAATGTGGGACACGTGCCTCGATGAAAGGGTGGAGGGAGTTCAGAGTCAGAGGAAACCGCTCTTCAGGGCGAGTGAATAGGAGCAGGGGATGAAGTGATTAGCCCGAATCTTTAGGGCCTATTTGGTTAGGATTCAGATTCACCTGAACAGTGGAACAAGATTCGAATTCACCAAAAATCCTCCCAAACGGTCTATTTTCACCAAGATTTAGATTAATTAAAGAGTAGATTTGGAGGCTGGATTCACTATTTTGGTAGATATTCTTAATGGGTGTTTCACCTGACTTGAGTTTGGTGAATCCAACGAAATTACCCATTACTGCCACTCATTACATACATATCAGTTTATTTTTTTTTCCTCATTTGTTTATTCTTCCCGATGCCGCGCGACTCAAGCCGCCACGCCAAGGCCTCGCCGCGCCCAGGCCGGCTGCGACCGCCGTGCCCTGGCCGCTCAACGCTCCAACCATGTCGGCAAGCGCCGCGCTCCTCCCAGCCATGGCCGACCGCGCTCCCGAGGCCGCCATGGTCGTTCGATCGCCACTTTCCCCAACCGCGCCGGCGAGCGTCGTGCCCCTCCCAGCCACCGCGCACAACGGCCGCAAGCTCCCTACGCTAATGAGCGCGTGGCGGACGAGGGAGGTGTCCGCGCGCCCTTCCCCGACGGCTGTGAGCACCACTCGCGAGACCAGTGTCGACACCCCCACGCGTGAGCACCAGTGTCGCCCCCAAGCGCGAGCTCTGCCGTAGTCCGCGAGCCCAAGGAGCTCCGTTGTCGTCCACGGAGCTTCGCCGCCCCCACGTGTGAGCTCTGCCCTACGCACGCGCTTACCATCGACCGTGGGCCTCCATGCGCGAGTTTCTGCTCCGGTGGCCGGCCGCCAGCCTCCAGGCCTGCACTCGCCCTTGCCCGCGCTGGTTGCGCTCGTCGTTGCTGTCGTAGTTTCTTTTTGGTGCAATTTGGTCAGAGGAGGGAGAAAAGGATAACAGAGACACTAACACGTGGGGGCAATTCCAAAGGTAAATTAGGCAATTCGAACCAAAATATCTTGAATGAATCTAGATTGCCAAACACTTTTTATAGTGAATCTCAGATCCACGGTGAATTAGATTTATGGTAAATCATATATTCAAATTCTTTTTACACGGGTGAATAGTCATAGAGATTTCTGTCAGTCTTGCGGCCCTCTTGTTTAGATTGTCCATTTGACAATTTTTTTACTGTAACAACATGTTGACTTTTGTAATAAATATCCAATCATAACTTAATTAGGCTAAAAAATTCGTCTCGCCACTTTGCGAAGCTGTCAAATTAGTTTTATTTTTATCAATATTTAATGTTTCATGTATCTATACCTAATAATAAAGCGACAAAATTTAAGTCTTTTCTTCGTCCACCCCATTCAACCGTCGGCTCACTCCACTCAACCCATTTAAGGATGGCAACGGGTCAAGTTCGGATCAGGTGGAGTCCCTGGGCACCCAAAATCAAAACCCGAATTTAAAACCCAAACTCGAAACCGAAACCGATTTGAGAGAAAATCTATCCCAAAATCGAAACCTGCAGGTACTCGAAACCCAACGGATTAACCGAAACCCGAAACCCACCACTATATAGCAATAAGAAAAATAATAAAGAATTTGTAGCAACATATGTATGATATATGTTATATATTCAAATATATAAACAAGAGATAATAAACAACACATAATTTCATGACTCAATTTAGAACAAATTTAATAGCTTACGTAAATAATTTACTAATAAAAATACATGAGTTTCTATTCAAAATGTTATATTTCGGATATCCACTGGATATCCGCGGGTGAAAACCGAAACCCGAAACCGAACATGATATGTTTCGGGTATCCGAACCCGAAAACCGTGGACGAAAAAATTAGACCCGTAGCTAAACTCGATGGAACCGAAACCCACGGATATTCGTCCCGAACCCGATCCGCTGCCATCCTTAAACCCACCACAGGTCTTAGAGTTTGTTACTAAATCTATTTTTGGGCCTTAGAGTTTATTTAATTTGGGACTGGGCTAGACCAATACAATTTAATGAAATGACTATCCATATAATAGTTTGTAACAGTTGGACTTATATGGTCTATATATCTTTAATGAGCCATGTTTAAATCTTAATAAGACGTGTACTTAGTTTGGTTTAGTTTTATATGCTCAGTTGATATTAGTGCCATATGGTAAAGTGAGGAAGGACAATCAGGTGAGACACAAATAAAATAAAAGACATTCTGTTAAAAAAATTCATATCTTTCTTGTTTTTTTTTACAAAGAGACGTTGATACGTAAATCAAATACGTATAATAATTACTTTTTTTTATTGATTACTAAACCAATTAAATTGAGTTAACGAAAATTTATTTTGACACTCTACATCTGTAACGCACACTCACTAACAATTGAGTTAACGAAAATTTTATTTTGATACTCTCCCGTTGCAACCGCACGGTCATTTTTTATTAGTATATATCTAAAAAAATACGGATGTGATAAAACTTTTTTTTTTTTTTTGTAAATAGGGCCAATGAAGTCAGCACCGGTAGGGAAGTGGTAAACTTTTGCACGGCCTTCCAATGGCAGGCAGCCAGGCACCATACATCAGTGTACCCGTCTGACCGACTCCCATCGCACGCGCAAGTAGGCTAGCAAACCGCGACCCGACCCACCTGCTCCTCTCCCCTCTCCCCATCCCAATCCGCCGCCACCGCCGTCGCCACCGCCGCAGCCGCAGCCGCAGCCGCAGCCGCAGCCACTTCTCCGCTCTCCTGCGCCCACAGCGCCATTGTGACCGCGGGGCGCGCGGAGTCACCAGGCTGGTGGTCTTGGGCCCTTTCACTTCGAACGCCCGCGAGAAGCTGAGCGGGCGGGACGCCAGCGTGTTCTTAGATCGGTTGCTCGCCGGAGCTGTTCGCGAACCCTTGCGGTAGCCATGTCTATGGAGCTCATCCTGTGGCTCTTCTCCTTCGCCTCCGTCATGGTCCTCATCGGCCTCACCGCGTACCAGGCAAGCCCGGCGGCCCCTTTGCATCTCTTAACTGTTCACCCTGTGACGGCGAGTGTTGGTCCAAATCTTGCGCGCGGCCGGCGAAGCTCTGCCCGTTTTCGGCCCAAGGCTGCCGGATTTTGTGGGGATTTAATGCGGAGTTTAGTCAACGGTGGTGTTCTTCTCGTGCCATTCGTTCCGTGGAGGATGGTGACGACTGACGAGATAAAACTGCCGGATATTTTTTTTCCTTTTTCCAGAGAAAAAAAAAAGATATTTTTCCTGTTGATTGCTAGCTCCTAGATTCTGGTATAAAATCGCAAAAAAGAAATCGTGTTTGTATACAAAGGCCCAATAGTATTTGTTTAGAACATTCCAATTTTCTTCGGTTAGATACAATAGTTTCTGTTTATGCGCCTAGATATGGTATTGTTCTTGAATTTTTTTTATAAGGCGGTATCTTGTTAAACTCATACTGCTACTCAGCTACTAACTGTTGTTCTGTTTGGAATGTTAGTGCCACCTGCTAGGACTTGGTGGATGTAATCATATATCTCATGACTGTATTCCTTTACTTGGTGTCAAACCAGCTTGTCATCTGTGGCAGTTGAGTCATTAACACTTTTTAATGTCTAAAGCTAAAATTCAACATGATTGATCGCTGACTCAAGCCTGACCAGATCAGACATAAAGCCTAATCACGATGGCAGTTGGCAGCAAAACAGCTCATATTTAGAGCCTGTTTAGATGAGCTAGGGCTAGTTATTTAGTTGGGCTAAAAATTAGCTCAAATTAGCTAACGTTGGCTGGCTAGTTGGCTAACAACTAGCTAAAGGCTTGACTAAAAGGAGTTGGCTCAAATTAGCTAAGATTAGCTAGCTAGTTGACTAAATACTAGTTGAAGGCTTGACTAAAAAAAATTAGCCTACCTATAGCCCTCCTGTTTGGATACACTAGAGCCAATTTTAGCTAATTTTTAGCCTACTAGTAATTAAATCTTGTAGACAACTTGTAGTCTTTAGAAGTAAATTTAGTCATTTATGCAACGATTTGCCTGGCCTCTTGTTAGCTGTCACTGATTTTGCCTTTCTGCTTTTATACCAGCTTATCTGTCTGTCAGATTTGGAGTATGATTATATCAACCCATATGATTCATCGTCTCGCATCAATGCTGTGGTGCTGATAGAATACTCACTCCAAGGGGCCCTGTGTGCTTCTTTCCTCTTGACATTGCATTGGTTCCCGTTTCTAGTCATGGCACCAGTGACATACTACCATGCGAAAACTGTACGTGTTTCATGCTTTCAGTTGATGTTAATTCTAGCAGAATACTCATGATATTCATCATTGGATACTATGCTGCTCATACTTTTGGCTACTCACATTATATTATTTTTATATACATGTAAATAATACTTGAAATGATCTACAATTCAATGGTTCGATGGGTAGAATTTAGGGATGGTGAATAGGGTGATAATTTGTAGTTTTCCACATGTTCTGGGCCATGTGTTTATTGTCTGGTCCTGTAGTAATTCCTTATTTGAAAATGGGAGAATATTGATGAGGGTATTAACATATGGGAGAAGGTAGTGCACCTGTTCTAGTATTACTTTGAGAGATTTGGTTAGTGATTTAGGCGTCACTACCAAAATTTGTTAGCTATTTAACTTTCATTATTGCTGGAATATGACTACAATAACTCTGAATCATGATATTACTATTTACTAGTATGTGCTAGAAGAGAACCTTAAGTAATATTTTTTGATGCAATTATTTAGTAATCAGCATGAACTGTTGATTCCACATATAGTTGGCTTAACAATGTTTGACAAAAGTGTCCCTTAGTTTGTTCTGGTAGGGTACAACTATAATGCTACTGGACTATTCTCTGCGTAGCAGCTAATTTTAGTCTCTCGGATATGAGCAAGAACCCAACTTTTTACTGTTTCATGTGGAAAGAAATCCCCGTTCACCCTCTTGAAATTTAGCAGCCATGACAATAGTTTCTCAGCACTCTGCTTGAGTTTTCAGTTCATTTACATTTAGAGTTCTTTTTTCCGTTGTTGAGGATTAAGTATAATGCCCCCTGGCATTGGAACTAGTTTGAATCTTGATGATTAGGGAACTTATTTTCGTGGGATATCCGCGATGCTTTTCTAAAGGATTAAGTCCACTTTTGACCCCTCAACTATTGGCTTAGTCTAATTTCTCACCCCAACTACAAAACCGTCTAATGCTAGTACCCCAACTGTCAAAGCCGTTCAGTTTTAGTTCCTAGTCACAAGTGGAGCTGTTTTAACCAGCTTGAAGTGGTTTTGACTGTGCCACGCTGGCTCCTCTTTCCTCCCGTTCATGCACTGCATCAGGGAGGTAATGGTGTCGAGCAGGATATGTCAGCTGTGCACTGAGCAGCATGGTGGTGTGCGAGCAGGCTGCGGCAGCGGCGCGGGGGCAGGCCGTGGCACAAGAAGCCGCACAAGGAAGGGATCAGCAGCGCTCGCCGCTCGGTTTGTCCAGCATCTCACTGATGATACACCATTCGCTACTGCTCTTCCTTCTCGATGACGGCGGCCTCGTAGATCTTGGCCAAGTTTGGGACTTTGACCAGGAACGGCCTGATGAACTTGGCGACAAAATCCTCCTCCGTGATGGCAGCAATGCTGTTGAAGTCCCTGCCACGCCATAGCCGCCGCGCCTGCAGCACCCTCATCACCTGGAACCACGGCACGAGCCATCCCTCGAGGTCGTAACTCGTACCACAGCAGCGCCGGGAAGCTGGCGACGCGCTCCGCGTCCATCCCGACCTCCGTGGTCAGGAACTCCAAGTTCATCCGGATCCGCTCCGCGGAGACAGTCAGCAGCGTCGGCATCTTCACAGCCGCCGTCTTCACCTGCGCCTCCGTCCACCCGAGCTCGTCCCTGAAGAACACGGCCTTCCAGGCGAACCGCTCTGGTGTGGCGCTGAACGCCGCGATGATCGCGTCCTTGAACGCCTGCGTCTTGCGCGGCACGCCGAACGTGGGGGCGTTGCTGGTGCAGGGGAGGGGGTGGAAACGGGATGGAGACGCCGAGGGGGAGTATGGCAGCGCCGGCAAGGAGACGACTGGACGCCCCGAGAGGAGGAGCATCGCGGCGACGCTGGCGTGTCGCTAACGCGTCGAGAATGGAGCGGGCCGGCTACGTTTTTTGAGGGAGTTGGCGTCCAACGTGGTGGCCCATGCCACTGTGGCGGTCAAAACCGCCGTCAAACGAGGCAAAACAGCCTTCAGGTGTCACAAATGAGCCGTCAAAGAAAATGAGGTGTCCGGAGTAGACGATTTTGTAGTTTGGGGGAAAAATTAGATTGAGCGCATAGTTCAGGGGCCAAAAGTGGACTTAATCCTTTTCTAAATTATTTTTTGCCAGTCTTTAATACCTGAATGATTATGATTAGTTAATGAGCCTTTTGTAAAGTGAAGATATATAAATGCTTGTATTTATTTTTACTCCCGTCTTTTATAAGAACTTTGACTTGTAAATTAAAGTTCTATTTGTTTGTTTCTTGTCCCTACATACTTGTTATTGATGATCAAATAAATTCATATGATATTTTTTATTCAGGTACTTAGCTCGGAAGCATCTTGTAGATGTCACTGAAATTTTTAGACAATTAAGTGGCGAGAAGAAGTACAGGATGATTAAGCTTGCCTTCTACTTCTGCCTATTTATTATAACTATTTACAGGTTTGAATTAGGTTATATCTTAATTAATATTTTGGGGAATCGGAATACAATATGCATTCATTTACTAGTGCTAACTAATATCAGTTATTCATCAACATCTAGGACATTATCAAACCATTATAAATGGCCATGCCCCCATACTGGCCCTTTCATGTTATAAGAACAGAAATATCTTTATATTAATGTTTTTATTGTGCAAGTCAACTTACTTTTCTCATTGGATAATATGTGCCTATTGGTCGTCTGAAGAGATTACTGAAGGATTAGTGAGAATATGACTTGGGGAAATCAAATATGGTGTTTTCTTCACTCCATGTTTTCAAGCATACAAACAACCATGAGCAATATCATTCAGTATTATAGGCGTGTCCTTACATATACCTATCTCATATACCTATCTTGCTGATTTTGGTAGTGGCATATTAATTGTTTCCATATGCTTTTGCTTATTTCGGAATTTGTTATAGCAAGCAATTCCTTGCCAGATAAGAACAATATGTTGCATAATCTAGTTGCTCATATTTTCTCTGAATTTAACAGGCTTGTGATGACAGCTGTTATGCTGTTTATTGACGAGGACATAAATTTGGTAGAAACTAGGACTATCTAGACTTCGCCACCAACTTGTCATGGGGAGCAGGTATTCAGTCACATTTTGTCACTGGCATATGAAAATGTTCATGTTGTAATTGGTTCAACTTGTGTTGCAGACTTGTAGTCTTCAAACACCAGGCTCAAAAGAACACTTAGATGGAACCAGTGGGACCACAACTGAATGCTTTGCCCCAGAGTTGCGAGAAAGATCAACTTGTGCCCTGTAGCTGGAGGAGCTAACCTGGCGCTCCTTCCATTCCAAACTGTAAGTCGTTCTAGTTTTTTAGATACATAGCTTTTACGATGTATCTAGACATAGTCTATATCTAGGTGCGTAGGAAAATTTATGTATCTAGAAAAGCGAGAACGACTTATAATTTGAAATGGAGTATCTCAGATCCTCAGTGTCCATTTCATCCATAAGATTGTGATGTACAATGAATTCCCATAGTTCGGTCCGTCGAGACCATGTTTGTAAATTGGTCAGTCAATGATGCATCACTGCAAGACTAACGCACGAGTGAGAGGCAATTATTTTTTGTTCATTTCTTTGTACTTGTGGTCAAGTGCTGTATTCAACTTCAGCTCGACGTTGTTTGGATATACAATACTGATTGTGAACATAGTGTTCAATGTTCATTTATTTATCTATAGTTTTTTGTATATATAGTAGTATAAAATGTCAATCCCTTTGGCCTAGATATTGAGAAGAATTGAAGATTATATCATGTAACATAGGGTTTCCTGTTACAAGATTTTCCTTCGGCATGGAAAAGCTACCAGAAAAAAGAAGAAAAGAAAGTTAAGCCGTTTAGCGTATAATTATTTTGGGAAACATTTGTCTTTTTAACCTTTATATTTATTACTACTATATGGTCTGGTGTGCTGATCAACTATGATCAAATTGTTCTTGAGGCCTCGGCCGATTGATAATGAAAGCAGGACTGTCAAAAAAAAAACCTTTGATTCGAACTAATTAAAATTGTGTGCTTATATGGCATCTATAATGCATTCTAATCTCTGTAGATGAAATAGATGAACAGTTCTGATAGATAAATAGTGCATGTTGAGGTAGCAGTTTTGACAGCAAGCACTCTCGAGAGCAACCAAAATTGCACGACAAACTCTGAAACTTGTACTACTACATATGGTTGCTCATTCCTACTTTGCAATCTTGGAGATGACGGACTCAAATGCCCCGACCAGGGCCTTGACCCTGCTCTTCCTCGTCTTCACAAGCCTGGTCGCCGTCTCCTCGATGATGATGTTGCACAGCCTCTGGCTCTTCTTTTTCTCCAGCGTCTTCTGATGCCTGAGCGCCACGGCCGGCACAACGAAGCTGCCGGTGCCCGCGCCACCGGAGCCACCGACGCCGCGCCTCCGGAGGCTCCTGATCCTGAGGTGGATGCCTCTTCCGGTGGTTGCAGAAGGATCCTCGCCCCTCCTGGACCTCAGCCTCGCCAGCTTCTCCTCTTCTGTTGGAAGGACTGCTGGAGCCCTGGTGCTCCTGGACCGCAGCTTGAAGGTGCCTGAATTCTTGCTCGCTTGTCGCCGCACGGAGCTGCTGCTGATGCTCACGCTCTGCACCCTCCGGTGCGCCGGGATGGACCTGCTTGATTCAGCGTACTCTTCTGGATCCAGAGAGTATGTTACCGTTGTGCTTTCTTGCTTCACATTGGCAGGTTCTTGAACCATCTCCTTTTCGAGGTCGCGCAAAAGGTTCGCCCGACTTTGTAGTAGAGATGGGGACAGAGTTTGGTACCCCTGGAGCATTTGTTGATCAATACCCATGTTTTCGACGAGCAATGTTGTCGTTGTTGTAGGTTTCTTCTTCCCTTTGGGAGGTTTCAAGGTCTTATTAGAGCCGGTGTTGGCGTTGGTGCCCAATGGCTCATTGTGAGCTTCAACACCATCCACTTGTTCATGGATCTTGGCCTTGCCATACTTCTTCCCCTTCATCACATCCTTCTTCTTGGCATCGCCGGAGCCGGTGACCTGAGCCGAGGTTTTACCAAGATGCGGGGATGATGATCCATGATGCGGAAGCGGAGCTGTATCATAGGCCACAATGTCCTTCCACTCCACGCTCTCGCTGCCCTTGGACGCTTTGGACTTGCCTGCGGCGGCTGCCTTGGAAGGCTTCGCGGTGGCGGCGGTGGAGTCGCCGACACGCCTCCGGAACACCGACCGCACCTTGACGAGCACCCTGCTATGGTTGTGGCTCTCCGGAGCAGGAGCAGGAACCGGCTGCGGCGGCTGCTGCTTCCGAGGCGGCGGCCTCGGCTGGGGCCTTTGCGCCTCCATGTGATCCTCGAACGTGTGCGTGCCGCCGTACTTGCAGACGTGGTGGCAGGAGCCGGCCGACGGCCTAAGGTAGCCGGGGACGGGCTTGGCGATGGCGATGGCGCCGCCGCCGCTGTGGTGAGAAGAGTCGTCACCTGGCGTGCCGCGTCGTCCCATCGATTTGGGGCCTTGTGCCGCCATCTGTACCTCCATGTCGGTCGAGATGGCTTGATTCCGTCAAGAGCTAGGGAGCTAGCATAAATCTGCAGGGAAGACAGTAATGAGTTGAGAAGCTTGTCTATCTGGCTGGAAAGAAGCAGAGCACAGACAGGGTGACACGAAGAACTCACCAACCAGCACGGTGGCAAGGACTGGTCTCATCTCCATACACACATATATATCCTGCCGTGCAGTGCAGGCACCAGTAGAGGTGCTCGATCGAGAGGATTGCTGCAAATCGGCCTGCCGCTACCGTCACTGACTCACCGGGGGTAGGAAGCAGGCGATCCGGTCAACAAAGAGAAACGGCGGTATTCCTATTCTTCTTTCTTTAATAATGGCATGGTATGGCGTGGACTGCTCAAGAAGCTGCGGTCGGTCAGAGATTGGTGGTAGGAGGAGGAGGAGGTCAAAGATGGCGGGAGACGAGCACGCGAGTGATTTGGAGAGGACGCGACGGGGTGTCTGTTGGTGCGCTGGAAGGGGGTTAGGTGTCGGTCGCGCCATTTGACCGCTGACATGTGGGCCCTCTCCTTGCAGGTTCAGCGGCAACGCATGTTTGAACTTTGAACTTGACTTGGTTTGTTTGTGACGACATTCAAGGGTACGGGGGCCAGGAACAGCGACTTGGTTGGGACTGGATTTAGACACCGGTTTTTTTTTTTGGACAACTCAGAATAATTTGGTATGGGGGAGTATTTATTTTTCTTTTAGATGTTGCCTAAGAAGTATTTATTAGGTGCTCACAAAAGAAAAATATGAAATAATTAAAGGCTTGGCTACGTGTAGCATGAGCCATGAAGAGGATATTTCGGACAATATTGATCTTGATGATACTGTTCTTAAAGATTTTGCATAAAAAAGTGCTCAAAGAAAACTTTTCTAAATCACTAGAGCATTACTGTTTTATTTGCGGTAATCATAATATTTTCGTTATTGTTCATTAAGTTTTCTATTATCTTATTATGAACTAAATGTATGCTACAAGTTATATATTACTGCATAATTTAGTTATATCTATAAACAACTAGCCTAAATGGCCCTTGTTGTCTTGTTCGCCCTAAGGCCCTCTACCCCTTGGTGTCCTTTAGGCCTCGTTCGGTTGTTGCGGGAATAGTTCCCAGCAGCACTGTCCGTTCAGGCCAGGCCGGGAACAGGCTAACCGAACGAAGTCTTATTGGGATTCCATTCATGATCATCTGATTTTACCAATCAGTAGGCCTACCCTCCCTCATACAGTTCCAGATTTCTGGAACCCAAAAACTCAGTCTTGGAATGATCCTTTTATCTCTGAGATTTTTTATTCTCAGATTAAGCAGGCCATTACCGAAGTTCAAATTGTCCCCTCAAAACCTTTTGCTGGAGATTAATTAGAAGAACCATAGGCACATGACAAACAGCAGCAATATGCTCCAACAAAAATCAGTAAGCTTTATCTGACCGCGAAAGAATCTAGCAAGTGGCCTAGAGTGGGTGAATAGGCCTTTTTCTGAAATATAAACAACTTCACGAAAAGTGTCAAATCATGGAACCTTCGGGATGGAGCATGGAGGTTTCGGGACGCGGAGGTTCCAGGACTAAGCATGGAACCTATGGGATCAAAGTATAAATCTATCTATCGTGGAATTTAATAAATAAAAAGCAGATCAACTATGATACCAGCCTTCCTGGGGAATATGTTGAGCTATCCACACAGTTGGTTGCACCTAGAAGATGAAGAACCTGTAGACTGGATGCAAACCCTAAAAATAAATTCAAATCACAAGTGATAGCAACAATAATCACATGCACAAGAGACTTGAGCATTATTGGAATTCCCATTTCACTTTTAGGCTAGTCTCAATGTCGATGTCACGATGCGTTCGGGCGCTGTAACCAAGTCTTTGGAAACCGCATGACACTCGCATTGAGGGGAGGCACTACTACAGAACAGGCCTTTGGTCAATGTCCAAAATGCACAATAGTCTCGCGTCCGGGATCAAAAAGATCTTTAGTCCCGGTTTGTAACATCGACCGGGACTAAAAGTCCCGTGCCCAACGACTATGGTGTCAGAATTCTGCAGGAGGGACTTTTAGTCTCGGTCCGTGTTACAAACCGGGACTAAAGCTCAACCTTTAGTCCCGGTTTGTGTTACCAACCGGGACTAAATATTTAGTCCCGGTTGGTATTACCAACCGGAACTAAAGGTTGAGCTCTAGTCTTGGTTTTTAGTTCTGACCGGGACTAAATGTCCCCCTATTTAGACCACCTTCTTCTCCCCGAGCAGACAGCTCTTGCTCTGTTCTTGCTGTGTTCTTGCTTGTTTGAATTGTTGCTCTCTCATCTCTGGCCATTGATCTATCTCAAGATCTTTACTCCGCCATCGACTTCATTAATGGTGAATAGCTTCATCCTCTCATGTTTTAGCAGTAGCATACGTCATTTTAAGTATATATATTTTCTTTTTTTCATTTTATGATTTCTACGCCATTTTAAGCAACAATCACTTGATAGTTTGTATATTTTGTTAAAGAAAGCTAAAATTATTAAATTAAAACAAGTATATACCTTTCATTGCTATTATACACCTTACATGGTTAAGTTTGAGAAATAGAGAATGTTAGGATATTTATTAATTACATTTAATACGTGTTTAAAAAAATTAGAAATTTTTATAATTTGGGTATATAATAAGTGTTTAGGAAATTTAGAAATTTCATTTAATACGTGTTTAGGAAAATTAGAGATTTTTATAATTTGGGTATATAATAAGTGTTTAGGAAATTTAGAAATTTCATTTAATACGTGTTTAGGAAAATTAGAGATTTTTATAATTTGGGTATATAATAAGTGTTTAGAAAAATTAAAAATTTCATTTAATACGTGTTTAGGAACGTTAGAGATTTATATACTTTGGGTATATAATAAGTGTTTAGGAAAATTAGAAATTTCATTTAATACTGTTTAGGAACGTTAGAGAATTATAGAATTTTGGGTATTTATTAATTTTATTTGTTTGAAGAATGACAAATTTAATTATGTCATATGTCATTTAATGAAGGTCATGACACGCCATTGGATCTATAATGCCGATCGGCGCTGCCAAGAGTTCATTGTGGGCGTGCATTATTTCTTTAAGAGTGGCTGAGGCAAACAAGTGGGATGGTTTCATGTACTGCCCATGTGTCCTGTATAACAATTTAAAGGAATATTCTTGCTCAAGGAGTCTTCACTCTTACTTGTTAAAGTCAGATTTCATGCCAAACTATATTTGTTGGACCAAGCACGGAGAGAGTGGGGTTATAATGGAAGAAGGTGAAGAAGAACAATTGGAGTTGGAGCCTGACGACGACATTATTGCTCAATACAGTGCCTTTGATGATACAGCAATGGGGGAAGTTGAAGAAGAAGCGGCAGGGGTAGAAGACACACTCGCTGATGATGATGCTCTTGGTGATGCCATTCGTGATGCGAAAAGAGAATGCGAAAGTGAAAAAGAGAAGGTAAAGTTTGACCGCATGCTAGAGGATCACAGGAAATTGCTATACCCGAATGCCGATGGTGGACAAAAAAAGTTGGGTACAATACTCGAGCTGTTACAATGAAAGACAACGAATGGTCTATCCGACAAGGGATTTGGTCAATTACTGAAGATTCAAAAAAAGATGCTTCCGAAGAGAAATGAATTGCCCAGCACTACGTACGAAGCAAAACAGGCCGTCTGCCCTTTAGGATTATAAATACAGAAGATACATGCATGTCCTAATAATTGTATCCTGTACCATGGCAACAATGAGAATTTGGATGAATGCCCAGTATGTCATGCGTCGTGGTATAAGATCAGGCGAGATGACCCTAGCGATGTTAAGGGCGAAGAATGTCCCAGGAAGAAAATCCCTACTAAGGTTATGTGGTATGCTCCTATAATACTACGCTTGAAACGTTTGTTCAGAAACAATGACCATGCAAAGTTATTGCGATGGCACAAGGAAGACCGTAAGGTAGACAATATGTTAAGACATCCTGCTGATGGGTCCCAGTGGAGAGCAATAGACAGAGAATTCCCAGAGTTTGCAAATGACGCAAGAAACTTAAGGTTCGCTTTAAGTACAGATGGAATGAATCCTTTTCGGGAGTAGAGCAGTAGTCATAGCACTTACTCTATGTATCTACAACTTTCCTCCATGGTTATGCATGAAGCGGAAGTTCCTTATGATGCCGGTGCTCATCCAAGGCCTGAAGCAACCTGGCAATGACATCGATGTGTATCTAAGGCCATTAGTTAAGGAACTTCTACTTTTATAGAACAAATCAGGTATACGTGTGTGGGATGAGGACAAACATAAACACTTTGACCTGCGAGCATTGTTGTTCGTAACAATCAATGTCCTGCTCTAAGTAATCTTTCGGGACAGACAAACAAGAGATATAAAGCTTGCACACACTGTTTTGATGACATTGACAGCATATATTTGAAAAAATATCGAAAGATCGTGTACCTTGGCCATCGTCGACTTCTTCGTGCGAATCACCCATTAAGAAAGAAAGACAGGTATTTTAAAGGTACATGTGAGAAAAAGACAAAGCCTCGCAATAGAACTAGAGAAGATGTACTTATATGGTCAAGGATGTGAAAGTAGTCTTCAGAAAGGGACCGGGCAGCGTACCTGTTCCGAAAGACGCTAAGGGACGTGCACCTATGTGGAAGAAGAAGTCAATATTTTGAAAGCTACCCTACTGGAAAGTTCTAGAGGTCCGCCACACAATCGACGTGATGCACTTGACAAAGAATCTTTGTGTGAACCTTCTAGGCTTTATGGGTGTGTATGGGAAGTCTAAGAATTCACTTGAAGCACGACAGGACTTGCAACGCATGAAAGAACGTGACAACTTGCATCAAGAGAAGACATATGATGGACGCCATTACTTAAGACCTGCTAGCTACACTCTTAGCAACGAATTGAAGGAAACCATGTTTGAATGCCTAAACAGCATCAAGGTCTCATCTGGATTCTCGTCCAATATAAAGGGTATAATAAATGCGCCAGAGAAGAAATTTCTAAACTTAAAGTTCCATGACTGCCACGTGCTTATGACGCAATTGCTTCCAGTTTCTTTAAGAGGAATTCTACCTCCACATGTACGTCTAGCCACTGTGAAGCTATGTGCATTCCTCAATGCAATTTCTTAGAAGGCAATCGATCCAATAGAACTAGCTACTCTACAGAATGATGTGGTTCAATGTCTTGTCAGCTTTGAGTTGGTGTTCCCTCCATCATTCTTTAATATTATGACACACCTACTAGTTCACCTGGTCAAAAAGATTAGTATTCTCGGTCCTGTGTTCTTACACAACATGTTCCCCTTAGAGAGGTTCATGGGCGTACTGAAAAATATGTTCACCAGCGTGCTCGGCCAGAAGGAAGCATCGCTAAGGGGTACGGGAGAGAGGAGGTCATTGACAATAGTGGACCTCAACAATATTGGGTACAAAGATGAACTATTCGTCCTTGCTGCTGATGTGAATCAGATGTTCTATGTGAAAGACATGTCTACAGAACCGAAGAGAGGGAAAAACGATGACAAATCAATCAATGAGCCAAAGCGCCATATAATTCTTTCAGGGAAAAAAAAACTTTGTGGGAATCGAGGACAAATCAGACATGTCAAAAGATTATGAAAGAGAGGAGCGAATCCAGCCATTCATAGTGCACAAAGACCCTAGCATCCTGCTAAATGCTGAGGACACTCCATGGTTACGACATGATCATAACCAAGGGACATACGTCAAGAAGAAGTTCACTGTTGTGCCCGCTTGATAATGCTAGTGATGTTTAATATTATGTATTCGAGGTATTATGTAATAATTGTGACTTCACATGTTTTTATCATATTTTCTTATTTTTTTAATCAATTGAAATACCATTTCTATGGTTATCTATTTTTTTCTCTCTCTTTGGACGTCAATTAATTTCTCTATCGCGCGTTTGGACACTTAATGATTAAAAACATGGTTAACGTTAAAATGATGCAAAAACAAATTTCCTGTCGAAAACCAATACTTTTAGATTTTTTAATATAACAATATATTTTTGCATTAACAAAAAACTAATTATTAGTAACATTTATGTTCGATATTAAAAGAAGAAGGAAACAATTTCTTTTAGAAAATTTTCTAGTATAAAATAAAGTTACATGAAATGTAAGTGTGATTTTTATAAAATTTTCTCCCTGATATTTAAATTATTATGCAGTTTAGAAGCCCTAGCAAATTTTTAAATATTATGCATTTTAAAAGAGCTAAACAAATCAAATAAAACATTTAGTCCCGGGCCATAACCTAGCCCGGGACTAAAGGTCCAGAGGAGGAATTTTACTTGCCCGCCAAAACAGCCTTTAGTCCCGGTTCGTTACACCGCCCGGGACTAAAAGCTAGACCTTTAGTCCCGGGTCGTGATATGCACCGGGACTAAAAATCTTTCAGTCCCGATCGGTGGCACGACCCGGGACCAAAAGTATCAGATCTATAAAAGCAACACAGCCGGATTGACGTCTCCGCCTCCATCTTCTCCGCGCCGCTGGAGCCCATGCTCGTGCGCCCGCCACCGAGGATCCCGCGCCCGCGCCGCCGCTTCCCGACGAGCGCCTACGACCGTCCGCCCGCGCCCACGTCGCCGTTTCCTGAGGAGATGCGGCCGCCCGCCGGAGGAGAGCTCGCGCCTGCACCGCCGCTTCCAGAGCCCGCGCCGGCCGAGGAGCCCGTGCCACCCGAGGAGCCCGCCCGCCCGCCGAAGGCCGCCCGCCCCCGAGGTTTGGCGCGCTGCGCCGCCGGAGGTCGTCGCACCGCCCGACCCCGACGAAATCGCGGCCGGCTCCGAGGAGCTCGCGCCGACAGCCCCGAGGAGCGCGCGCCCGGCCGGCCGCCACAGCAGCATCCCTGCCGGCCGCCAGACAGCAGCCCAGCCGGCCGCCGCAGCAGCTCGGCTGGCCGTTGTATCGGCCCGAGCAGCACACGCGCAGGCGATCCCACTCGGCCCACCGGCGACCCCGCGCGCGCTGCCATGACCACCCGCACCCGCGCTCTCGACGACAACGGTGAGCAACCATTGTGACCGGCCATCGAGCCGAGTTGATCGTGTGTATTGTGACCGGCCATCGAGCCGAGTTGATCGTGCGTATTGTGTCCGGCCATCGAGCCGAGGGATATGTTTTTGCAGGAGCCGACGAAACCTTAATCCGATCACGACATAATAATCCGATCTCATCCCTAATCCGATCTCGACCCAACCACCGCCACAAGATACGAAACCCTAATCTGATCACGAAACCTTAATCCGATCACGAACTAATAATCCGATCTCGATCGTTTGCTAGCTCGTTACGTAACCCTAGCTCGATACAATAGCGCCGCACGTTTGCTAGCTCATCGCACAATGCGTCAAGTTTTTTATCACCTAAAATAATCAAATGCTACTATATATGCATGATGTATTGGCCAATAATGGATGGCAAAGTAACAAAGGACTTTGCATATGATTTTCTCTTATAAGACATGGCTTTGTGTGGTGATAAATGCTACTACTGGGTTAACTCTCCTAGGTGTATATATAATGAACGAAGTTGATCTTAGCGGGTGTCGCCGCTCTTTCCGGCCGGGCTATTTGGTGTACACAAAATAATGTTGTTTAAAAAAATGAAACACTAATCCGATCACGAACTAATAATCCGATCACGACACCCTAATCCGATCTTGACCCAATCACCACCATCGATACGAAACCCTAATCCTTTCACGAAACCCTAATCCGATCACGAAACCCTAATACGATCACGAACTAATAATGATCTTTTTCATATTCCATGTAACTTCAATTAAATCCTATATGATATTTGCAGAAATGGAGGACCCGGATGATCAAGCCATGATGGATATTATCAATAGCGGTGGTAATCAATATGCCGAGCTCGAAGGTGATGGCAACAATCAGGACGTAGATGACGGGAGCCAATACATTGCTGATTTTGAAGATGAGCAAGATAATGCTGGCGAGGTCTATCTACAATCTTATGTATACATGAAATTTAAAATAATTTCATTTGTATAAATATTTAATCTTTTTTTCAACATATATGTAGCCCACTGGATCGACAACAACAGCGGGGAAGAGTAGAAATGTACGAGGCCCGAAAAAGCCGTTGGAGGGCCGCTTCATCATCTCGTAGTCTGACATAACTACAGGCAAACCACTTGGACCACATGCACAGAAATTTGTTAGTCACTGTGGGTACCTTGTAAGGGACAGGATTCCGATTAGTGCTCGTGAATGGAAACAAAAGAAAGAGGCTCCTCATATTAGTTTTGTCTCTGATTGTGACAAGGCACTAGTTTGGAATGATATCCTTCAACATTTCACGCTAGATACAGATGATGAAGATTTGAAGGAGAAAATTAGGACCTGGAGTATGAAGAAGATGGCCACACAATTCCAGTGTTGGAAGAAGAAATTGTACCACGCATTTATTAAGAACTTGACACCAGATTTCAACAGTAAGGCCTACATCAAGTTGAGGCCATTTTGGGATGATTTGGTGCAGTTTAAGACCTCGAAAGAGGGTGAGGAACGGGTTAGAAGGAACAAACAGAATGCCCGACAGAAGGCATACCACCATCACTTGGGATCAGGTGGTTACAGGAGTGCCATTCCTAACTGGGAAAAATTAGAATCAGAGATTCTTGCCAAGGGGATTCAACCAGAATCAATCAATTGGCCTGATCGCGCCAAGTTTTGGTTTTTCGGACATGGGGGAAGACTGGACCTAGAGACCGGAAAGCTAGTTTTTGGCGAGAAACTAGAAAGAGCAGCCCAAAGATTTGCTTATGCTCGAAACGCGGTTGATAGTGGTGTGTTCAAGCCGAATAGAGAGAAGGATGAGTTGACATATGCCCTGGGGACTGACGAACACGGTGGACGAATGAGAGGCTATGGAGAGGTTTCGTGGGAGCATGCCTTCCCACAAGACCGAGATACCTATAGAAGCCGCCAAAGAAGGAAGGAGCAGGAGGCAGAGCGGATCCTCAGGTTGGAGGAAGCGGTTTGTCAAGCAGCAGAGCAAGAAAAAGCTCTTGAAGCGAGAATGCAAGAGGAAATCAAAATGCAAGTGTAGATAGTAATAAGTAACTCTATCCAAAGGCGAACAACATCTGAGCCAGGAGTCAACATCAGCCCCCCCGGTCGGTTGAAAAGCAGTTGCGCTTCGACAGAGCTGCCAAGTATTCAAGATGATGCAGGGCTGTGCTTCCCTGTGGATGACATCGCCGAACCTCTAACAACATGTGAGTTGCACATTCCACGAGACAATGCCACAGTGATGGTGGCTATTGGTGTTGTTTCTCGAATCGACCGTACAAAGACACCAAGAATCCATGGGGCAGTAATACCTCTAGGATATGCTAGCGTCTCGGTGGACAAAGTTGAGAAAGGTTTTAGCAATCTGCCTCTTGACATTGAAGGAGGTGATGGGGAGAAGACATTAGGATAAGCAGAGAAGACATTCATATGTTGGCGCAAGCGCTTCATCATTATTTCAGGGAGTAGTCAACCGCCGCCTCCTCCACAACAACCAAACCCAAGGTGCGGAACAAAGTTTTCACTAATTGTCTATTGGTTTTATTAATAACGGTTTACTCATACCTTATTGTTTTCACTCCAGGTCCTCCCCGAACCTAAGTCTAGCTGGTGGTCACAGTGCTGCAGGCGATGACGTTGCATTCGAAGGCTCGACTCCATCCCCTCCACAACGATCTCCAACGCCGAAGCCAGCCCTGCCTCCACGATGGTCTCCAACGCCAACGCCAGCCCCGCCTCCATGACGGTCTCCAACGCCGATGCTGGCCCCACTGCCAAAGAAGAGGCCCGCCGCACAAACGAAGCCGTCGGCCCCGCCACCAAAGAAGAAAGCCTCAGGGAAAACACAGAGTATTTCTCAGAAACTTTTACATGAAAATACTGATGTGGAACTAGATGCTTCGGTAAAATCTACTATGGACAGTTTCTTCGAAAAAGTGAAAAACCAAAGAGAAGCGAAGCGAAACCCGGAGAAGCTGTACTTCTTCGTACATCCAGATCTTCTCAGGCAAAAGGTAGACGCTCACCAAAACATGATTCATTCAGGTCGTAAGCCTACGCCACTAATAGACTATGACCACACTCTTACCAAGTTAATTGAGGAGTCGCAGAAGAAAAAGAAGAAAGCAGGGAAAGATGTTGATCAGCTGGGGCAACAAGAGCAGCAATCAGTGCCCCCGCTATTTATTGGGAATGAATATGGTTCATACTTAGACAAAATACCTGGAGATGTGCCTTTGAATGAATTTGATGATTTCTTCAAGACAAGTGGTATGACGCTGTCCCAAATTCTCGGTGAGTCAGAAATCCCAAAGGCCCCGGTAGTTGATACTTGGAAGATTTATGAATATGGCAAGAGTCTATACAACCCTGAGTCCCTAAGTAAACTTGGTACGCAAATGTACTTGTTAAACAAGTGGTACCTAGAAGCGTGTGGCAGGAAAGAGGCATGGGTTCAAGTCAGAATTAGAAACCATCACTACTTTCGCGACGATGACATTATTTTAGTTCAGTTTAATGAGCTACACCAGCTATGCCACATGGACGCTCTAGACAAATCTCTCATTAGCTGCTTTTGTCTATAAATGATTCTTTCTTTTTATAATCTTACTCTATCATGTCCATATATAAGTTATATTATCCTTACACTTGCTTCGTGTCTATATATATGCAGATACCAGATGAAAGAGCTCAGAAGTAGGAGAGACACAGAGGTTGGTTTCATTGATCCATATATTGTATTCAAGGACCCATTGACTCCGCAGGCTATCTGGAAAACTGACACAGAGAGGAATCTCATGAAGTTCCTTGTGAACCAAAAGGACAAAAGATATATACTCCTCCCCTTCAATTTCAAGTTAGTGTGGTTATTTTAATTACTCAATCTTATTTTAATTACTTCATTGACTATATACTTAATGAGTTATTCTGTGCCTATGTATGTCTATATATAAGCACATGCAGCTTTCATTGGACACTGATGGTCTTCGATTTGGCCAAAAATAATTTGTATATCTATGACTCGTTGCGAAAACCACAAGCTGAGTACCAAGATATGATAGACATTATTGAGGGGTAATTTCGATCTCTCGCCCAACCATTACATATAAATATTAATTACTTCGTTCTCTTTAATATTGCAATAGTTGATTACCAATACAACTATTTTTGCTTTATTGTCCAGTGTTTGGGAAAGGTTCATACAAGAACACCGCAAGGATTTAAAAGCTCCACTTCATGTAGTCCTACTAGATGTAAGTTGTAGTCTTTACCTTATTAGCATGCTTCAACTCACGCGCGGGATGACGAGAGTAATCTTTTTTCCGTACAGTGGGTTCTTCGGCAGTCACCGGGAAACAATTTGTGTGGATACTACGTTTGTGAGTTCATCATGGTGTATGCCAGAAAAACTCCTATAGAGGAGCTCAAAGTAATATGTATATATAGTACCCTAATAACTTTTTTGTTCATATATATATATATATATATATATATATATATATATATATATATATATATATATATATATATATATATATATATATAAACACATTTTTCGTTGATACAAATTGAAGGCTAGGTGGTTGAAGGAAAAGGTGATGCAAGAGGTATGCCTCAAAGCAATTCAAGAGAAAATCGCAGGATTCCTTAATGATCATGTCATCAAGCCTGGCACCGAGTTCTACCATGACCCCAATGAAAAATAAGGCCAAACAAAGATTAGTATTGATAGTTTGTTTCCGATAACATTTTATTGTAACACTATCTTGTAATTTTATGTGCATATATGTGTTAAACATATATGTAGCTCTATAATATATAGTATATAGTTTTATAGTTTATTTATGTGTAATGCTCGAAACTTAATTATATCGACGCGCGTATAAATATATTAGCAGCGAAAAATACGTATTTAAAAATCTATAGTAATTGTAAAACTCAAATTAATAATGAAATGAAATGAGAAACCAAAAAAGCCAAAAAAAATGCCTTTAGTCCCGGTTAGTATTACCAACCGAGACTAATAGGACAGGGCACGTGAGCTTGCCTGGCGAACCTTTTAGTTCCGGTTGGTAGGACTAAAGGTGTACTTTTAGTCCCGGGCCATGGAAACCTTTAGTCCCGCTTTACTAGTCCCGGCTCATGACCCGGGACAAAAGGCCCTCTAGGCCCGGGACTAAAACCGCTTCCTGTAGTTGTGAGGAGTTTCATTGTATGTATCCTGTGCGCCTCGGCTCCATGTGTTATGATTAGGACGAGTAAACGATGAAGAACACAAGATCAAACCACAGGGAGACACAAGATTTAACGTGGAAAACCCCTCCAATGCGAAGGGGAAAAACCACGGGCGCCAGCCAGCAAACACTCCTCACTATGATCAAGAGTCTGGGTTACAACGCCGTAGCGGCGGCTTACCAGAGAATAATCTCAGTGAAACCCTAGCCTCCGGCGACGGCCTCCGCTTCGCTCCGTCAGAAGTCGGCCTTTGTCTTGGGGAATGAATTTGGAACATATTCAACACCATGCATGCGCTACTTGAAAACAATAATTAAATATTACAACAAGTCTCTGAAATAGTGAAATGAAACCATCCATTAAGAGATGTTTCATGTTTCAATTTTCTAGAGTAGTAGTATTGGAAATGGTGCAATGAAATATAACATTGAGACTAGCCTAATTCTATTTAAGGGGGGTCTTACCCTTGGAATTTTAAAAAAGGGAGCCATTACCCCTATTATGTAAAGTGCTAGAGTGCTAGTAACTGTGTTAACATTTGGACAAAAGGATAACTTTATCCATACATCTTTTCTATGTTTTATTTTGATATTTGTATTTTTACCCCTATTTTCAAATCAGTCCATAACTGCTGCGGTAGACCATAGCATTCATGGTTTAATAAGATGCAAAACTGAACTAATCATACACAAATTAATTAAGTATACCAATTACGATGAGGCACCAGTTATCATCATCTCAATGCATATTAATTTACAAGAAACACACTTTTCTAATGCAATGAACTAAGGTAAGCGCCCATCAGCTACTAGCAGTCAGAACCGAACCATGGATGCGCAAGCTCGCAACTGCAACCAGCAACTGAACTCCACCGTTTTCTCCTATATATGCCCTGCAGCGCTAGTCGTCAACCCGGAGGCGGGCGGCAGGCTCCGCTCGTCCCTCCTCCGTGACTAGGAATAGGAAGCGGGCGCCCGCACGCGGTGTGCCGGCAGCTCCGCCGCGAGCCGCAGCCACCCGCCCCACTCCTTCCCACGTTCCAAGTTCGCAAATCTATGTTCCTCTGTTTTGATTTCTTTCTCTAATAGTCTTATTCTTTCATATATTTGTTTTTCGGCTGGTGCACGCGTCCGTTACTGGGAAACTGGGATGATACGGACGATGATGTGGTGAATGCTGGTCCGTTCTCCACTTGTGCTTGGAGTTTTTGACCAGTGTTGTTCAGCAACACCATATTGTAGTATACCAGTATACCCTAGTTATTTACTTGCCTACTATTCTAAACATTTGCATCCTCATGTATCTCAGCCATTTATTATTCTGGAATTTGTGGATTCTTTATACTGCTCATTGTTTGAATTATGAATGTGGCTAAGGTGCTACTGCGTTTATAGTTACAATAACGTGCCATTGTTATTCATTTTGTCAAAAATACTAAGGCATCTTTATATATCAGGTATTTTTTGCATATTTGTGTATCCGTGTCGTCTCGATACTGAATACTGATACATGTAATATGTATATGTATATGTATTAGTTTAACCATGGTGTGATTTATCCATTTTCACTACTTAGCTGCGTTTTTGGTTTGTTTCTGGGTCAGCAAATGCAACTTACCTTGTGGTATCCAAAATAAGTAGCTAGTTCATCAAAATCCACAATACAGGCACACGTACAGTATACTAGCCTAACACGGCAACCCTGACCATGGTGCGTACTACTGCCTTTTAGGTTCTAGCTCTTCTTCCATTTGTCACTACTGTAGACAATGGCTTTGCCACTCGGCAAACGCTTTGCCGAGTGCAACACTCGGCAAACCACATTCGTTACAGCCAAATACGGTAAAGAACTCTTTTGCTGAGTGTTTTTTTGTCAGACACTCAGCGAGTGTCGTTATGGCCGTCGGCGAACCAATTTTACCGTGACTGCGTGTGAAACAGTAACGGAGGGTTTGCCGAATGTTAGGGCTGAGACACTCGGCAAAGGTGAATGGTTTGCCGAGTGTCCATCACAAGCAAGTATATCACAAGTCCATCACTCACAGTGACTCTTGGGGGTGATGCGGGCCGACATTCGATCTAGGCAACTCTTGGAGGTGACTAGGCCCATCATTCGATGCCGCCAATATATTCTGCACAAACAAAAAAAAATATTGCATGTGTGAGACAAGATAAGTATAAATCGTACATAACTAAAACATTCACGCTACACTAGGTTCTAGTATGGACCCTAAGCATGAGCATACAAACTAAAACACTCATACTGACCGGAGTGTACTGCGGTGGTGGAGGTGAAGTGAATAGGCTAGCTGGCGGATATAGACCATAGGCGACACCAAGACTTTGTATGTACAAAAGCTCCGCCGTCCTCCGCTCCTCTCGGCCTCTTTCTCGGCCATCATCCTGGCCTCCAACTCCATACGTTGCCTCCTCTCTTCTTGCAAAATGTGCTGTGTACTTCCTTCGGAAGTCTATGTGGAAGAAAACTTCATTTGGATCTGGTAGCCATGGAAATGTGTAAAACATAATAAGATTATGAGAAGGAGACCTTAATTAGTCAACTATGGATTTCGTATGCATCTGTTAAAAAATTCACCAGACCATTATATTATAACTATGATAACAGGTTGTTGCGGAGAGGTTAAGTTTTCTAATGAATACTTGAAGCGCTGAGATTTGACTCCTTTATTTTTATACGCGTAGGCCAGTAAGCAATATATTGGAGATGATGAAGGAAGCAACAAACAAAGAATTATATATAATAGTCCTAAGCAGCCAGCAATTAACATGGCAGCTTCGGATCTCGCAGACGCAACTTGTCTTGTAGCTCTTCCACTTAATTGTATAGTAGTACTTCCCAGCCCAAACTAGAGGCACACAGAAGGTAGTAGCCAAAAAGCACCAAGTTTGGTAACCATGCACCGATGGTGTGTACTACTGCCTTGTAGCTCTTGTTCTACTCGTGTACTTCCTTCTCGAGTCATTGTGGAGGAAAGCCCTTCGGATCTGCAGGCAGCCGCCATGGACTCGAGCTCCCTCCAGGCCCATGGCAGCTCCCCGTCATCGGCAGCATCCACCATCTCCGCGGCTCCCTCGTGCACCACGCTCTGCGGGACCTGTCGCTTCGCCATGGCCACGCGGGACGCTGCGAAAGAGGTAATGAAGACCCACGATGCCATCTTCTCGACGAGGCCACTGAGCTCAACCACGAAGACGGTCAACAAGGGCAGCCTGGGGATCGCCTGGGCTCCCTACGGCGAACACTGGCGGCAGCTCCGCAAGATCTGCATCATGGAGCTGCTCAGCGCCAGGCGCGTCCAGTCCCTGCGGCCGGCGCGCGAGGAGGAGGCGCTCCGGCTGGTCCAATCCATCTCGCTCTCATCCATGGACACCACAGCATTACCAGTGGTTGACCTCGGTAAGCTGGTTGCCATGTATGTAGCCGACGCGTCGCTGCACGCCATCTTGGTTAGGCGGTTCAAGGTCAAGGACAGAGACGCCTTCCTGCACTATGTCAGTGAAGGCGTCCGGCTGGCCGGAGGGTTCACTCCCAGAGACCTGTTCCCGTCGTCGTGGCTTGTTCGCGCTCTGAGCCGCAGGGCGGTGCGCGAGGTAGAAGCCTACAGCCAGTCCTTGTTCGCCTTCATGGATGGAGTGGTTGGTGTGGTGATGATGAGCACCTGGAGCGACCAAGGTCAACTGAAGAAGAGGAGGAAGATCTGATTGACGTCCTCCTCCGGATCCAGAAAGATGGAAAGCTTCAGTTCCCTCTCACCATGAGGATAATCCAAGCGGTGATATTCGTGAGTAGTGTTTATTGTTTGCTAATATATTAATAATGTTAATCAATGCCTTCGATTCTTATGCAAAATAAAAATAATTGAACTATTGTACTAGTACATAGGATCTTGTCGGAGGGGGCATCGAAACAGCGGCAACAACGCCTGCAGTGGGCGATGGCTGAGCTGATGAGGAATCCAGGCATCATGGCCAAGGCACAGGCTGAGGTCAGGGGAGTGTTCATGGGCCAAACCAAGGTAACCGAAGATCGACTAGGCGAGTTACCTTACCTGCAGCTGATCGTCAAGGAGACTCTACGAAAGCATGTCCCGGGGCCGCTGCTGATCCCAAGAGAATGCCAGGAGCAGTGCCGGATACTGGGCTACGACGTGCCAAAGGGAGCCATGGTGCTCGTCAACGCCTGGGCCGTCGCTAGGAGCCCGGATTACTGGGATGAGCCGGACGCGTTCCATCCTGAGAGGTTTCTCGGTGACGCGAGGGATTTCAAGGGCAATGACTTCGAGTTCATACCATTTGGCGCTGGCAGGAGGATGTGCCCTGGGATGGCCTTCGGGTTAGCGAATGTCGAGCTTGGTCTCGCCAGCTTGCTCTTCTACTTTGATTGGAGACTGCCGGAGGGCGTCGTTCCTGCTGAGCTGGACATGACCGAGACCATGGGAATCACAGCTAGGAGGAAAGCGGACCTCTTGTTGTCTGCTACTCCGTGCGTCAAACTGCCGAGTTAATTGATGATCAATCCTCGGCACTCATTTTCATCGAACTTCATTTTGGTCATGATGGGTACCTATATATGACTATTAGACGTACAACTTAACAGGGAAACGAATCTCTTTTATGGAGCTTCATGGTATAATTTTATGGAGCTCTGTTTAGTGTCCAACTGGTGTCTCTTTTTCCTTTCTTCCCGCTGTGCTATTTTAAGTTTTTTATGGTCCCACTGATGCCTTTTTTTCCTTTATTCCCCGCTGCGCTATTTTAAGCCTTTCATGGTTCCACCCGATGTCTCTCTTTTCCCTCCCTTCTCCACCGCGCATGTGCTTGCATACAGAAACTTGGTCCCCTTGAAATGAACAAATGCTCTCACTGAGGTTTCATCCGGTTTCCAAGCTTTTTTGAAAACAATGCTCACTTGTTTCGTACACATATGAAACATTTTCCTTCTCTCTCTTCCTTGATACATGTAAAAGCTCTATTTTTGCTGATGTGCCATCTAATTTAATATGCATAAAACCCTATAAACTCCGAATTATATATATGTTGGGTTGCCTGGCTTAGGGTCTAAACAGGCTTCCATAATGTAGCTTCAGTCTGTTTGGTTGTCTTCGTAGCATGTAAGCCAGGCTTGTGGAAGCCAAACAGGCTTGTGGAAGCCAAAAAGAGGGTTCTCGTTTCCACGTAGCCTGGCTTGGCTAGGGGCGAGTGGCCATTCACGTCACATATGGTCCTCCCGATTCTGTCTTCTTCCCTCACTCCGGCTTCGTTCTCGTGGCGATCCTGCATCCCGCCGCTGCTCCCATTTCCTACCGTGCCTGCGTCCTTCCCTCCCCGCCACTCCAAGCTTGTGCCATCCAGTCACATCCGCGCGAGCCAAACTAGGCACGAGCAACGAGCTAGGCAAGAAGAAGGTGAGTTGGCCACACAGGCGAGACTCCATCCAAATCGTGCTTCCTCGCCGCCGAATCGTGTCTCCCCAGTGAACACGAGCACAAGCGGCGATAGCCCCGGCAGATGTGGCCCCGGATCCAGATGCGCGGTGGCAAGATGCAGTGCACGGACGTCGTCCTCCTCCGCACGGGCATCGTGCTCCACAATGGACGCCGCCATCCTCCTCTGCGCGGCCGGGCCCTAGCCCCGCCGGTTTGGAAATCAACCAGGCCGATTTCGGCTGCTCATCACCTCTGAATCGTTGTTTTTTCGTCCGAGATCCAAATGAGTTAATCCAAATATGTTTTCTGACTGTATTAATGATAGAAACATAAATACAGAGTTCATATTTTCACCTTTGATCTGTAACTTTACGTGAACCTAAAGACACATGAAACTAAATAGCAACAATGTTCAACTCATCGGCTATCTAGCGACTAAGAGCAATGCATGCATGGTCCATATGTGGTCTAAGGGCGATACATGTATCAGTATTTGTTTGGACAACACCAAACATTTGGAAATCATTTCATCAAACACCGTACCTCTTGTAAATTGTTCCAGTGAGATGGTTACTTTGTCATATATCTAGCATACTCCCTTCATGTAGGATTTAGATATCGTTTAGTACGATGACACGATCTTTAAAGCATAGTTATACATGATTTATATTTCTAATGTTTGACCAAAATCTTATGCAAAATGACATCTAATTAAATCCTATACTACGAAGGGAGTATATGAATTTCAAGCATTAACTTACAAACGTTGGCCTAAGCAACATCAACCTTTTCCCATGGGTTGGCCGATGTCATCAATTATTCACTACATGATGATATTGAGCCGAACATCAATCGGCTTTATAGAGACGAGTACAAAACCATCTTTGGTGACGCTAATAAACTGAAAATCAGCAAAATCATGTCCAGATAGACAAAGACAAGTGATACCATCATGCCCCCTTGAACAAAGGATCATTAACCATGGCAGTTGCCAATGAATCTGTGAGCAAACTTCTATCTCATCATCCACCCATTCAATGACTGGTGCAAGCAAGATGGGACATCAATTGACATGGATCCAGTAAGACCTAATAATCAAATTATTCTTTCTTGTTGCTTTGCAACAAAGAAAGTGGTATCCAATGTCTTGCTTTCGATGGTAAGCTCCATCAATGCAACAACCTTTGCTGAAATTAGCTTGCCACCACCAACACCGTACTACTGATCATCATGTTGGTCCTAGTCAACTCCTCATCTGTACCACAAAGCTTCTTATAGAGCAAATATGACATTAAGTTAAAGCCTGCTCTAGCTCTAAAAAATAGTTGTACATCCACATATATCTAGCTAGCTCTACCATAGAGTAGCTCCTTCACAGATCTAAGATCTCAAAAAGTATTTGTTACAGCTCCATAATTGTCTCTATCTCATTGGTAATTTAGGCCCACACCTCATAATTAAAAAAAAATGTCTTCTTCCTCACCGTGGGAGAGGCCTCACGCTAGTGGGGACAGCCTCACTGGGGCAATGCCTATTTGGTGGACGGCCATGGCCTCACGCACGCGTGCGCACGGCTTGCGGGCGTCCGGGCGGGCGGCCTCACCGGCAGGGGCCTGGCGCGGCCTCGCGCACTCGTGCAGACACGGCTTGCCGGCAGCCGGGCGTCCGAGCGGGCAAACTCATCGGCAGGGGCCAGGCACGGCCTTGCACACACGCACGGGCATGGTCGCCGGCGTCTGGGCAGGCTGCCTCACCAGCAAGGGCCTGGTGCGGCCTCGCGCACTCGTGCAGGTACAGCTGGCGACGGACGCCGGCAAGCGGCCGAGAGCAGCTGGAAGCAGCCTCGGCGCAAGCCAACGCGAGTGCGGTTGGCCAAGCACAGGACCGCCGTGGGCTCCGCCTGCTGGGGCACACATCTAAGCTCCGTTGGATGGGCGGGCGATGATGTCGACAATGGAGAATGGATAAAGAAGGAAGCGAAATATAGCAGAGGAATCATTTTTTTAATGTAAATAGTGACAGTGGTGGGTAATTTTTTCTAACTTCACAAATCTTGGATTTAGTGGAGCTAGAGTGCTCCACCAATTTAGTGAATTTGGAGGCAGATCCATGGTTTTGATGGAGCAGATCTACGGTGGAGTTGGTGGAGCCAAAAGCGTTTGGCTAAAAAAGTAAGAGCATATCAGGTTTTTAGGATTTGGAGCTGTGTGGAGCTCTGCCAAATAGCCCTTACAATTACTCTGCTATTCACTAACATGTTATGAACTGGTGTGCCATGGATATGTCCCTTCACGTGTAGTGGCTTGAGATATGATTCACTGGTTCTTCTATTTTTTTTCAAAGATGGTGCTATGAGTTGCAAAATGGAATTATACCATCCTTACATCATCTCCAATAAAGTCACCAACGGCAGATAAATATACAAGTTAATGCCCATGTATTTCGGAGATGATTCATAATCGACCAATTTCTCATCTTGACTCTCTTAGATTGCCTCCAACATACACTCTAGATGCAAAATGAGTGCTACACAGTGCTTTTGCCTCTCAAAATGAGCCTCCGAGAGAGGAGGCAAACTCTGGCTCGCTCGTGGTGGGCCCATGGCGACGAGCGGCCACAGCGACGAGCGAGGGCGAGGCGTGGAGCGAGGCGCGCTGAGGAGCTCCCTGCTAGTCACGCCGCCGCTGATGCTCGGAGAGTTGGAGCACCGGGACTCGCCGCCGCCACCATGGTTGACTCCGCAGTCAACCTCCTCCGTCACTCCGTCCTCGACCTCGACGATGGCTATGGATGGAGTTTTGGGTTTGCGGCTGTTGGAGATGACTAAATTTGGGTCTGGTAAGCTTCCACTGTGCGTCACCCAAATCATCCAATGCATATCGCATTTGGGTGCTGTCCGTTGGAGACAGTCTTAGGGCCATTCGTTGATGTAAAGTGAATGCCAGGAGCCCAGGAGCAGTGCCAAATACTGGGCTATGACGTGCCTAAGGGAGCCATGGTGATCGTGAACGCATGGGCTATTGCTAGATGTCCGAATTGCTGGGAGTAACCGAATGAGTTCCATTCTGAGATGTTTCTTGGTGACACGTGGTATTTCGAGGGCAACGACTTCAAGTTCATACCGTTTGGCGATGGCAAGAGGATCTGCCCTGGGAGATGGCGTTCGGGCTGGCGAACATCGAGCTCGGTCTCGCTAGCTTGCTCGTCTACTTCGACTGGAGCCTGCCAGAGGGCGTCGTTCCTGGTGAGATGGAAATGACCGAGACCTTGGGAATCACTGCTAGGAGGAAAGCAGATCCTATTGTTATCTCACTCCGTGTCAAATTGCTGAGTTCATTACAGCGCAAAACATGCGCAGGTATGTCTTCCCAGGAAAAACATTCACCCAAGAATAAATGTGGTTCTGAATTCGTGTCAATTTCAGCTCCAGGATATGAGAGAATATGATTCAGTGAACCAACATTTTCCCATATGTTTGAGACCCCAAACTTGCTATTCATTTGTACAGTATCTTTGTGCATAGTTGTTTACTCCACTCCACAGTTCCATCAAGAACTACTTGAGTTGACATTGTGTAATTGATTTCCCAAGGATCATACACTACTACAGAAACTATTTTTAGTGACACCTTCTTTCTCTCTGAGTAGGGACGGCTCTATTAAAATCCGGAACAAAAAAAAAATGCTTTATAAGCCCATCTTTGATAATCTTTTTTTTAAGGTGGCTTGCTAGCTAGCCAATCTGCGTCTAAAAATGACATTAGAGATAGCGAACAGGCTAGTGAAGGTGCTTATTACGCGCCTAAACAGTGTTATTTTCATATATATGAATTCTTTTAGGTACGAACCTCCATAGATGCACTATATATGTACATAATCTCTTTTTTAAAAAGATAGGGTTTTCACAATTCCACTGAGAAGAGGGTTTACACTAAATATTTTCCATGGTTTTTTACATTTTTGATCTATACTATAGTTGTGCTGTTAAAAGAAGTCCAATTTATTACTCACGCGATAATGTATAGCCAGGGTCCGCTTATATTCTCTTACACCCTCCACAGCCGAATATAATATATGCACGTATTTCAAAATTTAAACTTTGTTATCTTTGACTAACAATTAGCCTAATTTTATATCAAAAGTTTATATAACAAAAGTAATTACACTAGATTTATATTTACAACTTTCTAATGATTAAACTTTTGTTCCATAAATTATATATTATAAGAAAAATCATAGGTAAAAATATGTCCTTCAAAACTACACCAAGTCAAATTGTTTCTTGTATTTAGGGACCAAGAGAGTATTATTAAAGTATTCTTTTATTTACTTAACTCTATCCAATTCTTAAATCAGAATCTTTTTACCTTTTCTTGCTAAACATTTCTAGTTTTGCCTACCTCTGGCACTGGACTAGTGGATTAGGTGGATTTGCCAATAGGAAAGTCAACTAGAAAATAATTTATTAACGGATTGTCCAGACACTCTCGTATTCACGTCAATCCACATGTGCTTGAGATAGTTTGGGATGTAACTTAGTTTAAGTTACATTCCAGTCTGCCCCAACAAATACAAGGATATCCAAATAAGTCCGGAATTTTCTCTTACTCCAACAAACGAGGAGAGTTTTAATTGCCATGGAACCTAATTAATCCCTTAATCAGTTTCTCAAAAAAATCCCTTAACCACTTTCAATCGCCCTCTAATCCAAATCAAACCCTACAGTCTACGAGCCCCTAGAAAATGACCAGAAATATTAGGCCCAATAATGTCCCACCACTCTCCAGCGTCTGTTACCTGACGCACTTTGTTTACATATATCTCAAGCTCATGGGACCTCCTTCTTGCCATATCTCAAGAAACGGTCGTCTAATTTTGGCTGATCGCTTTAACTAACCAGCACATATTTTTAAGCTCTGGAATAGTATTTCTCCTCATAACAAATCAGTTTTAGCCCTAAATCAACTTACCTTTTCAGCTAAAGCGAACAGAGCCATAGGTAAAGAGATGAAAATACTACTCCTAGCTTCTATCACTGCAGTGCATGCGATTGATTCTTCAAGTAGTGTTTGCACTGTCGTTGTCAGAGTATTCTTGTACGGCATCCCATCTGTAGCACTAGCGCACACCGTTAACTGTTTATTAGGCTGAGGTAGCTTTCGATGCTTGTTTCACGAGCGCAAGAGTTCACCGCGTAACTATTACTACTTCTACTTGCCGTGTCGCTTTCAGGCGGTGAATTTTGCTGCCTCATCATGCTCATAGCTTCATTATTATCCTCATGATTCTGTCCTGAAGTTATGCTCGTGTGTTAAGCAAAGTAAAGGAGTACTTGATTATATCGTTTACCAATAATAAACTGCTCATTGGGATAAGTTAGAAGAACCGAGAAAAAAACGAACCCCCATTCGTTTGTGATTTTTTTTTGTAATTTTACCTCTTTGTTATCGTCGTTTAATCATATAAAAGGTACTACTAAAGATTCCATTGACGCCATATATACCAATATCTGTGAATATATGAAATGCATGATGCACACGAGCCAAGAAAAGGTTGTGCTACGCTTGCATAGGAGATTGCCTGATTCAGAGATTAAAGCATCTTGAAGAGCCTTTGTTAAACTGACTATCCAGAACCCTATTTTGAGAGTCATTTATTTGAATAAAAAACAAATTCTATTTACCTTTCAATTAAACAACTTCTCTATATCCTCTGTGAATTTTAGAGAGCCATTCCCCTATCGAGAGAATGATAATATTTGAATACCAAATTAAAGTTGTTGCAGTGCTTTTTTTAGCCGAAATCTCCATTTGTTATACGGAAGGACATATATAGGAGCCACGTAGGGTTGCTTTTACGAGCAATTGCTAGCTCGCGCTTGTAATCCTTTAAGCGGATACATCATTGCTATATGTTTCAAGCAATTAAAAATAGTGAATTTGTCGCTAAAATCAAAACATCCCCGAACTCAAATACTGGACTACATACATCCTTAAATTTCGAAACCTAGATAAAATACCTATCTTGTGTTAGTCTATTAGGACCGTCTAAGCATAGATCCAGTGGGGTAAACAATGTCCATTCAGTGTAAAACAAGAAGAACGGGAGTAGATCGGGAAGGTGGGAGTACATGTGTGTTCATACCATCCGAGGGAAGAGGCTTGGAGGGGTTGGATGCAGATCCCGACGTGGCCATCACTGGTTCGTTGGTAAAGTCTGCGCACAGGGCAGCGACGATCGGGGAAGAGGTGACGCAGTGGCGACCGTCGGAGCAGTGGAGTCGGTGCAGTGGACGCGATGGCGGCGGCTGGTGGCGTTCCCGTCACTGGCTGCGCCTCTCTTTAGATCGGAGTTAGGGTTTGTCGGTGGGGAAGGTCGGCTTACGGTCAACCTCGTACTGAGAGCCACCGGTCCCCCACCTCTATTTATGTTGCGCAGTGCGACAGGGGCCCTCCAGCCATTAGTGGGCTGGGCATCCCCGATCACGGCGCGAGTCAAGGGCCCAACTAGGCCGTTGGGTCCAATTAGGTGTGGAGATCAATCTAACATTCTCCCCCTTAATCTCTTACCATATCTTTAACTTTTAAACTTTAATACTTTTACGTTTGCTCATTCCATCACAAATTAGTGCATAGAGCATGCTTCATCATCACGGTCAATCGCTGATAGATTTGACAGCTACAACACACCTTTCTGTTCTGAAACAGTAACTTAACTTTTGGGCCATGTATTTGTCTAGGAGTCATAGGCTTTCCCTTAAACCCATGCCAGCTACATGTTCCTTGAACACGTTAGGTGGCTTTGTAAGCGGATCCGCGAGCATCTTTACAGTACTTATGTGCTCAAGACTTATGATTTGATCCCGGACTTTATCCTTCACATCATAGTACTTTATGTCAATGTGTTTGGTAGCACCACTCGACTTATTGCTGTGAGCATACTGTACTGCTGGTTCATTATCGCAGTATAACTTCAATGGTCTATAGATGTCGTCAACCACCTTTAAACCGGGTATGAACTTCTTTAGCCAGTTCACCTGCCCAGTGGCCTCATAACATGCAACAAACTCCAGGCATACATTGTGGACGATGTAGTGACGATTTGTTTTGAGCTTTTCCATGAAATAGCTCCCCCAGCGAGAGTGGATATATATCCCGACGTCGACTTTCTGTTATCTCCCGCATAATCAGAATCTGAGTACCCCACTATATTTAGTGATTCTGATTTTCTATATGTTAACATGAGGCCTTTTGTTCCTTGCAAATAACGCAATACTTTCTTTACCAAATTCCAGTGTTCAATTCCTGGCTTACATTGAAATCTGCTAAGTAACCCGATTACAAACGCTTAAGTCAGGGCGCGTACATACTTGAGCATACTGTAAGCTTCCGACAGCTGAAGCATATGGAACCGTTTTCATACGATCGATCTCATATTGGTTCCTGGGGCATTGATGATCCCCATATCTGTCGCCCTTGACTATAAGAGCAGGTGAGGGACTACATTTGTGCATACTAAATTTCTTTAGAACTTTTTCAATGTATGGCTCTTGTGACAGTCCTAATACCCCTTTATTTCTATCTCGGTGAATCTCGATCCCTAGAACGAATGACGCTTCACCAAAATCTTTCATATCAAAATTTGAGGACAAAAACTTCTTTGTCTCCAGCAGTAGACTGACATCACTACTAGCAAGTAAGATATCATCCACATATAGGATTAGGAAGATATACTTTCCATTCTTAAACTTTGAATAAGCACAATTGTCCTCAACATTCTCTTTAAACCTAAAACTTTTAGTTGTACTATCAAACTTCAAGTACCACTGTCTTGAAGATTGTTTTAACCCATAAATCGATTTCTTTAGGTGGCATCCCAACTGTTCTTTACCCTCCAAGACTAAAACCTTTTCGGCTGTGCCATGTAAACATTTTCCTCTAAATCCCCATTTAGGAATGCCGTCTTTACATCCATCTGATGTAACTCTAAGTCGTAATGTGCCACCAATGTCATTATAATTCTGAAGGAATCCTTACATGAGACTGGAGAAAAGGTCTCATTGTAATCAATCCCTTCTCTTTGCGTAAAGCCTTTTGCCACAAGTCGCGCTTTGAATCTTTCTATATTCCCTCGGGAGTCATATTTTGTTTTGTAGACCCATTTACAACCTACTGTTTTGGCTCCTTTAGGAATTATTTCGAAATCCCACACTTTATTAGCACTCATTGATTTCATTTCATCATCCATGGCTGCACGCCATTCTGATGCATGTTCGCTTCTCATGGCTTCTTCAAATGAGGAGGGATCGTCCTGCATTTGAAATTCCTCTATTGAATACACTTCATAGTCATCAGGAATAGCAGACCTTCTGACTCTTTGAGACCTTCTAGGGGCCTCCACCTTTAGCACATCTTCTATTTGAGGCTGTGATTGCTCCCCCTCATGCGTGGCAACCTGTTCTGTAGGATTTTGGACAACAAGGCCCTCATCTTCATTTTGTGTTACCACAGAAGGGACAATAACAGGTGCTGGCACCACAATGTCCTGCATCATCGGTGTAGCAGCAACAGGTAGTGAGAAAAATGGCTCCTGAATCGGATTGGGCGCATAGACCCGCTTCTCATCGAAGTCAATTTCTTGAGCTACCATGCTCCCCCTTATCATTTCGTCCTCTAGGAAGATAGCATGTCTCGTTTCTATAAACTTTGTATACCTATCTGGACAGTAGAAACGAAAACCTTTTGACTTTTCAGGGTAGCCAATAAAATGGCAACTCACTATTTTGGGGTCCAGCTTCCCAATATTTGGGTTAAATATTTTTGCCTCAGCAGGGCTCCCCCACACACGCAAGTGATTTAGTGAGGAAACTCTTCCTGTCCACAACTCATACGGTGTTTTGGGCACCGACTTACTTGGTACCCTATTGAGAATGTGAATGGCTGTCTTTAGCGCCTCCATCCACAAGCTCAGTGGCAATGTACAATAACTCATCATACTTCGCACCATGTCCATCAAAGTGCGGTTGCATCTTTCAGCAACTCCATTCTGCTGAGGTTCGCCCGGCATCGAATACTGGGCTACTATGCCATTTTCCTGTAGAAACCTCGCAAAGGGTCCAGGAATTTGGCCATATGGGGTATGGCGACCGTAGTATTCACTACCACGATCGGATCGGACTATCTTAATCTTTAAATTGTGTTGGTTTTCAACTTCAGCTTTAAATTTTTTGAATTTATCCAATGCCTCTGATCTATCTTTAATTGGATAAATATAGCCAAAACGAGAGTAGTCGTCTGTGAATGTTATGAAAGAATCAAAACCATCCACACTTTTCACAGGAAAAGGACCACAAATATCTGTGTGAATGATCTCTAAAATTCCCGCGCTTCATTTGGCACCTTTCTTTATTGTCTTTACATATTTTCCTTTAATACATTCTCTACATTGCTCTAAGTCAGAGAACTCTAATGGAGGAAGAATTTCATTCTTTATTAATCTCTCTATCCTCCCCCTCGAAATATGGCCTAAACGACAGTGCCATAATTTCGACGATTCATTTTGAGTTCTCTTTCGTTTTCTATTTTCATTTGCAGACAAGAGTACGCTTTCATTGTTGCACGCAACGTTCCCATTATCACATACAACATTCACATCATCACGCAATGTTAACAAATAAAGCTTATCATGTAAGATAGCATTACCAACACATTCATTATTAAATGTGATATCACATTTACCATTTTCAAAATGACAACCAAAACCATCTTTGTCCAAAGCAGAAACACTAATCAAATTTCTATTCAAAGAGGGAACATAAAGGACATTTGTCAATAAAAGTATGAAGCCATTGGGAATCGCCAGATGAACATCGCCAACAGCTTCAACATCTGCTAGGACTCCATTCGCGACTTCAATGTGTCTTTCGTTTCTTTGCGTAGTTCTCGTCGAACGGAATCCCTACAAGTAATTTGCAACATGAATAGTTGCCCCTGAATCAATCCACCAAGTACATTTTGAATAATTCACATACAGGGATTCATTTACAAACGTGATAACGTTCTCACCTTTGTTTGTCATGATCATCTTTAGAAACTTGGGACAATCTTTCTTGTAATGTCCCTTTTCCTTGCAGTAAAGGCAACTTGAAGATTCTTTTGCTGATGCTGAGGGGGCTTGCCCTGCTGGTGCATTGGAGCCTTTCCCTTCCAGTTAGGATTAAAGTTCTTTTTCTTGTTCACATAGTGGATAGAACCACCATTTGCAACCTTAATCCTTTCCTCCTCTTGCACACACATGGCAATGAGCTTTTCCATATCCCATTTTTCAGGCTGAGCATTGTAGTTGACAACAAAAGTGTCAAACTCTTTTGGCAAAGAAGCAAAAACCAGATGGATAAGGAACTGATCCTTGATGCCCAAATCCATTGGCTTTAGCTTATTTGCCAAATTGCTCATTCTCAGTATATGCTCTCTAATGCCACTGCCACATCCAGGGTACCTTTCTGTGACCAGCTGTTTAATTAGTTGGGTAGCATATGTCTTTGAAGAACCAGTGAACTGATTCTTTATCTTTTCAAGGTACTCAGTGGCTGTGTCACACTTTTCGATTGAACCCGCGATTGCAGACTCAATGGTGTTCTCTATCACTGCGTTACATTTCTTGTTGGCAATGCCCCATAGCCTATGCTGAAGTTGATAGGCCTCCACTTTGGACTGGTAGTCCCTTTCTTTAGTCTGCCAAGCAGCATCAGCCTCATCACCCCTCACGGGTTCCACAGGCTCTGTGGGACACGGTGTGGAGATAACCCAATCCACCTCACCAAGGACAAAAGCCAGTTCAATCTTTTGCTTCCATTGAACATAGTTGTCACCTTTGAGAGGAGGAATATCCTTAATAGCAGCCATTAGAAATATCCGCCTGAAATTACCATTCATAATAGTGAGAACATAATAAAAACAATAATAATTGCATGCCTTAATTCCAACGTTAGGTCAAAAAATAAAACATATAATTATTTATGCATTAAATCTACATCACCGTTGGGCAGAAATAGAGATAATACATAATTTAAACCATTAACATCATAATATTGCAATTAATCAACGTTGGTCAGAATAATAACAATATTATAATGCACAGAAAATATAACTTTATCACCTTTTCTTTAAAAAATTAAATTCTCCCGTTGGTTCGAATTTAATAATAAAAGATATAACAATTAACTTTCGCAGCGGAAACAATATACAATATTATCTAATTCAGAAGCATGACATATTAATCTGCTCTCTTAAACAATATGCACGTTGGTGCAGAATTGAAAAGAGATAAAGATTGCAAGAACTATTAAAACAATATTAATTCTGCTTCTGAAGAAGAAAAAACAAAAATGCAAGAGATACGGTTCTTTCGACCATCAGGCCTGTGCGCGTGCGCACCCGGCTTGCCAAAACGGCCCAGCCAATCGGACGCAGTAAGCTCAAAAGGAGCATGCACAGACGCTGCCCAGCAGCGCGTGCTCATTTCCTTCTTTTTTTTTTCTTGCTCTTTCTATGCAGCGAATGCTGATGCCCAATATGGCCTGCTTGACCGTGTAGCGCAGCCTCCCAGGCCGCAACCTAGGCCTGGGCCGGCAATCTCTTCGCCCGCCTAGGCCAAATGTGGCCCGACACGCGCCCTTCCTTTTTCAGCCGATTACAGCCGTTGATTTGCCTCTAATGGTTGAGAGTAAATTTCGGTTGCATAAAAACTGTGAGCATGTAGCCTAACCCTATTCAACATTTCCATTTCTCTGCCCGTAGCCGCACAGCAGCTGACGGCGCCGGCCATGGAGGCTGTCTTCTCCGGCGAGGAAAACCGCTGCTGGACCAGTTCCAGCTGGCCGGCTCCCTCCCTCTCTTCTTTCCTTTTTCTTTTTCTCTCTCTGTTATGCAGCCACCACCGACAGTAGCAGCAGCATGGTCATGGCGCTGCCATGGTGCTGCTCGCCGGCGCACGTGTGCGGCTGTAAGCTGCGCGCGGCTCCGTCGAGGAGCACCTCGGTGGCGCCCCTTTCTCTGTCCGGTGAAACCGGTACCAACAATGCAGAGACCTCAAGGTGAGACACATGGTCTGCGTTCGTTCTTTCCGGGTTAGGGTATGGTTCTTCCCGTTCCCGATCTGTTTCTGTTGGGTAAGGGTTCAATTTTATTCTTTCCGATTCGAAACCGAATCGCTTTTCTTTGATTTCTTTCCCACTCTAGATCTACACGCTAGATCTAGGCGTCTGATACCATTGTTAGTCTATTAGGACCGTCTAGGCATAGATCCAGTGGGGTAAACAATGTCCATTCAGTGTAAAACAATAAGAACGGGAGTAGATCGGGAAGGTGGGAGTAGATGTGTGTTCATACCATCCGAGGGGAGAGGCTTGGAGGGGCTGGATGCAGATCCCAACGCGGCCATCACTGGTTCGTTGGTGAAGTCTGCGCACGGGCAGCGACGGTCGGGGAAGAGGTGACGCAGTGGCGACCGTCGGAGCAGTGGAGTCGGAGCAGTGCAGTGAAGACGATGGCGGTGGCAGGTGGCGTTCCCGTACACTGGCTGCGTCCCTCTCTAGATCGGAGTTAGGGTTTGTCGGTGGGGAAGATCAGGCTCACAGTCAACATCGTACTGAGAGCCGCCGGCCCCCACCTCTATTTAATGTTGCGCAGTGTGACAGGGGCTCTCCAGCCATTAGTGGGCTGGGCGCCCCCGATCAGGGCACGAGTCCAGGGCCCAACTAGGCCGTTGGGTTCAGTTAGGTGTGGAGATCAATCTAACATATTGACCATGTCATGTGATCTCTCTTTCTTTTGCATCAAAAAAATCGCAATGCTTCATATGAAGTTAGATGAATACATACTTTATATCAAGCTTGATACGATTTACAACTTTGTAGTTGATAATTTTTCATTTGAAATCTTATATAGTGGCTAAAGTATTCATTTAAGTTATAGAATTTAAAATTCAATTTTTAATTTTTTGAAACGACATAGAATGTTGACATAGAATATCTATATTTATTTTTTAGTTCTTAGATTCTAAAATGCCCATTGGTAATGTCGCAAGAGTTTAGGGACGGCATTCATTTGTTTTTAAATTATTCAAATGTCCATGGACGTTGGTATGTTCTATATAAGACCTCTAGCTCTAACCAAATGTGATCTACAATTTTGTAGGTTGACACATTTCTTATATAAGACCATTCAGAGGCCTCAGTATTAGTTTTAATTTCTCATATTGTTAAATGAACCAGGGGTCCATGAAACTTATTGTAGTGTAATGCTTAGATCCATCAGCTCTAAAAATCCCTTTATGCATGGGTCAACTAACTTGTGAAATGGTGCACTTAGAATCCATACTACTTCATTAGTATTTTCTCGCTCACATGCCATTGCCAGTGTACCAAATTTTTCTTTACATCTAACCCCGTACACTTACTTTCCCATTAGAAAGTAGCTCCTCTATTTTCATTTATTCTCCAAAAACAACTTTTTAGTTAAGTAGCATTTTCTCCTCATTCCCATGCACAGTGAACAGAAATATTGCGGTCACCAGGTTTCAAACCCAGGGTGGCAAGCGCCGGCCTTTGGCTCATGTTGCTAGCTAGCCACTAGCAGCAGCTATCGCTCGCTGCTTCTCCAACAACATGAAGCATAGGGTAGCGAGATCCAATTGAATAGGGGGCGAGGGCTTCGTACGGGCAAGCAAATACAATGTCTGTGGAGAGGAGCTCCAATCTTCTTTCTCTTGGTCATGGTGGCATGCGATGTGATGCACCTATGATGCACCAAGGAGTATAGTGCACAGTGACACAACGTCACAGGCATGCGTACAATTCTAAGGATGACAAGTTCCTCCACCCTACACGGGAAGCTAGAGCACACCAAACAAACACTCAGTTACCATCCCACCCGCAACCTCCTGCAACATGGTTGCTCTTGTATCCACCACTACTCGTGTTCCTACTGTGCCTCCATGAGTGGGAACACCGCAGCCACTGTTCCTCCTTCAATTCCATGTGCATAACGGCTACAATGGCAGACAAAACAGGCAACGAGAAAGGGGACTAGGAGAATGACGACGTTGTTGCCACATCGTTGACCTCCAGCACCGCGAGGGTACGGGTGGTGCGGCGCGCAAGCGGCGAGCATGGGACAATGAGTGAGGGGTCAAGGATTGCGAGTGCAAGCATGAGCACGACGGTAGGGAGGAGGGGAGGCATGTGTTTAGCAAGAACAAGGGTAGGGAAAGGGTGCCAACAAGCACAAGGGCGGTGCATGTTCAACGACGGGTATGGGTGGGGCACGGGCACCAACAAGCACATGGGCAGCGCATGAACAACCATGTGGGTGTTGTGTAGCCAAAAAGGATGGGGGCAGCAGTGGCGCACTGTCGACAAGTGTGGGGGGGAGGGCGCAGGTAACCGCCATAGTAGTAGCATGTAGGCCAATTAGCACACGGAAGATGTGGCTACACTAACCCTAGCCCCATAGATGTTGACTGTCACATAGCCGTGGTGTTGGTGTGCTCCCTCATCATCCTTCATAGGGGATGCTGAACACTCGTGCCAAAGGCCTACTAGGGAAATTAGTGGCGGCATGGCGGGCTCAGGGGCTCCGATGCTGCTTAAACACTGCCACCATTGTCAAGAACTGTGGATGGGAAGAGGGAATAGGGAGAGAGATGAGACCAACATAATTTGTCCACATGAACATGTTTGTGAGCAACTATGTCATGGCAGTGGAAATGGCCTGAAGATGATGCTTATCTCACACATGTGAAGATGAAGGAGCTTAACGCATGAGACATGACATGGAGTCATGTGGCTAGTTGGAGAAGATTAAGATAAGGCTTGGCTTGATGGACTCGTTGCAAGGGAAAAGGACAAGTTGGAGGCTTCGAAGTTGTTGGTACCGAGTGTCGGGAGACATAAGCAAGACTTGGCGCCGGAGGCCGAAGCAAGGGTGAAGAGCAAGTGACGTCGAGGATCGATGGACCAAAAGCCGCGTGATGATATGAAGTGGATTCATATCATTGTTTAAGTGTTGATGCATGCGTTGCATCGGCATCGACGGTGTTCTAGATGGAGATGAAGACAGTGATAGAATGGAAAGCGCAAGGCAAAGGTATAACCTAAGACGTTTCTATTTGACCGATCAAAGGTTGAGTAGAGAAGTGATTGACCAAATTTCGGATCAATGGTCGTACTATCAAGAGCGGCAAACATGTTTGCATATCAATTATCTAGTGCCACTTTAGCGATCTAACTTGCATATGTTGCTAGGATCAAGTGGCATGGTGAAGTGAGTGAAAATCCTTTGTGAAAATGTTTGTGAAAATGCTAACACACATGCACATAAGGTTGTACACTTGGTGGTGTTAGCACATTTACCAAAGGTGATAAAGCTAGTGAGGTAGAGAGGGTTTGGGTTCTTCCTTCCGGTGATGTCTCTATGGAAAAACATGCATAGGACTCTAGCCTCGCGAGTACCGGATGCTGGTTCGGAGCGTCTAGTGGCTGCCCGACAAGTGAACCTCCGGGCAAAAATCATCGCGTCTATATTTTCCCATCCTACGCGGTGGTTTGCTTCTCTCTACACAAGTTATTTATATTGTGCATTACTTTACTTGTGTAGTTGTAGTTGCTCTTGTGAGATCTATTAGCTTGTGTAGCTTGTCACTTCATCCTTTTTAGCTTGTTGAGATTAGAAGTAGTGTCTTATTTAGTTTGTGTAGCTAAGTAAGTTGGCTCCTTAATTAGGGTTGTGTATTCTTATCATTGAGCATTTAGTGAGTTTAGGTGCTTCATGCTCTTTTACTTGCTAGTTGTTACGAAGCTCTCAAATACTTAAAGTACTGGTGCTTAGGTTTGTGTGATCTTGTGTTAGAATTGATTATGAAAGCTCAAGCTAGGTTAGCACATTTGTTTCTTGCATATGATCTTTGACAAGATACTTACAGTCTAGAGAACTGATTAGATTTTGTTCTACTGCGATTAGTTATCATAAATGAGTAAATAGCTATTCATCCCCCTCTGATCTGTCATCTCGACCCTTCAGGGAGACAAGCGATACATCGCATAAAAACATGCCACATTGGTGTGCCACATACTGTAAGTAAGAAAAGTTGACAAACTAGTATGAACATACACTGTACTACTCAACAATTTAAGTGCCCATAAGCGCAATTTCAGAGCTTATGGATTTAAGTGCTGCATGTTTACAAGCCCCGGTGCATTTAACTTTATTTTAAAATATACATGTATTTTTATTGATACTCCAAACATTGGCATGGTCTTTACTAAAGTTATAGATTCAATGCAATCGATAACTTTGTTCGAGATTGTTTAGTGTTCCAAATATTTACTTTAAGTTCTCTAGTTATAAAATTCTCTTTTTTCAAATGACATCAGATGAAGACTCGCTCTATACCAAATTTAGAAGATGCAAAACTCTCTAATCTAGTTTTTATTTAAGATCATTTAAGAGCCCAAATATTCAATAAAATATTATAGATATGATTAAAACCCTCGAAAATATGTGGAGTCCATGCCGCATCACCCAAAACCACCGTTGAGACCAAACTCAGCAATTTTCTCGTGCTAAAGAGCCCAATATTCCCCAAGCATTTTGTTCTAACACGTCATCCTCCTACAACAATAGGTGGATTTGCGTTGAAAATGTTAAATGTGTAGGCAAGATTTCTTTTTCCAAAAACTGTTGCTCCGGAAGTGCCTGTGAAAATGCTGAGATTGCCACACACTTTTCCACTGACAAAACCCCTTTTTGTGAGTGAGTGATAGATTTTCTCCACCTGAAGAAAGTTGATGGCACGTGCAGGGTAGCAACAAACTGGAAACCATGTATAACACAACATGTTTACGCTTTTCACCTTTCTGTTTGATCCAGCTGCCCTTTGATTTGACAGCACAGCCTTTTCGCGAAGGAGGAAGGATCGATAACATGCCCTCTTTACTAATCCAATCCAATTAAATTGTAGTTTTTGGCTTTTAAAAATTTATGTTTGACCGTTCGTCGTATTCAAAATTTTTATCAATTATAAAAAAATATCATTACTAAAGTGTTCCTAGTAATAAAATAAGTCATAACAAAATAGATAATATTTATAAATTTTTTTGAATAAGCTGAATGATTAAATAAGATGTCTCAAACTTAAAACGATATTTTTTTAATAGGGCGGAGACACGTTTGCGTGGGGCAAGCTCATTCAACCATTTTGTCAATCTGTCTTTGTCGCCCATCTCTCTCTCTCTAATTGCGGTTCTCTATCTGGTTCATCCTCTGGGAAGTCAGGTCCCCAAATTTTCGCACGCACGAGCTTCATCTTGTGGAATACATTCTATTACAAGAATGCTTTCCAACTTGTGATCATTTGGTGATGTATCCTCTTAGAAAAAAAAAATTCGGATGATGCAGTGGATAAAGATGAAGCAATTATATATACTGAAAAGCATAATTCCACATGCATGTTAAGCGTGCAGCATGGACACGGAAGTAGATAGAAGAAAAATCATCAAATCAAAAAGGTAAAAAGATGAAAAAGGAAAAGCCTGCTTGTGGACATAGGAGACGAAGAGCTCGCTCATGTTAGGGTTCTGGTTTTCGCACGCAAGGGAGAACGAAGGTTTCATGGTTTCTAGGCTAAATGGGTCACCGAAGAGACCGCACAGACCAGTGGGATAATACTCTTGTCGTAAAAAAAAACCGCTTATCGGATTCAAATTTTCAGCTGACACTAGTATTCATGTTTTTATGGAATTACTGGAAGATATAATGGTGTTATTCATTTTGTTTTAGTATGTGGCGTGTCTGTACTATGACCCTTCTCATGGTTTTATTAATTTGAAAATCAGTCAAGTCATTGGAAAGTGCTATAGGATTGAGTGTGCTTGTGTCTACGAGAGCGTACTCCAATCTATTAAGTTTATTCTAAAATTATTTCTCAATAAACTTTGGTTGTTCTGTTTATCATATCATTCAAGGGCCAGTGACGGCGGCGCCTTTAGTGTCGTGCCCTTCTTGAAGGCGTCATCATGGAAACTTGATACCGTTCTCAGCGTCTTCAGGTTGGTGATGCCATGGTTGTTAGCGATGGTTGGCATAAGGGATTCCGGTAGTAGGTTTTCCTGATTTTTGGCATGTTGGACTTGAGGACTATCTCGCGGCTTGAGTTTTGTTGGAGGTTGTCTCGTGAAGTCGGAGCTTCTAGCTTTTTTTTTGAAATAAACCCGCAGAGTCTATTTATTCATGGATACGAGGTTCAGCAGATTCGTGAACCAAAATGTCAGTTACAAAACTAGGGAGGGGATCAAACCAAACATGTGATTGATCCAGGTCCCAATTAAGACTTAGACGCATGTAATTTCATGAGCACTCCTATTACATGGTTAACAAATATGACAAACTTTGAACTGAAACAAAACATAACGAAATTAGTTCCCTGCTTCTTTATAGAGGACAGATGCAGGGCTAAGATCCCTGTCATACGACTGCAATGCCTTTATTGTATTCATGGAGTCAGACTCAAGAATAATTCTCCCTATTCCATGGCTCGACGCCGCTTGCAAAGCAGCAATATAGGCCTGCGCTTCAGCGCATTCAACGTCGAGGACAGCTCCCAGCGAACCAGATCCCGCCATGATTGCATGGCCATTATGATCACGAACAACAAAGTCCTGGTCACCCGTTTTTGATTCCGTAACGAAAGCACCATCATAGTTTACCTTGAGTACGTCCCTTGGTGGCCGAGCTCCGTACATCTGGTGATCGTAGCTTCTCACTAACTTTTTCCTTTCTAGGACAAGCCTCCACTTCTAGCATAGTCACACGGTGGACAACCTGTCCTAGAGAACACATGCCTTTACATGCATTTGCTTTGTTTCGAGCCTCCCACCAAGAGTAAAGAAGCATAATTACCCGCATGCGAACTTCATCATGGAGTGACAAAATGGAGAGCACCACTTCAGTAGCAGATTGTTGCTGGAGCAGGTCCAGCCGTATTTCATCAAGCAATGCTTCCCGCCAGCATTTGATCACAAACTTGCATTTTAGAAAGCAGTGACCTCCATCTTCATCAAATCTCCATCACACTGGGCATCGACCTCTCCTCTTTATATTCATTCATAGTGGGAGGCTATTATGTGTTAATCGCCTAAAGAAATTGTTTTATTTTTTGGAGCACAATGTAGAAGCCAAATGCGTTTCCACTCCAGACACTTACCCACCCGGTTAAGAAGCTGGTAGAAGCAACTAATTTATGCCTCTATTTAGCTAGACATAATAAGCACGCTTTAATCTTGAGTTCCTGCATTTGTTTCCTACAATCCAAACAGTCCAAATTTTCATTTCTATGGATTTTAATCTCGTAGCTTTCCACTTTTCACTTTCCTCTGTTCCTGCATGGCTAGCTTGGCAAGGATGACACCTGACAACTCCACCACCGCCACCATCGGCTGTTTGTTGTAGATAATGTTGTATGGTATTGGTGTATTAGGTGTTGTTGATGTGCAGTGTGTAGGTATTGATTGTTTGGTTTTCAGGCCTGGTTTTCTCTTATAAATTGATCTAACTCTCTTTCTTCTTATTAATATACGTTGGAACCAAAGATTCTAGATCTTTTAAAGAAAAATATATATATAACTTGTTTGGTTATCAGCCTCCTCCAAGCCACGCTAAAGATATGGCAAGGTGTGGCACACCGCACTTATGCGCCTTCATTTTGCGCTACACTACTGCAGTTGTGGCGTGGCAATACTGCAGGGAGCAAACAAACGCTCCCATAAAGCATAAGAAATCCAAAAATTACATGCCTTCGACATCAAATTTGAATCAAGCACAAATATCAAACTGTTACTGTTCGGAAGGATTGAGGAGAATCACTACTATCAACGGTCCAATTATTGGAACGGGCAAGTATGGTGCAATTAATAATCCCTGACGCATCCAGGCAGGCACGAAAGCTGGAATTTCTTGCGTGCGGACTCATTCAATTCGGTGGGGGCTCGCCGACGGCCTGTCGTCGTCGTCCCAGCCGTTGGATGCGCCATCGCCCGCCGCACGGCCACGTCGAGATGCGCTTTTTTTCTTTCTTTCTTGCACCTTCGATTATTATTTATTTATTTTTGTTTTGTTTGATTTGACGAATGGATGAAAGAAAGAAGATGTAAACTAGAATACCTACGTAGTATAAATATTTTGATTTTTTTTTATCTTGAACGAATAAACGGGACATGTTTGTTACTATGCAGGATTTGGAGCCGAGGTGGAGGAAATCAAGCTGTGTAGGTCTCCCATTTGGATGACCGTGGATAACTTTGTTAGAAAAATCTGAGTGATACTGACATTCTGTTCGCTTTATTTTATCTAATGCGCACTCTACTTCTAGAATAAGATGCGCCAAATGGAGTCATAAAACAATCCCCTACACATTAAGCTGATTTCGAGAATGATTCCCAAAAACAAAACAAAAAAAGGGCTGATTTCGAGAAGTGTCTTTGCCATATTCATTATCCTCTTCACAAAAACCGACTCAAAACTACATGCCTCGACTTTTCTGATTAGAAAATGTTTCCTCCAGTCTCCGAATAAATCAATTTTAGAATCTATATAAGTTAAATTATTTTATATTTAACTAATTTTATAACATCTATTACTAAAATAAGCATATTATGAAAATATATTTCATTTTTTATCTAATGGTACAAATTTGATTTGATAAATTTTGAACAGTTTTTATTCTATGATTAAAAGTTTAATTATATAGAAATCTATTTATTGAGGACCAGAGGGAGTACTTACCAACACTTATAGGCTACTGATGTAGCTGCGGTCTACGGACGTAGTTTTATGGGCAGTGTAGCACATGTGGTGCAACTTGCAACAGCCTAAAACTCTGCCGGTAGTAGAAGGCATGTCACGGTGGTATGGTAAAAGATTTTCCTTGTTTTAAATAAGAGCATGTATGTATGTAAAGAGTAATGGTTAGTTACTAAAATTAACTAAAATCAGTCCTAGCTTTTCCATAAAACGAGGGCTAATAGATAGGCTATTTTTTTTTTTTGGAACGTATGCTATAAAAATCAGTCCTCCTATGTAAACTATGAAAACTGTAATAAATACCACACAAATCTAATCCGATTGCTACAAGTAAGGGGTTTAAGTGCTAAAATAACTCACCTTTAGGATGGGATGAGTGGGGGGGTTTAAGTGCTAAAATAACCACCCCCACCTGTAGCCATCGGATTAGATTTGTATGACCTTAATTAAAATTTTCATAGTTTGCACAGGAGGCTGGTTTCCATAGCATATGTTTCCCAGTTTTTTTTAGCTAAGCCTTGACCTAGTTGTTAGCCAACATCAACTAATCTAACTAATATTTAGCTCCTAATCCTTATATTGTAAATTATAGGACGTTTTTGTTTTTCTAGATTTGTAGTTTTTAGTATTTACACTATGGATATTTATGCTTAATAAAAACAATATTTTTAAAAACAGAATGTCTTATAACTTTTAACAACGATTGTAAGGTTACAGGTGGAGGCAAAACACCCACTATTTTACAGCACTAGCAGCTGCATTTTGGATGCAGCAGTCACCAATCCTTTAGTAGGGCCAAACCTAGTGATCTAAACACGTCCTAGGGGGTGTTTAGATCTCAAATTTTTTGACTTTTTGGCACCGTAGTAACAAGAAATCTTTTACAATAAGTGTTCAGTTATAGCCCAAGTAGACTCAAAAGATTCGTCTCGTGATTTACAGACAACTATGTAAACATGTAAAAGTTTTGTCTATATTTAATGTTCCATGCATATACCGTAAAATTGATGTGACGGAAGTTTTGGATTTTTGAGAGGAACTAAACACCCTCCTAAAATCATTAAATGCAAAATATCTACTGACTACTGTACATCTTTGCTCCTATATATCATGGCAGAAATCTAATCTAATCTAATAATCTAAAGAGTAAAATGCACTGTGGGTCCTTAAACTTTTGCCCACTTCTCATGTAGGTCCATGAACTTTTTTTCGCTCACCTGGGTCTATGAACTTTTCTCCACTTCTCATCTAGGTCGAGGTACTTTTTCTTCGCTCATCTGTGTCCATAAACTTTTTTCCACTTCTCATCTGGGTCCACAGCAGACCACATGTGACTCTGTTGTCTACGTGGCCGCTAATGTGGCACCACGTGCTCTTTTTTTTAATTTCATAAACTGCCTGAAACCTTGAAAAATTGTATAAAATCACAGAAAATCGTAAAAAGGAAAATCTAGTTTTGTTAGACTTAACATGAATAGATCTATGCAATAGATATATAATATGATATGCTTTAATTTAAAGTTTTTATGTAGCTGTAGATCTATGTAAATCTATATACTCCTATGTTTAATTCATAACTGCAGCTCATGTGCTCCTGAGTTTTAGATTTATCTTTACATCACATGCTTTGTTGTAATTAACACTTGTTTTTATTGTAGTAATTAATTTACTAATTTTAGGTATGTAATATTTTTATATTAGCCATGTTTTGTTATCATCCATTACCATAAAAATCTCAACTTCAAATTAAATGTTTAGTACACCAACTATTTATTATGAGTTAAACATACAAACACATAGATGTATAACTATAATAATTTTTTTAAAATAAAGCGTGTCATATTTTAGTGTCACATCAACGGCCATATAGGAAGCAGAGTCCTATGTGGCCTGATATAGACCTAGGTGAGAAGTGAAAAAAAGTTCATGGATCCAGATGAAGTGAAGAAAAAGTATCTGGACCTAGATAAGAAGTGGAGAAAAGTTAATAGATCCAGATGAGCGAAAAAAAGTTTATAGACTTTGACGAAAAGTAGGTAAAAGTTTAAAGATCCACGACGCATTTTACTCTAATCTAAATAAAGCAAATAAAAGCTTTGGTTTCCTTCCCTAGTTCCCTCTCCGAATTCCGAAGCCAAGGAGCGAGAGACAGAGAGGAAGAGGAGAGGAGCTGGAGAGGAAGAGAGCCAAAGTCAGAGTCTGCTCACCCAACCCCAAAAAAACACCTCCAAAACCAAAGTCAACGCCGGAAACCAAGAAGAAGAGGGGAATCCTTTCTCTCCCTCCCTCTCTGACTCGCTCTGCCTCGAGACTTCCCTCGCTTGCCTCTTGCCTGCCTGCCGCGACCATGTCCGCGCGCCCGCCGCCGCCGCCGCGCCCGCGTCTGGCGCTGCCACCGCGCTCGACGGCGGAGTCGCTCTTCACGGGCGCCGGGGACGCCAGCCCCGGCCCGCTCACGCTCGCCTCAGCGCTCTTCCCCGGCTCTGATTCGGACGGCGGCGCCGGCGGTGGCCCCGGAGTCTCCTCCTCCTCCGCGACCGGGGCCGCGACCTTCACGCAGCTCCTCACTGGCTCCCTTGCGCCTCCTCCGCAGCAGCAGTGGCATGAGGCGGAGAGGGGACGAGGCGGCGGGGTCGCCAGGGCCGGGCCGGCGCTCTCGGTGGCGCCGCCGGCGTCGGCGTCCGCTGGCGCGTCCGTGTTCACGGTGCCGCCTGGCCTCAGCCCCTCCGGTTTCCTCGACTCCCCTGGGCTGCTCTTCTCGCCCGCCATGGTACGTCGTGACGGTGCCTCTTGCTGGAAGAAAATATTACAAGCTTTTCTTGTTTTGTTTCTGGCGCCAAAAAAACAGATTTTTGGATGTTGTTGTTTGCGGTTCTTGGTTAATTAGCTTCGGTGAACTTTTTTTTTTTTGGTGGTCTTGCTAGCAACTAATGAAATTCTCAAAAAAAAAAAAAAAGAGATATACATGTCTGCTATAATCGCCTCTTCTTTTTGGCGTTACTACGAGACATTAACAGAGATCATTGTTTTATTGATTCTAATGTTAATACAAAAACGGTTTTATGTGTTCCATATTTGATATAGTTCATAGATTGTTGTGAAACATGTTCCATTTCTTTCCCTTGTGGCATGGCTATAATCTGGGTTCATCAATTTGTTTATCTACGGGGTTTCTTTTGAATGATGCTAAAAAAATAGGGAAAAAAAAAGAATTTTCAATCAACATGGGAATCTGGAACTTCTGAAAGGTGGCACTTTTGCAGTTCCGTCAGTGCCTTTAGTGAGATGGTTACATATAATGTACTGATCATGTTGTGATTAGGCCCATATGTTCGTCCCAAAACGCATAAAGCCATCTTACTATATTTGTGTGTGGCACTGCACTGCAGGGCACTGAATAATATCGGGCTACTAAGATAGATAGGTGATTCTTCTTGATCTTTTAGATATGCCAAGTGGTGTCATAATTGTACTACTATCAGCCTGATCGTTCGCAAGTTGGCACGCTACGTTGATACTGATCGGAGCAAGCTTTCCAGTGAAAATCAAATTATTTGGTTCTTGCTTTTCATATTCATAGAGTAATTTGGAAGTCTGTTGCTCATTTTAATGCGTTTATATATACTATGCTCTGCAGCAGAAGTTGTAAAAAAAACTCATAGATTGCTTATGTTGAATCGTTGTTCCATATTCACAATATCAGGTAGGTAGAGCCATATAGCAATTTGGAGGCTAAACTTGTAGTGGACTTGAAATTTGTTAGTATAAATCCTGAACTAAGTAAACCAGTGCAAATGGGACACAGAGTTGACCATTTGATGGTAAGAACAGTCAAACTATCGTAAATCTCGTTCAATATTTCCTACATAAGCAGTGTCCATTTCTAGAGCTTCTGCTTTAGTCCTGAAGAAATAGAAGTCAATTGAAATTTTCTGATGACTACCTATTCAATATCTATACAGGGGGGTTTTGGAATGTCGCACCAGCAGGCTTTGGCTCAAGTTACAGCCCAAGCAACCCATTCTCCACTGAGAATGTTTGATAACCTTGAACAGCCATCTTTCTCCACAGCTGCAACAACGTCTGGAGCTCTACAGCATATGAATTCTGCAGTCAGTATGGCAGGAATTTCAGATATGGCAATGGCAACAGCAAACAATGAGAATGCGTCCTTTCAGTCTGCTGAGGCATCTCAGAGGTATCAAGTTAATGCCCCTGTTGATAAGCCTGCTGATGATGGCTATAACTGGCGGAAATATGGTCAGAAGGTGGTAAAGGGCAGTGATTGTCCAAGGAGCTATTACAAATGCACCCATCCCAATTGTCCGGTGAAGAAAAAGGTGGAGCACGCAGAGGATGGTCAGATATCTGAGATCATATACAAAGGCAAACACAATCACCAACGTCCACCGAATAAGCGGGCAAAAGACGGCAACTCTTCAACAGCTGATCAAAATGAACAATCTAATGATACCACATCTGGCTTGTCAGGTGCCAAGAGAGATCAGGACAATATATATGGGATGTCTGAGCAAGCATCTGGTTTAAGTGATGGAGATGATATGGATGATGGTGAATCAAGGCCACATGAAGTGGATGACGCTGATAATGAGAGCAAAAGAAGGTAAGTTTAGCTTTGATGCAACTCCACTATGATCCGATTGTTGTTTCCTAAAATTAATTCCTTTAATGCTCAGGAATATACAAATTTCTTCACAAAGGACCTTGTCAGAGCCTAAGATTATTGTGCAAACAACCAGTGAGGTAGATCTTTTGGATGATGGTTATAGATGGCGTAAGTATGGGCAGAAGGTAGTCAAAGGGAATCCTCATCCAAGGTATGTTGTGTCCTCTTCAGTGTGATCCGTGTCATTTTTATACCTGCCCACCCTTTTTGGAAATTTCGTATGGAATGTAAGGGGTAGGCAACGTCTGTCTCTGCATTGATGTCACTATATATATATTGCTGGCGAGTAAAATGTAACCAAACGCATGCCAGTCCATTGGATTCACTAGTCACTACTATATGTACAATCTATCACTTCAGCCTTTTGAAGTCAAATATTTTGGTTTCATTTTCATGTCTCTTATAATCTGCTGGGAATCCTGTAAAAAATGAAAGGAATATGTTGAGAATTGCCTATTTGTGGCCTTGAACTATTCTCTAATTCATGCATCAGTGCAACTTACAAGCAGTGTTTTCAAGTCGTCTAATTAATCGCGATTAGTCATCCTAGTTGATATCCTCGACTCAACTAGGGTCGATTAGTCATCGCAGTCAATATCCTGGACTGAACTAGGAGCTAGGCCTCGATTAGGCCGATTAACTATTAGTTTTCTTGTTGTCCGATTAGTCATGATTAGGGGTTCGACATCCAGAAACATACTGGAATTGCTGGGCAGCTTAGGACATTGGCTGCATCTGAGATGGCTAGGCCACTTGAGCTCATGTCTTTCAGCCCAATTTGCAACCCTACATGCAGCCACTACCCTAGAGTTATCTTCATGCTTGATTTGTACTCTAGAACATATGTATCGTGACTAGGATTGCATGGTCGGTCCCATTGCGACTAGGATTGACTAGAGGACTTGGTAACAATGCTTGCAAGTACTTTTTTTCTTCCAGTAACAGTGAAATGCTAGTGGCATGCCCTGGCTTGTGTGATTGATGGAGCATGCTAGCATAGTTAATGGTTCCTTGAAGCATGTCCCGTTAAATATATGTGTTTCTCTCCCTGAATGGTGCATGTCTACATATTTCATTTAAAAGAAACCTACTGTACCTGCCAAAGTAATGCTGCCACTAAACATGCAGATCTAGTCCATCAATTGCTTTTGTTTAGTGTTACATCCAGAGCCTCTTTAATGGTCCATCAAGGCATCAACAGACTTCTGAAATAGCTTCTATCTCAAAAAAAAAGAGGAAAAAGTAAAACCTCAGATTGTTTGGCTTCTGCTTGCACTGTGTGGCTTATTGCTGGAAAAGAGTTAATAAGGTTTATCCATTCCTATGAAATGATGGTAATATGTCTACACTGATCAATGACACACGATATGTTGCGTGAACGGTGCTATCGATGGCAACAGCACGCTGCCAGCCTGGGGAAACTGCACCAGGGTGTGAATGCCCTGCAAGCACCAGGACTCCAGGAGCGCCGCGGAGTCTATCCCCATCCCCTTCTGTGGCAGCTTCAGCCTGCAGCCATCTAGCTGGCTGCTCATGTCAGAATGCACACTCGGGTGGATGGACACATTAGTCAGAGATGCTATAATCATGGACTGTGGTTTCTATGTTGATATTAATGAGTGTCTTAGACTTCTATATGCCGTCCTAAAGCAGTGTCATTCTCTTTAACCATTTGAAATCTAGATACTAAGTAAAACCTAAGTGTGCCAGATGTCATTTGTGTAATTAACCTTAGATCACATCCTCCATCTGAACATTCTATTGATGTCATGAATTTCATGGCATTATCGTTTCGTGGCTAGGCCGATGAGAAGTCAACCATTCAATGTCAGAAGTGAACGCATTGTTAACTTCCATAGACTGTTTGGTGTGAAGTTTGAAAGAAAGGGTACACCAGTAGGATAATAAAGAAAAACAGATTAGCTACAGTATGAGCCTCGTAAAATATTTCTAGAAATGATGGGTTATCTAGAGGTAAGATTATTCGTTGCAAGTATCTTAACTGGGGCAAAGGTTGTTGGATGAGACTATGATAGGACCACCTGCATGATATACCTCTTTATCGGCATTACATAAAACCATGGCATGTACTTTTACATTGCTATTTCATTCTTGGCTCATTATCTAATGATACACCTCTCTACCTGTAGGAGTTACTATAAATGCACATTTGCTGCATGCAATGTTAGGAAGCACATTGAGAGGGCTTCGTCAGACCCTAAGGCTGTCATAACAACCTATGAAGGAAAACATAACCATGAACCACCTGTTGGTCGGGGCAGCAACCAGAATGCAGGGATATCACAACAGAAAGGGCAGAACAACAGACCTTCTAGTAATCAAGCTTCACTTTCGAGACCAGACTTCAGCAACGCTAACCAGACGCAAATTGGAATCTTACAGTTCAAGAGCGAGCAATAGTAACATCCATTTTCACTTGGTTCGGAACCTTGCTGCTCACTGTTATTTGGATGACGTTCTTTTGGCAAATACCGGATGCCTGCAATTCATACAGTCATGTGGCATCAAAGTTTCTTGAAGCCTGATAATTCAAATGGTATCAATTTGCAGTTTTCCCATAGATACACAGGATAGCTGATATGGCACCATCGTTTCTAGTTTGTACATGTTATTAAGTTGGAGCATGCAGAATGTGATACCAGCTAGGTGGAAGTTATTTATATGTGCTTATAATGTTCAATAGATGGGTCAGTGATATACATGTTTATCTTCTGATTTTATTCCCAACATCCAACAAGATCTTGTATGTATTGTAATAAGATTGAAAAGAAAAGTGAATGTGCAGATGTTTTTCAGTTACATTTTGCTTGTTATAATTTGTAACTTTCAAGATATTCTAGTTTGCTGTGTCCTTTCCTTTTCCTCCTTCCAAAGTTGGTTTGCTTATTTTTCTATGATCAATATTATCAAGAATATACGTTGAAGGTACTACAAAAGCACCATTTTGCACCTGGCTGCGAACTACCCTGGATGGCTCTGCCGGTAGGACTGACTTTACTTAGTTCTGGAGGCTGGAGCTACTTTTTCTTGTCAGATCAATTCCCAAGCAATGTAAATTCAATCTGAGATAAAAACATTTTTGTACTTTTCCTTCGATTTTTCTTGCCAATCTGAGATAAATTGAAACTCACTTTATTTTGCAAGGAACTTGAAACTCGGTGTCTAGTTACAAGTACAGTGATTCATGTATGTAGGCTCCAAAGCTGTCTTATATCGGCAATTGGCATGCCTGCCCCACCATTATATGAGGTACAATAGCTTTGCTTTCTCAACTTTGGCACTTCCTCTGTTTCTAGCCTAACGGCAGTACGTTTTTATTAGAAAATAGCAAAAAGTTTCCGGCCTCTACGACCGTGCACTCATTATTTTCATTCTTATGTCATGGACACTATTACACTGCAAAAATGTCATGCACATCACTGTCAAGATCAGCTAGAATATCATAATATAATGTTGCTGCATCTGCCCGAATCCCAGGTGGTATTAGGTTGGTTCAGCACAAACTTTTTGAAAGAAAAAAAAAATCATTAGGTCATAACCTCCATGAATGATTTCCAGTGTGAAATTTGACAAGGACATTTGATCCTAATGGTAAGCAGTGCCTTAACCTTTTTTATTCCTACGAGATAGAGAGGCTTCCTGAACCACACTTGAAGACAAAGTAATGTTTGGCTGAATGCTTCTGTCCTGATATGACAACATCACCTAAGTAGAGCTAATCATGTTTGGTAGCATATTAGAGTTTTTTTTAGCTTGGATATCTCCTACAACTTTAGGTGGAAACTGTACCATAAACCTTATGCATTGTATCTTTCAAGTACCACGTAACATGATGCCTTGTCTGTATTTTAAACACTACTGCTATGTGCTATGGTATCTGTTTGAACCGCGGCTCTAGTGGAATCTTCCTGGAATAATTTATTTAACCTGATCTCTTCCTTTTTGTGGTAGCCTCCCAATCCAACCTTTTTTTAAGCCTTCCAAACCAACTTTTAAATGTCAATAATATTCTGACCTCTTAGAGTAACTCCAGTTGAGGCATCTAAATCATAGCTTATATTTCGATTTGAGTGTTTCTCTATTTTTGTTGGCCCAACATTTTTGCTTTCACTCCCGCAGCACCATCCAGATAAAGGCCCTCGAATTAATCTATACGTACTCCCTCCGTACCGGATTTAGAAGTCGTTTAAGACAATGACATGGTCTTCAAAACATAACTTTGACTTCATATTTCTCTAAAAATATTTATTGAAAAGTGATATGTGCATACTTCTATGAAGGTATATTTGAAGACAAATATATTTATATAGTTTTAATATTTCGAAACTCAATAATTTAAAATTATTCATAATTTATATTCTCAATGTGACTAAAACCTTGTCTAAAATGACTTTTCTTTTTCGATAAGGGGGTATATCAACAGATAAGGCACCTACTCGTCATTGGATCAAACCATCCTACGCACACAGGCTAGGACACGAGGGGGAGGAGTGCAGACGGCATGCCCACATACAGACGAGTAGAGGCAGTGAGTCGCCGGGTCACCGTGCAGGGACGAGCGGCCCACGCGGCGGAGGGCTGGTGGTGCTGGAGCAAGGGAAGCTACCCGGGGAGGAGGATAGAGTGAAGGGAGCAACCGTCACGCCGTTCCGTGCGGAGTGCCGGGTAGAAAACGGACGTAAAGAGTATCTCCAAGAGTTGCCTAAATATTTCTCCTAACAAGTTCATATTTTCTAACTTCTAAAAATGTATTAGGAGAAAAAGAGAAGGTCATCTCCAATAATTCCTAATATTTTACTCTTAAAAAATTAAATTTTGATCCTACACTATTCTTTTGTTTTTTTTCCCACTCGTATCTCTTGTCCTCGCGTATGTAGGCCGCCCGCCGCCTCCTTCGTGTCGAACGCCGCCGACAAGTAGAAGAGCGCCTCATCCTCCGGATGCCGGCCAGACGCTGTCCTAGGGGCTCGGCGGCTCGCCCTGTCCACCACCAAGCTGTCGTCAGCCAGCGTCTCCAGCTTGAGCAGGCTGTTCACCACCAGCACTACATGGAACTTGGATGGCACGTGCAGCCAGGAACTACGTCGCGTCGGACAGAGGAGCGACGTGGTTTGTCGCGATGGAGGAGCGCGCGGGAAGAAGAGTCGCGGCAAAAGCAGTCTCCACGCGACCTTTACGCTGAACGAGGGTGGATTTAGGAAGTGCCTAAATATTAGGAGTATGTATTAAAAATTATTGAAGAGCAGTTTTCTCTTATATATTATTAAAAACTAAGGATTAGTAAGAGATTTAGGGAACTTTTGGAGATGCTCTAACAACAGGATATGGCCTCAAAGGAGACTCAGGAATGGCCTCCGGAGGATTTGATGGTCCACCTAAATTTGGTGCTTCTAATAGAGTCTGGCTGAACTGTGTTTTTGTCTAAGCATCTAAATAGGAGGTCTATCAAAGTTGCTTATAAAACAGTGAGTTGTTATGGACTTCTAAATAGCTAGATAAATATAGCCCGTGTGTTGCTGCAGGAATTGTGGATTAGTGAATTACATGGCATGATAATATGGACAACAAAATACTTTGTCTTGCTTATGTGAACATTACAATTGCATAGGCAAATGTATTTTAATTGTGTGTGATATTGTATTGTCTACTTAGATAGATTGCATGTTGAGAGAAATAAGTAGTGAAGTTTTGCTTTGTAAGGACGTTCACAATGGTGATAGTTATATAGTTAGCTAATGTGGAGATAAGAGACAAGAACAAAAATTATTTTATACATCGTTATATCACTGAACCCTACATATTTCTCTTACATATTTTCGGGCGACATAAAATAGATCAGCAATTTATTCGTCACTAGTGACTACTTTGCTTACTTTTTCTCTATCCATATGATAATAGATTAGTCAAATAACTAATTGTTAGGATGTCCAAATATGTATAAGATTCTGGGAGGTGATTCTAGAAGGGGGGGCTACTTGGTGATCAGACAATTTTTATCTGTTATTTATTACCATGTATATATCTAATGTAACCTGCTAAAAAAACTTGTGGCATATGCACATAACCTACTTTCTTTAACGAAACCGTGTTCTATTTTAGCATTCTTTGCTAGTGGTTCCGTGAATATGACAATGCAGAGGATGTTGCGAACGCTTACTAACCAGTGCATCCACATGCCAGAAAAACACAATAATAAAACAAAAACCAGAGTAATAGCTTAACTGAAAGCCAGAGGATTTATACTCATCTGCCATTGGGTCATACAATACAGTACATACCAAAAGCCTATGAACTTGACTTTACCCTAGCTTTTCCTGCTCCCAATTATTATTCATTATTCATGTAGCCAAGTAGTCCCCAGGTACAACTTTTTGCGATCCAGTGACACCGAAAGTCCATGGCTCTACCTGGACCAAAGTTGTCGTAACATTATGGTACTGGGAATCTGCTCATATTTTCTCAGATCTGGATTGGATTGAAAGCAGTTTTATAGTGCATACATGCTCAGTATTGTCTATCTAGACCGTCCACATTGTGTTTTGAGATCGTACACATGTAAAACAGTAGTATATAGTATTGAGTATAGTACACAATACGAATCTCAGAGCAGATTTGAACAGTGCAGATAGTACATGTTCAGCATGTACATGCTGCAATACATAATTGGATTGGATTGAAGTCTATGAATAAAGTTACTGCACAGAAAAGCTGTTGCAAAATCATTGAAATTTCACCACTCACTGACTTGTCCAAGTTGATCTGTACATGCACTCCTACAGTAGCATGTGCTCTTCTCCTGCTTATTGCTTGGCTTTGGAATCAAGGAAAGATGCACTTGAAAATGCTGGGGCTCAGGATCTCAATGACTGACTGAACCAAGTTGCTGCTGGCAGCAGGCAGCTGCCTACTCTGGGTGGCGGCATGTCAGAGTGTGTGGGGATCTTATCCATCACAAATTCACAGTGATCCATCCATACAGCTAGCTAGCTGCAGTCACTGGAATGGCGAAAAATATACTATGTTGCATATTATATGCAAAACGCGTTTTAAGTAATACTATGATCCTGATATTTATGGTGAAAAGGTTGCTAACCTGCAGACTGTTTCATACTTGTATCCTTTTTTTTTTTTTTTGAGATTTCATACTTGTATCCATGTATACACATTCAGCGTGTAAAACTACTCAATGACCTGAACATAATCAGAAAACAACAAGAGAACGAACCTCAAACAAAGTAAATTCGTATAGATTGTTATTCATCTGAAACACTATAGAAACTATGGATACTTCTGCTGTAATTATTATTTACAAATGTCCTCCTTAGCAGTGATGCTTGTCGTCCTAAAACTAATTAACAGCACCTATATAATGTCCCCCAGAACCAGCCATTAATAACCCTTATTAGATGACGAAAAAGGACAAAATACAGAAAAAAAGCCAAAAATCAAGATTTATCGATAAGCATCGACATCATGAGATGTCTGGCCTCTCTACTGATGTTCTAATTAACAGTAAAATTTGCAGGGGAAGTAAAAAAAAAAATCAATCAGACTCTCAGGTCGTCCTTGCGGTTGCCATTGCCATCAAGCTCCAGCTCAAGGAGGCGGCAGGAATGGCTGGCCTTGCAGCTCTGGTAGACCATGGTGGTGACGACGGTGTCAAGGACACAGATCATGGCGTGGATATAGGCGACGAGCAGCCCCTCGCAGAGCATCCCCGCGGTCACCTTGCCGGTGTCCGTGTACGGGCGCATGACCCGGAGCTGGAACAGCGCCTCGACGGCGGCGGCGGCGAGGCTGGCCGGCAGGGACGCGGCCACGGCGGTGGCGGAGTGGCCGGACCGGAGCAGCATGAGGAGCGCCTTGAGCATGGCGTGCGCGCCGCCGCGGCCCTCGGCGGCCGCCACGACCGTGGCCAGGTTGCACACCGCGGACGCGTTGGCCAGCGCCACGGAGTAGACGATCACGCCGGCGGCCGAGAGCGCGAGCACGGCCCTCCCGCTGCCGCCGTCGGGGCTGGAGGTGGGACGGGAACCGGGGGGAGCACCGCCCACGCCCAGCAGGTGCAGCGCCTCGGCGGCATTGAACGCGGCGAGCAGCGCGGCGAACACGGCGGCATTGGCGAGCAGCAGCGCGAGGCAGTTGACCACCTCCGTCCGCGCCATCGCCGGGTACGACGACCGCACGACCCGGCCGATGACGGCGGATGTGTTCTCCTTCCGCGGGCGCTGGGCGCCGTGCAGCGCCGGCGCCGAGGCCGCGGACGAGCAGCAGCAGTGCACGGCGCAGGCCTTGGCGAGCAGCAGGAAGGAGAGGGAGAATGGCATGGCGGCGAGGAACGCGCAGGCGCGCTGGGACAGGCGGTGGCTGAGGAGGAAGAGCAGCTGGGACGCCGGCGGGAACCCCGCAGCGACGAGGACCCGGCGGAGGCGGCGCGAGAGGAGGTGCGACGGGGCCAGCAGCGCCGGGTGCGAGCGCGAGAGCAGCGCGGCGGCGGAGAAGGGCAGCGCCAGGAGCGACGCCGCGGAGGACGCCGGGTGGTAGTGCCGGAAGAAGGCGTGCAGCGCAGTGCGGATCATCTTCCCAGCGCCGCCCATCATCCCTTCCCTTCGCTTTGCCTTGTGTAGTACTAGTAGTGTGTGTGCTTGGATGGGGATGATCTTGCTCTTGATCGATGTTGGCTTAGCTTGATGATCCGATCCTTATAAGTGTGTGGGTGCTTCAATTCTTGCGGTCTTGGTGATTGATCGTTTGGCGCACTGCTATGTGGTGGTTGTAGCTGCCCAGTTGGCATGAGCACTGTGAGCACAACCGCACAACACTAAAAAGTACGCCCCGAGCATGGCACGGCCTGAGGCCTATAGTGCTAGTGCCAGGCATGGCCCAGTGGTAGTATCGTGCCTAGGCCATAGGTTTGGCATGGAGTCCCGGCCTGAGCACGAGACTATTGTTAGGTAGGCACTGATGCCGCTCGATCTTTTCTAATCGTTGGATGAGTTTAGGGGATTCTCTAGCCGTTGGATGACAATATATAAGGCTCTTCAAACCCTAACTTCAATTTTCACTTTCCCAGGCACATCGTGCAACTCTCGTCCTCCCCATCTACACTCCCGTACAGATACGTGATACCTTCCCGACTCCCCCCGTCTTGGCATCCTTCCCTCTGGTCAAGATTTCCTCTCCAATGCCCGGATTCTCCTCCCGTTTCCTCCATGTTGTCGCGAAATCTGATTCGCGCTCAGCATACCAGCGAAGGCGGAACGGTCCTGCGGAGCAAGAGCGAATAGATCCAGCTAACTTCGACAATCGGCGTGGATGAGCACCGATGAATCTCCAAGCGTACCAGTCAATTTGACCTGCAATTAATAAGGAAAAATAGTCATCAGTAACACAATACGGAACCACTGGTGTGTCCCAAGTGGTTCCAGATATCCGGCCCAGCGGGCCTTCTCAATAGGCCGTCGGCTAGAGAGCCGATATCCGATCGCATGAATCAATTGTATAGAATTGACAGAAACACCCGATTCCTTATTTAACTGATTCAGAGATAAACATGAATGAAAACAAATTATATTAAACAGATCTAATTCATATATTGCCTTATGTACCGAAACTTATCTTAATCTATCACATCTATTAATTGGAATCGACCAGATCGTTGTAGCTAATTAAAACACTTGAATCAATCTTAACATGATTCGAAGCACAGGACAATGCATAAAAGAGATCGGAAGAATACAACGAGCAGCAAGCAAGCGCAAATAGTATCGGCTGAACAACCGATCTGAAGTATAGGCAACATACAAGCCTATAAAGTAAACGATGCTTTGACTCTTTGACTAATCTACCTAACCCGTCGCTAACGTCAAGGGGATCGACCGGATCGTTGGAGCCCATGATGTAAGCTAATGGTAGATCTATTAATCAAAAACTCTCTACACAATTTACTTTATTACCTGAGTGCGACCTATACACAATCAAGATCTGAATTAACCGGCTAATAACAAACAGATCTACTCGCCTAAACATGATATTCAATTAATGTTCATATAAGAAAGATAGATACAAAAGATTTAAGCTGACGAGAACAGATCAAGATTGGGCAGATTGATAATGCTTAAAATAAATAAACAATAAATCATCATAAGCAACATCGGTAACTTAATGAATCTAGCTAACATGCCAAGTTAATTAGAATCGATAACTAACCCGTAATTCAATCTAAACATGACTTAGATCGAACGAGAATCAATAACTACCCGAATCCATCTAACAGTGCTGCACGAGGCAGAATTGTACTAACAATACTTGATAAACACAAGCGTGACGGTACTTATAGCAAGCCTGCGTCCACCGGATGACACCTAACTTGTCGAAGACCTCGCCGGTTCTACGTTACTCCTACTCCTCGAGTTTTTGGCTGGTGGCCAAAAAAAAAAAAGTGTTGTTGTATTGATTGACGTCCCTTTTAGAATGCGCTTGGGCTTATATTTATACCCAACAGTTAGAGAGAAAGTCTCAACCGAATGAAAACCCTAGCTAAAAATAAGGAAATAAAACAATTTCCTAATTCTAAGGTAAATCAGAGCCCATCTTTCCATTCTTGTGGGCCCTTCTCCTGATTGCTATTCAGTTAATGTGCCTGCGTGCTTCTACTCATACGTATCAATTACCCGATCGCCACATACCTTGATGAAGTCAGCATACATCCGATCCATCCTCTCATCTGTAATCAATCATTCGATCCGGCTTACTGATCGGCTAATCCGCACGCAACTGGTCACACATGCCCCCTAATTTTGGGATGAAATTGATTTCCTCCCAAAATTTTAAATCTTTTCTTCACATCCCGATCATTGGCATTCCTGTGTGGACACCTCATCCCCCGTGCGCCGCGTCCGGATTTATGTTGCTTGATCCAATCGGGCGTATACTGGAAGCGTCGTCTCGTCTCCCGAGAAAACCCCTGACTATAAATCAATGCTAAAGTAACCCAATATACCACGCATTCTTTCAAATCCTCCGGTCACTTAAGTCATCATTTGCTCCCTTCATCTTCTCCTTTATATCGCTGGAGATTCGATGGCCGGCGGTGGAAATCACAGCAAGTGCCCGGCTGACGGCCCTGCCGAGGGAGACGAGGGAACCAGCGGCTCCCGTCCGAGGTATACCTCTAGCTCGTAAAATGTCTTCATCGGATCTTCTCCATTTCCTAAATTTGCATTATGCATAAATCCTAGTCAAAGCGGAATCCTCCGTCCAGAAGCTGCTACTGAAACCCCGGTCGAGAGTGCCCCGTCTTCTGCCTCCTCAACGAATCACGACTACCGCCGCCAAGCACAGGAATACCGCCGCCTACATCAAGAAACATCCCAAGAGGCCGAGCAACTTCGGGACAGCTTGACCGCACAGTCAGTCGCCCTCGCGGCGGCTGAATCCAAACTCGCAACCACGCGGGCTCGCCTCTCTGAAGCCGATGCTGCAGTAGCAGGTATACTTCACTACGCTCTCTTTCTGTTCCATGTTATGTCCTGACCCTTAATGTTCTTGATTCATCCTTGATGGCTCGGTTGGAGGATTTCCACCAAGTTGCCAATGAAGCCGCCGACTTCATCGGTGCGCATGGCAGGACAGTGACGCTTCGCCTGCAGGACATCCAACGCTGCATTGGTGAAGCAGTTACCAGCGGCATCTATCGCGGTGCTGCCGCCAGTCTTGCAGCCGTCGCACTCCGTATGGGATACCACTTCTTGGCCATCGAGTCCGGCTTTCCGGCGGAAGAAGACCCAGGCGAGCGTGAAAGCCTCATGGAAGCCTTCGAGGAATATGCTGAAGAAATAGCAGCGGCCATCCCTGCTAGTGGTGTCATCGAAGAAACTCGCAACAATCAGTAGCTTGTACTAGGTGCAAACTGTTAATAAAATCCTCTGTATATTTCGCCTGTCATTGCGTTTCTTTATTTTTTGTTCTAAAGGCAATGTTCTCCACATCGGCTATATTACCCCATCAAGGGTTTACCCCTTTTGCTCTTGAGGCGATTCCTCTCTTAGAATCGGCTGTTGCGTAATCAGTGCAATTTATACCACCATCTCCTCTGAAAACAATCCTCATAGGACATCAACTGCTCTGTCCTACATATGGATCCCCCTTTCATCATTTTTTTTATTTCTGAAGGCAATTTCCAGATGAAATCGGCTGTTTGACCATCAACCATTCTCATCATTTGCTTAAGCTCCAATTGGGATACAAGGGTAGTCCTTCTTCAAGAATTTGCCATTGGTAGCTCTAGCAAACTCATTCCCTTCCAGGTCCCGTAGAATGTATGCATTGCTAGGCGCACATCGTACAACCCGGAACGGGCCTTCCCAATTAGGTGACCATTTGCCGAATCGGCCATCTTTAGTACCAATAGGTAATACCACTTTCCGTACCAGCTCTGATTTGGCAAACTACTTGTGCTTCACCTTCTTGTTGTAGTACCTGGCTACCCTCTGCTTATTTGCCTCAATATTTTCCAAAGCCTTCAGCCGATGACAATTGAGATCTTCCAAACTGTCCATCATGATGTCCTTATACTCATCGGTTGTGAGCTGATTTTGTAATGTGACCCGGCGTGATCCAGACTGCATGTCCCACGGTAACACAGCAGCATGCCCATACACTAATTCATAAGGAGTAGCCTTAGTCGATCCATACGGAGACATCCGGTAAGCCCATAATGCTTCGTTCAAAGTCAAATACCACTTTCTTGGATACTGCTCGATCTTCTTCTTTATAACCTTGATTAATATCTGATTTGATGCCTCCGCTTGACCATTCACCTGCGCATAATAGGGGGAGGAATTGTATAGCTTAATCCCCATGCTATCTGCAAACTCCCTGAACTCTGCCGAAGTGAACATGGTGCCCTGATCGGTTGTTAGAGTCTGAGGGATACCAAACCGATAAATGATATGCTCCTTGACAAATTCAACCATATTTTTAGAGGTAACAGTCCTCAAAGGAATTGCCTCAACCCATTTGGTGAAATAATCCGTCGCAACCAGTATGAATTTATGCCCTTTACTTGACGAAGGATATATTTGGCCGATCAAGTCAATTCCCCAACCTCTGAACGACCATGGTTTGATTATAGGATTCATAGCAGAGGCTGGTGACTTCTGAATATTGCTGAATTTCTGACAATTCTGGCATCTCCTGTAATACCTGAAACAATCCTCCAACATAGTTGGCCAAAAGTATCCAGTCCTCCTGATAATCCATTTCATTTTGTGAGCAGATTGATGAGCCCCACATATTCCTTCATGCACTTCGCTCATTAACCTCTCTGACTCCCATTTTTCCATACACTTGAGTAGTACACCTTCAACCGTTTTATAATACAGCTGTCCATCGAGTAACACGTATTTGATGGACTTATACCTAAGCTTCCTGCTCACCTTCCGCGAAGGATCTTTGAGGTAATCAGCTATTTCAGTCATCTAGTCTCCCTCTATTTGCTTGGTACTGAACACCTCCTGTACCGAACGATACCCAGATGCATCTTGTGCTAGCTGATTAGCCTCCTCGTTTTGCCCCCTAGGGATTTGAACTAAGGAGAATGTGAAGAAATCATCCAATAATGCCTTGCACTGGTCATAATATCCCCTGAGCACATCATCTTTGCATTCATATTGGCTGAGCAACTAATTGATCACTAACTGTGAATCTCCAGAAACCTCAATTACCATAGCCTTTGATTCCGGTAGAAGATGAAGTCCTTTTAGCATAGCTTCATATTCTGCTTGATTATTGGTCACCACTAGGCCAATTTGATAGGTAAACTCAAAATACCGCCCTTGGGGCGAAATCAAAACAATACCAACGCCTCCGCCTTGCTTGTATGAGGATCCATCGAAAAAACATTGTCCACGGCATTGCTTCAGAATAGTTCTCCTGACCTCCATGGTGCGGAGTCACAAAATCTGCCATTACCTGCCCCTTGACTACCTTGGCTGACTCAAACCTCAAATCGAACTCTGATAGCGCCAGAATCCACTTGCTGATCCTCCCATTCAGAATCGACATAGACAACATATGCTTGATGACATCTGATTTGGATACTACCACGCATTCTGCCGTCAGTAGGTAGTGCCTCAACTTGGTGCATGAATAATACAAGCACAAGCACAGCTTTTCAGTAGGAGTGTATCTCGTCTCCGGATCCAACAATCTTCGACTCAAATAAAAGACCACACTCTCTTTGTCTTCAAATTCTTGCATAAGGGCCGAGCCAATTGTGTGGCTTTCGGCCATCACATACAGCTTGAAAGGCTTCCCTACTTATGGAGGAATTATCACAGGAGGAGACTTCATATACTCCTTTATACTTTCAAACGCCTTCTGCTGCATGTCGCCCCCATCTAAACTCCTGATCATTTTTTAATTTCAACAGTGGCGAGAATGGTAACACCTTCTTTGACAAGTTGGATATGAACCTCCTTATGAAATTGATCTTCTCAAGCAATGATTGCAATTCCTTCTTGTTTGTTGGAGGTACTGCATCATCGATTGCTTTTCTGCTCTTCTCACCAATCTCAATGCCACTTCGGTGCACCATGAACCCCAAGAATTGACCAGCTGATACTCCAAACGCACACTTGTTGGGATTCATCTTCAACCCGTGCTTTCGAGTGCATTCCAAAGTTGCCCGCAAGTCGGCCAAATGGTCTTTGTAACTCTTTGATTTTACTACCACATCATCAATGTATATCTCGACGATCTTGCCAATTAGCCAATGGAAGATGTAACTCATTGCCCTCTGATATGTAGCACCAGCATTCTTCAAGCCAAACGTTATGACTACCCACTCGTACAACCCGAGGGCTCCTGGACACCTGAAGGCCGTTTTGGGAATGTTCGGCCATAAAGATTTGTTTGTGGCCAACGTCGCCTTCCATAAAGCTGATGACCCGATACCCTGCTGCAGCATCGACTAGCATGTTGGCTATCGGCATCGGATATCCATCCATAGGAGTCGCCTTGTTCAGATTCCAGAAATCAATGCACACCCTCATCTTGCCATTTTTCTTGTACACAGGGAGAATATTTGATATCCACTCTGCGTACCAGCATGGCCGTACAAACTTGGCTTCTAACAGCCTTTCCACTTCTTTCTTGACGTCTTCGAATATTTCCAACCTGAACCTCCTAGGAGCCTGCTTGAAAGGGCGATACCCATCCTTTATTGGCAATCGGTGCTCGACAATAGATTTATCCAGCCCTGGCATCTCATAAAACTTGTTGACGGTCGTTAAGTACCAATTTTATACCGTCAACTAATGCTTGGAAATGGACAATAATAGCAACATAGGGGTTATTACTAACAGATTCCATGAGTTTTGGTGAATTGTCTATTTTCCAAGAGATTATCCAGAAAAGCTTAAAAGAAGGATTAAAGTGCATAATTATCACGAAACTTGATCGCGAAGGAAACAAACATCATCGGCAAGAAAGAAGCGTCTAGAATGCACCCGAAGCAAGCGGGCCCCCACTGGGCAGGTGGTGGGGCCAGTCGGCCCCAAGGGGGGGCGGGCGGCGCCCCCCTAGGGTTTTGCTGCCGCCTTCTGGAGTCCTTTTCCACCGCCTCCGAGGAGTCATCTTAGCCCTATGTTTAAGTCGGTTTGATCCAATGGCGCATGTTCACCCCACGGGGCTATAAATAAAGGGGTAGACTCCTTCCCAGAGCACCAATTTATTCCTCCAGCTCATTTGTCAAGAGTAGACAGAAGTTAAGGTTTCCAGAGATTAGAAGTAGAGCTCTAGTTCTTCAAGTTCATTAGTTTAGGTGTCTAGCAAGATTCAAGTAGAGTTGGGCGCTACGCTCGGGATTCCAGATCTGTTCGTCTGGAGATCGGTATTATCATCTTGTATCTTATTATGATTTTGCTCTATTTTAATATATTGCTACTTATTCAGTTCTTAGTTTATTCTAATTTCATATGCAATATAGTTGTGATTGGTGACGATTATTGTCATATGATCGTAAAGCGCCTAATTCAGTACTCGAGTGAGTTATGTGGTATGTATTATGTAGACGTGGTGTCTAGATATATTACGTACCTACGGAGGCACCCTGACGTGCCGGGTCGTGTGGTAGTCCGTATAGGTGATAGCTGCGTTGGTTCCTCTGTACTCCACCCCCCGTACATAGGACGAGCAGAGCGCGGTCGCGAAGGAGGTGACCCTTGTGTCTTAATATTCTCATTAGATGATGCTCCTTATGATGTTTTCTGAGTCGGTTCTGCTATAAATAAAGATGTGTAATATAGCGTAGGTTGTAGACTTTATATTTAGTAATTACATAGGTTTACTTTACTTTAGCCGAATCTTGAGATTGTCTTACTACATTAGTGAGTCTCTATATTCTATCTCTGCAATACCATTTACTTTATTTACTCAGTTATCATTTATCATATTATCATTGACTTATTACCGCTAAAGCATTAGAGTTACTGGTCACTATAGGTCTACACATTTATTAATAATCTTTTCAATATAGTAGATTATCCTAATTAATAGAATGTCTATTTATCCTTTTGGCATAAAACAAATCAGTGATACTCGAATACTTACCAGGTGAAGTGCTACAATGGGAGAATTATCTGTGTGCTTGCGGATATATTCTATAGTTTGATATTTTTCGGTGGCAAGTATAGATTATTTTACCAATGGTTTTTGACATCATGTTAGGGATGACAACTTAACTTAAAGTGATGTTAAAAATACCAACAAGCATTTCTGACGCCGTTGTCGGGGATTGGCAATTTTATTCATTAGGATAAGTTATTGGAATTCGCTGATTTATTCGCCAGGATATTTTTTTTAGAATTTCATATAGGGGAGTTTTCATAGATAATATTATAGAAAAACATAAAAATAACTATAGACACAAAAACTTATAGATAGACCGTAAGCTTTTGCTTTAGCAGACTTACCCGTGTTTTGTCTTTTGTTTAAATATTTTATATAGGGTAAGTGCAGGATTGGTTGTAGTACTTTAATTCTTATCAATCAGGAACAACCATAGGAAGAAGGGTCTTACATTATTTTGTGAAGCCATGGCTGAGAAAACTCTGTGTGAATTCTCTGCTCTGAGCACTGAGAATATTCACGTTGGGCCAACCTTTAACGTTGAAGATCATGATTTCGAGATAAAGCCAAGCCTCATCAAAATGGTGCAAGCTATCATATTCAGTGGAAAGAAGGATGAAGATGTAAGTGTCCATCTGCAGAATTTTCTGGAGATTGGCAACACCATCAACATTAAAGGCATTCCTCAAGATGTCATGCTACTTCGTTTATTCCCGTTCTCACTGGAGGGAAGAGCGAAGCAGTGGTTTTATCAGAGTAAAGATCAAGTCAAGACATGGAGAATGTTCAAAATCTTTCTTAGAAAAGTTTTTCTGAGTAAGCATAATCAATGCTTTACGAGGAAAGATTTCAGAATTTTGTCAGCAGAAAGGTGAACCTATTCCAGAAGCCTGGGAACGTTTTCAAAATTACATATCAGATTGTCCTCGCCATGGAATAGAAAAATGGTTGCTCATGTAAACATTTTATCGCGGACTAACTCAAAGGTCACGTGAGCAACTGGATGCCACTGCTGAAGGATCATTTATGTCACTCACCTCTGAAAGAGCTGAAGATATTATGGCAAAGATAACAGAAAATCAGAGTTGGATAAACAACACCCAAACATGCCATAAGAGTGAAAAAGTTCCAGAGGGAGTATGTGCACTGTCAACCAAGATGGATGTACTATTGAACTGGTTAGAACACAGGGCAAATTATAAAAGAGATCGTCAAGCTATTTAAGATACATTCAATTCTCAGAATCAATGTGAAGAGTATTTAAGAATTGAGTCGGCTGAATCCCCAGAAGATATTAGTACAGTCATCAAGTCCACTTCTCAGAAGCAAGGATGGGCTCAACCTCGGTCAACCAGTCAAGGCAAGTACCAAGGCAATTATAATTTTTCAAATCAGAAACAACCACCCTTGAGAGAATTAATATTAGAACAAGTTAAAATTAATGAAAGTATTTATAAGAAGCTTGCTTTTAATGATAAAGTTTTAGAAGGAATTAATTCTAAATTAGGTAATTTCTCTTCTGCGGTTAAAGATCAAATATTATTTAATAAAAAGATAGAATTATAAATTGCACAATTGTCTTCTACTTTATTTAATACTAACCCTGAACTAGTAAAAGGAATATCTACTATAGGAGGTAAGTCTACACGTGATTGTTGACATCTACTAACGTCGCCTAATATAACTATATAACCTTTAATGCGAGATGCGAGATTAGAAGATGAATGGTAATTAATTAACTTGTCATTAGCAACTAGCCACTTTTCTATTACCAACATTCTTATGCAAAAACTAGGTTGTCATCCCTAATTAATAATGCTAAGAATAAATAAAGGTTTTATATATTAATCTATGTGACTAGGCAGAAATAAATATAAATAATATAAACTAAGATCAGTTCTGCAAGCGGACAAATAATTATACCATTATAGCATTTTACCTAGGGAGTTCTACCAGGTTGTCGATTTATATTTATACCACTGGGAAGGACTGGGATAAACTTTAATCTATTATATTGATAGTGGTGGTATACAATGGATAAGTGACATTACCGATGTCATTTACTCTACTCATAACAGGTAGGAGTCACAAGGTAAATAAGATAAAGGTGATAAGTATGATCGAGCATCATAAATAAAAGATAATCATCAGAGCACTTCTCTAATCATAGTAATAGCTAGCCAATGGATAAACTAAGGAATTAATATCAAAGGTAATTCTATAACTACATCAATGAATAACTCTAATTAGTGCAATTACATCTACCAATCATTGTTAGACTAATCCTATATCATGATCACATGCAAAGGGCATCATCTAGGAAGGATGTGAAACAGAGTCATCATCCAACTTCGCGACCGTGCCTACTGCGTACGTACGGGGGGTGGACTACAGAGGACTCAACGCAGCTGTCATCTACGTGATCTGCCACACGACCCGGCACATCAGGGTGCACTCGCAGATAAACAAAATACCTAGACACCATATCTACATATCGTTCATCATCTATCCATCGTACGCATGAATAAACGCTATACGAGCAATTACATGAATTCAATAAGATCAAACCAACTATACTAGACATATAATCAAAGTAGACAAAGACCACTAGGCTAGAACTATGAACTAGGATGCTCTTGATGAACTAGGAGGCTCTTGATGGCTTGAAGACTTGATGCCTTGAATGAATAATGGGTTGATGCCTCCAGGGGGGTCTGCCCCTTTATTTATAGCCCGGTGGGATGCATGTGCACTGTAGGATCAAACCGACTTGAAACAAGGGCTGAGATGACTCCACAAAGGCGGCGGAAGAAGACTCCAGAAAATGGTCTGAAACCCTAGCAGGGGGGCGCCGGTCGGCCCCACCCTGGCGCCGGCCGGCCCTACCCTGGTGGGTCTCGGGTTCCGGTGCTTCGGATGTGTTCCAGATGCTTCTAGTGTTCTCGTAATGATGTTTCCTTGGCGGTTAAGTTACGTGGTAATCATGCTCTTTAACCCTTCTTTTATGCTTTTCTGAAATAGCCCCTGGAAAATACAGAACATGCACAACTCGTGGAAACTGTCAGTTAAAACCCTAGACTAGTATGCATTCATATATCCTTTGGTGTCTAAAGTTCTAATAAAAGTTGACGTTATCCACCGTCAACAGTGATCCACCTTACCCAAAGGGAGCACGTAGACAACCACATTTAGTACAGGTAGAAGAAGAGATTGAGAAGGACAGCAGAGAAGAGGAAGTCGTACCACCAGAAGATTCACCCCCAATTGAATCACAAGATCAAGAATTAACTCAAGATTTTCATGACACAACCCTCCTACCTTTTCCACGCAGAAGAAGAAGAAAACGGATGATCAATTTGGCAAGTTTGTAGAGGTAATTCAGAAATTATATGTCAATATTCCGCTGTTAGATGCCATGCAGGTACCTACATATGCAAAGTATCTTCGAACCATCCTCAACAACAAAAGACCACTACCTTCTACTGAAGTTGTCAAGTTAACGGAGGAGTGTAGTGAGGCAATTCTGAGTTCTTCTCCTGCTCAGAAGAAGGATCCAAGCTGTCCTACTATTGATTGCTCAATCGGAGACCAGATATTCGAGAATGTTTTATGTGATCTTGGAGCAAGTGTCAGCGTCATGCCCAAGACAGTCTTCGACAAACTCAACTATTCTACGCTCACGCCAACTTCGATGTGTCTGCAATTAGCTTACCAATCGGTCCGCTATCCCGCAGGAATCGTAGAAGATATTCCGGTAAGAATCCGCAACTTTTTTGTTCTGGTAGATTTTGTAGTACTTGACATGCCGGAAGAGAGGAAGATACCCCTCATTTTCGGGCGACCATTCCTAAACACTGCAAATGCAACCATCGACGTCGGAGCTGGAGAAATCACATTCACCATCAATGGGCAAGAAGAGTGGTTTGCATTCAAGCCAAGACTCGAGTAATGCCAAACTTTGAAGTGTCATGAAGGACAAGATGCAACAACATCTTTGACACTGGAGATAAATCATGAAGAATAATTCAACTGGAGAAGTCGGGATAGGCGGACTTAAAAACCCTGTACCTTCGCCGGGAGGTAACTCAGTAATTATCGGTAATTTAATTTTTGCATTAAAATTTGCGTATTTACTTTCCCATAAATTGCATTATTAAAAAGAAATAAAAAAATAAGCATAGCATGATCAAAGCTTAAGCCCCTTGTGATTACTACTAACGGAGCGTTAAACCCCCGTCAGTGAAATTTACTGTTGTGGCAGAAAATTATAAAAAGATCATCATTAGAATTCTAATTTTTCATAGATTCATAAAAGTAATTTAGTTTTTCATTCTTGTGTCATTATACGGTATAAATACGGGAGACATGTGAGACCCACCATCATCACATCAAGTCACCTCAAGCATTATCATCAACTACCACCTTTCACTACCATCCAAACTCCATTATTCATACATGCACTACCCACCATTCACTCCATTCAACAGAAAGAGCACTCACACACATGCATTTGGAGAGACCTGAGAGCAATGTTGACATACTTCAAAAGTGGAGGGCCAAAGGACACCAGGTGGGGCCGGCCGGCCCTACACCCATGCCGGCCGACGCCCCTCTACCTCTTCTCTGCCTCCCACTTCTCTCACTCACTCATTCACTCACTTGCACTCCAGAGAGCACCTAGCTACTCTGCTTTGTTGCTCGAAACTTCAAACTCTCACCAATTCTCCATTTGATTCAAGTTTAAGTAAGGAAAGGAGTAAAGAAGGAGATTAGCAAGAGCACCCATAAGAGAGATTACCACTTTGATTCCTTCTCTTCACTAGTTCTTGCTTATTCTTGTTTTGTTCTTATGTTCTTGTTCGTTCTTGCTGTGTTCTTCGTGTTCTTCATTTTTCAGGCAATATGAGCAATAGAATGAAAGGAGCTATCCGATCCCTTGGAAGAGCATTTTCACGCCGTACAACAAGAAGTCAATCATCATCACAAGTTCCATCGTTCATCGGCTCCGACATGAATGTCGATTCACCTTCACCTTTCGTATACGACAACCCTTCATCCTCTTCCCAATAGGAAGAGAGGTATGAGCTCACAACCATCACTCAAATTTCTTTATCATCTAGACCTTAGAGAGAAATATTAAATGTGATTAAGAACAAGGAATTTACGTATACTCTAATTTTTTATGCCAACTTGCTCCATGAAACCGGAATGGATTCCGAGTTTGAGCTTATATTTAGAAATGTTGGTTGGGAAGGTGCATGGCAAACTACTGAGCAGGGTAACAAGTTACTCACAATAGAATTTATTAGCACCCTAGACTTTGATGATGTTGAGGTCAATTTTAGAATGTTTAATAAACTTTTCATCCTCTCATAGAAAACCCTTAGCTTAGCGCTAGGATTCCATAATCAGTGTGTGGTTAATATAACGGAATCTCTCCAAGACTTTGATAAAGATGATTTTTGGGAGAGCATCACTGCAAAGAAATCAGAGTGAAAACAAAAATATACTACTGAAAAAGTCCATCACCCACACTGAGGTTCATGCTTAAATGGCTAGCTTTTACATATTTTCCTAGAGAGGAATTAAATACCATTAAACAAGATGAGCTACATTTATTATATATCATGATAAAAAAGAGAAAGGCGTTACCTGTAAAAATGATGTTGAATTACCGGAGAACTGTCCCTTCCATGAGAAAATACAGTATTTCCTTTACTTTCTGGATTGCACGTTTAGCTACTGGGTTAGGTTTATTACAGAATGCTACACTTGTTTTTATTCCCGATGCCCGTAGAATTATTGCTATGATTTTTTCTTTCGTGTTCACATGCTCAAACGCCAAAATAATAAAATAATTATGATCTATAAAAGCTATGCAAACGAGTACGAGCTGTCGGACAGGGAGTTATGAATTTATTCTGTGTAGAACTTTGTTTTTCCAGCTAGTGGAGCTAATATTGGCAGGTGTCCGTCCGCATGCATCAGCAGGGCGCCGAGAGCTGATTTCACTGGATCTGACCCAGCACCACGTGGGCCAGCTTATTTCCACTTTGTTAGTTTTGGTGAGCAGGGATCGACGCAGAAACCACGTCAACAGTGGACCACCCATGCAGGATGGGAGGACCAGCCCATATTTCAGCAAGGAGAGTCTTTATCAGCAGCAGCAGGGTGGGGAGCATTTCCCACAGAGGCACCAGACAACACGGCAACTGACTTTCAGAGAGGCCGAACATCCTTTTCTATGCGCGAGAACATGGACTTCACCACTGGTGGACCGTATCCGTTCCACGCACCACCGAAAGATGGCTACTACCGGCCACCTGAGCAGCATTTTTCGGCTACCGCTAATGATTTCCCAGCTTTATCTATGCGCCTCACTAACATTGAGTAGGGACACAACACGATAAGAGACACACTGCACCAGCACGAGCAGTGGCAGCATCAGGTCGATGACAGGTTCTACCAGTATGAGCAGTGGCAGCATCACACGGACCAACGACTTGATCAGTTATACCAAGGGCAGCAGCAGACACAGAGCGAACTGTAGTATTTGATACATCAGATGTGATATCCGCCGCCACCTCCACCACAGTACTGAGCACGGCAACATCCAGCTTGGGGAGATCCCCGCTAGGTGAGCACCTCTCACCTTTATATATATTCTACTATTTATTTCAGTATTTATTTCATTCTTTAATTCTGTCAATTTCTATATTGCTAAGAATAACAAGAAAACTAAATAAAATTTATTTACTGCTTTCTTTAGTTACTACATTAATTTCTTGCTTGATAAAAAAATGAAAATCCAAAAAAATAGAGCATTTAAGTAAGTTTGCTTTACATTCCGCATTAAGCTTGTCTTTAGAGTAAGTAGAACTTGAAGCTAGAGAAAAATAAAAAAGATGATTAAATTGCTTAAATATAATTTTCTGCAAATGATTAGTATTTAAATTTAATTTCTCCTATGAATTGCATGAAGTTTATCTACCATGAAAATTTGTTCTGAAGCTTGATATCTGTGGGAAGCATAAATTTTAATCTAAGTAATTGACGGATATGATATAAGAAAGTTTGAGTTGCTATTTATTTCATTCTGAGTGATACCTAAGCTCCAGACATTTCAAAAGTCAAAATCAAAATAAATATAATAATAATTTGTTCTACTAATATGATTTAAGTAGACTATTCTATTATGCATTCATGATTGAATTCACATGCACAAAAATATTTTTGCTCTATGCACAAGTTTATCTCTTAGAAGTCTTAAAGAAAGTGTGGGTTATAAAAGTAAAAGATGCCATACCAAAGAAGTATGAGTCTAAAATATGCCATATCAAAAGGGTATGTGCAAAAAAAAAAGAAAGAGAGTAAAACAATGGGTGCAAAGACACCCGCCTGAGAGAAAAAATGAGTATAAAAAGTATCCGCTGTGAAGATAGCCCACACTCTTCATGAAGACAGAAAAGAGAGGATAATGCATAGGAGCCCGGAAATAAAATTTTATCACACTCACACATTCAATCATGGTGTATCCTCTGTAATCTTATATAGTAGACTCTCATTATTTTCTAATAAAAATTATACAAAACTCTGGAGCAATGGTTGAAACAAAGGATAAAAGATATAGTGCTTGCTTAATTATTCTATCTTTCAATTACCTAAGATTTAGTATAAAAGCTCCACGGTTGAAAAGAGTAGGAATAAGTTTGAAGGGTGGGCTAATGAATTGCAATCTGGAAAAGAATTTCTGTTTAAATATTTGAGTACTTGTTGGAAGTTATACATATTAATGAAACCTTGATTAAATTATTTCAAGTCAACTTTGCTAAGGGACTAGCAAAGACTTAGCTTAGGGGTATTGTTGATGGTCATTAAGTACCAATTTTATACCGTCAACTAATGCTTGGAAATGAACAATAATAGCAACATAGGGGTTATTACTGACAGATTCCACGAGTTTTGGTGAATTGTCTATTTTCTAGGGGATTATCCAGAAAAGCTTAAAAGAAGGATTAAAGTGCATAATTATCACGAAACTTCATCGCGAAGGAAACAAACGTCATCGGCAAGAAAGAAGCGTCTAGAATGCACCTGAAGCAAGCGGGGCCCCACCGGGCAGGTGGTGGGGCCGGGCAGCGCCCCCCTAGGGTTTTGCCGCCGCCTTCTGGAGGCTTCTTCCACCGCCCCTGAGGAGTCATCTCAGCCCTGTGTTTAAGTTGGTTTGATCCAACGGCGCACATTCACCCCACCGGGCTATAAATAAAGGGACAGACTCCCTCCCAGGGCACCAATTCATTCCTCCTGCTCATTTGTCAAGAGTAGACACAAGTTAGGGTTTTCGGAGATTAGAAGTAGAGCTCTAGTTCTTCAAGTTCATTAGTTTAGACGTCTAGTAAGGTTCAAGTAGAGTTGGACGCTATGCTCGGGATTATAGATCTGTTCGTCTGGATATCGGTAATATTGTCTTGTATCTCATTATGACCTTGCTCTATTTTAATATATTGCTACTTATTCAGTTCTTAGTTTATTCTAGTTTCATATTCGATATAGTTGTGATTGGTGATGATTATTGTCATATGATCGTAAAGCACCTAATTCAGTATTCGAGTGAGTTAGGTGGTACGTATTAAGTAGACGTGGTGTCTAGATATATTATGTACCTACGGAGGCACCCTGACGTGCCGGGTCGTGTGGTAGTCCGCATAAGGTGATAGCTGCGTTGGTTCCTCTGTACTCCACCCCCCGTACGTAGGACGAGCAGAGCACGGTCGAGAAGGAGGTGGCCCTTGTATCTTAATATCCTAATTAGATGATGCTCCTTATGATGTTTTCTGAGTCGGTTCTACTATAAATGAAGATGTGTAATATAGCGTAGGCTGTAGACTTTATATTTAGTAATTACATAGGTTTCCTTTATTTTAGCCGAATCTCGAGATTGTCTTACTACATTAGGGAGTCTCTATATTCTATCTTTGGAATACCATTTACTTTATTTACTCAGTTACATTTATCATATTATCATTGACTGATTACCGCTAAAGCATTAGAGTTACTGGTCACTATAGGTCTGCACATTTATAAATAATCTTTTCAATATAGTAGATTGTCCTAAGGAATAGAATGTCTATTTATCCTTTTGGCATAAAAAAAATCAACGATACTCGGAATACTTGCCGGGTGATGTGCTATAATGGGAGAATTATCTGTGCGCTTGCGGATATATTCTATAGTGTTATATTTTTAGGTGGCAAGTGTAAATTATTTTACCAATAGTTTTTGGCATCATGCTAAGGATGACAACTTAACTTAAAGTGATGTTAAAAATACCAACAGTACTCCCACGCAAAGCAATTTTATACTCCTTCAACAGGCATATTAATTCTTTTTTGAAATCAGGCTCCAAATTTGCACCTATGTATGTCGGCCTTGGCCTATCTCTGGGTCCGATATCTACCTGTTCTAACACATCAGCTGGCGTGAAACCTTGCCCCAGTTTTCCATCGGTTCCATCTATCGGATTATCCATTAAACAGAATTTTTTTGAGCCGATTGCTCGTATCGGCTGTTTGACACTCGCTACTGGCCTCAGCAATGCCTCCATTCTTGATTTTCCCTGAGAAACATCCAAACCTTTCTATCTCTTTGTGCATACCATTGGTGATAGCCTCGACCTTAGGGCTATCCGCCTCGACTATCTTCACCTGGTCTCCAAGCCACTGGATCACAAATTGATGCATTGTAAAGGAACACAGCAATTGGCATGAATCGAGTCACGCCCAAGGAGCACATTGTACATACGAAGAAGGTAGTAGTCAGGGTTTTCTTCCCAATCTTAAAATCGACATCAATTGCCCCCCGAGTCAGAGTTATTCTGCCGCCAAAGTCTCTAACCCTTATACCGGTCTTTGCCAAGTCTTCTGGAACCTTGCCAAGCTCACAAAGCACAATGAGCGGCATTAGGTTAATAGCAGCACCACCATCTACTACCATCCTGGTCATCCGCACTCTGTTGATATATCTCTTAAGATATAGAGCCTTATGATCCGGTGTCTGATGGGCATATCGAAAATGGCCTATTGTACAGCATTCTGCACCTCTGTCTTCCCTTTGGACACGCGCGGACTTCCTCTCTCCTCTCTGATTTCTTCCAACAATATCTGAACTTCGGGATCAATCGTCGCTTCATTCTTCGGCCTCTCAGAGGTTAGGATCCGGACTCTGTCTCTGGGGATCGACGCCTCCACCACGTTCTGACTGCCTGAGGGAGTGCTACCTCCAGCAGCTGCAGGTTTGGCACCTTCGAACTTCAAAGCTCCTCTTTGAATGGCCTTCCGGATGTGCTGCCTGAAAGTCGAGCAATCATTGGTGTCGTGAGAGTCCCTTGCATGAAATTTGCAGAAGCCCTTCCTTTTCAGCTGCCCATCACTCGGCATGGTATAATCCGCTGGGAATTCTATCTGTCCCTTTTCTGCCAGGAAGTCAAACAGCTGGTCAAGACTGTAACCCCAAAAATCATTCTGCCTTCTGTTGCTCTTGGTCTTGGAGACCTCTGTTGCTTTCCTTCCCCATTTCATCTCGACGCCGGTCACTTCATCGTCGGAACCTCCTTCTTTATTAGGGTGCCTGCTGTTGAAGAGGGCATCCTTCTTGAAATGGCTTTCCCGGCAATAATTCCTCAGCTGCTCTTCTATCATTGTAACCTTCTGCAGCAGTTGTCCCAAATTTTCAAATTCCATACCGGCTAGCCGATGGTAACCCCACGGTAGCCAACTGTGAGAGCTGGCTGTCAGGTAACTCCAACGAATAGCACCAGCTTCTGACATCTCTGAACCTCCGAATGAAGTCAGCCCCCGACTCATTGGGTTTTAGCCTCATAATTGCCAAGTCATTGATGCCTTTTTCTTCGTTCCCAGTGTAGAAGTGCACATGAAACCTCTTCTCCAAATCATCCCAGTAGGTGATCGAGTTTGGAGGCAGGGATGCGAACCATGTGAACGCTGCCCCGGTTAACGACATTGGAAAGAACCGAACCCTGTGGGCTGACCCCCTTGAAGCTTCCCCCAACTGCGTAAGATATCGGCTGACAAGCTCCATTGTGGTGACCTCATCTTGCCCGCTGAATTTTGAAAACTTAGGGACTCTATAGCGATAAGGCAGAGCCACTCGATCGAACCATTCTGGATATGGACGCCTGTATAACACTACCGTGTATTTTGGCTTCAGACCAAATCGCTCTTTGAGCATATTGGTCATGTGCCACACCAGGTCATCATCTCTCCTCGGCAGCTGTTGGTTGACACATGGATTATAGCCTTGTCCTGCTGGATGGCCTGAGTCGCCACTTTGCCCCGGCTCTGGGTGACCACAGGTCATTTTTTCAGCCGACTGCAGGTCTGCACCTGCCCTAGGGGAATCCTCTGCTGCCCCATTCGGCTGTTGCGACTGGGTCGACGTCCCCGCCGCTTCGGATGCATCAGATTGCTTACGTTGAGGATATCCAGGAAACGCCTTGTCCTGGTATACGAGGTTATCCTTGTTCTTGGTGAAGCATTCGAGGCAGGCCTCACGGAACATGGTGACATATTCCTCCAAATATCCAGCCGATGATGGAGCCAGATCCTCCATGGTTACACGGGGGGCCTTGCCTCTATTGAAAGCCATGGTTTCGACGAAGTGGTCCCACCAGGCGTGACAAAGTGTGTTGGCGCGAAATCTGGTTTGTGCTTAGCACACCAGCGAAGGCGGAACGATCCTGTGGAGCACAGAGCGAATAGGCCTAGCTAGCTTCGACAATCGGTGTGGATGAGCACCGATGAATCTCCAAGTGTGCCAGTCAATTTGACCTGCAATTGACAAGGAAAAACAGTCGATCAGTAACACAATGCGAAACCACTGGTGTGTCCCGAGTGGTTCCAGATATCCGGCCCAGTGGGCCTTCTCAATAGGCCATCGGCTAGAGAGCCGACATCTGATCGCATGAATCGATTGTATAGAATTGACAGAGACACCCGATTCCTTATTTAACTGATTCAGAGATAAACATGAATGAAAGCAAATTATATTAAATAGATATAATTCATATATTGCCTTATGTGCCGAAACATATCTTAATCTATCACATCTATTAATTGGGATCGACCAGATCGTTGCAGCTAATTAACACACTTGAATCGATCTTAACATGATTCGAAACACAGGACAATGCATAAAAGAGATCGGAAGAATACAACGTGCAACAAGCAAGCGCAAATAGTATCGGTTGAACAACCGATTTAAAGTATAGGCAACATACAAGCCTATAAAGTAAACGATGCTTTGACTCTTTGACTAATCTACCTAACCTGTCGCTTACGTCAAGGGGATCGACCGGATCGTTGCAGCCTATGACGTAAGCTAATAGTTAGATCTATTAATCAAAGACTCTCTACACAATTTACTTTATTACTTGAGTGCAACCTATACACAATCTAGATCTGAACTAACCGGCTAATGACAAACAGATCTACTCGCCTAAACATGGTATTCAATTAATGTTCATATAAGCAAGATAGATACAAAAGATTTAAGCTGACGAGAATAGATCAAGATTGGGCAGATTGATGATGCTTAAAATAAATAAACAATAATTCATCATAAGCAACATCGATAACTTAATGAATCTAGCTAACATGTCAAGTTAATTAGAGCCGATAACTAGCCCTCAATTCAATCTAAACATGATTTAGATCGAACGAGAATCGATAACTACCTGAATTCATCTAGCAGTGCTGCACGAGCTAGAATCGTACTAACAATACATGATAAACACAAGCGTGACGGTACTTACAGTAAGCCTGCGTCCACCGGATGACACCCAACTTGTCGAAAAACTCGCCGGTTCTATGTTACTCCTACTCCTAGGGTGTTTGGCCGATGGCCGAAAAAAGGAACTATTGTTGTATTGATTGACGTCCCTTTTACAATACGCTTGGGCTTATATTTATACCCAAAAGCTAGAGAGAAAGTCTCAACAGAATGAAAACCCTAGCTAAAAATAAGGAAATAATACAATTTTCTAATTCTAAGATAAATCAAAGCCCATCTTTCTATTCTTGTGGGCCCTCCTCCTGATTGCTCTTAATCAGTCATTCGATCCAGCTTACTGATCGGCTAATCCGCACGCAACTGGTCTTCTAGGGTACCATCCAAATTCTGGTGTAAACACTCCAATCCTAAACTGCGCGCGGCGGCCTCTCATCCTATGGTGGCGCAGCGTATTCATGTCTCGGTGCGTCCTTTCGTCCTACGATAGCATGGACGAGCTAGGAAGCGGCGATTTAGCGGCACGGAGACAAGACGGCCTCGATATGGTGGGGCAGCAAGACAGTGTAGCTGAACGGTCCTTATTTGGTTTTGGTAATTGAGTGATAACTTAGGTGGACTAATATGTGTTTAAGTGATTATTATACAAGTGATTATTTCAGAAGTACATGCGTGTGCAACTATGCCATGGAGGTGGATAGGGCTTGGAGAGAGTTTCTTAAATCACACATATGATGATGGAGGAGCTTAATGCATGAGACATGACACGGAGTCATATGGCTAGGTGGAGAAAATCAAGACGATGCTTGGCTTGATGGACTTGCTGCAAAGGGCAAAGGGCAAAGGGCAAGTCGGAGGCTTTTGAGCTGTTGGTACCGAGTGTCAGGAGGCTTAAGCAAGATTTGGCGCCAAAGACTGAAGCAAGAGTGAAGAGCAAGATGATTGATGGACCAAAAGCCATGTGATAATTAAAAGTGGATCATATCATTCTTGAGGTTGCATCGGCATCGACAGTGTTGAAGATGGTGATGGACTAGGGCGTTTCCATTTTACCGGTCTAAGGGTGAGTAGAGATTGAAGTGCTTGACCGGGTTTAGAATAGATGGCGATACTATCAAGAGGGGCAAACTTGTTTGCATATCGGTCATCTAGTGCCATTTGGAGTGATGTAACTTTATATACGTGCTAGGATCAAGCGGCGTGGCAAGAAAGAGTGAAATACCCTTTGAAAAATGATTGTGAAAATGGTAACACACACGACATGAGGTTGTACACTTAGTGGTGTTAGCATATTTACAAATGGAGATGAAGTTTTTGAGGTAGAGAGGGTTTGGGTTCTCTCGGCACGATTCAGTATTTTTCGGTGTTGTATCTATGGAGAAAAAGAGCACCAGACGCTGGGGTAGAGTTGCACTGGACCATTGGCGTTGTCTAGAGCCAAACCCTAGCTCTGGCGCAGGCATTGGACGTGGGCAACCGTGCCACATCTGGACGATTGCGAGCGTCCAGAGCCCAATGACCATTGTGAGGGTCGGACGAAGAAGAGGCCGTCGGACGGTGGAGCCTGGAGCATTTCCTTAGCGTCCAACGGCTCCGTGAAGTTGTGGCGTGCTATGGAGGTGACACGTGGTGATCTGTGGAGCGTCGGATAATCGGTGTTTGTCCGGTGCTATGGACCAGACAACGTCGGAAAATGTTTTGAGCTCTTGGGAGCTCTCTAGAATGCGTCGAACGCTGGTGCTCGTTAGTCCGGTGCTTGTAGCGGACTGTCCAACGATGATCGTTCGGTGCTGGTTCAGTTGGCACGCGAAGTGACCGTTAAGTTCCAATGGCTCTCTTCAAACAGCTAGTAACACGTGGCATGCATCGGAGGCGTCAGACGTTAGACAATGGTCTGGTGCTCGCGTGTGCGAGCGTCCAACATTCTCTCCGGTGGACGGTTTCAGTTGGCAACGGCTCCTTTGGCTTGAGGGCTATATATAGGAGTGTGTGGCCGGCTGTGAGAAAGGTCTTGCACCTTGGGAATGTGTTTTCCTGCTTGTGCATGGCTTAGTGTTCTCAAACTCACTTAGGCTAATAGAGATTGCATCCGATAGTGAGTGATCGATCCATAGTGCATTGCATTGATAGATTATAAGTGTTTGGCACTAGGCGATCGAGTTGCAAGCCGGTATGCTTGTTACTCTTGGAGGTTGCCACCTCCTATGCGGCTTGGTGGCTCATGGCTCCGTTGAAACAAGCAAGGATTGGCTCTGGAAAGGTGATTGTGAGGGGTTTGTGCTCACCTCACAGGAGATCGCAAAGAGTAACTCTAGTTGAGAGTGTCATTCAACATCTCAATCGTCGGGTAGGTTCTTGTGGCGCTTGATTGTCGGGATCGGCTAGTGAAATGCCGATTAGCCACCGAATCATGGAGTGTAAGTGGACACAACGGAGGACATAGCTTGTGGCGACAAGTGAAACTCCGAGAAATAAATCACCGTGTCATCCTCTACATCATCCTTCACGGAGGTTTGCATTTCCTTTACACAAGTTGTTCATATTGTTCTTTACTTCACTTGTGTAGTTACTCTTGTGAGATCGGTTAGCTCGTGTAGCTTGCTGCTCACAATATAAATTTGTGTATCTTAGAAGTAGTTCTCTTGATTAGTTTGTGTAGCTAATCAAGTTTAGCCCCTCGATTAGGATTATGTATCCTTGTCATTGAGCATTTAGTGAATTTAGGTGTTTAGTGCTCTTTTTCTTGCTAGTTGGTAAGAGCTATCGGGTGCTTAAAAGTACTAGTGCTTAGGTTTGTGTGACCTTATATTAGAATTGATTAGGGAAGCTCAAGTTTGGCTAGCACCTTTGCTTCTTACATAGGATCTTTGACAAGGTGCTTAGAGTCTAGTTAGAGGGGTGAATTGTTGTTAGAACCGATTTGGTTTTATTTTGCTGCGTTTAATTGTTAAAAAGGATTATTCACCCCCTTTAGTACGCCATCTTGACCCTACAACAGGGCGGCGCGATGACTGTGGGCCGACACAGGCACACGCAGGTTACCATGATTGGGCTGGGATGCCGACATTCTGGCACCACGTTGCCTGTCGTGCCACGCCGTGTCGTGCCTCGCTGTGCTAGTGTCGTGCCATGCCTAGGCCCTAGGCGGCCGGTTCGGCCATGTATAGTTGTGTGGTGTTGGGTAGATCAATTTGAGATTTTGGTTATTGTGCGAGAATGGATGTACTTGAGGTTAGCTGCTTGGGACTTTGGGAGTGTAGTAGTGTGGTATAGTGTAGTTGGATGGGTGTTTGGACTTTGTAGTAGTGTGTACAGGGTGTGGTTTAAGTGTCTGAACGTTGCAGCTACCTAACTCGAAAGGACTTCGATGTTGTGAGTAGCAATATGAATGGGCCTTTTCCTCCATAGTGGATTCACCTTTTGTTTTATTTTTTTTAAAAAAATTGGGGATGAATTGTCACTTGTTCCACAATAATTAATGAAGATCATGGGCTAAAATCTTGTCTTTAGGAACCCTCAAATCCCATAGATACTTGTTTATTAATTATTAGAGGGGCGGACTCTGTGTAGCTCTACACAAATGTTTTGAAGAAGAAAGAAATTTTGAAAAGTCCTAATTAAGGGTCTATTTGGATCACAATTAGATAATTATAATCTAGACTATGCATTGATTGTTATAATCAAGATTATGAATTATAATAATCATTGTTTAGGTCCTAGATTATGGTGATTGATTATGGTTGGTTAAAACGAGAAAAATCTTCTACAGTTTGTCAAGATTGTCAGTTTGTCAAGTTGGACAATCGATTGGAGGGTAAGTTGGACTTTCAGCACCCATAAACCTTTATAACCAGATCTTACCTAGATTATACTCATCAAGAGTTTTGATTATAACAATCCATCATATAACTAATTTTGTTTGGGTCAAATTTTAATTACACAATCTGATTATTATAACTGCATGGACATCCAAAGAAGAACTTTTGTATTATCATTTTCACCAACTTATCATATTTAATCTTAATGGCTGCTTTTGTTTGGTGTTTCTCTCACGATAGGGTTAGGGGTGCAGGTGGGTAGGGGGCTTAGTTTTGTTGGTGTTGTTCACGTTTCGTTTTCTTTCTTTCTTAGTCTCTTTTGTGAAAGTTTTGGGTTGTGCTTTGCTTTATGTAGAGCACTGGGGAGTGAAAATAAATTCATAATAAGATGTGATACTATCCTCAATTAATTAAGTTCAGCAAAATGTGAAAATGGTTCCAAGCACAGCAACGCGCAAAATCAATGTACCGGTTAGCCAAGGTTTTTGTTTCCTCAGAGGGAATAGCTTGAGTAGTTCTTTTGTCAATGTAATTAGGTGCATTTCCAACCGACTCAGCCACACTGAAAAATTAGGTGAATGATTTGGTCGATGCACAAACAGTCGAGCAAACATAAGCTTTAAGGGCACTTTTACAGAGTTATAAAAGAAATCCAGGCGGCCAGCTCTCACAACACTCACATACTGAGACTCCGAATTTATGGGAAACGATCTAACCGAGCATCCCAAAGTCTATCTAAAATTCACTCTCCAAAATCATCATTTAGAGAATCATTTTTTTTTAAAAAAATAGCTTTTATATAATCACTCTCCAACACATTTTCTATATCTCCTATGTATTCTAGACCTACGTATTCTAGAGAGTCATTCTTGCTATCTATTTTTGACTAGCGAAAAATCCTAATAGAGGATGGCCATATTTGAATAATTAATTAAATTGTTTGTTGAAGAATATTTTTCTATCAAAATATCTATTCCTAGAAGTTAAGAAGGATTTAGAGTCTCTTATAGTTGCTCTAAGGGTCTCTTTGGTTGAGCTAGACTCCGAATTTAGGTTGGGCTAAAAGTTTGCTCAAATAAGGCAATGTCTATTTCTAAGAGTTAAAAAATTAGCCCACCCAGTAGCCCTCTTGTTTGGATACACCAGAGCTAACTTGAGCCATTTTTCTGGGCTGGTGATTAACTCGAATGAAACGATGAAAAGTTCAAACAAACTTGGGTTGCTTTTGAAAATTCCTAAGATATCGCTCTAGTTTTGTACGAGTTCAAAGTTGCGAGCGTGTATGATTTTCCCACCATGGTTTTCCTGTGAATTCCAACCCAATCCTACGTTTTTTCTTTGTTTTTTTACAATCCATGGGAATGGGAACCAAAATATACTTCCATCCATCCAAGATAATATATAGACAATACAGGTTCAAGAAGGTAGCAAAACAAAATCACCCAAACTACCTGATTTGGACATCCATTGCCAGTACAATGAATAAAAAACAAATGGTCGCTGCCATTTGCACTTTGTAGAAACAACTAAAAAGGGGCTCGTTATACTTGTAAAAAGCACTGTAGAAAATGAAGACGAACTTTAGTCAGAATCAGCGACCAGTCCTTCTCGGCAGCCACTCGCTATCAGAAAAGGTTACACCAACTTTATTCAACTCCTACGCGACCGCAATTGACCGACATTTGCTCTGATCGCCGACACACTAATCAGTTATCTGTGTAATAAAAAAGGGCCATTCTGATTTCAAAAAAAAAAGGGGGTCATTCTAGTCCATCACACGATTTCTCTTATAGCAGCTCGCATCTCACAATCAGACTACATTCCATGATCAGCTATCCTTCCAACCTAATCCGTCATTACCGCAAAATAGACGGCTAGATCACAGCAGACCCCTCTCCCTGACGAGCCAGCAACAGGAACGGCAGGTAATCTTCAGCAATTCAGTATTCGAATGATTTTTATCAAGAATTAGCAAACCATGAAAACAACAATTCCAGAGACAATTTCCCAATGATGCCAATCATGGGCAGGGGAAAAAACAGCATGAAAGATATTGCTGTGTAAGTTGCCTGAATGCACGAATCTGGTAAAGTAGAATCTAGACTAGAAAGATCATTTACCATTGAGAAATGACAGACCTTTGTACTTTACTACTTTTGGAAACCACGGACAGGAGCATGTGAAGCAGCTCACCTGTTCAAGGACGTCCTGTCATCAAGTATGGAAGCCCGGTTAACATCCATTTGCAGGTATAAATTGGAGTCAATACGGGGCCCTGATGCCAAATCGTCAAACAGACCAACCAACTTCAGAATGTGATGCACTGGTTGGCGTCAAACTGAAGGAAACATTCCTCCTGTTGTTCTTGGGGCTGAATGAGGCATGAGGGGCTTCTACAACAAAATATTTGATATTCCATCCTGTCGTGCCAAATGAACAGTTTTGGAGGTAATCATTGATCAGTGCAAGCTAGTTCAGTGGTGGAATCATTAGTAACCCAAAGAAAAGTATAATAAAATCCATATTGTAGACCCTGGTCATCATAGACTGGGTTTTGGCTTTAAGCTGTCACCTACGGCAGGCTACGAGGTATATAATGATGAAGGAAGAATGAGATGATCCACCACTCAGGTCTAAGATGGTAGGTGGATAGGATATAAACATGAATGATTAAGAGCTAGTACACCATTAATGACAAATATATGAAGAACATTCATCTTTAGGGAACACATTTGCCTTCCTGAAATCACCATTAAGAGACCCTTTTTAAACCAGGTTTAGCTAAATGTACTCATACATCAGCCATAGCTAGTACAAAAGAGAGCGATCTACAAAAATCCTATCATTTCTGGAAATGGGGATTGAGCAGCCCAGATATTTCAAGAAACCCAACACGGTCACGGCCTCCAAATATCTTCTTCAGTTTGTCATCACAGATTATTATCTTCTTGTTATTTGGATCCTGGTTGCAGAAACGAAGAGAATAATCAATTGTTTGGCCACAAAATTCCACAATGCTACACTGAGTGCTACAACAAAGATGCACACCTAAGAATGACTGAAATACGAGGGTCATATCTCATAAGAAACAACATGTGCACAAGAGAGAACTAGACAGTCAACTATTATATTACTCGTTATATTATGGCATGATGCAGTAAATTGTATCTCAAAGCATTGTCTTGGAATATAAGTAATTAGCACAGAGCTCTAAATTTTGATCCTCAATGGTAATAATTACAATTGCCTTAGGACCACAAATATTCAGGGAAGAAACTATTGATAGACAGAATTCAAGTGGGTTACTGGTTAGCCATGTCAACAAAAGGATGATGTGTTTGTGGTCCACAAGACTATTGCTTCAGGGTCACCTGTGATTGTAGGCGTGCCACAACATTTGGCTTTCTGCTGGGGCAGCCTTCAATATTTTACACCCAACAGGGACTGGGGACCACGGACCATGGGCCAACAGGTGCTTACGGCTTAGTCACTGTCTCTGTTTATGGCTGAGAGAGAAGTAGTACTAGTCAAGTCTGATACTAATCCGTGTGCATACTGAAGTTATCATACAGTGTATAACTTCACACTCCACACCCACCATGTTTAATTAATTACAGCATGTGAACAGATCCTAAACAGTTACACATGGGCACAGATCAATGAACTACCTGTGATTAAGGATTCAAAGCCTAAGCTCACTACTTCAAATGACTTGGCACTTAAAACAAACAGGAGCACAACATATAGGCAAATAAAGTACTATGGAATCAGTGACAGGATAGGCTCAAAAATCAGAGAAAGTACAATGTGGCCCATCGTGAGAAGCATGGTGAATTGGAAATTGGTACTACCTCCGCTCCGGAAAGGATGCAACTCTGTACCAGAAATGATGCAATTCTAGAATCCTGCTACTAAGTCATACAGTCTGAAGTTTGACCAAATTTATAGAAAAAGATAATAATACTTAACATAATAAATATGTATCATTAAATTCATCATGAAAACTCTTACAGTATATCTATCTGGAGTCATACAAGTGGATAGTATTTTACATAACTTAGTCATATTTAAAATAAGACTTTGACGGGACCTAGAACTGCATCCTTTTTGGGATGGAGGTGCTCCCTCCGTTTCAATTTATAAGTCGTTTGACTTTTTTGGCTCAAGTTTGACCACTCGTCTTATTAAAAAATTTGTGCAAAATATCATTTTTTTATGACCTGCTTTATTGATAAAAGTTCTTCAAGAATAATTTAAATTTAACTTTTTTGCACAAATTTTTTTTAAATAAGACGAGTGATCAAACTTAGGGTTGAAAAAGTCAAACGACTTATAAATTGGGACGGATTAAGTAGTAATTACAATGGTGGTCTCACAAACTATACAGTGTCCACCACAGATGCCACTAATCCCTCCTATTCAAACAAGAACAGGCATTGCTAACCAGGAAATGAAAATTCTGCCATCAAAACACAGCATTTTGAAAATCTAGATAAACTTTCCCAACCCTATCATCAAGGTTACAAAAGGCGCTAGAACTCTCTAGGTGGCAACCCTCCACCTAGAGGCGAAGCCTAGGCGCGCCTAGGCGTTTCTAAGGCATTTTCTAGGCATTTCATGTGGACAGTATTTTCCAAGGCATTTTCTAGGCGTTTCCAATGCATATTTACCTCTAAAATCCAAAGTCAGCAAGCTTGATCACTAACCTCACCTCATCCATTCGCTGCTGCCAGCTTGGCCGCACGACTCGAAGTCACAACTGGCCGTGCAGCCCATCGCCCCCGTTCCTACCTTCGCAGCGCTCGCCACCTCGTCCGTGCAGCCCACTGTCCCTGCTTCTTCGCTGTTGCTGTGCAACATCACTGCCTCCTCTGCCACCGCCTGAAGTTCCTGCCTCCTGGCCGCACCCACCGCTAGCATCCTCCCGGACACGCTCGTCGCCTCCGCCACCGCCCGCCGTCACCCTTCATGCAGCGCCACTTGGGATCTGCAGCCACACCGCCACCTATCCTCCGCCTACCGCCTTAGGCAAGGTGGTGCCTCTCCGCATAGCGCTTAACAAAACTAAACTAGACATACAGATTAGTAATTACAGCAATGTATTTATGCTATGTGCATAGCCTTGCTCACAAATGCGTGCATATCCTCTCCACTCAATTGCAGTTGGCAACAAACAACATCACTATACTTGCTCTTCGCACAACCAAAAATAGGCATGCAACCACAATTTTCAGACCCAGATTACTTCAGCTGCCGATCGGACTCAATCAAATCAGAGATTCAGAGAACCAAACACAATGCAGCCACAATATTGATATAACCAAAACACACTAAACCTCACTACTACACAGTCACGTTGCTGCACGTACTAGTCGTAGGAGACGAAAGCTCGCACATCGATAGATAACGAGGGGCGGGGATCGAACCTGGAGGTTGTTGCCCTTGATGTGTGCCCAGACCAGCTTGATGGCCTCGGTCCGGGGCAGCTCTGCCGCGCCGCCGACGAACTCCCGCAGCTCCGGGGAGATGGGCTTCGGCTTGGTGATCCCGCTCGCCGGCCTCTTCTTCCCCGCCGCCTTCTTCCCCCCTTTCCCTACACCCTCGGCCGTCGCCTCCGCCCGCACCGCCACGGCGCCCCTCGCCCCCGCCCTCGTTCGCACCGAGACCACCGACACCGCCAGGGGAGCCCTCCGCAGCGCGACGGGGCACGCGAGGAGGTCGCCCGAGCGGATGGCCGCCGACATCGCCGGGGGACGCGCGCAGCTAGGGTTTATCCGTGTGGGGTTTCTGGGGATAAGGTTTCGCGGTGGCCATGGGCGACCGAGGTCGCCCGCTAGTAGGCCGACCGGGGACATCCCTGCCGTCGGATGGAGGAGCCAGCGGATCGGACGGCTGAGATCACCGCAATCGCGCGCCTTTGGAAAGCCTTATCCGCCTTTTCTTTTCTTTTATTTTTTTTGAAACTTTATCCGCCTTTTCGATGTGGTAGACAACGGTAGGCAAACGGTTCGGATTTTGGAATCATCAGCTGGCATAGTGTCAAATGTTACTGACTGATGGGCCCAAAAGATATGGTCCCACTAGTCAGACGCTGTTTTAGCTAGTACGCCTAGCCCGAAGCGACGGGAAAGCCCGTCAGCAGTGTGTACTGTAAGCCCACTACGGCCCGGCCCATGTGTGTCGCTGACGTCACCTCGTCTTCACCACCGGAGTCCGGAGTGAAGCGCAGGGTCGGGGTTCGATTTTCCTTGGGAGAGGGTTCTTCTCTCTCTAGTCCATCCACGCAGGGGGAGAGAAGGAGCTGGAGGCAGCGAGCCATGGTGGTCAGCACATTCACTGGCCCCGGGATTGGGATCGGTGAGCGAAACAATGCCCCCCTTCCTTTCAGGCGCCAAGATCAGATCTTGATGTTGCTTTGATTCTCGCTCCTTATTTGGTTTGTTGAATTATTCTATTTATGTTTGAATTCTTTGCAGGGTTCGGTGTGGGCTGCGGTTTCGGCGTCGGGTGGGGGTTCGGAGGTCAGAGCATGCTTGTTTTCGCGTGATTAATTCTTTTTTTTGGTGGGAGACGATTAATCTGCTAATCTTTTCTGAAGTTTCTAGCCGTGAATTCCGAACTTGTCGAATTGAACTCGCGAGCTCATTTTTTTCTCCTATGTTCTCTGTCGTGTTGATTTCCTGTAGTCTTGGCTATAGCAGGCGTTATTTTGGTCGTAGATATGGCTATCAAATTACGGACAAGAATGCAGTTGCAGAGTAGTCAGTAGCCTCAATTAGCGATGGCTTCTTTCACGTGTGACTTTTCCCAAGTTGATTAATATATGTTTACTGCTAACTAGTTAGAACTGGGACTACGGACCGACATTGTGCATATGGATTGGTTCCGGACACTTGATGCGAAGTAATCTGAAATCAATTCACCTGACCAACCTTCTTACTAAAGTATACTTTTATGAAGCTACATTTGGGGATAGATCTATTTGTAATTTTGAAGTATTATTTTAAATTCGAAGCTCAGTATATGCAACCAATGTTTAGGATGGTTCATTTAAGTTGACCTCAAAATGTCACTTATTTGTGATTCTAGGGAGTAGTATTCATTATTCAATGACAATGTTCATTGATGATCAAGAATTGACATGCTTTTGGTTTGCTTTTCTACCACAGGAATGCCTCTTAACATGTTCGGCTTGGGTATCGGTACTACTACTAAATTTTTCATCTCTTGCATTTCCTTGTTAGTGCATTATTAAAATTCATCCTGTTAAAAATAGGTGGAGGCTGTGGAGTTGGTCTTGGACTAGGATGGGGCTTTGGAAATGCTTTTGGTTGTCAGTATCGATCTTCAAGAGTCCAGTTCCAGGGCATTGAATTTCAGAAGAAGACTGAAGGAGATGAAGCACCAAAAGTTGTTTCACCGGAGCTTGCTGAAAAGTCTCGTCCTTATGGCTAGTATGCCTGCCACCATATAATTCACAGACTGTGTAATATGTGCTGGGTTGCAGTTTAAATCATACCTGCACGTTCTTTGTTAGCATTGTTATGCTACACTTATTTACATTTCTGTTGCAACCGTAATGTTAATGGTTGGAATTTTCAACTAGGAATAAAAGTACCCTATTATTTTTTTTCTACATGCTATTCATTTACTTTCCGTGGTTGAAGGCGCTATCATTTATGTCATTGTGAGTTGATATGCTTTATGTTGTTCAGATACCATATCTAGACTTGGTCTGAAATTTGAATTGGCATAAATTGAAAATAAGTTGGCTGAAACCATCAGTATTATGATTCTTCATGTTAGCATCTCCTTAGCAGTATGAAAACCAAAGTTTAGATTGGTTTCTTTTCTTAGGACAAGCTTAAAAATAAATAGAACAACCCACTGCACTAAAGGTACACTTTAGGGCAGGTGTTTTAAGTAGAACCAACAGATTGTTGAGAAAAATACAAAAGAAAGGCGGACATTGTTTCTGATCTGTTGGTGGGTGCGGTGCTGCACACTGGGAATCAGAACAACTGGTAAGTATGTCATAGCTTGAAGCATGCATGGACCTGGCATGATGGTGATGGCTTGCACAGCTGTGTCTATTTTCTTCCTGAAACACACAGCTGTGTCTTTGATTTTTGCAGTGCAAAGCCTCTCATGCATCAAGCAAATGGATGGTCAAAGGAAGCAGAATCATTCTTTGATGTAGTAGAGCTTGCTGGCTCTACCTCCCCAGTCCTGAACCAGTATGACTGCTGGAATGAAGCTGCACTGCTGGGGACATCCTCCATGACCCATTCAAAGCCCTTGGGGTAGTAGATCCCTGTCCTTGGGTGTGGTACCCACAATGATGTTTCTGGGGACCTCGCTGCTGCAGGCTCCAGTCGCTTCACAAGGTTAGTCCTTTGCTTGTTCTTAACTTCCCTGCATATGGCAATCTATTCAGTTACTCAAAGAGCTGAAATGGTGCTGCATGTGGCAATGCTAATCTTTTGCTATAATATGAGATCAATCCTCGTTGTTCAGCTATGCATCAAGATCATCAAGCTGGAAGCAACCAGAATGAACACCTATCTAATCATTGTTGGTTTGTCATTGCAGGTTCAGAGTGGATTACTAGTTACCGGAGCAGAGCTGCCGATTTCGCAAGCGCATGGCGGCCCATCGATGCAGGCTGGGGTGTTTGCCAAGATGCACTGGTGGTTATACTTCGTAGCAACCAGCTGATGGCAGTTCCTCCTTGTTTGGTACCTACCTCGTCCACAACTCAGGTATTTATACACCACCTGTAGTGTTGCAGATGCAATGCCACCACCAACCATGTTCGGCAATAAAAGATACACCGTACATCCATTGGATTATAGAGAAATAGACACGCTTTACATACATCAAAGCTAATGAGGGGTTTATTACTCGTCTGTGGGATTACAGACGATTTTGTTCAGTGCTGCTAGCTTCCAATTGGACTACTCCCTCCGTCCAGGAAAGAATGCAACTATGGGTTCCGTGTCGTCAAAAGTAGTCTATGTTTGACCAAATTTTTAGTAAATATTATTTATATTTATGACTCCAAATTAATTTATTATGAAAATACATTTCGTAACTAATCTAATGGTATTTATTTGATATCATAAATATTAATACTTTTTATCAAAAATTTATCAAACTTAAGTTACAAAACCATGACACTGTGCTAGAATTGACGGAGAGAGTACTAAAATGATGGGTTTGAGCCTATGATTGGACCCCTATGGACAAAACACCACCGGAACTGATGCTCCCAGAATCTAAAACAATTTTGCCGAGGATTGCAGTCTTGGACTGTACTGTTTTGCTACTTTGTGGAATCATGAGACAGCACCAGTGATGCTGTACCTAACATTATTAGCAAAGTGGAACCTTAGTTTTTTGAACAAAAGATGGGAGCAGACACAATTAATAGAAAAATGTACAGTATTGCACAAATTCCACTATGAAGTGTTGATAGCTGCAAATTATATTGTTATAAACTTCTTGTGTACAAGGTGTGAACTAGACTGACACGAGGACCCATTGATAGGTGACTCAAGGTGAAAATGCATTTTGTATGCCATTCCTGGTGCATATTTCAACATATATATATCCTTACGGTGAAGATATATTTTTTTTACTTACTAATTGGCTGTCTCCATAATTTGTGTGAATGGTACTGGTTACCTGGTCCATCTTACCCCAAACATTCTACCTCATCTGATGAGCTCCATCAATGCTCTGTTTCTTGTGCACAATAATGGAGAGCATGGGATCTGATTCTCCCCTTCCAGAACGCATAGCTACGGTGCAAAACTAAAGACAAAGCATTTTATCGCTCTTTGGTGCTGTTTTCCCAGGCCCTCAGATTTGACAGTACAGTCATAGGAAGCACGGCACTTTGATTTGTGAGAAAAGGTAACAAGGAGGGAAAGGGTAGGACATAGATCGGCATAGATAGACCTGCCTGCATAGGAGTTGTACTGGGACATGTCTGAGAGTGGAATAAAGCTGCTGATTTTGTTCTCATCGGCTTCGATTCGTCTGTTGGCTCCATTGCTTTTGGTAGAAGGGTAGTAAGTCTTTCAGTGCTGGATGGTATGCTGCAATACACATCAACACAAGTCTCTGAGATCTCAGTTGTTGCTTGACAAGGGATCTTCATCACTTCGCAGAATATTGACACTGTTTTTCGCAGTTTCTGTTCCTGAAGAAATTATGCTTGGAATGTTTTGCTTATTACTCCCTCTGACTGGTCAGAACAGTTTTCACTACTTACATAGTTATCTACTAATTTTGTCTAGACATTGGGAGTCTGGAACAGAATATGACATAAATCTGTTGCTGCCAAATTTCCCCGTATATTTTTCATTTGAAAAATCCTAATCCTAAATAGTGTTGCAATATAAATCAACAACTTGTAAATGGATGGGAAACGATTTTTTGTTTATTTTTAAAGTTTACTACCTCATGTTTATCCTGTTCTTTTTATCGTATAACTTAATAAACGTACGAAGTTTCTTGCTGACACAATGAAGGGAGCCCACTTGACTTTTTAATTTGCAAAACTAACATAGTGTCCGTGCGTTGCAACGGGTTACTTCTAAGGGGTGCAAATGGAAACCAAACGACTATATCTTTAGTTTAAGTCTCAAACAATATTTTTTAATATGTCTATGATATGATGCATACTGAAGTATAACAAGTCGCATCTCGGATACTACAAAAATTTATGAGAGAATTCCGTGTGCGCCATTGAATGATTTCAGAATTTCAAGTTTGCCACTGAATGTTTGGTATGGATATGAGTGCCACTGAAAATGTTTTTAAGGTTCCATACACTGTCACTACCACCAACACCGTTATAATTACTGTAGCCGCGGGTTACTGTAGCTGTAGAAATCTCCTGTTTTTTTTTGAAAATTACTTTCAGATTCATATTGAAACTTGAAAAATTTTCAAAATGAAAGGTGTTTATCATTTCAAGGTCTACAATTTTGATTTTGAAATCATTTTCATTATGCCTAGATTTTGAAATATAAAATTTGGGGCAAAAAGGATTTAAAGGAGAATTTGAACAAAAACTCATAACGGGCTGGTGTACCTTTTATAACGGGTAATTTACTGTTTAATAACGGGTTCAAACTGTTTCGTAACGGGTGTGCACTGTTCAAAACGGGTCAGTACTATTCACATAGGCTGTTACTGTGCTAAGGAAAGTGATCTATGAGGAAGTACCATTGACCTACAGTGATTTGAAAGAGTGAGGGTGGTATACACAAATAAGGTGAAGGGTTGGTATACTGTTCATAACGGGACATTGACTGTTTAATAACGGTCTGAATTGTTTCGTAACGGATCTATATTGTTCAAAATAGGTTTGTAGAACAGTGATATGTGAGGAAGTACTGTTGACCTAGAGTGATTTGAGAGAGTGAGGGTGGTATACACAAATAAGGTAAGGGTAAACGGGTCTGTATTGTTCACATAGCTGTTACTGTGCTAAGAACAGTGATCTGTGAGGAAGTACTGTTAACCTACAGAGAAAGTGAGGGTGGTACACACAAATAAGGTAAAGGGTTGACCTGCGGGGGGTAAGACAGCCCCTGGGCATTGCATTAAGAGAAGACATTCTCACGCAGGTCAATAAAAGACCCAAACCTCTGTCCCACCCATACTACAGCGGCACCGTAACTCATATGAGACGACCACGACCGGGGCCAGGCCTTAGACCTGTGCTTTGGCCATGGGACAGACGAGGGGATTTTTTAACCCCAACCTAAAATTCGCTCCCTACGGGGAGTCGAACTCAGGACTTGAGGAGTGCCGCTGAGTTCCTCTAACCAACTCAGCTAGAGGCCCTTTGGCGTTGATGTCCATTATGCCCAGTGTAAATAACTTTTCAGGTGACCAGTGACTATTATATTATTACTAGCCAGTACCCCGCGCGGTGCTGCGGGGCGATAACACCAATCATTTGGTGGAGAGACAATGCTATTTGTTAGCTTTCACATGCAAACAAAACTATGATAACTTTAATATAGCTGTCGACGGAATGCCGGCGATAGTCTACCGAGGGTATGCCCAAGGTAGTAGATTGATCGGTGAAGGTGTGCCTGAGATGAGCAAGAGTTACGCTGGTAGCGTGAGACACGAGATTTATACAGGTTCAGGCCGCCACGAGGCGTAATACCCTACGTCCTGTGTGTTGTTGTATTGTATTGCTAGTAGATGAGATGAATTGAGGGGATCCCCTGCCCGCCTTATATAGTCTGGGGGGTAGGGTTACAAGTCGGTTTTACCATACATATCAGATTACAATCCTAACCGAACAAGCAAACTAATCGGCTAGATATTAGGAAAGCTATTTCCTTGTCCGCCAAAGTCTTCGGCGGATATACGTGATCTTCAGGAGAACGTGTAGACGACGCGTCCTTGGCAGTCCGGGCCTGATCGGATGACTTGGCCCATGTATTACCATGCGGGTATATGGATCTATACCCCCACAGCTAGTCCCCGAGCACCTTACATTCGTCGGGAGGTGCAAATCTTCGGAGTTACTTGACCAGACGAATGTAAGGAGCTCAGAAAAAATTTGAAAAATCCTTCTCTTTGATGAAGTGTATCCACTTTCGGTTCTTCGGAAACAATGCCTTCACCGTTAGGTAAAGTGTATCCACTTCGTCCCCGAGCCTGATAGTAGGTGATGCAGGCACGTAGTGTCAGGGTCAAAGTCTTTATTCTTTGTGATCATGTGAAGCAATGACGAAGTCCTCGAACACCTCCTGTGCTTGGAAATGTTGGTGAAGCGACAAAACCTCCGAGCAGTTCAGTGTTCGAAAGTGCTGACATCGTGACGACGAAGTCCCCGAGCACCTCCTGTGCTCGGAAATGTTGGCATAGCGACGAAGCCTTCGAGCAGTTTAGTGCTCGGAAGTGCTTGACGTAGTGACGACGAAGTTCCCGAGCACCTCCTGTGCTCGGAAATACAGGCGAAGCGACGAAGCCTCCGAGCAGTTCAGCGCTCGGAAGTACTGACATAGTGACGACGAAGTCCCCGAGCACCTCCTATGCTCGGAAATACAGGCGAAGCGACGAAACCTCCGAGCAGTTCGGTGCTCGGAAGTACTGACGTAGCGACGACGAAGTCCCCAAGCACGTCCTGTGCTCGGAAATACAGGCGAAGCGACGAAACCTCCGAGCAGTTCGGTGCTCGGAAGTACTGACATAGTGACGACGAAGTCCCCGAGCACCTCCTCTGCTCGGAAATACAGGCGAAGCGACAAAACCTCCGAGCAGTTTGGTGCTCGGAAGTACTGACGTAGCGACGACGAAGTCCCTGAGCATGTCCTGTGCTCGGAAATACAAGCGAAGCGACGAAACCTCCGAGCAGTTTGGTGCTCGGAAGTGCTGACGTAGCGACGACAAAGTCCCCGAGCACATCCTGTGCTCGGAAATATAGGTGAAGCGACGAAACCTCCGAGCAGTTCGGTGCTCGGAAGTTGTTGACACTTCTTAGCTGCAACCACCAGAGACAGGGTGTTAGGCTATCTCTGACAACGGCGCCAGAAGTGCCCTGAGGGGTATTTCTTATGTATATTGGATAATTCCGCAAGCGCACAGAATATACCGCTGTAGCACTTTACCCTGGAGTATTTCAGGTATCGTTATTTATTTTATCCCAAGGGAAAGCGGTTGGTAGGAATAATTAATAAAAGAGAGAGATCCTTAAGTTTATAGCAACTTAGTATCAACTAGCGATAGGGGGTTAAATCGATAAATAGAGGAAAGGGTAATGACACCAAGACACGACAAGGTTTTAGGATAACTAAGGAATAACTAGTAGAGTATAGTTAGGTGGGAGGACAACGAGTGAGTATAAGACTCCTATGACTCTTACTTTACTCTTGTGAACTATCTTATCAAATGGATGAATTACACTAAGATAGCTACCTTACTTCCGGTGTGTAGGGGATAGTGCGAAACAATAGAGGATATAACCTCTACCGAAGCGCCTACTCTCTTATGGGAGCTTACCTTTTAAGAACTTGTTTAAAACACGTGGAGGGATACTAAAACTAGACAGGGCTGTCACCACCTGCTAGCACCCACTAATAATCCGTGCGACAAGCGGCATTCAAGGGTAAGATCTAGCCTAAGCACCACGCTTACACTAATTCTCACTACTCTAGCTGGGTACCAAACAGCTAAAGCACCCTGTAACAGGCAATGAACTACACATGTGAGCTGGTTACAGGATCACTATCTAATATAACTCAATTATAAGGTAATACAAAACACAACAATACTATAATAAATAGTAAAGCACTAAGTAAAGACTTAGTAAAGTAAAGTAAAGATAATATATTAATAAAGGTAAAGTCTTACAGAATGAAAGGTACAAGAGCTATACCAGACTCTCCAGCAGATGACTCCGGAGACCCCGAGCGTAGCTCAACTCGACT